>CM077150.1:147927303-148527303 GCA_039583875.1 Platanthera guangdongensis
AGGATTGCCTGTCATATGATTGGTTGCACCAGAGTCGATGAGCCATCTTCCGCGAGTAACAACATGAGCACTACCAGAAGAGGTGACCACGGAGGCGAACAGGCTGGAGGAGGGGAAAGCCATGGAAGCAAGAGAGGAGCAAGCCGCGACGATAAGAACAAGCCGCGAGAAGAGAAAAGAGCACCAAGCCGGGCGAACAGAAAACAGGTCGGGCGGCTAGGAAGGCCGCTACCAAGAAGCAGAGCAAAGCAGAGGGAAAGAAGTCGCACGTCTTGAAAAAGTCGGGCGAATAGAGGAGAACAGGTCGCACGGCAAAAGATGAGGCCGGCGCGACTAGCAAGCAGGAGCGGGTAGAAGGCAACAACAAGTAGATCGCGAACAGTAGCGGCTAGCAAGAGGTCAAAGGCACAGCGGGGAAGAGGTCGCGCGGACTGAAAAGGTCGAGCGAACAGAAGAGAGGAGAAGAGCAGGTGACCGCGACCAAGATGCGGGTGAGAAAGGAACAACCCGCACGGTCAGGCAGATCACAGCAGCAAACCGCGAGTATAGGAACAAGCGGATATGGGGAAAGCAAAAGCGGACAGGGAGAATAAGTCCGCAGCTGGTAGACACAAGCCGCAAAGACTAGGAAGTCGGAGAGGCAAGAAAGAGCAAGGAGCGCGGCGACAAGGAAACAGGTCGCTGCGACGAATAGCAGTAGGAGAAGAGAACCAAGAAGCAAGCCGCGCGAACAGGGCAGCGGACAGAAACAAGCCGCTCGAACAGGGCGGCGGACAGAAGAGAAGGCAAGCCGCGAGAGAGGTTGCGGATAGCGGAAAACAAGCCGTTAGAAGCAGAGAGCGCACAGAATCAGGAGGAAATGACCGTGTCCTCTGATACCATGTTAAAAGTAGCGAATAGAAAAGAACAAACGGATAGACTTTTGAATAATTGAAATTTTATTATCCAAAAAAGGTATCTATTACAAAGGTATGCCCTCCTTTATATAGAATGGAGGAGAGATGAGAGAATACAAATAAGAGATGTGGGACTATAATTTACAGGACTAAGCGGACTATACAAAACAAACCGCACAAGCCGCGCGGTTAGACAGCAGGGTTAACCGCACGGCTAGCACCAGAGAGGAAGAGAGACTGCCAGGGTAGACCGCCAGACCGCCCGGTCTCCAAGCCGTCTGAGACAAACCGCCAGACCGCGCGGTCTTCAACCCGCCAAGACAAACCGCCAGACCGCCCGGTCTTCAACCCGCCAAGACAAACCGCCAGACCGCCCGGTCACCAACTTCAACAGATATTACATTGATATTTAAGGCTCCTTCGGCAGAATATACAGAGTACTTGGCAAGCATGAGCATAGTTTGTGATATCCGGGACCGAATCAGAGTGGATCAAGGAATGGATGCGGCTCTGGCCTCGACAATCAAGTCAATCGAAGATAGGACTACGGATGAGTATACGCTAAAAGACGGCCTCGTTTATTTTCGAGGCCGGCTCTACAATCCCAAAGGTAGTAAAATCCGGGAGGATATCTTGAGAGAGGCTCATTGTCCTCAATATTCAGTGCACTCGGGCATTGCTAAGATGTACGCCGGCCTACGGAAGACCATGTGTTGGCCGGGAATGAAAAAGGATGTCCGATATTTTGTTACACATTGCGAAGCTTTTCAAAGGGTGAAGAAGGAATGCATGAGTCCCTGTGGTTTGCAACAATCGTTGCCTATCCCCGAGTGGAAGTTTGAGGATATCTCCATGGAATTTGTCCATAGGTTACCTCGCTCACGCACAGGAAATGATTCGGTGTGGGTGATAGTTGTTTGCCTGACGAAAGTAGCCCGGTTTATCCCAATGAAGAAAGAAGCTCATGTGGATATCTTAGTATGCCTCTTTGTGGAGCAATTCGTACGGTATCATGGCGTGCCTAAGATGATCGTGTCTGATCGTGATGGTTGGTTTACCTCCAAGGAGTGGAAAGCGGTACAAACGTATTTGGTCTCACGCCTTACCTTCAGCACCGTGTTTCATCGTCAGACGCATGGGCAATCTGAAAGGACCATCCCGACATTGGAAGATTTGTTGAGATTATGTGTGTTACATACAGGAGAGCCGTGGGAAAGACTCTTACTGTTGGTAGAATTCTCCTACAACAACAGCCACCAGGCTAGTATCGGCATGGCTCCTCATGAAGCTCTTTATGGAAGGAGGTGTAGAACCCCCTTGTCTTTGGTGCAAGATGAAGACCCGAAGGCTTTGGGTGTTGAATATATTGAGGATACCGATGCGGCGGTTAGACTGATTCGGGTTCACATGTTGGAAGCTCAGAGTCGACAGGCAAAGTATTATAATGCATGGCACTGGATGGTGGAGTTTCAAGTGGGTGATAAGGTGTTCCTGAAAATCCGACCGATGCATGGAGTGTCACATGTGCGTGGTGTGAAAAAGCTCAGCCCAAGGTATGTTGGGCCTTATACTATATTGAAAGGATTGGCCCGTTGGCCTATCGGTTGGAGTTATCGCCCCAGCTAGAGAACCTCCACGACATGTTCCATGTGTCGTCGCTTCAGAAGGCGCTGTTGCAGCCCGATCAATACATCCCCACAATTGATGGTGTTGTGGCATCTGATAGGTCTGTGCGACTAGAGCCGGTGCGGATCGTATATAACGAGACAAGAATGTTACGCCGCAAAAGTGTTCCCTTGGTGAAGGTGGTATGGTCAAATCACGGGAAGGAGGAATACACATGGGAGACAATAGATTTGATGCAAAAACGCTATCCAGAGTTTTTTGCTCAAGGTAATTTTATTTAAAAGCATATTGTATTTTCTGTTATGCATTTCTCCCCATAGCTTAAGCCTGATTTCGGGGACGAAATCTTTTATTTTGTTTATCGGATTTGTAACGTCCCGAATCGCACTAGGCCCCTCGTACGTGTTTTTGAGTCAGGAGAGCTAACTTGGATATGGGGGACTGTTGACAACTGGGCATCACATGTGAATAGGATTTGTATAACCCGAGTCATTGGTCAACACTTTGGTATCGAGGTGTTGACACACTGGAGTAAAGGTGTCGACATAGTGTGTCGACACTCTGATGTTGAGGTGTAGACACACTGTTGTCGACACCGTGTGTCGACACACACTGTGTCGACACACTGGGTCAAGGTTTCAACACAGTATGTCGACACACTGGTGTCGCCACCGTGTGTCGACACATGCTGTGTCGACACACTGGAACCAGGTGTCGACACAGTGAGTCGACACCCAGATGTTGAGGTGTCGACAATCTGGTGTTGACACCATGATGAAAGTCACGAGCCTACCCTTGTTTGTGTGTGTGTGAGACTAATTTAACTCGACAGAACGTGTCGAGATCGATGAAATGTGTGATACGGGTAGAGACACGGGCATGTCCCTACCCATGTGCCGTTGTGACTAGTTGAGTTCGTCAAAATTCATCCAGAGAAGGACACGGCCAGGGAACACGGCCGTGTCATGTGGACACGGGTCGGGACACGGGTGTGTCCCTACCCGTGTCGAGTATTGAACCGACACGGAAACCATCGTTGTTGTTTTGCCCAAGCAGGACACGGGTAAGGACATGGGTGTGTCCCTACCCGTGTCACATTTTATATATAAGAGAAGTGAAAAAACTAGCCATTTCCACTCTCATTTCATCCCCTATTTTCTGAGAGAAACTCCTGTGAGAGAAGGGAATTACTGGATCTAGTCCTAGAGGAGAAGATCCGTCGTCACCTTGAAGGAGAAGATGCCGCCGAGAAGAGTTACACGATCCATGGCCGAAAATAGTGGAAACGCCGGAAATGAGGTGAGCTTCCTACCCTCTCCCTTAGTGCTAGATCTTTAGTTATTTTCTTAGGAGAGATATCGACTCAAGAGAGTCTTGATGGAGAGGAGGTTTCTAGGGATGGCCATGCTAGGACATGTGTTCTAGGTTTTAGATCACTTCAACCTCCCCTTTCTTCTATGTGATGATGGATGGATGGTTTCGTGAAGAATCATGGCCCCTTTGAGGGTGAATAAGGGAGGAGGAATTTCTGGAGTAATTTTGAAAGATCTACTTGAGGAGGAAGATGACCGATGCCGTTCATTCCTCTTTAAGATGCGTGCAGAATCTGTATTCTGCGCGCAACGATCTTCTTGGCTATTTTCAAGTAGGATATTTCCAAAGCTGGGCTTCCGACTAAACAGAAACATTGTAGCCCTTGGAAATACCTTTCCAATGAGTGGTGGCACGTCTTAATGCGAAGTCTGTAGCCACGAGAAAGTCTGAATGAAAATGACATCTGATAAATCCTGCATGCAGAAATGTTGTTTTGTGCGCAGCGGACTTTGAAGCCGATTTCAAATAGGATACAGCCAAATTTGGGTTGTGGGCTGAATATCAAAGTTGTAACACATGGAAAGAACTTTCCATCGAGGGGTTACACATCTTCTCCGGATTCCTGTAACTTTGGGAATCTCTGGTCGAATTTTCTGTCCAAATTTATTCGGCACTTAAATTCTGGGGTTTATATAATATGAATTTGAATTCGGTGGAATCGATGTTGCATATTAACTCGAGTTTTGATGAACTATTTTATGCTAACCACCATAGTGCTATGAATGATGAATCTTGTTATTTAGATTTTATAAAACTGAATTGTGAAGCAAGCTTTATGGCATGATATGACTTGCTAAAAATTGATAGATTATTATATATGCGCATCATGTTTATAATATGATGAATGAAATGAGTAAATACAAATGGGTAGATTATTATTTATGCGCATCATGTTTGTAATATATTGAAATCTATTGGAATGACAAATAGAAGGATAAACCATGGCAATGAGTATATATGAGGGTTAGAATGAAATGTAGTAGTCCAATACTTAGAGCGTAGTCTCCCTACGGGTAGTATTGTGGATGGATGTAAGTGCGGCGTTGGCCGTCACTAGTTGAGTTAATGTAGAATTGAGGTATAGGTGGATGGTTGGGCTGTGTCCTCGTGCTTACTTCCGAGGCCCCTTCTGTACCACGGTGATGTGGAATTTGCATGCGGTGTGAGTCGACATGCGGTGTCGCAATACTGGGTTAAGGATAGTGTGGCAGGTCTACAGCCTCGCCGATCGTCACACTGACGGGAGTTGACAGTTAGACTTTGGGCGGTGGGGATGTGTCCTCGGTGTTCACGTCCCGAGGCCCCTTCCATGCCAAGTGAACGGTTGGGCTGTGTCGTCGTGCTTTCTTTCGAGGCCCCTTCCGTGTCACACAAGGCCAGTTCGGGTTGTGTTCTCGGTGCACATATACCCGAGACCCCGCTGGGCCATAGTACGCATGGGATCCGCTGTTGTGTTATTAGCATTGAGGCATATGGAGGCCTAGGTGAAGTAGTGTGGATACCCGCCTAGTAGTAGAGATGCACGCACTACTGTCACCGCCTGGCCACGGCGGCTGATGCCTGAGAGGTTAGCTACTTGCTCGAATAGTTGGAACTATAGTCCGTGTCGATATGGCAATTGCATGTGTGTTATCATGGGTGAGTCATTGCAGAGAATACATACCATACATAGCATTGCACAAACAAGATCTGCATCATATAAGTTTGTATGGGTACTCTTATACGATGAGTTACTTTTATGTAACCCGATCCTTAACTTATAAGCTTGTATGGGCATCCTTATAAGTTAAGTTACTTTCCTGCTGTAGATACTTGTACTTGATAGTTTATTATTGTTTATGTAGAACTGCTAGAATATAATGTTATTAATCTTATTGTACCATTACCACCTGCTTGTACTTGTTACACTATTTATTATACATGTACACTTGCTCTTTTCTCCGCCCGATGCCGAGGAGTCGCCAGGGGAGAGGATGTGAAGCAACTTAGTCTTTTCGACTAATGGTTGCTACGTCTTCCTTTTTATGAGGTCACCCCGCAGGTAGAGCAGTCGCTGACTTTGCAGCAGGACAGCCAGGTCAGGACGACAGGGCCTGATGTGATAGTGTCGTCACTACCATCGGTTACGGATGTGAGTGTTCTGAGATTTTGATGTAGCCCGTTTGGGCAATCTTATAGCTGTACTATGATGTTGTAGAAGCATGTTTTAGCTTCTCTTATTTGGTGTATTTGGACTATGTGCTTAGTGTGGATTTCACTTCTTCTCCTTTATATTATGGTTGGGTTGGCATGTTTATCTTGATATTGGTTGTAGCCGGCGGAATAGGCGTCTTGTGATACAGGTTAACCCGTGAGCTAATGCTACCTCAAGGCATCTGTTCCGGGCATAAGACCCCCCTTTGTGTCGTGTTTTGTGATCCAGGAGGGGGGTCTTACAAGCGGTCTGGTTGAATCCGCAGTAGCGGATAGGTAGTTAACCGCAACTGCGGAATGGTGGCATCCCGCGGTTGTAGTCTGATAGCTTGCAGCTGCTACGGCCTACAGGTTAGACGCAACTGCGGTCTGTAGGCAACCCATAGTTGTGGTCTGGCAGCATGTATCAGCGGTCTTCCCTGGCCACTAGGCAACTTTGTTAGTTGTCATTTGATTTTTTATTATTTGTTATACAGTGGGTGGTTTGACCATGCCAAACTGTGAGGCCGCCCGACTTGTATTTAGTCCCACATCAGTTGTTGTATTCTCTCATCTCCCCCGATTTCTATAAATATGGTGGCATACCCATGTAATGATTATATTGTTGGAGCAAGAAAGTTTACTATTTGTTTAGCTTTTTGTCTATTTCTTACAATGTCCATATCTGCCACCTCTTCTATATGGCCAACGTAATACGGGACATCAAGAGGAATATATATAGCTTTAAAGATTACACTCTATGGTGCCCATATCGGCCACCTCTCCCATGCGACTAATGTAATATTGGATGTCAAAAGGAGCCTTCTCAAAGAACTCCACAATGTCTTTTTCTACTTCCACGATCAATGGGCTCTGGAAGTCCTCCTCCATCTGTGGGCTGGGGTTGGGGCTTAGTAGTCCATGGTCCATACTGAATATGGCGAACCACGCCTTGCACTCATGAACTTTATTTGCGTAGTTCAAAACCCACATCTTGATAAAATCAAATGTATAGTTGCCTATTTGAGAGCGAGCGGACATAAAATAATTATAGGAACACGTGCAGGCTGAAGCAGATAATATAAATCCGTAGGAAAACAAAAAAGGAGGTCTCTAGCGATATGAAGTTTGGAGTAAGTTGAGTAGGTATGAGGATGTAGTGATTGAGCATTTCCCCCATCTCTGGGAAGATGGGGAAAGTCCATCAGAGGGGAGGACTAGTTCATCAGAGAACACCGAGTGGAAGTGCTCGGCTTGATCAAGAAATTGTTCAAGGTATCTATGGGGGGATACTTGGATAGCAGAATGGTCATTAGTGAACTCATCATCAGGGAGCCTGATTGTGGGGAGCTCGTGCAGCATGAAGGCCATAGCGGACTCCACGTCGGTAGACCCAACTTGAGGAGCTCACACATTCTCCTTAATTTTCGAAGGCATCTACCAAAAAGAGAGATCTGCCGACCTTTTTATAGGAATCGCCTTATTTTCCTCGAAATGTGAAACATCATGGACATTTGTTGTTTACATAGGATGTTTGCGACGACCACTTCATAATATCATTTCCTGTCCTACACAAGAGAAAGGTAACATCCAATCGCCCATTAATAAGTAAGTTTCAACCAAGCAATACATCACAGAGAGAATCATAAAAATTTCCAAACAAATAGTATGGCGGACACATGAAAATATCAGCCTGCAGGTGTTCACGCTTGTGCGCTTTGGCTCCATTTGGGAGGACTTATTTTCACCGCTCAAGCGGTCACGACCGCATGAACCTGGCCTTAATTAAGGTTCGGTTCATGTGGCCGTAACCGCTTGACCGGTGAAAATAAGTCCTCCCAAACGGAGCCTTTGTCTGGACGCATCCTGTTTATTACAAACATAAAACTGTTTTTTCTTCTCTCTCCTCACAATCCTCAGAAGACTCCTGATCAGACACCCGCTCCACGCCCGCAAACCCCAAGCTGTCAATTATCTCGGCGACTACACTGGACACGCCTACATGATACTTGTAAACATGGCGATCCGGGTATGGATTGAGCGAATTTCCTCCCTAACATTTGGTGCGTATTTCTTGAGTGCGTCATCTGCAGGGGCCAAACCCTGTACCATAGCTTGGATCTCAGACCATGGACCTAGCATTGCATAACATTCGACACTCTGCTTAAACATCTCAATCCCCTCCACCTGGAAGTCAATCTGCACGACGATGTCCTCGAGTCATTTTTGAATGGCCGCGTTGACTGGGTCATTGTCTAAAAATCAAAAAGGGTTAGGATTTTTGGGTTTGTTTCATAACCAAGGTTTTATAACAAGTTGTCTCTAGTAAATAACCGCAGCCAGGTTGCCCTCTGGGAAGACCATCTCCTCCAGCTCATCCTATCCTCTCCTCCTCTTCTCCTGCAGAGTGTGTACTGCAGATAACGGCAAGGAAACATCCTTAATAGACAAAAAATTCTCTTTCAGCTTGTCTAACTCCTCATCAAGTTCTTCGTCAACATCCTCCAAGTCGTCATCATCACCATCAGTTTTCTCTCCCAACTCCTCTAGCTCTACAAACTTGTGGGTCATGTTTTGTCGGTTTGTCTCTTTCGCTAAGATCTAATGATGGAAAGGGTCTGGATCTTTTTGGGTGGTCGACTTCTCTAGGATAACCTACGACTTCGTCACCACCACTTTCATAACTTTTGAAGGAAGTGTGACATTTGAAGGGACAAGAACCTTACTAACTTTCGGCCTCTAGGAGACAGATTTATTCATTTTCTACAAAGTACTAGAAGAAGGCATGAGGAGGTTGTTGTCCACTAGGGGTTTCACGCGGTTAGAATCTCCTAAAATAGGGTTGTCACCCCGAAACTTGATGACCTCAGAAATGTTGGGGAGTGAGCTGGGTTTTTTCACTAAAGATTTCTTTAGGGGCACCTACGTAGAAGAACTGCTAGGGAACTTCGCGAGCTTTGTTTGTCCGTTTGGGTCAGACTTTATCGTGGAGATCGTGTTAATACCTAATATTGCGAGAAAGGCTTGGTTCGAGCTCATGTTGGGCATATGCAATGAAACGCAAGAAAATAATGAAAGTTGGTCTATTTAAGTGGGCCTGCATTATTTATAGACCCCTCAAGGCATTAAGTATGGGTCTCGATCTTTACAGTTACCAGTCTACTTTTTTGGAGCTCGTACGGTCTGCCAAAAAAATGCAGGGATTATGTTAACCCAAATCCTACAATGACAAAAGAGAGCATCTAACGTGGCAGATATTCCATGCCTAGCAATCATTCTCAGAGCACGCCGACCTCTCAGGAGGACACTCCGGAGCACTCGTGGACACCCTCTGGGGGATCGACAATGTTTGTTGTGGACAGTCGGTAAGAAACCTTTAGGTAGCTTCACAAAGTACAATTCAGGAGCTCCTGTTTAGGGAACGCGCGGTGGCTTCTTCCAATTCCACACGAACTCTCCCATTTTTGATCTAGCTCGTGTAGCACCGTACAGTTTTATGGAATCTCTTCTTCAGTGTTCGTCGCCCGACTCCTCATGTACCTCGGGCGTCTGTGCATTTAATGTCACTGTTAATAAGGCATTAAATGCCCATTGGTTCATGAACTATCCACGCAGTCTACCCCTATTATAAAGTGGGACCAGGAGTGCTTGGAGGGGGAGGCAGACTTAGCCCAGAACTTGTCGCATTATAGGTGTGGATACTATGTTCCTATCTTTCTTCTTTCTATTACTATACACGCGCATACCCCCTGAGTGGCTGCACCACACATTGTAACCTTTCTAAAGATAATAAAGGGCCTGTCACAAGAGTTTCATTCATCGCAGTGGGTCAAGTCCCGTGTTATCCACTGCTTGCTTTCTCTATTTTCGTCCTCTCGCCACTGCCCGCAGGTCCAGTAACAAGTTGCTTGTGAACCACAATTTTTCCTTTGCCACTCAGGGAAAGCGCGTAGAGAGTTGGTGACATTTTTTGGCTCCAACAAATAAAAAATCATATCATTACAAGTGACTAATTATCTTATTACTCTTGCATCTATATTCTTAAAATATATTGCCAATGATTCTATCAATATCATTAAGAATTGAGTTTGAAATTCTTAAGTTATACTATCATGATCAATAAAATCATTTGATCTAATTCATTCCTATAAAATTGGACTTAGATAGGAAAATTATGCATAGGGTAAAAACTAAAATACGTAAAATTTTTTATTAACCTTTTGATTTCCTTGCAAAGAATAATAGCCCTTATGTTGCTAAAATCATAATCATGAAAAATCGAAATTGAAATACCATGTAAACCATGCATTCTATTTGAAATATCAACTCTCAGTCTGATACCACCTGGCACTAATACTTACGGCCGACGAAAGATATAATTTCAAAAAATTCTAGTTTTATCTAAATATTAATTTTTTAAAACACAATTCTTGGTTAAGATTTATCCCGTATATCTTTAACCTTATCTTAGATGAGCTCACCAAACATATCCCACAAGCAATACCTTGGTGTCTATTATTTGCAGATGATATTGTTTTGGTCAATGATGCGAGGGTGTAAACCCAAAACTTGAGTCTTGGCAAGATAGTTTATAAAAGATGGGTTTTTGGTTGAGAAGTCTAAGACAACTTATGTGGAACTAAAATTTAACAGTGCAAGAAGGGAAGATAACTTCGTTATTCAGTTGGGTGATCCAGATATTTTCCGTAGTTAGTGTTTTAAATATTTTGGATTGATGGTTCAAAAAGATGGAGGTATTGATATAGATGTGCCACATAGAATCCAAGTGGGTTGTTTAAAGTAGAGGGTGCATCAAGGATTTTATGTGATCATAAGTTTCCATTAAAACTTAACGACAAGTTTTACCATACTTCAATTAGACCATCAATGCTCAATGGTTCTGAGTGTTGGGCAGTGAATTGTGTACATGGGCAAAAATGGGAGTTTTGGAGATGAGAAGGCTTAGGTGGATGTGTGGACACATTATACTGGATAAAATTATGAATGAATTTATCAGGGATAAGACAAGAGTACAAACAATTGCCGAGAAGATGCGAGAAGCTTGATTAAGATGGTTTTGACATGTACAAAGGTGACTATTAGAGGCACTTGTTAGGCGTTGTGTGAGTTTAGTCACTAGGCATGTTAAACGAGGGAGGGTAGACCAATAAAGACTTGGAATGAAACTATAAGGAAAGACAAGATGTACATATGCATTACTGAGATTATGACAAAAAGGGCATAATAGCTACAAAGGATCCGTATAGCTGATCTTAATTCCTTGGATAAAAGCCTGAGTGTTGTTTGTATTAATTTTTGAAAAATTATTTTACTGTGTTAGTTATCATTTCTGTCTGAATTCAAAGAAATTGCGTGTATTTTCATTTAGACCCTAGAATCTACTTCGTACCAATCAAAATATATCAAAAGAATTAATCATGTAATTATAAGATTATGAATATTTAGATTAGAACTCCAGGTTGAATACATTCAGATCAATTATATATTTCTCAAACACTACAAAACTTATCATTCCAGCATCATCTCTCACTACAAGTATAAATCTATGTCTATGCTAGTTATATAATGCCATGTTATGCTAAATTTAAAATAGAATAAGGAAATTTGAAAATCATGATAATATAGGACTTTGAAATAAACTATCTTAACTAATCATGTCAAAATTTTTGCATTCAGTAAAGCCATAGTTTATGATTTGATATTTCGGTTATAAAACATGTAGTATTATGATCATACACCCATAATATGTGTCTCACAATAGCGAGGGCATAGGGTTGTGCATTAGAGATACTAACATGTAAGTCATGTCTTGTCCTTAATCAGGGGGGGTTTCATCGGGGCATTGCGAGGCACTGGGGGAATGATTGCTAGGTTGATCATCATCTTTTGAATGAATATGGTATTAACACCTCAATCTATGACATTTGTGCAGCTCTGCATGCCCATCCATCATTTAGCACGGGCTAGGGTATAGACCTATGACTAGGGTATCTTAATTTAGGGCATACTCATATTATATTCTTCCAAGAAAATGACTTTATATTATGATTATTTATTTCATGCATATTTAGTTTGCGTTAATGCCTATCTTGTGTTTTCAATTGTTTATCTTTTTGAACCTTAATGATTTTATAAAGCACAAGAATTTTAAAAATAATTTTTTTGACACTTTAGTAGTAAAATGAAGTCCTTAATATTTCCAAAATATTTCAAAACTCATTTTAGTAACAAGTATCGATCATATTAGAAAATGTGATGTAACAACCCCATCCGTTCATATGATATATTCTAGAAGGTCCGTTCGGGGCCCCACAGGATATATCACAAAACAGTCGGTGAAGGTACAGGATGATACCAGAGTCGCGCATCGCACCTACCACAAAGCATTCTAGCGGAAGCCTAGACTACAACTTGAACTCCTCATGAATGTCCAAACATAAAACTCCACATTTTATATCATATAGGAATGTCTTACAACAAGTCAAAAGAGTTGGCCTTATGGCCTTACATGGCTTTCACACAGTGGCCTAAACAATTGGCGCG
Source organism: Platanthera guangdongensis (assembly GCA_039583875.1). Classification (NCBI taxonomy): domain Eukaryota; kingdom Viridiplantae; phylum Streptophyta; class Magnoliopsida; order Asparagales; family Orchidaceae; genus Platanthera; species Platanthera guangdongensis. The sequence goes on from CM077150.1 coordinate 147,939,936, forward strand.
CAGGACGGCCACAAGAAAAGAAAACACACAAAAGTACACATTTAGCCTTCGAGGGCTAGCAGCAATCGCAGCAACACCAGCAGGAACATCAACCTCTATGCGTCCCGTTCGGCTCTCCAGCACCTGTACAAGGACAATCCACCCAACGGTGGCAAATAAAGGCAACGGTCAGCGTTCAGCTGACCAAATTATAGCGACCCTACCTCTTCTCTCGGGGCAGTGGTATTCTTCCCTGCAGGCATATTAGAGCACAAGTATGGCAAACTAGATCATCAAAATGTGCTTTCACGCACACAAGCCATCACAACCGTTCGCCACCCGGCCCAACGGTCCGTGCACTCAGGGCACATTCTTGGTGTTCTGGCAACCTCTTGCCCACCACCGTATCAGGGTCAGCACCCAACGGTAACTCTCTTAAGCATTTCCTCCATGGCGTGCAGCCGGAGTTAGTCTTCCTACACCGGGATGGCCCGTAGCCCCCCATTGTGTCATGGCGCGCAGGCCGAAGACTCTTGCTATGCGCTCCAACAGACCGCACTTTTGGTCTCACGTCGGACGGACATAGCGCAGGTCGGATCCTCCACCCCCCGTTGCTCAAATCGCCTTGCCTTCTCCGAGTACAGCGTACTCATGGCTATATCAAAGGCGCGGGTCGGTCTCACCAATCCTGTTCTTGGCATTCAAGCCTGGGTATTTCTCTATACCCATTTCCTCACAGCAACAGCGGGTCTTTCCTGGGCACACCAGTACTTCCTGTGACTCTCTCCACAGGTGGACACCGCACAAGCACAAATGTCAGGGGTCTTTCCTAGCTCTCATGCCAGTACTTCCTGTTACTCGCTTCACAGGTGGACACCCTACGACATCAAGAATCACCAAAAGGGCCTTTCCTGGTTCCACCAGTACTTCCTGTGCCTCAATCACAGGTTGGACCCAAAACCATCACATGGCTATTTTCTTGGGCTACCACCCGAGTACTTCCTGCTACTCCTTTTCCAAGGCATAACCCGTAGACTCCTTACACTACACGTTTATCACGGAGTCTTCTCCGGTTCGTATGCAACATCACCAATCCAGACTAACCTGTCCAGATGGGCTTCACACAGCATGCCTATTCCGTACTCCATTTCCGGATCTATATGCTAACAAAGGGGATTTCAAGCATCCACCCTAAGATTTCCAAAACCAGCCACCTCTTGGTGGGGGAAATCACAAAATATGCCAAAAAGGAAGCCTTCACATGGCTAGGAAGAAAAGTCGTTACCCTTGACGACCGCTTCGGTGCCATGACCTTCAAGCTAGCTTGCAAGACTCGCAAGATTGATTCCTCCGCAACGCCGGCTTCGGATCTCTCGTCGGTAAACCGCAGCACCACCAGCAGCAACCCCCTTTTCATCTTCCTCCTCCTTTCTCTCTCTCTTTCTCTCTTAACTTGAAGAAAGCTTAAGGCCAAGGAAAAATTGAGAATCCTTCTCTGATTTCGGCCTTTAAGGAAAAAGAGGAAGAAGCTTCAGCCCTTGGATCCAGACTGAAGGAATTGACGGACACGATTCTGCCAAAATCACTGATTTTGACCCGACACGGCCTCTGACACGGCCGTGTGCCAGGCCGTGTGCCTCAAGGGGTGGTCAACCGACTTATCCAAACCAGTGACATGCCCATGGGACACGCCCGTGTCATTGGCCGTGTCACCAACACGCTTTCAGACACGCCCGTGTCTGTGGCCGTGTACCTGGGTGAAAAAAAATCCCAAATCATCCCGAGACTTCACACGGCCTGTGACACGCCCGTGTCCCAGGCCGTGTGCCCAGACACGGCACAAAGACACGCCCTGTCGAAACCTTCGGCGGGCTGAGTTCGTCGCCTGATTTGACACGCCCTGTGACACGCCCGTGTCACAGGCCGTGTTCAACACTCAACACTCACTTCTCGACACTCGACGATCGTCGAGACAAAATCGTCGAGCATACGACACGGCCTTGGACACGCCCGTGTCCTGGGCCGTGTGCCCCCTCTAGACGCATCGTCGAGAGAAAAATCATCGAGACAAAGGCCGATCGTCGACACAACCTCGACACGCCCTGCGACACGCCCGTGTCGCAGGCCGTGTCAACTGACACGCCCTGGGACACGCCCGTGTCCCAGGCCGTGTCACCCAAAAATGCCTGTTTCCGAACTTTGGGCTGTTACATGTGAATCAATAAAAATAAAAAAAACTATGTAAATCACACAGGTACTTTAAAGACATTTATATTTTTTCAAAAAACTATTTATCTTTGAAATTATTTAAAAATATATATAATTATAAAATAAAATAAAAATCCAAAAATATCTTTTTGATTGTCTTGTGCATTGATTTAAAGGTTTGCCCTTTTTTTAAAAAAAAATAAAACTAACAAAATCATTAATTGTGGACATACAATACGAATTTTTTTTAAAAAAAATAGATTATGTAAAATGTTTGATTTAGTAACGTTGATCATTATTTGCATTGTATGCCTTATGTCTTGAAATGTCTCAATCAACTGGAGTTAGTTCTTAAGTGCTACTAGATGCATATGATAGATTTAATATTCCACTAGGTATGTGTGAGGATTTAGGTATAACAATAACATATCTCATTTCACACATCCTTAGAGTTTGCACTCAATTAGAATTTTCAGGTTTATATGGTATAACTCGTGATGCTGCGCTTAACACGCTAGACATGACTTGATCAATAAATATCTTGTAGTTCATCTTCAATATATAGGGTTTAGAACAGCGGGCCAAAATTTTTTTACAAAGTTTTTTGTATACACGTTATAGTGTATCTGCCTATAAGGGTAGATTTCAATAGATTCAGAGACCTTGTGTGAAAAATTAAAGTCAAAAAAATGGCAGCATGCAAAGTTTCACTAAAAATTATATGCTATCAGTATAGTTAGCAAGGATAGCCCCCAAGTGCTACTCACCCTCCTGATAAGCCTCATTGAGTATTGTGAGGTTGAGAACCTTACCTCCAAAGATCTTATCGATCATGTGCAAATGCTATAAAAAGTGGTTATAGCCCTAGTTCAAACCTTGTAGTGTAGACAGAAACAAAGACGTGATTTATCACTCCGTTCCTCTTATGTTAACTTATAGAATTTTGGAGATATATCATGTAATAATGTTAATTTCACTTGTGTTTATTTATTTTGATGCTACATTTACACTTATCATTGTTTCATCTAACACTTCCATAATACATTACAAGTCTATCACATGAATGTTCTAATGCATAATTACTATACATGGCAAATACAATATTGTTGTCTATTAACTTTATAAATACCATAAAATTATATGAAAAATTAAATATAGTTAAATTCATGTGTATTGTCCAAATGTGTATGCTATTTTATAATAGGTAGTATTTTGATTCCTCCGTTCTATGACAAATACATTAAATTCTCTAAGTTTATTTTTAAGTACCCTTATCCTTATATTTTCTTACTTATCTTTCTGAATGTGTACACTACGTTTTATATGCATAATATGTTGCATCTCTCATGGACTTCTATGTTTTTTGATTATACCCACCACTTTTGATAATATCAAAAGTGGAGAAACTAAGTTCATGAGCTAGCCATGTGTTAGTCATCCAAGGGGAGACCACATATGGGGGAAATATTCTGATATAGTGCATATGGATATGGGGAGCACATATATAGGGGGGGGGGGTCTAATAAGTAATATTTATGTATATTTTTACTATAATATTTAGTATTAATTAATAATAATTTTTAATTTTGTGTACATAATAATATCTTTTAAATATTTGTTTAATAATTTAGGTTTTATTTATTTTTGATAATTTATACCTATTTTTAGTATTTATTTTAGTTTAATAATTAATATAAATTAGTAATAAATATGTATTTTTTATTTTTAAAACATTTATTTTATATTTTATTTAGTAATTTAAATTATATTTATTTTTGTAGGTTTATTATTGCACTCATGCTCCCAACGTTTGTAAAATAAATATTTACCAAAGTCGTCGCATTGGCCGATAAATTCATTTAGTCTACATGAACCCAAGTCAAAGTCTCATTGTACTCATTTAAGCTAACCAAATGTTTCACGTTGCAACCACCCATTCAGCTCTTCTTCATGCAAGCTCATGATAAATATATTAATATACATTGATGCTACTGACACTCCCATGCATGACCGCCGTATTCATGCTGCCACGCCATCGTTGCGAACTCTCAACTTGGCCGCCACCCTCATTGCCATATTATTCCATGTAATTTCATGCAAACAATGTGTGTAGGTCTACCCTTGCAAGGCCACATCAGCCCATACATCACCAATCCATGCATAGCCCAGCCATTCCTATTATTGACCACCGCATCACCTCCCTCCATCCATGGTTGAACTCCTTTCTCTCTCTAAAACCAAAACTGCCACACTCCATCCAATGCTACACCTCTACAAAACTGCCACATTCTCTTAAAAATTTCCAAAATCATCAATAACCAGCCATCTATTCCTCTCTCATGCATAACCGCCACCCTCTTCATAACCCCTTATATTTCATTAATATTTCTTAAACTCAATCATACCAAATTTTTTTCATGAAACACCACAAAAACCTTGTCACCTCATCTCTTCCTCTTTATCCCCCATTCATAACCATCCCCCTTCCTCACTTTAAAAAATGCCAGCCACTCTTTAATGCAAGAAGCAGCCCAACCACCCTTTCCTCTCCTAAAGCCAAACCCGTCACATTTATTTTTAATAACCTCCACTTTTATTCATGTTGCACTCTTTTATTTCCTATTAAATATTTGATAAATATTTGATGTTTTATCTCTACTTAATATATTTTATCTCCACATTAAATTTCATTCACTGAAATTCCACCCTACGAAAACCACCACCTATCTTAATATAGCCTCACACATGTAATATAGCCAAATCAAATATTGTTATGAACCACCAATTTATCTCATGCATGCATTCCTAGCTTTTCATATTCCTCTCACTTCTATAAATTATGGCCAATTTATGAAGCATGGGAGTAGGTGAACTAAGGGAAAAGAGATAGTGGAAGAAGTCCACCATTGGGGTTGAGAAGAAGGTTTGTTGGCTCATTAACATGATATCTTTTGAGTTAGTTTTATTTTATTTTCAAGATAGTTTAAATTTTACTTTTCATGTAATTGTACTTTTTTATTTCATAGTGATAAAATGTCTATTTCAATTATGCATAGCTAATTGCTTGGCATTTGATCCGATGAATTCTTAAGAGTTTTTATTTCATAATATATCTTTGAGAATCTTCGATGGCAAAAATTACTATTTATTTTGATTTTGATTCTTATTTTGCCAGTTCGATCTAAGATTCATATCCTAAATTTTATCGAGAGATTGTGGATATGAGGAGATAATTCAAGAATAAATGTATCGCAAACATAGTTTTTTGATCTAAGATCCATATCCTAGATTTTATAAAGAGGATGTGGATATGAGTAGATCACTCAATGATAAAAGGAGTTGCATGCTATTCTCGAGAGAGGGCGACACAAATTCTTTGGATTGGGGTCAAATCCAATAATGGGGTTCACCGCATAAAGCATGTTAAGGGCATACTAGCTGTTCGATCACCCTAAGGTTAGGTGAAAATGACCTTGAGAGAGGTGCTTCATAAATTTGGAATCTCCACAGTCGAATTGTTTTCAATCTAGTTTTTTGAATTTTAGTTTTACAAATTATTTTACCTTAGAAGGATTCATGATCAAATAATTTCTTTTTCTTTATCGTTTAGTTTTTCTCAAAAAAAAAATTTATGTTGGATAAAATAATAGTAATTTGTGTGCATTGAAGTAATCAACAAGCCCGAAAGAATATGACACTTAATATTTTATTATTAAAATAAAATATACTATGAACAACATGTGCTCTTGTATATAGTTCGTAGAATTTGGAGATATTATTAATCGCAAATTTTACTCATCAAGTTTTTGGCACCGCTACTGGGGAGTTATTATTGTTGATATTTTGAAAACATGAATTTTATTACTGTTATCATTATATTTTTCCATCCCCAGGTGTCTTTTTGATTTTTCATTTCGAATTTCAATCTATTGAGTAATGGCTGTTTTATTTCCTATCTAATAAAATGTTCTCATTTGAAAGCTAAAATTTTTGAGTTTCAATATAAAGTTAATCTTTTGGAAGTCGTACAAAAGTGCCAAATTTTTTGCAATTTTTGTGGAGCGCTACATCAAAGTCATGAATGTTACTATTATTCTAATTCTCCAAATTTAAATTATGGAAATGATTTTTCTCAATCTTATGCAAATAATTTTGATTATTATTATGATCATAATTTTTCATCTTTTAATGAAAATAATTATTCTAACTTTGATGGAAATAATTTTTCTAAGTTTCATGGAAATATTTTTTCGAATTTTAATGGAAATAAATTTTCCAAATTTCATGAAAATAATTTTCTAAATTTCATGAAAATAATTTTTCGAGCTTTAATGAAAATACTTTTTTCTTATTTTAATAATTTTTTTCTAACTTGGTTGGTGATTATTCTTTGTGGCATGATCACGCAGAAAGATTCCTAAATAATGAGGATAATTCTTTAGATCCAATTTTTGTTCTTCTTCTTTTGCACGCAAGCTTCTTCCTCTAATTTTGGGGAATTTTTACAAATTCAATTTCATTCTCCACCCCAAAACTTTGTTATTAATAATTCTTTTTCTAGTAGTACTTCTCCATCTTCCAGTACTTCACCTTTAGAGGAACATGATTTTTCATGTACACCCTTAGTTTTGTATGCCAAAGAAGAAGAAAATCTTTTATTTCAAGAATTTACTAATTGTATGAATGCATCGGGTGAACTAGAAGAAGAACATATTTCTTCTCCTACTCCTCCTGATATCTCTCTTCTTCATGAATTTTCAAGCACAACACATAAATATTTAGGAATTCAAATTCATGAAAATGTTGTGTCCCATTATTTTATTATAAATAAATTTTTGGATAATAATTTTATTATAGAAAATGAACAATCAGAGCCCATTCGTATAGTTCGCAAGAACCTCCTCCTTGTCAAAAATTTTCTAACACATTAATTTTTTTTTAATTGTACTAATGCTTTTCATGCAGAAGATGAGCCATTACAAACAAACTTTGCTAACGATCCATTTGCAGCTTATCTACAAAAATTCCAATTACCTCAGGTATGCATAGGTGATTTAGAATTACATTTTCAAGCCAGCCGTTAAAAGACGAATCAAGAATCAAGTGGACGAGTAGCTGGGCAACCGACTTCCGCACATTCACCTAAGTGTGAATTAAGGAAGTTGTTCATACACTTTAATTTTTATTTTCTTTTTAGCTAACAAAAAACATTCAACTTAAAGACGGGAAAAAGAAAGCGATCTTTGGAGGCATCCCTTGGTTATCTTTAATTTTCTTGAAATACCTTTTTTCTGCATTTTCATTATTTTTTTCTTATCTCCTCCTCTTACTTGGCTTATAAACACTGGGGACAATGCTTATTTTTAAGTATGGGGGTTAGATCTCTTATTGTTGTTTTTATTTAAAAATCCAAAATATATATAAAACATTTCAAAAATACATAAAATTGTTTTTCTTTTCTTTGTTTTGCTACCTTAGTTAAAACTGTCTTGACATGAAAAAGTAGAAATATCATCATGATAACAATCAATTCAAGTTGATATTGTTGTGATAAGGATAAGTTGTTATTATATCGTTGTGAAGGCCTTCATTGAAGAAGAAATCACATAAATTCAATGATCATCGAGATCAAGTGAATTATTGTCGAGAAGCCCCATCAATAATTCAGAAAAATGTTGAGTTGTGATTGTTAAAGACCATATCGTTTTGATATGGATCCCCTATCATCGCAACAAACTCATATCTAAAGCACCATAATTAAAGTCATGACTAGTTGAATAGTCATCGTGATAAAAAAATTATTGTTGTGAAGACCACAAACATCACTAAGAAAAAACTTTATCGTCAGGATAATCAACACCTTGACAGAAGTATTTTCAAAGTTTATGAATGACTTATATTGTCATGAAGAGATGAATTACAATTTAGACAAATAGGAATGTCATCGAGATAGAATGAAATGACATCGAGACAATAAAAATTTCATCGTATCGGTTCAAAGTCACAGAAATCCAAAGCTTGTCACCACAGTTTGAGCCAATCAAATAAGTGCTTGAAGGAAAAGTTGATTTGACATAAAGCAAAACTAGTTTTGACCATTAAGGCTTGACTCCCATATAAATGCAAATAAGATATGAGATAATACCCTAATCTTCAGAACATATGCATCCTTGAAGTTACGACTACAATAGAACAATAATTTCTACTAAGAGAAGAGTCTATTGCCAACTTTGAGAAGAGAACTATTAATACTAGGAGATAATCACAACAAGAAATTCATCCAGTGCCTCTAGCCTTGCTCATTAAAAGTTATTAACTTAAGGTTAGCTAGTCACCTAAGGGGGGGGGGGGGTGAATAGGTGTTTGAAAATTCTTAAGTCTTTTTGTTGTTTTCTTACTAAATGATCTAGAGCTTGTCCTTAGTACCTGCAATATGAGAAAAGAACATGCAACACGACACAACACACATATATTTATAGTGGTTCCCCAATTGGGTAAATCTACTTTCCCACCCATCCTTCTAACTTAATTTAGACAAGGCACAAACTACTCCTAAATGCTCCACATAGCTTACACCTCAGACCCTCAGCATTACACTCGGGTTCTCTTTGGAACCCTACCTCAGAACAACAGAGGTTCCAACCTCAGAGCCCTACAGTGCTCCTACAGGTCAGTAGTCCACAAACCACCTACCCCAGCCTTATCTTTAAGGCCTACAACTCAGGCTTTTCAGCCATACAACTTCAGGCATAAGGCCCTACTCTCAGAGTGTTGCAACACTCCTACATCTCAGTACCATTCCAGGTACCTACCTCAGTGCAGTTCTAGGCACCTACAGCTCAGCCTCCTCTAAGGCCTACAATTCAGTGACACACTTGTCACCTATAACTCAGTGACTCAACAGTCACCTACCTCAGGCACTAGGCCCTACTACCCAGGCTGGGAGGACAGACCTACTCTCAGATCCACACTTGGATCCTACCTCAGTGCCCTAGCAGGGCACCTACCTCAGTGACTAATTACTCACCTACAACTCAGGCCAAAAGGCCCTATAACTCAGATTCAGAAAACCTGAATCCTACAAGTATTTAATCAAGAAGTTAAAGTAAATTTAAAACACTGACTCAGAGATGAATCTTTGAGTCCACCTTGCTAGACTGAGCAGATATCAGTTCATCGCTCTTGTTGTAGAAGAAACTAGTCTTCTTCTATAGCTAACTACTTCTCTAATGCACTAAATAACAATTATCTGCTGTTGAAGCATGATGACCCTTCTGACAACAATCTCCTTACTGACTAGATGAATCAGCTGCCTTGTTCTGCAAAGAACAAACTTGCTAAAGTGGAAAAAGCTTCAGCTATCTTTCTCTTCCTTTCTGGCTTGCACAGCTAGACTTGGCTTTCAAGCTTGTCGGAGAAGATGAAGTATAGCCACCTCTATTTTTCTGTATTTACTTCCGTGTGCTCTTTGTAACCCTAATCTCCTTTTCTTTTTTATTTTTGTATTTGTTGATCTGAATCAATGACACAATTTGAGTGTGGGCCCAGCCAAGGATGGTGAGCTCCACCTCCCTCAAAAAAGGTAAATAGTAGATTTTTGAGCTACTACAGCTTTCTCGCAACGGAATGAACTATTTTGACTATGTTTACTTCTGGTGACATCAGCAGTGGTTATCTGGTGCTGTTGTAGCTTTCTCGCAACGACATGAACTACTTTGACTGGTTGACTTCTGGTGATGTCAGTAGTGGTCATCACCTTCTGGACTTAGAAAAATTCCAGAACTCATTAAGCGTTGAGTGATGTTAAGTCATTCAACGCCAGCTGAATTGTCTCTTCAATAGAAGCGTTGAGTGAACCTGCTTCACTCAACGCTTCTGGACTTAGAGAATTTTTGTTGGCTTTGTCTCAGCGGTTCATTATCAACTGTCTCAACGGTTTTCTTCTTCACAACCAAGACTATCTCTTGTCTCAGCAGATTCTTCTCAACTGTCTTAGCGGTTTCTTCTTCATAGCTGAGACTATCTACTATCTTAGTGGTTTCTTCTCAACTGTCTCAACGCTTTCTTCTTCACTGCTAAGACTAACTCCTGTCTCAGTAGTTTCTTCTCAACTGTCTCAACGCTTTCTTCTTTACTACTGAGACTAACACTTCTCATAATGCTTTGCATTGAGCTTCTCAGCTGTCTCAACAGTTATGTTGAGACATTCTTCTCATTTATCTCAACTATCACAGCAGTTGCAATGCTTTTAGCTTAGTAAAAATTCTGAAATAAGTTCGACAATTGCTTAGTTGAGTTCGACGATCGGTGAGCTCAGCTCGATGAACTCTGAATCCCAAACTCTGAATTTAGCTCGATGAATGGTGAGCTCAGCTCGACGAATGGTGAGCTAAGCTCGACAAACTCTGAATCCCAAACTCTGAATTTAGCTCGACGAATGGTGCGCTTAGCTCAGCGAACTGTGAACTCAGTTCGATGAATTTTGAACTTCCAGCTTACTCTTTTTGTTCACCTGTCCAATCAAGGATAACCTGCATGCATGAACTTAAGCACACATCAAATAAATTGTGCCCCTTAGCATGATTGGTGATGCCTCTTCAAATCCTAAGGATCATTGTAGGGCACGATTCCCATCAATCTCCCCCTATTTGAAGAAGGTATAACACCCATCCATGATTAGATGCATCAACACAAAAAGTATCATGATATGCAAGATGAGACATTATCATGGCAACTAGCCATCCCAGTACAGGATAACTCCCCCTAAATGAGATGGCTTAACACTACGATTCAATAACCAATAGTACTCGTTAATTATCAATCATTAATAGTATAACATAATGATTAATCAACAAAAGCTTTATTAATCATTGACAAGGTAAATATTTTGATTAAGATATACTTAATCATTAACTAAATTAGAGTGCCTTAGCCAAACATCAGTAGACAAAACTTGTGATTATAAGATATGTATGAAAGAACGGTATATTCATTAATCACGGGTATATAAATGAGAATTGCATGCACATTTTTTTACATCAATATAGTTAGGGCCAACTCAAATTAATTTCATTGATAGAGATTTGATATTGCAACACTGTTGATATTCATTACAAGTTATTGATTAAATATATAAAGAACCCTAAATCTTGCAGCCTCATATTAACTCTTCTTTGATGAACTTGAATTAGCATCCTTGGTAGCAGCAGACTTCTTCAAGTTTTCAGCTTTGTTCTCCTATCGTTTGAAGTAAAGGAATGGCATTGGAATATATCTCGGAGTCATTTTCTTAGGGTTGCTCTTCCTTACCAGATTTTCTTTGAATACTCTTTCCCTTAGCGAATTTCGTTCCAAATGCTTTATCCATTCCTCAGAAGGATATACACTATCAATATTCTTTAAGATTTGTCCATGGCTTACGCAAGCATTGATAATGATGGATTCAGAGGCATCACTTAGCTGTTCATGATCTGGATCATCTCTGTTCTCAGCTTTCCTCTTTGCCATGAACTCTTCAGCCATCTGAGTTCCTTCCCTTTTTCTTCTGGCAGCAAGTTGTGCATCCTCTGTAACTCTAGCTTGTGTTGGGAAGTCTAGGTCCTCTGTCCTCCTTTTATACTGGAGGGGCAGGAGCAGTGCCACCCTGGTGCCTTGAATTACATTGAAGTCTTGATCTTCAGTGAGTGTTATTGTCTTAGTGTGGCTGCTCTCCCCCTTTTTGCCTTCTTCAAGGATGGTCATTTGCAGCAAGGTGGTGTTGGCTTCATTTCTGCTTAATACATATTGGAATAATCTCTCATTGCCAGTAAGCATCTCATCTTTCAGAAGTATTGCCTGCTCTAGAGAGTGCACAACAACATTGGTGACATTCTGATTTACATGACCTGTTGCACCCCTGATCACCTCATCAGTTGCACTCACATAATTCTTGACATATCCTATGTCAGGTTCAGAGAGTTTTTGGCTTGTTTCCAAGTATTTCATGAGGGTGGTTAGAATTATGCCCACTATTCCAGCTATATCAAACCAGGTGGTGACCTGTTTGTTTAAGTGAGAGAATTCTTCTTTATTTTTCTTGACTTTAGTTAATAATTCATCCCTTAGCTTTTCAACTGATTGATCAACATACTCCTTGAGAGTTGTGGTCTGAACATCTAGGAGTGATTTGATATGGTTTAGGAGTAACTCATTAGAGATTTGGGTAGTGGTCGGTTGGTTAATGGAGGAGGGAGTTCTATCAGAGCAGGGACCTGTCAAGAGTCCCCCTCAACTACAACACCTGTAGAAGGAGCCATTTCCTTAGCTAAAGCTGTATTTGCACTGCTCATTAAGTGGGTATGAGTATTACTTATACTGGGTGTATACTTATCCAATCTGTTGACAACTTGGTCCAAGGTTGTCGAATCCATCTAATTATGCTCCCCCTCAGACTGAGCATCCTTCTCTGGGCTTAAATACTCAAGATAAGTATCTAATTCCTTAGGAGGTACACAGTTATCCTCTGTAGCAAGGATAACTTCGACTACAGCTACATCATCAGTATCAGCCATATCTGCCTCATATTCTACACCAACCTCTTCTCCAGTAGCATTCTTTGAAACTTGTCCTGACTTAGGGCTGGCATGGATTTTATCAACATGCACAACAGTATCCTGAAGTTGAATGTTTGTTGAGGAGAGACTAAAGGTTATGTCTGTCTGCATACCAACATCAGCAGGGAGGGAAGTTTCTAGCTCAGTTTCAGAGAAGGAGGAATTGTCTACTTCAGCAACTTGTTGTCTCTTATACCTTGAGAAGTCCTTTGTTGTTGAAGGTTGGCTCTTGGGTAAGATCCTAGAGTGAATATATCCAATGTCTTTATATCCATTCTTTTCAGGTAGTGAATCTTCACTCATTGTTCCTGCTTGAATGTATCTGGGTAGGTGTTTCCTAGGTACAAATAAAGTATTATTCCCTTGTTTAGAGTGGGTAGACAGTCTACTATTCTCTGGTAGATGAGAGAAGACCAAGAGGTCTTCCTATTAAAGATTATCCAAGTCATAACATCAAACATTGACCTAGAGAATGTCTCATGTGATCCAGGTTTGCAGATAAGGGCTTTCTCTACAATATCTGCTAGCAGTTTGCCTCTCTGATTGAAGAATTTCCTCTTAAGAGACCCAGGTTTGGCATCAATGTATCCACACCACCTGAGATCACTATCTATGTCCATGACGGTGGGTTCTTCTTCCTAACTAGGGTAGATGGATGGTATATGAAGGGCTTTGCCTAGTCTCTTAGGGTTTACCTTAATCTTGACATCCTTAATATTAGACTTAAGTGAGTTTTGAGAAGAAGACACTTTAATATTGGAGAAGAATTCTACTACCTCTTTTCTAAGAATGGTGGAGGGTTCAGAAAGGGTGTACTCCAAACCAGTCATCTCAATCATCCTTAACACTACTTTAATCTTTGGTGAGGCATGACTGAATCCATCCCTCATAATTTCATAGCCCTCCTAGAGCTCCTTGGTGACATTTGGAGCCATTGAACCAGTGTGGCAAGATGCTGAGAGGGTTTCGGTCTCGACAGCTAAGGTTAAGTATTTTAAGAGTAGATTGGCTTTTCATTTCTGATGCGGTTTACGACAAGTGTCTCGGTCGCACAAGTAATATAAAATGGGTGAATTTTCCCAAGTATAGATCTCACAAGGAACACAGTAAGGTGGAGTTAATTTTGAGGAGAACTTGAGATTGAAGTCCTTAGGTCGGTGTTTCCGAAGGGGGTTTTGATTGTTTGAGGAAAAAGAAAGTAAAACACTAATAAACTACTCCTATGCAATGCCGCTATGCATTGCTTCGCCAGGTGAATGTAAAACTACACGGATCGCTATGCACCGAATCGCAAGGCGGATAGACGAGTAGGCTTGCAAATAAGGTGGTGAGAACAGCGGAATGAGGGTCGTGAGCACCTCTTCGCTACGCACGCAACTAGAAATTGCAAGTGCGGCACTTTATGGTGGAGGATGGATAAGGGCACACCTCAAGCCAATAACGTGAATATAAAATCACATAGACATGATTGTACAAAAATGTATATCAAATTAAGCACACTTCATCAAATACATAGAGATCAAACTACACTATCAACAACAAAAGGAGAATTGACGGCAAAATCGACCGGATCCAAAGTCTTGCTGAGGATTCACGGAAGGAATCGTCGGGTTATCAATCTGCATCCTAGCTCGGTCCTCAACTGCGTTCGGGGTAGAGCAGAATGTCACTGACTCCCAATGGACCTGTCTTCTTCATGTCATGATCCGGTGAAGGATGACACAAACTCCTCCGAGCTTGATGATGAAAGCAAGGTCAAACCATTCTTGAAGCTCAATGATAAAGGAGGATGTCAAGAGGAAGCTCTGGCTTGAATTTGGCGTTGAAAGTGTTCCCGGAGCGCCTCCCTACAGTGGAGGACAAAGGAGATCGTCGGAAGACTCTTAGGAGATGAAAACGACGGAGAAAAAGTCCAAAATGCGGAATTAGGGCTGAACCTGCATATTTATAGATTGCAGAAATTATAATGCACACGTTCAATGGTGCATCACCAGTGGTCGTGCACATTGTGTTATGTGATAGTGCGTATTGGCATGGTAGAACCTGGTAAAAAATGGAATCAATGCACATGATCAGTGGCGCACGACCAGTGGTCGTGCGCATTGTGTCCTGTGATAGTACAAATTGGAATGGAAGTACCAGGTAAAAAATGGAATCAATGCCCACAAGAAGTGGAGCATCACCAGAGGTCATGTGCACTATGTCCAATGATCGTACGGTTTCCCTAGATAGAACTTGGAAAAATGCAGAATAGTGTGGACAATCAGTGGCTCATAACCAGTTGTCGTGCACTATAGATCCAATGATCGTGCACAGTATTCCTGTAGCGTTTATGATTCGATGAACTGACCACGCATGACCAGCAATCATGTGCTAAGGATTCCATTGACCATGTGTATGTAAAAATGTATGATCAGTGGCCCTTAGGCAAAAAACATACCCAAACAATCCTAGAACACACACATGACCATTGTACCTGCATCAAAAATAGAAAAGCCAACGAAATCGGCATTCCACACTCTCTAGACATAGAAAAACACCAAGTATGGAAAAAGTATAATAACCACAGAATCACACAAAAAACGGGCCAAAAGGTGCACTTAACATTGAATGGACATAATAACAAATATGAACAATTATGGCTCTAAAGTGTATTGCATCAATGAGAAAACTAGCCCAGATGAGTCCAAAAATATATATATAACTTGGACTCATCACACCCCCAGACTTACCTGTTTGTGCGTCCTAAGCAAACAAAATCTATGCAGATAGGGAAAATAAACTAGCTAACATAGAAATAGAGATACAGAGTACCATGCAAAGTAGTATGCTCGTGCGTGTAAAAATATAATAGAGGAAATTTATAAGTATACAAAATAGTTTATACTTTTCACAATGCGTATCAAGATTTTATTACTACTCAAAAATGGAATCACGGTGAATCTTCCGGTCATGCATAGGGAGAAAGTATGCAGGCCACTCAGTTGAGCATTGCCAATGACCGGGGCTCAGGATCACCTCCAAAGAAATCCATCAATGTGGGGGGCCATACACTTGCCCGTTCACACTCTCTCCACGATACTAGTTCGACTCAAGCGTGAATCTGTAGGACTTTAGGATAAGAGATGGGTTTGGGTTTTCGGTGAGGTAAACACAGATAAATAAGAAGGCTACGCACCTAACCCAAATGAGCTAGCATAAAAAAGAATCTATCCGCGAACCAAAATTCATGCGGGTAAACCACACCCCAGACTTTATTTTTAAAATATGGGTGTGTGCACCGCCTACTCCAAATACAATCTCATCTCAAATAGAATTTTCAATTATACTTTTTCATTTCACTTTCCTTTTTCAAAATTAATTTATATACATATATATTTCAAATCATCTTTTTATTTTAATAATTTCAGCAAATAAAACTTTGGAGCACATCCATATATTCAGAATGAATATCACCACATCAACCCCACCCCCCCCCAAAAAAAATGAAAATATAAAACACTAAAGCTCGACTTGGGTGTACAAATAGGATTGGCTATGAGGCTTTGGTGAAATAATGGTGGAGCTGAATAAAAAGATGGGGTAGACACAACGGGGCTAGCAAAAATAAGATGTTAGGAACGGTACAAAGCTCAACTGGGCTAAAATGATGGCCTACAACATGCTCATGCTTGACTAACCATGCACCAATGCTTCGAGAGTAGCTTGGGGAAAGTTCTTAGACACCAAGAAAGATGATCCTTCATCCCGACTCGAGCAAAACGAGTCTAGTGATGGCAATACACATCCCTACACTACCGTTCGATTCAAATCGGATTCACCAATTTTTGAGTCGAATAAATAATATTTACGTAATTAGAAAAATATAAACTATAAGCATACAGAAAAATTAAATCTACTCCAATTTCTACACGAGACGAGAGCACTAGACTAGGAGCACTGTAGGAGTCAACATTTTACTCCGTCTCACAATACTATTCCAGCACAATAATTTTCCCAAATCATAAAAAAGAAACGAGTTTAACTCGCAGCACGCTAACAGCTAAGCACGCGCTCATGTGGGTGCAGTGGTGTGTGATGCAATGAATTAATCAAAATAAAATAATAAAAGCTTCTAGTATGCAAATGGAATGTGCGCGTGCAAAAGGTAACAAATACTGGCTCTCCCCTAGAATTAAACTAAGATAAACCGCATATGATATTGAAATTAAAATCAGATATAGATATGGGAAGAGGTTACCCAATTCTTAGCTAGTGAGCATACCAGAAGACGCGTGAAAAAATAGAAGCAGGTACGCCAAATGAAGAATCACAACCCCGCCAATACGAATTTGTCATGAATACCTGCAGGGGTGAGCTCTGCAAAAATAAAAGAAAAATAGACAAATTACAAAGAAATACTAAAACTAAGATAGACATGAAAAATAAAAATGCAGAAAATGTAAGATAACAATTGTGTTATTTTCCTCCCAGCACGACATATTAAATTTTATACATTTTTAGCTAATGGGCCTATGAAAAGAAAAGTGCACAAGTAACTGTTCCACTATCCGTTGCGGTAGCAAGTACCAATACGGACATAGAATAGTTACCCCTCTACCTAAATAATAATACCTCCCTAACACAAGTACGTAGAGGAAATAAGAAATAAGAAGAGGAGCAGCACTGGTCCTCGCACATCTCATCACCATCTAAATCCTTGCCTAGCAAGGCATCATCCAACGCAGGTCTGCAGGAGGCGATGGCGACGGCAGGTACTTCCACTGTGAAGGAGTTATAAACCTTCTTGCACCGGCAGATGCACTCGCCATCAGCATGAGCACAAGACTCATCGTCATCCCAACGCACCCTTTGAGACTCATCCTGCATAGGATCAAATAATGAAGGGAGGTTGATAAGTAATATTTACGCGTATTTTTACTATAATATTTAGTTTAATATTTAGTTTTTATTAATCATATTTTATTTATTCTGGTTAATAAATTATATCTTTTTGATTTTGTTAAATAATTTAAGTCTTATTTATTTTTGTAGGATTTATAACTATTTTTAGTATTTATTTTAGTTTAATAATAAATATAAAATTAATAATAATTTATATATTTTCATTTATAAATCATTTATTTTATATTTTAGTTTACTAATTTAATATATATTTATTTTTGTAGGTTTATTGATGTGATCGCGCTCTCGACGTTTGCAAAAGAAATATTTACCGAAGTCGTCACGTTGGCCGAGCAATTCATGCAGTCTACATGAAACCAAGTCAAAGTCTCGCTGCACTCGTTCATGCCGATCAAGCATTTCACATCGCAACCACCCATTCAGCTCTTCTTCAAGCAAGCTCATGACAAATATATTATTATGCATTGATGTCGCCACGCCATCATCGCCGACTCTCAAAATGACCGCCGCCAAGCAAGTCTTCAACATTCAACTATTTTCATCATTCTCATGCACAACGCCATCGCCATCACCTTTTCATGTCAAAGACGCCACCTCATCATACAACCTACATCACCACCCCTTTCTCTCTTTAAAAACCGTCACAGTTAAATACATGCACTTTATTATTAATATTACTATAACTCTTTACTTTCCCTCTTCATTTCTCCATGAAACCGCTAGCTCCTCTTTATTCTATGAAACCACCACCTTTATATTCTTCTACATTATCTCCTCCCTCCATTTACCTCCTCTTAAATATTTGATAAATATTTGATGTTTCAACTCCATCTTAATTTTAATAATTATGTCCACCATTCATCTCCTCTTTATAAACTATGAAACTCCCACATTTAATTTGGTTGTTTTTTTCATATATTTCATTAATATTTAATTATTATTACCACTTTATTTTCCTCCTCTTACCCTTGGCCTTCCAACCTTTCATGTGTCTTTCATCCTTTCTTTTTTTCCTATAAATAATGGCCAACGGGGAATGATGAGGGGAGTCCACCATTGGGGTTGAAAATCGGTTTGGGTGGCTTATTTTCGGGATATCTTTGGAGTTAGTTTTATTTTATGCAATTTTATTTTATTTGCAATATAGTTTAGATTTTTCTTTTCATGCAATTGTACTCTTTTATTTCATAGTGATAGAATGTATTTTTCAATTATGAGTGGCTAAATTTCCATAAGTACTTGATAATGATGAAGTTTGGAATAAAAAAAAACTCTTCTTTTCTTTTTCAAATGTCTTGTTCTTAATTTTGCTCGCTTACAATTTATCTTTGATTTATATTTCGTCGAATTCATATTTCGCGGATATATTTTTCGATCCAAGATCCGTATCCTAAATGACTGAGAGGTTGCAGATACGAGTAGATCACTCAAAGATAAAAGGAGTTGCATGCACTCCTAGAGAGAGGACGCCATAAATCCTCCAGATTGGAGTCAAATCCAATAGGGTGGTTCACCGCCTAAAGCAAGCTTAGAGGTTTCGACTGGCCGAGAGGTCTTAATCGATCAACCTAAGGTTAGTCAAAAGCATGAGCTCGAGAGAGACGCTTTTGTACTTAGGAACTTCCACGGTCGAGTGAGCAATTTAAGAGTCTTGCGTACATTATGTTTATGAAGGTTCATTTTAATCCAACGGGATTCTAGATCAAGTGTTATCTTTTCATATGTTTTCTAGCTTTAGTTTTAATTTACCTTCAATTTATATTCCGATAAAATAATATCAATTTGCGTGAGTAGAAGTACTCAACAGGTCCCGAGTCTAATACGACATTTCCTATACTATATTTCGATAGGTACGCTTGCCTATTTGAGATTATAGTTTGGATAAATTTTAAAACTATAAAATTCCTCGTCAAGTTTTTGGCGCCGTTGCCGGGGACTCTTTTTGTTGATATTTAGAAAGCGTAAATTTTATTACTTTTATCATTCTCTTTCTTTACCCCGATTCTCTTTTTGATTTTCTTTTTTTCATTCACTTCCATTAGGTAAAGGTTGTTTTATTTTCTTTTTACACAAAAAAAATGTTATCTCATTTGGCCGCTAAAGTTGCTAAGCTTCAAATTCAACTAGATCTTTTGCAAGCCACAAAAAAACGCCAAATTGTTTGTTATTTTTGTCGTGGTTCTCATCAAAGTGAATATTGTTATCATTATAATTATTACTCAAATATATCTTATGAAAATACAGTTGAATATAATTATGAAAATAACTATTCTCACTTTTATGAAAATTCTTTTTCTAATGTTCACGAAATTAATTTTTCCAATTCACCTATTTTTCATGAAAACAATTTTTCAAACGCGAATAATTATTTTGATTTAAATAATTCTTCTTCCAAATCGAATTTTGGTTTTTCTTGTTCGCAAGATCAACCAAAAAAATATTCGAGTTATGAGAACAATTATTTAGATCCTAATTTTTGTTCTTCTTTTAGCACACCACAATCGCTTTCTTCTAATTTTGGGAACTTTACGCAATTCATTGTTGATCCTCCCCAAAATTTAGAAGAAATTATTTTTTGTTCTAATGATACTTCACCCCCTCCAAATAGTTCACCTAGTACGGAACATGAATCTTCATGTGCCCCCTTGGTGACTTATTCGGAAGAGGAGGAAGAATTATTATATCGAGAATATTTTAAAGTTATGGGAACACCAGGTGAAATAGAAGAAAAACATATTTCTTCTACTATTTCTCCCGATTTTCCTTCTCCTCATGAATCTTCAAACTCCACTTATGAATATTTAGAAATTGAAATTCATGAAACTATAATGCCCGGTAATTTTCTTTTAGATAACAACTCTATTTTAGAAAATAAACAACCTATGACTAATCATATAACATCGCAAGAACCTCCTCCTTGCGAAGATTTTTCTGACACACTTCTTTTTGATTTTTCTTTCCCTAACAAGTTTCAGGAAGAAGATGAGCTGTTGCAATCAAATGTTGTCCCCGACCCATTTTCCGCTCATCTAGAAAGATTCAAATCACCTCAGGTATGGTTAGGTGATTTGAATCTAAATTTTCAAGTCAACTGCGAGAAGGAAAATCAAGAAGCAAGCAGAGGAGTCATTGGGCGAGCGTTTTTAGCGTTTTCACCCAAGCATGAATTAAGGGAGTTGCCAATGCACTTTACTTTTTATTTCCCTTTTTCCTAACTAAAACCGTCTAGCTTAAAGACAGGAAAAAGAAAATCACTCTTGGGAGACACCCCTTGCTTATCTTTTAATTTCTATGCATTTTTCTTTTTCTAAATTTTCACAAACCGTTTTTATTTCCCCCCTCCTACTTGACTTATAAACATTGGGGACAATGTTTATTTTTAAGTATGGGGGTGGACTCTTATTTATTATTTTCATTTAAAAATCCAATAAAAAATGAAAAATCTTTAAAATTTTAAAAAAATTTCTATTTTTAATATCAAAAATACAAAAAAAATATAGAAAAAGAAAGAAAACAAAAATAATAAACTCATACTTAATTTTTGTGCTTTTTAGAAATTTACTTTGAGTTTGTTTATAAGAATTTTTATAATTTTTGAATTTCTAATCTTTTGTTTTATCAAAGTTAGTCAAAATTAATTTTTAGGTGATTTTATTTTAAGAAATAAATTAATGAAGTAAATTTGTTTAGAGAAATCTATTTAGCCCTTTTTTCTCTTTTATTATAATTAGTTTCAATTTCGTTGTGGATTAGTTTAACAATTTTTAGATTCCAATTATCTTCACTTTAAACTTTAAGATTCTTAGGAAATTTTAATTTACTATAGTTGCTCTCTTTTAATTTTAATTTAATCTAAATATTGTTTAGCATTCCCTTGTTTTAATTTTTCTTGTTAGAATATATGTCATGGGGATAAGAGGATAAAATTCATTATCCCCTGGTACACATATGCAATTTTTTATTTTTGGTTATATCATATATCATGGGAATCAAGTATTCTCTGGTACACATATGCAACCCAAAAGAAAGGAGTAAGAGGATAAACTTCAGTACTCCTAAGTAATTTTGTTTGAAGAGAAAAAAACATTAAAAAGAAAAAAAATTGTGTGGGTGAGAGGATAAAATTCATCACCCCTAATCTAAGATCTCTTCAATTGCCTTTCTCCAAACCCAAAATCCAATATAATTGTTTTAGATTTAAATTAAATTTGTAAGAGAGCATAAGTAGTAGTTTAAATTTTTCTTTAAGTTTTTTTTAGTGAAAAAGTGTTAATAATTTTTAATCTAACTTTGTTTGTTAAATACTTAATTTTGAGTTCTAATTAATTTATTAGATAAAACTTTGCTAAATATTTAGCTCTTCATATTTTACTTTCATATTTTAGGACTTAAAATTTTGAATCCCTAAAATTTTATTTTTAACTTTCTCTTGATTTAATAAATTTTTAGTTTGATTTAAAAATTATATTAATGTCTTATAAGTACTTCTCATAGTTTTGCTCTGGAATAGCAAAATCTTAAGTATGGGGGTATTTGATAAGTAATATTTACGCATATTTTTACTATAATATTTAGTTTAATATTTAGTTTTAATTAATCATATTTTATTTATTCTGGTTAATAAATTATATCTTTTTGATTTTGTTAAATAATTTAAGTCCTATTTATTTTTGTAGGATTTATAACAATTTTTAGTATTTATTTTAGTTTAATAATTAATATAAAATTAATAATAATTTATATATTTTCATTTATAAATAATTTATTTTATATTTTAGTTTACTAATTTAATATATATTTATTTTTGTAGGTTTATTGACGTGATTGCACTCTCGACGTTTGCAAAAGAAATATTTACCGAAGTCGTCACGTTGGCCGAGCAATTCATGCAGTATACATGAAACCAAGTCAAAGTCTCGCTGCACTCGTTCATGCCGATCAAGCATTTCACGTCGCAACCACCCATTCAGCTCTTCTTCATGCAAGCTCATGACAAATATATTATTATGCATTGATGCCGCCACGCCATCATTGCCAACTCTCAAAATGACCGCCGTCAAGCAAGTCTTCGACATTCAACTATTTTCATCATTCTCATGCACAACACCATCGCCATAACCTTTTCATGTCAAAGCCGCCACCTCATCATACAACCTACATCACCACTCCTTTCTCTCTTTAAAAACCACCATAGTTAAATACATGCACTTTATTATTAATATTACTATAACTCTTTACTTTCCCTCTTCATTTCTCCAAGAAACCGCTAGCTCCTCTTTATTACATGAAACCACCAACTTTATATTCTTCTACATTATCTCCTCCCTCCATTTACCTCCTCTTAAATATTTGATAAATATTTGATGTTTCAACTCCATCTTAATTTTAATAATTATGTCCACCATTCATCTCCTCTTTATAAACTATGAAACTCCCACATTTAATTTGGTTGTTTTTTTCATATATTTCATTAATATTTAATTATTATTACCAATTTATTTTCCTCCTCTTACCCTTGGCCTTCCAACCTTTCATGTGTCTTTCATCCTTTCTTTTTTTTCCTATAAATAATGGCCAATGGGGAATGATGAGGGGAGTCCACCATTGGGGTTGAAAATCGATTTGACTGGCTTATTTTCGGGATATCTTTGGAGTTAGTTTTATTTTATGCAATTTTATTTTATTTGCAATATAGTTTAGATTTTTCTTTTCATGCAATTGTACTATTTTATTTCATAGTGATAGAATGTATTTTTCAATTGTGAGTAGCTAAATTTCCATAAGTACTTGATCATGATGAAGCTTGGAATAAAATAAACTCTTCTTTTCTTTTTCAAAAGTCTAGTTCTTAATTTTGCTCGCTTACGATTTATCTTTGATTTATATTTCGTCGAATTTATATTTCCCGGATATGTTTTTTGATCCAAGATCCGTATCCTAAATGACTGAGAGGTTGCGGATACGAGTAGATCACTCAAAGATAAAAGGAGTTGCATGCACTCCTAAATCCTCCGGATTGGAGTCAAATCCAATAGAGTGGTTCACCGCCTAAAGCAAGCTTAGGGGTTTCGACTGGCCAAGAGGTCTTAATCGATCAACCTAAGGTTAGTCAAAAGCATGAGCTCGAGAGAGACACTTTTGTACTTAGGAACTTCCACGGTCGAGTGAGCAATTTAAGAGTCTTGCATACTTTATGTTTATGAAGGTTCATTTTAATCCAACGGGATTCTAGATCAAGTGCTATGTTTTCATTTGTTTTCTAGCTTTAGTTTTAATTTACCTTCAATTTATATTCTGATAAAATAATATCAATTTGCGTGAGTAGAAGTACTCAACAGGCCCCGAGTCTAATACGACATTTCCTATACTATATTTCGATAGGTACACTTGCATATTTGAGATAATAGTTTGGATACATTTTAAAACTATAAAATTCCTCATAAGGGGTCAAGTATTAAACGAGAGGAAAAACTAAAACACGCAAAAAATGGGAGAGTGGTCCCGGTATCACTCTCAGCAGGATCCGAGCACAGATCATCGTCGGTATCATATGAGTCGTATCGTGGGGAATTCGAGAACTCGAGGTCTGCGGTGGTAAGAGGGACCGCCTAATCCAATATGGAGGTGCAAATCTCCGCATCAAAAAGGGGCTATTCTTCATCCCACCGGGGAGCGATATAGCATTCCAAAGATCCACATTCTCTGTCGGAGATAGTAGAGTCCTCATCCCACTTTAGAGCAACCTCAGGCACCGAATCATCCAAAAATACGGCATCATCAGCCGACTCACACAAAATTGGGATAGATAATTCTTGCAAAGAAATCGGAGGAACAACAACATCAGAGAAAATATGTGTGGGTTCCTCCGGGGGTGAATCCAAAAGAGCGGAAGAATGCATAGGAAGAGACGGCGCAACAATGACTTCACACCGATCAGTCGAAAATCTGATAGGTATATCTGCAGCAGTCCCCGATAGATAAGGTGCTACTGCGAATACATCATCAAAATAAGAAGGGGCAGCCAATTGAGAGGTGATGGAATGAATCAGATACCCACTTCATCATCCTCCTCCAACTGGCGCTGAAATTCTGCGCAATCTTTCAACACGTGCTCGGTGCTACGACAACACAAACATTATTTTCCATTAATCCTCAGTCCTGGTTGGACCTGAGAGGAATAAAAAGGAGGTGAAGGCGTAGAAGAGAAGTGACCATAAGACTTGTGGATGGTATATTGATCGCCCGCGAACAGACTCTTATGTGGGTGATTAGTTCGATGAGTCATTCGTCGCGGGCTTGCTGAGGTAGTCAAGTGCACCTATCGCAAGTAGTACTCGATATTCTGGAGAATACCAAGGTCATATTGTTCTCGGGGTCGGGTTGATTATTCTTACTCCTACAGGAGGATTATTATTTTACTAAAAGTAAGGTTGAGGTTTTAATTAACTAGAGACAGGAAAAAAAATAAAAGAGAAAAAAACGATTTAGAAATATTCGATGATGGGTTAACGCTCGGCATCGAATCAAATTAAGACTAAAATGACTTTTAATAATTACTGAACTTAGTTTTCAAATTAATAAAAGGCAACTTGGCCGTGGAGGTTCCACAGATATGAGCGCACTTATCGCTAGGAATATTGCTCACCTGAATGATAAGACTATTCGACCGAACGTTAGTCCGATGAAGGATTCCTCTTAATGCACGCTTTACGCAAAGAACCCCGCTATTGGGTAGGGAACCCAATCCGGAAGAATTACGCTTGTCCTCTCTCGAGGGTATGCACACAACTCTCTTTACCCAGGGGTGATCTGTCCATACGCATGGCCTCTCGGCTAGCTAGTGTATGGATAACGGAAATAGGGCCCACACATCGATTTGTGGTCCTAAGCGTCGTTAACCCGGGGTAAACCTTAAGTCCTAAAATTAAAGTGAAAATTAAGAACTTTAATTATTTCAAATCATTTTTAAATGTCCCAATGCTCCTCGATGCCGAGGCTAATAACGATTAGCCACACATTGTTATGGGGACGGCTTTATAATTTGATGATGCGCGAGTTCGTAATTAAGCGCTAAAGGGTTAAAAGGAAAAGGCATGAAAATAACAAACATTTAGAAAGCTGAAAAAATTAGCTAAAACGAGAACTCACACACACTTCAAATTATAAAAAAACAAAAAGAACTATGTTACAAAAAAGGAAAATTACAAATCCTACTCGAACGAGTAGGCGGGAAATAAGGGCGCGCCATTTAACTCTTAACGAGTAGGTGGAAAAGAAAAGAAAAGAAAATTACAAGTCCTACTCAAACGAGTAGGCGGGAAATAAAAGCACGCCATTTAACTCTTAATGAGTGGGCGGAAATAAATGCGCGCACACACACACTCTACACGAATTGAAGAAAGCAATAAAATAAAGCATTTAAATTTATCTCCTACACACACACACTCTACAAAATTGAAGAAAGCATAAAAGAAAGCATGAAAATTTATTTCCTACACACACTCTACATAATTAAAGAAAGCATTAAAAGTTATACTCATACACTCACACACACATCATGAAAATTAAAAAGAAGAAAATGAAAACCTAAATCCTACACTCACACACACAAACTAAAAACAAAATGAAAGTTACCTAAAAATTAAAACAAATACTTTTTTATACTTGAATTTTATCTAAAACACATAAAAAGAACAAATTAAAAAGAAGGAGAACAAAAGTTTTCTTCAAAGCAAATCAAAAACTAAAGCCTTTCAAAAATTAAAATAACAACTTTTTCATTCTTAGGTTTTCATAAAAATGGTTAAAAAGTGAAAAGAAAGTGAAAAGAACAAAAAAAAAACGTTTTACAATCCTAAAATAAAACTAAGTGAAAAAAATTTCAAAATCACTTTAAAACTTCTTTTACAAATTCTTAAGAATGAAATTTAAAAACATTAAGAACATGGAGGAAAAAAAAAGATAAACATATCATACAAAATTTGGAAATAATATCAATAACAAACTCTAACATTGAGACAGGTAAAAAATAGAAAATGAATAAGTTACACTCATACACACACACACTTTTCATAAAAGAGAAGAACAAGGGAATACAAAAAAAATAAAATATCATTAAAATTGGGCAACTTAAATGCATTCCATACCATCATGAGGAGAGAAAAACTACAAAATTTATTTTAAGGGAAAATGTTGGATTACGAAGCAAAAGAAAACGCTAAAACAAACATGAAAGTGAGGGGGGAGAAATCTCCTTACATTGAACAAAAAGCACCCAAGCAGCCCTCAAACAGCAATATGGTCAAAAAAAAGTGAACCCTTAGACCTTACAGAATTGGGCTATTTATAGAGAAAATTTTCCAAGTACACGCCCTCCAACACGGGCGCGTCGGGGGTGGGGGGGGGGGGTGTCGGTACTATTTGCGATGTGATCCAGCGATTTGACGGGCAAGTTGACTTGCGGCTGAACACGAGGATGTCACGCCCTTTGTCACGGGCGTGACTCTGGGCGTGTCAGGGAGGTGGAACTGGCGCGGGTTGCACCAAAAGTTGCTGGCGCGGGTCTTGTCGGCCAGGTGGAGGAGTCATGCCCCAGTTCACGGGCGTGACTCTGGGCGTGTCGGCTTGGTCGACGATAGTCAAGCGAAATTCGTCGAGCTTGAGTGGCACGGGCTGGGGTCACGGGTCGGGTTAGGTGACACGGGCGTGACCCCGGGCTGTCAAACTTTTCTTATCAAATTCTTCTAATTCCACGGGAAATGAAGTGTCACGGCCTGGTCACGAGCGTGACCCAAAGTACACGGGCGTGTCAGGTCATTTTTTGACTTTTTCCTGAACAATTTCAGAAAAACAAAATTAAGCTAAGTTATGTAAATATTTACAAAAAGAAACATATTTATAAATAAAACTAACTAAAAGAAGCAAACTAAACTAAAAAATCATAATAAAAACATAGAAAAATGCGTATAATTATAACTTATCAAATACCCCCATACTTAAGCTTTTGCTATTCCAGAGCAAAAGTTTGAGGTGAACTTATAAGGAATAAAAGAAACTCTATGTTTAGCCACCGCTTAATTAATTATAAGAGAGATCTAAATAACCATACGGGGTGTAAGAGTTAAGTCCTAAAATTATGTAGATGATTTAAATAGCGCAAAAGTTTTGGCCAAAAGACTTCTTGATGTAATCAAATAGAAAGAAATAATTGTAATGGTTAGATAAACAAAAATAGTTTGGAATTATATGAACTTTAGCTTATAGGAGTTTTACTGGAAATAATGCAATTTATAAATTATGCTCTCAAAAAGATTTTTGAATTAATTCTAGAATTGTGAAATTGGCTAAGGGGATTGATGTTGGTTTATGAAGAGGGTTTGGATATTAAGGTGAGGTGATTTTTTCTCGAACCTCCATTTTTTTCTTTTTGGATTATTAGGAAAAAGAAATCTTATATTCCAAATATCATTTTTTTTCATCTTCATAATAATAAAATTGGCCCAATGTATATGTGTGGGAGTAATGAATTTTATCGTCTTACTCCGAAACATATAATCTTTTTAAATTATTGGGTGCCTATGTTTACGGAATGAAATTTTATTCTCATTGACAATGGATCTTTTTTATATTTGGATAGAAATTCTATCATGCCAAGTAAGCCCTGATAAGGGGAGAAAAGAAAACTAGATTTTTAATTAAAAAAATTTTGAGAGCAACCTTAATAAATTGTACGTTCCAATTTTTCAGAAAGCTAAAAGTAAACATAATTGAATTCTATAGTCGTTATTGTCTAACATAATGCACGTGCTCCTATCAGCGAAAAATTAGAAGTAGTGCCTAAAACGAGTTTGCTATTTTTAACAAAGCATAATGAATTCTTTAAAACTTAACCCCGGCTATTTAAACTTTTTCAATCAATAATTAACAAATGAATAACAAACAAAAAATTTATAAAATTCACATATAAATAAACTCAAAACAGAATTTTTGGTTAGCAAGAAGATTAAAAATGGTATTGTTGAAACCGGAATCCGGTCTCTTGTGGAGTTCGACCCTTGGGGAAGGGGTGGTCTCGTGCCTACTTTGCTCCTGCAAGAAAAACAACGAAGAAGGAAAGAAGAAATAGACCCAAGGGCTCGGCAGGGAGGTCCCACCACAAACCCGGAAGATCTCTGAGCGCTTCCCCTCCTTAGCCAGAAGCCGAGCTAAGGTACCCTCAGAAAGCACTTGAAAACGGGAGTAGGGAGGCACTCCAAGCGTGTCCTCTGAGGTACCCCTTGGGTCTTATTTATAATTTTTTGGAAACTGAACTGCCAATAACCAGAAGAACTAACCTGAAAATACCAAAAAGCCCTAGGTTGGGTCTGCCAACATCCAAACTCCGCTGTCCTGAGCAGCTATGCGCAGTCCAACCTGGTCTGCCAACAGCGTGGCTCCGCTATTTGGAGGAGCTATTCGCACCCATGGGGAGTCAGCTCGCCTCCAATTCCCCTCCTCGGGAGGCGGGTGCGACCCGGCTCCAGCGGCCTGCCTATCCTTCCTGGGCGAACGTGAGCCGGGTCGCCGTGACCCGCCAGTCCTCTGTCGTGGATGACACGCGACCAGGTCGCGAATAAGGGGCGGGCTGGTGGCCGTTGCGACCCTTAGAATGGCTTGCAGATCGCAGGTCGCCGAGCCCCTCCGCGGGTACCGGCTCGACGATTGGCGCCCACTGCTCCGGCCGACGATTCCTCGAGCAAGCGGGAGGGGTGGGGAGTCATCTCGCCCGGCTCGCTCGCTCGAACAAGGCGGGAGCGGACCAGCCTCTTGTCGCATGCCTGCTTGTTGTATGGGTGCGGGCCGCGGGGCTGGTTCGCTCGATCTTCCTGGTGGGACCCGCTCGGCGAACAAGGGGTTGTACACAATCCCCGCTCTTTTTGAGCTTGACATAAGCTCGGAAAGAATCATCCAACCCCCGTGTTCGAAGATTACTGTGCTGAGCTGGCAGGGAATCTTCTGGTGGGCCCCCACTATTCGGCTATAAATATACCACCGAGCCCAGGGGGGTCTCCCCAGACCCTCTCATCTTTCTTGAACAGACTGCAGTTCCTTGATGCCGGTCAGCGAAGAAGTGCGAGCTCGCTTGGTGGCTGCGGGCCAGAAGACTCGGGAGGAGGCCCTCGAGGCTGCCCCTTTGTTAGCGTGCGGGTCTCCTGGCCCTCTCTTCAGGCCGGTGAAGGGGAACAACTTCCCGGGTTCTAGCTCTGCGGCTGGCGATGAGGTGGCTCCTGAGGTATGCGACCTTCCTCCTTGGCTTGTTGCAACGTCTCTGACCCCTCGTCTTGCATCCACTGCCTCGTGAGGACGAGGAGGACCGGGGGGAGGATCGGCCCCCTCCCTTGTCGTCTGAGAGGGTTGCTAGTCCCCCAGGTCTGGACCGCCCACCTCCGAAAACCTCTCGTTCGCCGGCTCCACACGGACTGGGAAAATCTCTTGAGACCCTCGAGGGAGAAGACTTTCAGGGTCGGTCGGGCTCCTCTCAGCCTTCCATCGGCGTGGACGACGTGCCAACCCCTAGTAAGCTTGTACTCAGCGTTTGCCTTGTTCTCGCTCGCTCCTTCTGAATCGCCCTTTTGTAGGCTACAACATGGTCGCATCCGAAACTGAGATGAGCGAAGGGTATTCACCTCCGCCCGACGTGGAGGGTGTTTCCGATTACCTGGGCGACCCGACCGATGCGGTGGGGATGAAGAGGTAGGTGACGCGGCTATTCCAGAAACACACGCTGCTGCTTTAGTAGCTCGTGAAGAGGGTCGATCAAGACAAGGCCGACACCGAGGCTCGGCTCGCGGCCTTGGAGGGAGCCCCGCGTGCAGCAGAAGGTGGCGAGGTCACTTCGCCTGGCGTGCACATTACGCGAGCCGAGGAGCGTCAATGCCTTGGAACAAGTCGGCCTGGCTCAGCAGGAGCTGGTGGCGGTGCACGATTACCATTATCCTCGCGTGCCGCCGCGATTGGGAACGCAGCGGCGGGGCAGGTGGAAGTGGATCCAGTACTGATCCGGCCTTTCTTCCCCTCGCTCGCGGGATATCGCGGAGTTTCTACTATTTCAAAGCCTCATTATGTATTCGCAACAATTTGTGACTCTCCTTGCCCGCCTATGGGCCTGATTTTTTGATCTCTGATGCATGCCAAAATTATCATGTTGCTGTTTTTATTTTCCTTGAGGCGGGCTCGAGGGTACTCGCGTCCGCCCCTCGCCCACTTCCTGGGGCGAGGGCAGGTCTGGGGACGACCTCGCTCAACCCGCCATTCAGATCGTAGCGGGAGCGAGCCGAGGAGCTCGCCAGCCACGAGTCTCCCCGACTCGCTCGGGATCCTGGGCGGGCTCGGGCTGAGACTCACCCGCTCATTCTTCGCGTGGATGCGGTCGAGCGAGACCTGCTGCTAAACGGTCCTGGCGCTGTGGCTGCGCGTTGGGGAGTCGAACAGTCAGGCTCGATTTTTGCTACTCGCACCTCTCCCGTTGGTGGGAAAATTCCAGCCCTTTCTTTCTCCCTATAAATAGGCGTGGCCGGTTCTTATCCCTCCATCGCTTCAAAGCACTCACCCGCCTCCTGCTCTCCGCAAAGCACGATTCTCGCTCACCCATTGGGTCTGTCTCGCTTGAACGGCGGCAATTCAGCGGAATGGGCGGCGGCGGCGGCGGTGAGGCGGACGGGCGAAGCAAATGCGCTTGGACCTTCTCGGAGCACGACTTTCCCTGCGCTATCATCTCAGAGCGCGAATACTTAGAGGCCCTAGGCGACCACATCCCGGCTGGGTTCTCGGTGAGACGGCCCGGGGAGGGGGAGAAGATCAACGATCTGTCCGGGAACGAGCTCGTCATTCCCCTGGCCCACTTTAAGGTGGGTCTTCGCCTCCCCCTCTGGCCAGAGGTTCGTCAGGTACTGAAGTACTTCGGGGTCGTCATAGGTTAGATGACCCCGAACTCTGTAGCTGTTATGGTTGGGTTCGCCTGCTTCCTGCGGGAGGAGCGGATCGAGTTTAATCTCGCAGTTTTCCGCAAACTATTTTCTTTCCGTGCGAACCGGGATGGCCCCGCCTACTTCTCCAGCGCCCACCTCAAGGTGCAGGAGACCGTTAACAAGAGTCACAACTGGCTCAAGAAATTCCTGTTCGTCAAGGGGGATTTCGGCAACGTTCCCTACTCGCCGGTGCAGCTCAGCGAGGCGAGTTACCGCCCGCCAAGCCTGGGAGGCCATGAAACCGACTTGTGCGGGTTCTTCTCCGGGAAGAACTTCGAGGTCGCGTACCTGGGCCGCAACCTCGACGACCTTGCTGCCGTCCCGCCTGGGGGAGGTTTGCCACTCGCCACTACTCTTGTCTCGCTCTTTGCTTGTTAGGTCTCACTCTTTTTTCTCGGTAGGCGAGCGAGACGTGCCCCTTCATCCCCCCTATGAGAGTGCTCGGGTCGCCTCCGGGGTCCTCGCCCGTGCTCAGGCCGCCGACGCCGCTCAGCGCGAGGCCCCGTCGATCCTTGCTAAGAAGAGGTCGGGCCGTGAGCAGCCTGCTCCCCCGCCAAAGACGGCGAAGTCTACGGGTCAGCAACTTGCCGGGGGCCAGAGGAAAGGCATGGCCCCGACGGTTCTTCCGGCTGAGGGCTCTCCCCGTATGGTTGCCTCGTCTAGTGATGCCCCCGGAGGGGTGGCCGGCACTTCTGCGCCGTCGGGCGGGTCGCAAACTTCCGCGAAGCCGGTGCCGAGAGGGCACCACAACTTTGGCTACGGCGAGAAGTATTTGGACGAGCTTGGCATTCCGCTTCTGTCGTGGGACAAGGACTCGAACCGCGCGGTGGTCTCGACCCTGTTGCCGAGTTGGCTGGAGCAGGACACCATAGGCGGGGAGGCCTACAACTTCTCGTTCGGCCTCTACTCGCGAGAGGACGCCGCTATCTACGACAAAGAGGTGACGCGAGTACTGGTTCATGAGAGTGCGCGGGCTCAGCTGCGCGGCCTGGAGCTAGCCCACATGGTTGGGAGGCGCTGCACCCAGCTGGAGCGGAATGCAACCTCCCTCAATAAGTTGGCGGACGAGAGGGAGGAGGCCCGAAAGCTTGCTCAGGAGGACGCGGATCTTCAGAGGAGATGGGCGGATGCGGCGGAGGAGACCCTCGCGCAGTACCTGGGCGGGGTGGTACGTGTTCACCTTCGAGAACCGCCCCTTCACGCGAATTCACCTTATGATTCTCTCTCCTTTCCCCAGGACGCGGCGACGGCGAGCCGGATGGGTGCCGAGATCTCCACCCTGGGTCAGGACAAATCGGCGCTGGAGGCGCGGGTGCGCGAGCTGGAGGCTGCCGCTGCTGTCCCTCCGCCTGTCAATAGGGGCTGCCTGCTCGAGCATCATTCTGACCACGAGTTGGAAGTGTTGATGCAGAAGAACGCCGCCAGCGCCGCGAATTACACAATGCAGATGTTGCGGCGTGCGGATCTCCTCAAGAGCGAGGTCGCGGATCTCTCGGCGAGCGACGTGGTGGCGGCATTGTTCCTCCCTATGCCGGATCCTGGGGATAAGTCCTTCCAGCCAATCTAGGACTTCCCGCCCCGGATCTCGCGTCGCGCCCGCTTTTTGACATTTGTTTATTAGGTGTAAACATTTTGCTCTTTTTGCCGTTTGAGATGTAAGCGCGGGACGCGCCTATACTTTTTGATTTTCGTCTGTTAATGCTCTTACAAATGCTTCCCCACTCGTTACTTATGTTTGCCTGCGGTCATTGCGCGATGTAATTTTTCCATTTTCACGCTCGCTGCCACTCACCTCGCATTGCGTCAACGAGGTCGTATGCCTACGGATTCGGCTTAGGAGTTATAGGAGGCCCGACAGGTCGTCCCGCTGTGGGCGACCTGTATCAGTGGCACGACCTCCGCTACCGAGGCCACTCGCGGACCAGGCAAGGCGAGGCGGTTCGCTGTTTGCCCGAGTCATCATATCCCAATCCGTTATTAACACCATTTGAGTAGTTTTCGGTTCTACCGGCTAGGTGGGAGCCCGGCATCGTGATTCGCTCTGGGTCGCAAACTGCTGCCATCGAGTGACTTCCGGCCCTACCAGCTAGGTGAGAGCATGACAGCGGGATCTTCTCGAGGCCAAGGATGACACCGAGTGACTTCCGGCCCTGCCAGCTAGGTGAGAGCCTGGCAGCGAGATCTTCTCGAGGCCAAGGATGACACCGAGTGACTTTTGGCCCTGCCAGCTAGGTGAGAGCCTGGCAGCGGGATCTTCGCGGGGTCCAAACACATTTCATCGAGTGACTTCCGGCCCTGCCAGCTAGGTGAGAGCCTGGCAGCGGGATCTTTTCGGGGCCAAGGATGACACCGAGTGACTTCCGGCCCTGCCAGCTAGGTGAGAGCCTGGCAGCGGGATCTTCTCGGGGTCCAAACACATTCCATCGAGTGACTTCCGGCCCTGCCAGCTAGGTGAGAGCCTGGCAGCAGGATCTTCTCGAGGCCAAGGATGACACCGAGTGACTTCCGGCCCTGCCAGCTAGGTGAGAGCCTGGCAGCGGGATCATCTCGGGGTCCAAACACATTCCATCGAGTGACTTCCAGCCCTGCCAGCTAGGTGAGAGCCTGGCAGCGGGATCTTCTCGAGGCCAAGGATGACACCGAGTGACTTCCGGCCCTGTCAGCTAGGTGAGAGCCTGGCAGCGGGATCTTCTCGGGGTCCAAACACATTCCATCGAGTGAATTCCGGCCCTGCCAGCTAGGTGAGAGCCTGGCAGCGGGATCTTCTCAAGGCCAAGGATGACACCGAGTGACTTCCGGCCCTGCCAGCTAGGTGAGAGCCTGGCAGCGGGATATTCTCGAGGCCAAGGATGACACTGAGTGACTTCCGGCCCTGCCAGCTAGGTGAGAGCCTGGCAGCGGGATCTTCTCGGGGTCCAAACACATTCCATCGAGTGACTTCCGGCCCTGCCAGCTAGGTGAGAGCCTGGCAGCGGGATCATCTCGAGGACAAGGATGACACCGAGTGAGTTCCGGCCCTGCCAGCTAGGTGAGAGCCTGGCAGTGGGATCTTCTCGGGGTCCAAACACATTCTATCGAGTGACTTTCGGCCCTGCCAGCTAGGTGAGAGCTTGGCAGCAGGATCTTCTCGAGGCCAAGGATGACACCGAGTGACTTTCGGCCCTGCCAGCTAGGTGAGAGCCTGGTAGCGGGATCTTCTCGGGGTCCAAACACATTCCATCGAGTGACTTCCGGCCCTGCCAGCTAGGTGAGAGCCTGGAAGCGGGATATTCTCGAGGCCAAGGATGACACCGAGTGACTTCCGGCCCTGCCAGCTAGGTGAGAGCCTGGCAGCGGGATCTTCTCGAGGCCAAGGATGACACCGAGTGACTTCCGGCCCGGCCAGCTAGGTGAGAGACTGGCAACGGGATCTTCTCGGGGTCCAAACACATCCCAATTCTCTACACAGGCTGGCTATGACCGTACTGGAGCGTTTGAAGAAATTCATTATAATGAGAGTGTCACTTACATGCCTTAGGGAAAAAAACACTTCAAGTCGTCACCACTCCAGGTGTGACTCAGGGTCTCACCCTCTACATTTTGGAGTCGGTAGCCCCTTGACTTTAGGGCTTCCATTACAATAAATGGTCCCTCCCAGCTGGGATTGAGCTTCCCTACGGATGCCGACCTCCCTGCCGCATCCACCTTCTTCAGCACCAGGTCTCCTTCCGCGAACTGCTTGACCCTGACATGCTTGTCGAAGTATTTGGCCATCCTTCTTTTTACCTCCTCCTGTCGGACAGCCGAAAGGTCCCTCAATTCTTCCACCATGTCAAGGGAGAGTCTCAGCTCCTCCTCATTCCCAGCTTGCCATTCTTCTCGGACCTCTTTGGCCGCCACGACCCGCGGCGTTTGGACTTCAAATTCCACGGGGAGCACTGCCTCGCACCCGTGGGAGAGCTTGAAGGGGGTCTCCCCTGTAGCCGTGTTAGGGGTGGTTCTTAGGGCCCAAAGAACTGCGGGGACCTGCTCTACCCAGCTCCCCCTCAAAATCTCCACCTTCTTCTTGAGGAGGTTGACGATGATCTTGTTCGCGGCCTCCACCTGCCCGTTGCTCCTGGGGTGATGGACCGAGGCGAACCTGAGGTCGATCCCAAGCTGCTCGCAAAAGCTGGTGAACTCGGCACTGGCGAACTGGGGCCCGTTGTCTGTGACGATGGCCTGGGGCAGCCCATGGCGACAGATGATCTCCCCCCAAACAAAGTTCCTGATCGCCTGGGAGGTCACCTTGGCTAGTGCCTTCACCTCCATCCACTTGGAGAAGTAGTCAATCATCACTAGGAGGAACCTTCTCTGACCGCTGGCCTGGGGAAACGGTCCAACCAAATCCATTCCCCAGATTGCGAAGGGCCAGGGGGCCGTGACACTCTTGAGTCGTTGGGCCGGCTGTAGCTGAAGAGGGGCAAATAGCTGGCACTTATGACATCTTCTTGCAAACTCTACGGCGTCTCGGCCCAGGGCGGGCCAGAAATACCCTTGCCTGACTATCCTTCCCTCCAGGGTCCGACTCCCGGAATGACTTCCACATTCCCCGGAGTGGACTTCCTCCAAGATCCTCTGCACCTCTCCCTCGGTCACGCAGCGAGCCAGCATCCCGGAGAGGGTCTTCCTGTATAGCTGCCCGTCCTTGAGGAGGTAGTAAGCTGACTTGTGCCTTAGCTTATTTCTGTCTACCCCCTCCGGATATTCTCCCGTGGAGAGGAAAACTACTACTGGATCCATCCACGAAGCTTGTTGGTCGATTTCCATGAGCTCCCCTTCTTCGATGGAGGGGAGAAATAGGTCGGTGATGGTGCCCCCTGCCCGGGGACCATGCTTTGCTAGCTGGTCGGCTTGTTCATTCTCTTCCCTTGGCACGTGTCGGATGGAGAAGGTCTGAAAGGTGCCTATGACCCCCTTCACTTTGGCCAAGTATGACTTCAGGGTGGGTTCCCTTGCTTCGAACTCCCCGTTGATCTGGGAAGCCACCACCATGGAGTCAGTAAGGACCTCCACATCCAGCTCCCCCAGCTCCCTAGCCAGGCGCAGCCCTGCTATCACGGCCTCGTACTCGGCCTGGTTGTTGGTAATGGGAAAGTGCACCACCACCGTCTGCTCAATTCGAGTCCCTTGAGGGCTTTCTAGGACCACCCCCACTCCAAGGGAATGCCTCCCTGAGGCTCCATCCACCCTCACTTTCCAAGGAGTCAGGCGGGTGAGCTCTTCCTCCGCTACTTCCACCACGTAGTCGGCCAGGAAGTCGGCCATCACCTGAGCTTTGATCGAGAGCCGCGGAACAAAGGATACATCGAACTCGCTCAGCTCCACCGACCACTTAGCCAGCCGGCCTGAATGCTCCACCCCCTCGAAGATGTTGCGGAGGGGATGGTCGGTCACCACTCGGATTGAGTGTGCCTGGAAGTAAGGTCGCAGCAGCCGAGCCGAGATGATTAGGGTGAATGCAAGCTTCTCCAAGATCGGATACCGGTGCTCGGCCTTCCTCAGGACCCAGCTGACGTAATAAATAGGGAGCTGTCTCTTTCCATCTTCTCGAACCAAGTCGGATCTCAGAGCCTCTGCCCCGACCCCGAGATATAAGAACAGGTCCTCCCCCTCCTTCGGCCCTTGGAGTAGCGGAGCCCGTGTCAACTGCACCTTGAGGGCCTGGAATGCCTCCTCGCATTCCTTGGTCCATTCAAACCTCTGACCACCCCTCAGCATTTTGAAGAAGGGGGAGCACTTCTCCCCTGCCCGAGAAAGGAAGCGACTCAGCCCTACTAGCTTCCCCGTCAGCCGTTGGACCTCCTTCGCATTCTGTGGGGGCCCCAGCTCTAAGATAGCCCTGACCTTATCTAGGTTGGGCTCGACCCCCGCGGGGGTGAGGAGGTGTCCCAAGAACTTTCCCCTGCTGGCCCCAAAGACACATTTCAGGGGATTCAAATGCATCTTGTATCTGCGCAGGGTGGCGAAGGTCTCCTCCAGGTCCCGGAGGTGGGAGTCCACATCCCGACTTTTGATCATGAGGTTGTCCACAAACACCTGCAAGTTCCTCCCCCTCTGCTCCTTGAAGACCCTATCCATCATTTTTTGGTAGGTGGCCCCAGCATTCTTCAGCCTGAATGGCATCATCTTATAGCAGTAGCAGCCATCCCCTGTGATGAACGAGACATCCTTGATGTCCGGGGGATGCATCCTGATCTGATGGTAACCTGAAAAGGCATCTAAAAAACTCATTACAGAAAAGCCGACGGCTGAGTCAACCAGCGCGTCGATCCGAGGCAAAGGATAACAGTCCTCAGGACAAGCTTTATTAAGTAAGGAGAAATCGATACACATTCTCCATCGGCCGTCTCCTTTTTTAACCATCACGACGTTGGAGACCCATCCGGGGTACTGAATCTCGGACACGAAGCCAGCCTTGAGAAGCTTTGCCACCTCCTCCCTGATGGGCTCCGCCAGCCTGTCTACCGTGGATCTCTTTTTCTGCTGAACGGGGCATGTTCCCGGGTCCAGGTTGAGGCGGTGGCAAGCCACATCCGCGTCAACCCTCGGCATCTCCGCGGCGTTCCAGGCGAAGATGTCCATGTTCTTCTGGATGCACTCCAGCATCCTGCCTTGGCCCTCCAGGGTCAGCCCTCCGCTGACGCGAATCTCCTCCATCCTGCCTCCCCGGGTGAGCACCTCCAGCTCCACCACTTCCTCTGCCGCCTCCAGCCTGGATTGCTCCCCCCATCCTTCGGCATCCCCTTCCTCTGGAATGGGGACCTCTACCTCCATCTCTTCTCCCACGCCTCTCACTTCGGCCACCTCCTCCAGATCTCCTCCTGCCGCCTCTCCTGCGTGGTCCTTCACTTCTGGCTCCTCCCCTCCTGCCTCCTGCTCGACCTCCTCCATCCTCCGTCCCATCTCCTCGGCTCTCTCCTGCCAAGAGATGGTGTTCACCGCAGTGACATAACACTCCCGCGCCACCTTTGGGTCCCCCCTGACCCTGACCTGGACCCCCTCAGCGTTGAACTTCAAACACTGATGGAAAGACGAGGGGACGCAGCGGAAGGCACTGATAAGAGGCGTCCCGAAGATGGCGCTGTAGCTGCTGGGGGCGTCCACAATGACGAACTTGCAGTTTCGAGACTGCCCCCCCAAGGTGACATGGAGGCCAACTCCTCCCTCTACTTCCTTCCTTTCTCCTGAGAACCCGAACAAGGGCCCGCCTGAGGCCAGCACCCTCTTAGCCTCCACCTTCATCGCGTCAAACGCCCTTTTGAAGACGACGTTGACGGAGCTCCCGTTGTCCACGAGGATCCGAGAGACAGTGAAATTCTCGATGGCGGCCTTGATGACCAGCGCATCACAGAACGGATCCTCGTGGTCTGGCATATCACTCCTGGAGAAGGTGATCCTCTCCTCCGGTGGCGGGGTTTGGGATGTAGAGGCGACGCTCCGCCGGTACATGGTGTGGAGACTTGCCTTGCGGGAAGCCTCTATCCCTACTCCCCTGTGGATCACTCTGATCCCCCTCGGGTCCCGACATCCACCCGGTCTTCGCAACGATCCTCCTCCGCCCGAGGCAGGACCTCCTCGATCCTCACTTCTTGCTGCGCCTCCTGCTGCTGCTGCTGTCGGTCCCTATTCCATCTCATCTCCAAGAATTCCGGGCACGTGGCCGTTGCGTGCCCCTCTTCCTGATGGAAGTCGCAATAGGGCAGCTCCACCCTGACCTCCCTTCTCCTCCTCCTCATGATCCCCCTCCTTGCTCCCAAAGCTATGGCCATGGCCTCCTCCTGATTGGGGAGCCGGGGCCTCTGGCCCTGCCTCCAGCCCGACGGGTGGAACTGATCTTGCCTCCCCTGATGGTGACCCCTTCCGTAGTATCCTCTTGGTGGCCCCTGCCCCTGCCACTCAGGTCTCCATACCAGCCGACGGTCGGGCTCCTGGTGTCCCCAACTTGGCTGTTGTTGCCACTGGAGCTGCCTTTGCTCCCTCTGCCTAGGTTCTCCTCTTCTTTCCTCCTGTGCCTTTCCTCCTCTCGACTCTTTCTCTTCCTCCGTGGCCCACCTGGCTAGCTTTCTTGCAAACTCCGAGTTTGACGCCTCCCCGTCGACCTCTATCGCCGCCCTCTCCATCAACTCCTCGTAGGAGAGAGGGGGAACTCTCTTCAGCTCCATTCGGAAGAACCCCTGCTGCAGGCCTAGGGTAAAGGCCATCATCAGACTATGGCCCGGCATCTACTGGACCTAGGTAACTTCCTCCTGAAATCGGTCCACGTAGCTCCCCAACGTCTCGTTCACTCCTTGCTTAATGTGGAACAAAGACTCGGACTCCTTCTTCCTCTTCTTCGAAGTAGTGAACCTCAGCATGAACCCTCGACGCAAGTCTTCGAATAAGTAGATGGAACTAGCCGGCAGCTGGTGGAACCACTCCCTTGCCTTCTCCCGGAGGGTGATGGCGAAGAGTCGGCATTTGAATCCATCTGACATCTGACGGATGGAGACCACATCCTCGAACCATTGGACGTGCTGGACCGGATCCCCCGTTCCGGTGTAGTAGGACATCTCGGGTTCCCTGAACCCATCTAGGACGGGAGCTGAGGAGACCAGCTCGCTGAAGGGACTGCCCCCCCCCCCCCCCACTGGGTGAGCCGGCGAGTCTCGCGAGCCCAACTCGCCGAACCTACCTCGGCCTGCCGAGCCGGGGAAGAGCTCGCGCCCTGGGAGCTCGCACCCTCGGCCTTCCTCGGCCACTTCGTTCCCAGCTCGCTGGCCAGGAACGTCCTCGCCCAAAGAGGGGGCGGCCACGATCTGGGCTGCCGGAGTCGAGCACTCGGCCCGTGCGCCGAGTGCCAACTTAACGAGTCCCAGCACCTCGTTCCTGAAGTCCTCCAACATCCCCACCATTGCGAGAGGCGGGGGGGGGGGGGGGGGGTGAGTCCTGCCTGTCAGATCCTTGTCCTCCCGTCATTGAGCTCGTCGAAGCTTTTTTGCACTGACCACTTTCCACGCTCACTGCACCAAAATGTTGAAACCAGAATCCGGTCTCTTGTGGAGCTCGACCCTTGGGGAAGGGGTGGTCTCGCGCCTACTTTGCTCCTGCAAGAAAAACAACGAAGAAGGCAAGAAGAAGCATACCCAAGGGCTCGGCAGGGAGGTCCCACCACAAACCCGGAAGATCTCTGAGCGCTTCCCCTCCTTAGCCAGAAGCCGAGCTAAGGTACCCTCAGAAAGTACTTGAAAAAGGGAGTAGGGAAGCACTCCAAGCGTGTCCTCTGAGGTACCCCTTGGGTCTTATTTATAGTTTTTTGGAAACTGAACTGCCAATAACCAGAAGAACTGACCTGAAAATACCAAAAAGCCCTGGGTTGGGTCTGCCAACAGCCAAACTCCGCAGTCCGGAGCAGCTATGCGCAGTCCAACCTGGTCTGCCAACAGCGTGGCTCCACTGTTTGGAGGAGCTATTCGCACCCATGGGGAGTCAGCTCGCCTCCAATTCCCCTCCGCGGGAGGCGGGTGCGACCCGGCTCCAGCGGCCTGCCTATCCTTCTTGGGCGAACGCGAGCCGGGCCGCCGTGACCCGCCAGTCCTCTGCCGGGGCGGACAGGCGACCAGGTCGCGAATAAGGGGCAGGCTGGTGGCCGTTGCGACCCTCAGAACGGCTCGTAGATCGCAGGTCGCCGAGCCCCTCCGCGGGTACCGGCTCGACGATTGGCGCCCACTGCTCCGGCCGACGATTCTTCGAGCGAGCGGGAGGGGTGGGGAGTCGTCTCGCCCGGCTCGCTCGCTCGAACTATGCGGGAGCGGACCAGCCTCTTGTCGCATGCCTACTTGTTGCATGGGTACGGGCCGCGGGGCCTGTTCGCTCGATCTTCCTGGTGGGACCCGCTCGGCGAACACGGGGTTGTACATGTATACTTGATTT
This sequence comes from Platanthera guangdongensis, assembly GCA_039583875.1. Lineage (NCBI taxonomy): Eukaryota > Viridiplantae > Streptophyta > Magnoliopsida > Asparagales > Orchidaceae > Platanthera > Platanthera guangdongensis. The sequence continues at coordinate 147,981,556 of CM077150.1, forward strand.
ATTTGTTTCAAAACATTTTTTTGAATTTTTGTAGCTTTTATCATCATTTTTTTGTGTTTTTAATTTATTATCTTTTTTTGAATTTTTGTTTTATTTTACTCAATTTTTTTGAATATTTGACTTTATTATCTTTTTTCTATGTTTATGTCTTTAATATATACATATACATACTGAAAATGCGAAAAAGATGTATATAAATTTTTTTCTATATATTTTTAAGTTTTGCGAGAAAATAAATTTTTTGTATATTTTTAGAAGATTTTCATTCTATTTACAAAGATTGGGAGAAAAAAAGAAAAGTTATTTACAAGAATGAGAGGGAAAAGTAAGGGGGACAGAGAGAAGATTATTTACAAAAAATATTTACAAAAATATTTACAAAATGAAACTAAATTTTTTTGGGAAAAAAATTTTTTTGTTTTTGTTTTGTTTTATAAATTTTTTTGGAATTTTTGTAATAAAAAGAAAGGAAAAGAAATTTTTTTTGGATTTTTCATTTTAAATTTTTTTTTGAATTATTTTTGTTGTTATATATATTTTGTATTTTTGAAATGCAGAAAATAGAAGTGCAGAAAATAAAGCACGAAAATACCCTCATACTTAAGTCCAACATTGTCCCCAATATTGTAACGTTAGTATGCGGAACAAAAGGAAAGACAATATATACAAAGAAAATAAAGAGAGAGGGGGGTAGAAGCTTCCCTGAAACGCGTTCAGGGAGGAAGCGTCGATTAGAAACCCTGCGTTTATTAGAAAAAGTAGCAAACATAGTAATTAAAGAGCGAAAAAAAGAAGCGTGGGGTGCCTCCCAGGAGCGCTTTGTTTATAGTCATGTAGCTTGACTATTTTGGCGGAGTTATAAATCGAGAAGGGTTATGGTTTCGTAATGCTCGATCACTGGGTCGCCCGCTATGTATAACTTTAGCCGATGATTGTTTACTTTAAACGAACCTCTTTCCGGGTGGGAGACGAGTACGGTCCCATATGAAAAAATTTCTTCAACTATGAAGGGATCAGACCATCTAGATTTTAGTTTTCCGGGAAAATGCTTAAGACGTGAATTATGAAGAAGGACAAGATCGCCTGGAGAAAAAATTTTTGGGGACTTTATTTTTCAATCGTGATATAATTTAGAACGCTCCTTATAGAACTTATTGCTCTCGTATGCATTCGCACGCCACTCATCGAGCTCATTTAGTTGCAGTTTTCTATTCGAAGCGGCTAAGTTAGCGTCGAGGTTTAAGAGTTTTAAAGCCCAAACAGCGCGATGCTCTAGTTCTACGGGTAAATGGAACGCTTTGCCATAGACTAACCGGAACGGTGTACAACCAATTGTGGTTTTGTATGCCGTCTGATACGCCCAGAACGCATCGTCGAGTTTAACGGACCAATCTTTCCTATTTAGTGAAACAATTTTTTCTAAAATTCGCTTAAACTCTCGATTGACTACCTCTACTTGGCCACCAGTTTGCGGGTGGTAGGGGGTGGCAAGTTTGTGCGTGACTTCGTATTTAACTAACGTCTTAGCCATAAGAGCGTTACAAAAATGCGTTCCCCTAACACTAACAATTGCGTGCGGCGTGCCGAAGCGAGAAAATAGTTTTTTAAGAAATGTAACGACGACTCTCGCATCATTGGTGGGGAGAGCTTGCACTTCCGCCCACCTCGATACGTAATCGACCGCAACTAAAATATACATATTTTTGAAAGAGGGAGGTAGGGGGCCAACAAAATCTATGCCCCATAAATCGAAGACTTCGCATTCTAAAAACATATTTTGGGGCATCTCGTCGCGACGAGAGATGTTACCCGACCGCTGATAGCTATCGTATGCGCGCACAAAAGTGTGTGCGTCTTTGAAGAGAGTGGGCCAAAAGTAGCCCGCCTCTAGCGCCTTCCCAGCGGTCCGGTTGGCTTGATAATGCCCATCGGCTGGACCCTCGTAGCAGTGCTTAAGAATTTGCAAGCACTCCACACCCACAACGCATCATCGAACCGCTTGGTCCGCGCAGATACGAAAAAGAAATGGGTCCTCCCAAAAGAAATTTTTTAAATCAGAAAAGAATTTCTTCTTTTGATGACTTGAAAACTCTTTTGGAAGCACCCGCGCTACTAAGTAATTTGCTAAATCTACGAACCAAGGCGAAGATGAAGAATAATTATGAATGGCTAGGAGGTGTTCCTCGGGGAATCTGTCATTTATTTCAGATTCGACGAGAGCTTCCGCACCCAGATTTTCTAAGCGGGAGAATTGGTTTGCCGCTAGATTTTTTTGCGCCTCTCTTATCTCGGATTTCCAAATCAAACTCTTGTAGGAGGAGAATCCATCGAAGAAGGTGGGGCTTCGCATCATTTTTAGCTAATAAATATTTAAGAGCAGAGTGATCGGTAAATACGATAACTTTAAATAGCGTTATATACGAGCGAAACTTATCAAAAGCGAAAACGACGGCTAAGAGTTCCTTTTTCGTCGTCATGTAATTTACTTTTGCGGAAGTGAGCGTCTTGGTAGCGTAAAAAATTGGATGAAAATGTTTTTCTACTCATTGGCCAAGAACGACACCTAAGGCAATATCACTAGCGTCACACATAATTTCGAATGGAAGGGACCAATTAGGGGCCACTAAAATTGGAGAGGTGATAAGTTTTTGTTTTATTAAATTAAAGGCGGACTCGCATTCGCAACTAAAGATGAAACGTGATTCCTTTTCCAAGAGGTGTGTTTGCGGCTTTGTTATATTTGAAAAGTCTTGAATGAAACGTCGGTAAAAGCGCGCATGGCCTAAGGAACTCCTAATAGATTTTACGTTTGTTGGTTGCGGAAGTTTTTCTATGATTTCTATCATGGCCTTATCCACCTCCATACCCTTATACGAAATCATATGACCGAGGACCAAACCTCCTCGAACCATAAAGTTGCATTTTCCCTAATTTAAAACAAGGCTTCTGTCCTTGCACCATTGGAGGACACGATCTAGGTTGTGAAGGCAATCGGGAAAAGAGCATCTGAAAACAGAAAAGTCATCCATAAAGACTTTCATAATGTCTTCTACTAGCTCGCCAATGATCGCTAGCATACATATGTGGAATGTAGCCGGCGAATTGCAAAGTACAAATGGCATTCTTCGGTATGCTAAGGTGCCAAACGGGCAAGTAAAAGTTGTTTTCTCTTGATCATCGGGGGAAATTGGGATTTGGGAAAACCCCGATAAACCATCAAGAAAACAATAATATGGATAACCGAATAAATGCTCTAAAATCTGATCCAGAAACGGTAGTGGGAAATGGTCCTTGCGGGTGGCATCATTAAGTTTTCTATAATCGATGCACACTCGCCAACCCGTAACAGTACGAGTCGGGACAAGCTCGTTATGCTCATTCGCCACTACGGTTAGACCGCCCTTCTTGGGCACGACATGCATGGTACTAACCCATGCACTGTCTGAAATAGGGTAGATAATCCCCGCATCTAATAACTTAATAATCTCGGCTTTAACGATGTCTTTCATGTTTGGGTTAAGAAGACGTTGCGGCTGAATCGTTTTGCGGTAATTATCGTTAAGAAATATCTTATGGGTGCAAAAGGAGGGGTTAATCCCCTTTAAGTCAGAGATTTGCCACGCAATTGTGTGGAGATGTTTAAGTAAAACTTCCAATAAATTGGAAGTCTCCGAATCACTCAAGTCCGAAGAAATAATAACGGGAAGCGTATCGCCTTTTCCCAAAAAAGCGAATTTGAGTGATGCGGGTAAGGGTTTGAGGTCTAGGATGGGCGGTTCTTCTAGGGAGGTTTTAATTCCTATGTCTTTCTTACCAATTGGTTCGAAAGGCAAGTCTATATAGGTATCCTCATCGCATTGAAAATTTTCGAGCGCATAAATATCGTCATTTAAAAATACGGACTCGAAAATGGGAGAAGAACGATCTCCAAAAAAGGTATGTAAAGAATATCAGAAATCGTCACTCGATGACAAATTGTCCATCGAGGGATTAATAGAGAAAGTAACTTGATCAAATCCTACTCGGAGTAGAAGACTACCATTACTAACATCTATTAGTGCGCGGGAGGCGGTGAGAAAAGGGAGACCGAGTATTATTGGTACCTCGGTGTCCTCCTCGATGTCTAAGAAGACGAAGTCTACTGGAAAGGAAAACTTGTCTACTCGGACAAGGACGTCCTCCACTACCCCGATAGGGAACTTAAACGAGTGATCCATTAATTGGATGCGCATATTCGTAGGACTAGGAGTACCCAAACCTAAACGTTGAAAGAGCGAGAACAGCATCAGATTAATGCTAGCCCCTAAATCTGCTAAGGCGTATTTTACTAATATATCGCTAAAAAGGCACTGGATGGAAAACCGTCCCGGGTCATTTTTTTGTGGGCAATTTATTAGTAAGAGCCGCCGTGCAGATAGCGTTGAGAGATACATGCGAAATATCCTCTAATTTACGTTTATTAGAAAGTAATTCTTTTAAAAATTTCGCATATTTGGGCATTTGCGAGATAGCCTCGCAAAAAGGAACATTAATATGAATTTGTTTTAATAATAAAATAAATGTTTCGTATTGCGCATCCTTACGCTCGTTATCTAATTTATGCGGATATGGTAAGGCCTTGTTTAAAATAATTTTTTCATTTAAAATTGGTAAAGGATGCGTAAACAAAGAAGAGGGAAGAGGAGTCGGAGGTGAAATATGTACCTGTGGATCGATCTGTTTTGGATCGATCACCTCCTTTCCACAACGGAGGGTTATAGCATTGGCGTTCTCCCTCGGATTGGGCTCCGTGTTTCCCGGCAGTGCCCCGAGCGCATGCTCGGACATCATCCTCGCTAGTTGTCCAACCTGTTGTTCAAGGGTTTTTAGCGATCCGGTGATGTTCCTGATATTTGATTCGTGGGACACTATATATTTAGAAAAAATCTCCTCCATCGGGGAGGTTTTTGGAAGAGGACAAGGAGGCAGAAATTCGGGCGCAAAAGAAATGGTGGGACGCTGAGCATTGTTTGGGTTGATCCAAGAAAAATTGGGGTGATTCCTCCAACCCGGATTATAGTTATTACTATAAGGGTTGTTGTTGGGGTTGAAGGAAGGACGACCCGCATTTACTACGAAGTCCACGAACACTTCAGTCACGCATACGTTAGGGGGAATAAAACAAGGCGGAGTGGAGGAGGCAGCAGACATCTCCGCCACCTGCTTTGTTAACCTTTCAACTTGAAGGGTAGTGGAATCCACTTGAAAAAGGCCGGCCTCCGACTTTGGGCATCCCCGCGGGATGTTCCATTGATAGGCATTCATATCCATCTCTTCGAATAAAGCCTGGGCAGCCTCGGAGGTTTTATTATTCAAGGTACCCCCGGCAGCCGCGTCAATCATTTGACGCGTCTGAAAGTTCAGGCCATTGTAAACAATTTGTACCTGCAACCACGTTGGCAGCGCATGGTGCGAGCACTGGCGGAAGAACTCCTTAAACCGTTCCCAAGTCTCATAAAGAGACTCATGATCGTTTTGCACAAACGAAGAATTGTCTGCCCCCAACTTTGCAGTTTTTGCGGGCGGAAAGTACTTCGTTAGGAACCGCTCCGTCAACTTGGCCCACGTGGTGATAAATCCTCGCGGGAGAGAATTCAACCATGCCTTGGCTTTGGACTTAAGGAAAAAGGAAATAAGCGCAAGCGAATGGCGTCATCAGTGATGCCATTAATTTTGAAGGTGTTGCATATTTTCAAAGAGTTGGACAAGTGGACATTCGGTTCCTCATCCGGCAGTCCATTGAACTGCACGACGTTTTGGACCATTTGAATGATACTTGATTTTATTTCAAAATTATTATTCGCCACCGTAGGGCGAACAATACTAGACCTAGTATCGTCCAAATTCGGTCGGGCGTCATAAGAAATTGTACGCTCGGCGGCCGCGTTCGGATTAGGGTCGGCCATTACTACAATAGAGGGTTCTCCGATAGATTCTTCGGGGTCTAAAGAAGGAATTCGGCATTGAGATCGAATACACGCAAGGGAGCGTTCGATCTCAGGGTCGAAGTCAAAATCTTCAGACTCGGAGGGTTGTCCATGGGTAATACACCCTAAAAAAATTAAAACGAAAGAAACTTTTTTTTGGTTTTTGATTTGTTTTGAAAAAAAAATTTTGTTTTTGAAAAGAAGTAAAATTAATAGACTCCGGAATTTGGGATAATAACTTAAGAGAGCTCCCCGGCAACGGCGCCAAAAACGTGATGGCCCGCGAATAGACTCTTATGTGGGTGGTTGGTTCGATGAGTCGTTCGCCGCGGGCTTGCTGAGGTAGGCAAGTGCACCTATCGCTAGTAGTACTTGATATTCGGGAGAATACCGAGGTCATATTGTTCTCGGGGTCGGGTTGATTATTCTTACTCCTCTAGGAGGACTATTATATTACTGAAAGTAAGGTTGAGGTTTTAATTAACTAGAGATAGGAAAAAAAATAAAAGAGCGAAAAACGATTTAGAAATATTCGATGAAGTGTTAACGCTCGACACCGAATCGAATTAAGACTAAAATGACTTTTAATAATTACAGAACTTAGTTTTCAAATTAATAAAAGGCAACTTGGCCGTGGAGATTCCACAGATATGAGCGCACTTATCTCTAGGAATATTGCTCACCTGAACGCTAAGACTATTTGACCGAACGTTAGTCCGACGAAGGATTCCTCTTAACGCCCGCTTTACGCTAAGAACCCCGCTATTGGGTGGGGAACCCAATCCAGAAGAATTACACTTGTCCTCTCTGGAGGGTATGCACGCAACTCTCTTCACCCAGGGGTGATCTGTCTTATCAAATTATTCTGATTCCATGGGAAATGAAGTGTCACGGCCTTGTCACGGGCGTGACCCAAAGTACACGGGCGTGTCAGGTCATTTTTTGACTTTTCCTGAAGAATTTCTGAAAAACAAAATTAAGCTAATTTGGGTAAATATTTACAAAAAGAAACATATTTATAAATAAAACTAACTAAAAAAGCAAACTAAACTAAAATATCATAATAAAAACATAAAAAATGTGTATAATTATAACTTATCATATATGAAGTACCATAAGAGGATGGTGCTCCATACACTGAACCACGAGAATTATGCTCACTATCTTCAGTGGGGCACTCATCACTACCATGTCTATAATCCCCACACAATCTACAACGGATATTCAAATAAGAAAACATGGTTCAACAAGAAATAATTTACCAACAAAAATATTTTAAGCAAAAATTAACAAGACACTAGCAGATAAAAGAAAAGGAATGCCTGTAGCTGAAAATTTAATACTAGGAAGAAAGAAAAATAAGCAACAAATTCTAAAAACTAAAGCAAAGAAGAAACATGAAATGAATAAATGGAAAAGGGTTTCTATCTCCTATCTCCCTCTCCAAAAACTCACACGACTGTGTTTCCAGGCAATGACGCAAAAAATTTGATGCGGTTTATGACAAGTGTACCGGTCGCACAAGTAATATAAAATGGGCGAATTTTCCCAAGTATCAATCTCTCAAGGAACACAGTAAGGTGGAGTTAATTTTGAGGACTTGAGATTGAAGTCCTTAGGTCGGTGTTTATGAAGGGGGTTTTGATTCTTTTAGAAAAAAAAGTAAAACACTAATAAACTACTCCTATGCAATGTCGCTATGCAATGCTTCGCCAGGCAGATGGAAAACTACACGAGCCGCTATGCACCGAATCGCTAGGCGGATGGACAAGCAAGCTTGCGGATGAGGTGGTGAGAACGGCAGAATGAGGGTTGTGAGCACCTCTTCACTACGCACGCCACTAGCAATTGCTAGTGCGGCACTGTGTGGTGGAGGATGGATAAGGGCACACCTCAAGAAAATAATGTGAATATAAAATCACAAAGACATGATTGTACACAAATGTATATCAAATAAAGCACACTTCATCAAATACATAGAGATCAAACTACACTATCAACAACAAAAGGAGAAGTGAGTGCGAAATTGACTGGATCCAAAGTCTTACTTAGGATTCATGGAAGGAATTATCGGGTTGTCAATCCGCATCCTAGCTCGGTCCTCAACTCTATTCGTGGTAGATGAGGCTGTCACTAACTCCCAATGGACCCGTATTCTTCTTGTCTCGATCCGGTGAATGATGACACAAAATCCTCCGAGATTGATGATGAAAGCTAGGCCAAACCCTTCTTAAATCTCAACGATGAAGGCGGAGGCCGAGAGTAAGCTTTGGCTTGAATTTGGCGTTGAATGCTTGCCCGGAGCCCCTCCTTATGGTGGAGGAAGAAGGAGATCGGCAGAACCCTCCTCGAAGACGAAAACGCCAGAGAAAAAGACCAGAATGTAGAATCAGGGCGGAACCTGTGTATTTATATATTGTAGAAATTATAATGCACACGATCAATGGCACACAACCAATGGTCGTGCACACTGTGTCCTGTGATAGTGCGTATTGGCATGGCAGAACCTTGTAAAAAATTAAAATTAAATCACACGATTAGTGGCGCACGACCAGTGGTCGTGCGCATTGTGTCCTGTGATAGTGCATATTGGCATGGCAGAACCTGGTAAAAAATGTAATCAATACGCACGAGAAGTGGTGCATGACCAGAGGTCGTGCACACTATGTCCAATGATCGTGCAATTTCCCAGGACAGAACTTGGAAAATGGAGAATAGTGTGCACGATCAGTGGCTCACAACCAATAGTCGTGCGCTATCGATCCAATGATCGTGTGCAGTATTCCTGTGCCGTTTGGGGTTCGATGAACTGACCGCACATGACCAGCGATCGTGCGCTAAGGAGTCTACTGACCGTGCGCGTGTAAAAAAGCACGATCAGTGGCCCTTAGGCAAAAAAAACATTCCCAAACAATCCCGGAACACACACCATTATACATACAGCAAAAACAGAAGAGCCACCGAAATGGGCATTCCACATTCTCCTGACACAAAAAAACACCAAGTAGGGCAAAAGTATAATAACTATGAAATCACATAGAAAATGGGCCAAAAATGCACTTAACATGGAATGGACATAATAACAAATATGAACAATTATGGCTCTAAAGCATGGAGCATCAACGAGAAAACTAGCCCAGGTGAGTCCCAAATTATGTATATAACTTGAACTCATCACACCCCCAGACTTACCTGCTTGTACGTCCCAAGCAAACAAAATCTATGCAAATAGGGAAAATAAATTAGCTAACATAGAAATTGAGATACAGAGTACCATGCGAAGTCGCATGCTCGAGCGCGTAAAAATATAATAGAGGAAATTTCTAAGTATACAAAAAAAGTTTATACTTTTCACAATGCGTATCATGATTTTATTACAACTCAAAAATGGAATAACAATGAATCTTCTGGTCACGCATAGGGAGAAAGTAGGCAGGCCACTCAGGTGAGCATTGACAATGATCGGGGCTCAGGATAACCTCCATAGAAATCCATCAATGTCGGGGACCATACGCTTGCCCGTTCACACTCTCTCCACGGTACTAGTTCGCCTCAAGCGTGAATCCGTAGGACTTTTGGATAAGAGATGGGTTTAGGTTTCGGTGAGGTAAACAAAGATAAATAAGAAGGCTACGCCCCTAAACCAAACGAGCTAGCATAAAAAAGAATATATCCGCTAACCAAAATACATGCGGGTACACTACACCCCTAGACTTAATTTTTAAAATATGGGTGTGTGCACCGCCTACTCCAAATACAATCTCATCTCAAATAGAATTTTCATTTATACTTTTTCTTTTCACTTTTATTTTTCACAATTAATTTTTATATTATTTTTTTCAAATCATCTTTTTATTTTAACAATTTCAGTAAATAAAACTTTGGAGCACATCCACATATTCACAAAGAATATCACAACATTAACACCCCAAAATTAAAATGTAAACCACTAAAGCTCGACTTGGGTGTGCAACTAGGATCGGCTATGAGGCTTTCGTAAAATAATGGTGGAGCTGAATCAAAAGGTGTAGGAACAATGGGGCTAGCGATGATAAGACGTTAGGAATGGTAGAAAGCTCAACCGGGCTAAAATAATGGCCTACATCACGCTTATGCTTGACTAACAATGCACAAATGCTTCTAGAGTAGCTTAGGGCAAGTTCTTAGCCACCGAGAAAGATGATCCTTCCTCCCGACACGAGCAAAATGAACCTAGTGACAGCTACACACATCCCTACACTACCATTCGATTCACACCAGATTTACCAATTTTTGAGTAGAATAAATAGTATATACGCAATTATAAAAATATAAACTATTAGCATATAGAAAAATAAAATCTTCTTCAATTTCTACATGAGACGAGAGCACTCGACTAGGAGCACTGCAGGAGTCAACATTTTACTCTGTCTCACAATCCTATGCCAGCACAATAATTTTCCAAAATCATAAAAAAGATACGAGTTTAACTCGCAGCACGCTAAAAGCTAAGCACGCGGTTATGTGGGTGCAATGGTGTATGATGCAATGAACTAATCAAAATAAAACAATAAAAGCCTCTAGTATGCAAATAAAATGTGCCCGTGCAAAAGGTAACAAAGACTGGCTCACCACCAGACTTAAACTAAGCTACACCGCATATGATATTGAAATTAAAATCTGATAGAGACAAGGGAAGAGGTTACCCAATGCTCAGCTAGTGAGCATACCAGAAGACCCGAGAAAAAATAGAAGTAGGTCCGCCAAACGAAGAATCACAACCCCACCAATATGAATTTGCCATGAATACCTGTAGGGGTGAGCTCCGAAAAAATAAAAGAAAAATAGACAAAATACAAAGAAGTACTAAAACTAAGAAAGACATGAAAAATAAAAATGCAGAAAATGTAAGATAACTACTTGGGTTATTGTCCTCCCAGCACGACTTATTAAATTTTATACATTTTTAGCTAATGGGCCTATGAAAATAAAAGTGCACAGGTAACTGTTCCATTATCAGTTGCGGTAGCGAGTACCGATACAGAGATAGAGCAGTTACCCCTCTACCTAAATAATAATACCTGCCCGACACAGGTAGAGGAAATAAGAAATAAGAAGAGGAGGTGCACTGGCCTTGCTCATATCTTCACCAGATAAATCCTTGCCTAGCAAGGCGTCATCCACCGTAGGTCCGTAGGAGGTGATGGCGATCGCAGGGACATCCACTGCGAAGGAGGTAGAAACCTTCCCGTACAGGCAGATACACTTGTCGTTAGCATGAGCACAAGACTCATCATCATCCCAATGCACCGGTGGAGACTCAGCCTGCACAGGCTCAGATAATGAAGGGGGGTCAAGTAATAAACGAGAGGAAAAACTAAAATAAGAAAAAAATGGGAGAGTGGTCTCGGTATCACTCTCACAAGGATTCGAGCACAGATCATCGTCGGTATCATATGAGTTGTATCGTTGGGAATCCGAGAACTCAAGGTCCGCATTGGTAACAAGTACCGCCTCATCCATAAGGAGGTGTGAATCTCCGCATCAGAAAGGGGATATTCCTCATCCCACCAGAGAGTGTCATAGCGTTCCAAAGATCCACACTCTCCGTCGGAGATAGTACAGTCCTCATCCCACTTTTGCGCAACCTCAGGCACCAAATCATCCAAAATTACGGCATCATCAGCCGACTCACAAAAATTTAGGATAGATAATTCTTCAAAAGAAAGCGGAGGAACAACAACATCAGAGAAAATTTGTGCAGGTTCCTCCGGGGGTGAATCCAAAAGATGGAAAGAATGCATAGTGAGAGACGACACCACAATGTCGTCACACCAATCAGCCAAAAGTCTGATGGGTATATCCAGAGCAGTCCCCCATAGATAAGGTGGTACTGTGAATACATCATCAGAATCAGAAGGGGCAACCAATTGAGAGGTGGATGGAACGAATCAGATACCTGATTCATCATCCTCCTCCAACTGGCGCTGAAATTCTGTGCAATCTTTCAACACGTGCTCGGTGCTACGACAACACAAACACCATTTTCCATTACTCCTCAATCCTGGTGGGATCGGAGAGGAATAAGAAAAAGGTGAAGGCGTAGAAGAGAAGTGACCATAAGACTTGGGTATGGTGTATGAAGTACTATAAGAGGATGGTGCTCCATACACTGAACCACGAGAATTATGCTCACTATCTTCAGTGGGGCACTCATCACTACCATGCCTATAATCCCCGCACCATCTGCAATGGATATTCATATATGAAAACATGGCGAAACAAGAAAGAATTCACCAATACAAATATTCTAAGCAAAAATTAACTACACACTAGCAGATAAAAGAAAAGGAATGCCTGCAGCTGAAAAATTAAAACTAGGAAGAAATAAAAATAAACAACAAATTCTAAAAACTAAAGAAAAGAAGAAACATTAAATGAACAAATGGAAAAAGTGTTTCTATCTCCTATCCCCTCTCCAAAAACTTACACGACTGTGTTCCCCGGCAACGACGCCAAAAACTTGATGCGTTTTACGGCAAGTGTACCGGTCACACAAGTAATATAAAATGGGAAAATTTTCCCAAGTATCGATCTCTCAAGTAACACAGTAAGGTGGAGTTAATTTTTAGGAGGAGTTGAGATTGAAGTCCTTAGGTCGGTGTTTACGAAGGGGGTTTTGATTGTTTGAGGAAAAAGAAAGTAAAACACTAATAAACTATTCCTATGCAATGCCGCTATGCAATGCTTCGATAGGCCGATGGAAAACTACACGGGCCGCTATGCACCGAATCGCTAGGTGGATGGACGAGTAGGCTTGCGGATGAGGTGGTGAGAACGGCGGAATGATGGTCGTGAGAACCTCTTTGCTACGCACGCCACTAGCAATTGCTAGTGCGGCACTGTGTGGCCGAGGATGGATAAGGGCGCACCTCAAGCAAATAACGTGAATATAAAATCACATAGACATGATTGTACACAAACGTATATCAAATTAAGCACACTTCATCAAATACATAGAGATCAAACTACACTATCAACAACAAATGAAGAAGAGAGTGTGAAATCGATCAGATCCGAAGTCTTGTTGAGGATTCACAGAAGGAATCGCCGGGTTGTCAATCTGCATCCTAGCTCGGTCCTCAACTACGTCCGGTGAAGAGGAGGCTGTCACAAACTCCCAATGGACCCGTCTTCTTCGTGTCACAATCCGGTGAAGGATTACACAAACTCCTCTGAGCTTGATGATGAAAGCTAGGTCAAACCCTACTTGAAGCTCAAGGATGAAGGATGAGGCCGAGAGGAAGCTCTGGCTAGAATTTGGCGTTGAAATCTTGCCCGGAGCCCATCCCTATGGTGGAGGAAGAATTAGATCGGCAAAACTCCTCGAAGACGAAAACGGCTGAGAAACGTCCAGAATGTGAATTAGGGCGGAACCTCCGTACTTATAGATTGTAGAAATTATAATGCACACGATCAGTGGCGCACGACCAGTGGTCATGCCCATTATGTCCTGTGATAGTGCGTATTGGCATGGCAGAACATGTAAAAAATGAAATCAATGCACGGGATCAGTGGCGCACAACCATAGGTCGTCCTCACTGTGTCCTGTCATAGTGCGTATTGGCATGGCAGACTCTGGTAAAAAATGGAATCAATGTGCACGAGCAATGGCGCATGACCAGAGGTCGTGCGCACTATGTCCAATGATTGTGCAGTTGCCACAGATAGAACTTTGAAAAATGGAGAATAGTGTGAACGATTAGTAGCTCACAACCTGTGGTCGTGTGCTATAGATCCAATGATCGTGCGCAGTATTCCTGTACCATTTGGGGTTCGATGAACTGACCGCGCACAACCAGAGATCATGCGCTAAGGATTCCACTAACTGTGTGTGTGTAAAACCGCACGATCAGTGGCCCTTAGGCGAAAACATTCTCAAACAATCTCGGAACACACACACGACCATTGTACCTGAAGCAAAAACAGAAGAGCCACCGAAATGGGCATTCCACATTCTCCAGACACAAAAAAACACCAAGTAGGGCAAAAGTATAATAACTGCGGAATCACACAGAAAACGGCAAAAAGTGCACTTATCCTGGAATGGACATAATAATAAATATGAACAATTATGGCTCTAAAGTGCAGTGCATCAACGAGAAAACTAGCTCAGATGAGTCCAAAAATATGTATATAACTTGGACTCATTAGTTTCTTGTCGCATTTATATTTATAACAAAAAAGTTTAATTACCTTATTATTAGAATAACCAATTAATCATTTTTAGCTTAAATTAGTACTTTTCGATCTTACGACATGTGCTACCCTTCCTGTTATGACACAGGGCTTTAGCGCTTCTATTATACCTCTCAGCTTTTCTTTTATTTACTTAATGCCTGATTAATTTGTAAATTCCCTCACTGTTTGGATGTACATTCTATTTGACACACCATTATTCAAATATTTTATCAATATTAAATATAATGGAGACCTAACATGCTAATATGCCAGTTTTATTAACAACCTAACTATGCACTGATTTATAAGTTATTTGAGCTTGAGAGTAAATGCTGCATAAGTTAACAATGTAGATAATTATAAAGGATAATTGAATCATTGTTTTCTAACTGGTGTGCTTCATTAGGTTCATCCTGAGCACATCTAACTTAATTCATCAATTTGCCAAATTAGTCTCTATACAAGAGAGAGAGAGAGAGAGAGAGAGAGAGAGAGAGACTTACCTTGAGACTTGTTGCCTCTAGCTTTTGAGGATTACACACTTAACAACCTCAATCTTTATTTATTGCTTTACATGGAGCATATTTCTTGAGCAATTATCCTGTCCCAGACATTTGCCTAGAACAACCATTGTCCAAATACCAAGTCTTCTCTAGACGGGTATTTGGACTATCATGCAAAAAAAATCACTTACCCTTAGGAACCCAATGTTTATTGGGTCCTAAGTTCTTGTTAGTGTTATAAAGCTTTTGCCAACCTCTCTGCTTGGGTTGAGCACCTTTCTGTCCACTAGCCACATTCAGGGTGTGCCAACAATCAATGGCAAAGTAGCCCACTTTCCCACAGCACCAACATTTATGAATGTTGTACCTTCTCTTCAGGACAGCATAGAATCACTGTCCATGAAAGATGTGAGCAGCTCCAAATTTTGTTGGATGAGCATTCTAAGATGCTGCTTCCTTCTTCCTGAGTGTATGTGCTGAAGAACTAAATACAGCTGGTCCAGGATGGTCCGATTGTATTTTTGGAGCCTGCCATCTAGTGGTCTCTCTCATCTATTTAGATAAATGATATTTGGATCCAAATCTAAAGAACTTATCCTAAACTTTATGGCTACTGTGGATAGCATCACTCCTTCTGAGATCATGTGTCTTTACCCCACTGGTAGAGCACACATTAGATTGACCTTTAAGGTGATGTGCAAACTTGACAGTTTTATAAGGTAAATTCACCTTTTGAAAAACTATCAACTTATCAGGGATATTTGATTTGACTTGATAATTGTGTGATTAATACCCAACTTATCAGAGGTTTGACAAGTTGCAGCTTTTGGTAACATACCAAGAGATTGAGAAGGGTTAATCACAATACCTAATCTCTCAGAAAATTTCTGTTCTAGATATCTAATATGTTTACACTTTTCTTCTAGAACCTTGGCCTGACACTCAAGGCTTTTCTTGAGTTCAGACACCTCATGACTTTTCTAATAAAACTCAACAGATTTATTGTTACAAAAAGTTTTATAAGGCTTGCTTGAGGACTTTGATCTCCTTTGCTTGCCTTTTGGCAGGATTTCTGTTCTTCTTTAAAGCATCTAGGAGCAGTCCATACTTGTCAATCAGTTGAATGACATCAGTCTTAGATTCTGAGCAATCTTTATCACAGGATGAAGATGCACCAGTATCTGGACTAGTTTCACAGTCAGAGGAAGATGGAGAATTGGCAAGAGGATTTACCTTGAATGATTCTTTATGTATCTTACTTCTTTCTTATTTAGTAATTTCCATCAACCCTTGGCATCCACAGTGTCCTTCATCCTCCTTATTGTCACTGTCTGAGTGTGATAGAGGGGCCCTTATTCCTATCTTGGCATCAGGATATTCCTCTTCTTCTTCTGGATCTGCATCAACAGAGATCAGCCCTATATAGGCTTCTTCTTCATCATCTTCTGATTCCGAGGAGGAAGAATTTTCCAACTTTTCTCATTCTTAGCCACAAAGGACTTCTCCTTCTTCCTGTCCTTGTGGTGATGGTGATCCTTCTTCTTCTTCTCATCTTCTTCCTTATTCCTGACTGGGCAGTCGACATTGATATATCTAGCCGTGCTGGAAAAATAACAGATACCATTAGATGAAATCTATTTACTTGATTTAGGGCAATACCTATCCTTCTTGGAGGACTTCCTGTGATGAGATGATGATGAGGGTCTGCTCTCTCAGTGCTTCTTCTTCATTAACTTCAGAAATTTCCTAGAGAACGCTGCAAACTCTTAATCGGACATGTGATTGTCTGAGGAACTAGTCCCAAACAATTTTGAGCTGGACTCAGCTTCTCTCCTTGGTGGAGAATGAGTCTTCTTCTACTCCTTCTTGGGGCTTCTGGCTTGAGGGGCACCGTCTTATCCTTGGTCTTGGATTGACTCCCCTTCTCATCTACTTGTCTAGCAGCCAGCTGCATTTCATAGGATAGCAGCTTTCCAAAGAGATTTAGTGGAGGAGTGTTTGAAAGCGTAGCCATTTCCCTAATGGCACAAATCTTGGTGTCCCAATCTCTATTGAGACGTATAAGGAACTTTTCATTCAGCTCATAGTTGCTGCAGTCCCTAGCAGAGGTTCTTAGTTCATTAACTGTCCTAAAGAACCTCTCAAAGCAGTAAACCACTTTTTCAGATTTGCTTCGTTTGAAAGACTCATATTCTTGGTTGAGCATGGACTTCCTATCATATCTAACTTCCTCAAAGCCTTCCATATAGACCACAAGAGTGTCCCACATTTTCTTGGAGGTCTTGCAGTGTATATGATTTTGGAAGGTTGAGTCATTAATGGCACTGGCTATAATATTTTGTGCCCATTTGTCCATGGTAGATAGAATTACCTCATCTTTATCCATCTCTTTATATGCCTTGGGCCCTCTCAGAGTTGGATATATGGTGGAAGTCTTTGTGGGGATAAAAGTACCTTCCACTACTGTTGCATAGATCCTAGGTTCAGATGCTTCCATGAATAGTTTGACCCTTTGCTTCTAAAGGCCAAATCCTTCCTTCCTGTAGATTGGTAGTCTCATGGCCCCTAGCTCCTTATAGTTTATTCTTGACCCCATAATTATATCTTATAGCTAACCTTGGAGGTATACTTAAATTGTTAGAACCTTTTTGAGTAACCTCCCTCTAATACTACTTGAAAGTTAATAACTTATGGTTAGCTAGTCACCTAGAGGGGGGTGAATAGGTGTTTGAAATTTCTTAAGTCTTTTGCAATTTTCTTATTAAGTGATCTAGAGCTTGTCCTTAATAACCGTAATATGAGAAAAGAACAAGCAACACAGCACAACACACAAATATTTTTGTGGTTCCCCAATTGGGTACATCCACTTTCCGTCCCACATTTCTAACTTATGTCAGACAAGGCACAAACTCCTCCAAAATGCTCCACAGAGCTTACACCTCAGGCCCTCAGCACTACAATCAGGTTCTCTTCAGAACACTACCTCAGAACCACAGAGGTTCCTACCTCAGATCCCTACAGTGCTCCTACAGCTCAGTAGTCCACAAACCATCTACCTCAACCTTATCTCTAAGGCCTACAGCTCGGGATTTTAAGCCCTACAACTTCAGGCACAAGGCCCTACTCTCAGAGTGCTGCAGCACTCCTACAGCTCAGTACCGTTCCAAGTACCTACCTTAGTGCCAATCGAGGCAACTACGGCTCAGCCTCCTCCATGGCCTACAACTCAGTGATACACTTGTCATCTACAGCTAAGTGACTCAATAGTCATCTACCTCAAGCACTAGGCCCTACTACTCAGGCTGGGAGGACAGCCCTACTCTCAGATCCACACATGGATCCTACCTCAGTACCACAGCAGGGAACCTACCACGGAGACTAATTAGTTACCTACAACTCAGGCCAAAAGGTCCTACATCTCAGATTCAAACAAACTAAATCCTACAAGTATTTAATCAAGAAGTTAAAGTAAAATTAAAACTCAGACTCAGAGATGAATCTCTGAGTCCACCTTGTCGGACTGAGCAGATATCAGTCCATCCCTCTTGCGGTAGAAGTAATTAGTCTTCTTCTATTGCTAACTGCTTCTCTGTTTCACTGAATAATAGCTATTTGCTATTGAAGTCTGACGACCCTTCACACAGTAATATCGTTGCTGATTAGATGAATCATCTACCTTGTTCTGCAAAGAACAAACTTGTTGAACTGGAAAAAGCTTCAGCTATCTTTGTCTGCCTTTCTGGAATGCACAGCTGGACTTGGCTTTCAAGCTCGTCGGAGAAGATGAAGTCCAGCCGCCTCTATTTTTTCGTATTTACTTTCGTGTGTTCTTCGTAACCCTAATCCCATTTCTTTCTTCTTTTTATATCTGTTGATTTGAATCAACGACATAATTTTATTGTTGGCCCAGCCAAGGATGGTGAGCACCACCTCCCTCAGAATAGGACAAATAGTAGTTTCTGGCTCTACTGCAGCTTTTCCGCAACGACATGAACTATTTTGACTCTGTTGACTTCTGGTGACACCAGGAGTGGTCATTCAGTGTTGTTGTAGCTTTCCCGCAACAGCACGAAATACTTTGACCGGTTGACTTTTGGTGACGTCAGCAATGGTCATAACCTTCTGGACTTAAAACAAATTGCAAAACTCATTAAGCGTTGAGTGATGTTAAGTCACCCAATGCCAGCTGACTTGGCTCTTCAATATAAGCGTTGAGTGAACCTGCTTCACTCAATGCTTCTGGACTTAGAGAATTTCTGTTGGCTTTTTCTCAGTGGTCCTTCTCAACTGTCTCAGCGGTTTTCTTCTTCACAGCCGAGACTATCTCCTGTTACTGCGGTTTCTTCTCAACTTTCTCAGTTGTTTCTTCTTCACCGCTAAGACTATTTTCTGTCTCAGCGGTTTCTTCTCTACGGTCTCAGCGGTTTCTTCTTCACTACTGAGACTAACTCCTATCTCAGTGGTTTTTTCTCAACTCTCTCAATGATTTCTTCTTTACTGCTGATACTAACACTTCTCTCAATGCTTTGCATTGAGCTTCTCAGCTATCTTAGCAGTTATGTTGAGACATTCTTTTCAGTTGTCTCAAGTGTCTCAGTGGTCTCAAAACTTTTACCTTAGTCAAAATTCTGAACTTAGTTCGACGAATGCTGAACTGAGTTCGACAATTGGTGAGATCAGCTCGACGAACTCAGAATCCCAGACTCTGAATTTAGTTCGACGAATGGTGAGCTCAGCTCAATGAATGGTGAACTCAGCTCGACGAACTCTGAATCCCAAACTATGAATTTTGCTCAACAAATGGTGAGCTCAGCTCAATGAACTCTGGACTCAGTTCGACGAATTCTGAACTTCCAGCTTACTCTTTTTGTTCACCTGTCCAATCAAGGACAACCTGCATGCATGAACTTAAGCGCACATGAAATACATTATGCCCCTTAGCTTGATTGGTGATGCCTCTTCAAATCCTGAGGAACATTATAAGGCACAATTCCCAACACTCATGATTGCTTTAGTTAAAATCTTTCAAGATAAAAGAGTTATCTAGTCGCAAGGTTTAGTACAGTTCCTATTTTCAAAGAAGATCTAATGAAGGATGACAGCTGATTGAATAAATGCCTTTTCACATCAAAACCAATGAAGCATCAACACTCTCAAGAACAACTTTATTATGCCTATTTTTGTTGTAATGTATCATTAAACATTTTTTATTGTAAGATCTTCCTAATATCAGGGGTAAGGTTTGTTAACCCAAATCCTGTGACGATGAAGGAGAGCTTCCAGAGGAGGCAGATAATCCATGCCAAGTACTTGTTCATAGAATCTGTCGGCCTCTCGGGCGGGCGGATATTCTGGAGTGATTGCAGACACCCCTTCGGAGTGTGGCAATGTTCGGCAAGGATAGTCAACAGGCGAACTTTAGAAGGCTTCTCATTATACAATTTAGGAGCTCTAGCCTAGAAAATGTGCGGCCACCTCAGCGAAGTCCTCACGAACTCTTCCTTTTTTATCTAGCTCATCCAGTGTCGCACGATTTCAATGTCCTCTTCTTTACTGTCTGTCGCCTGACTCTTCATGTACCCCATGCGGCTGCGCATTTAAAGTCACTGTTAATAAGACATTAAATGACCGTCGGTTTGCGTACAATCCAGGAATCCTACCCCTAGTATAAAAGGGGGACCATGGGTGCATGGAAGGGACACGCAGACTATGCCCAGAGCCTTACACATTATAGGTGCAAACACTAAGCTCCATCCTTATCTTTTTTCAGTCATTGTACGCATACATACCCCTTGGGTGGCTGCACCACGCCTTGTAATCTTCCTGAATATAATAAAGAGAAGCTCATATAAAGAGAAGAATTCATCGTGGAGGCTCCAATCTGGTGTTCTTCACAACCAGTGGCACTTCCTTCTCGCTGTTGAACCATCTACATTGGGATAGTAACCAAACACTTGTGAACCACATTTACCTCTATCGACCACCCTTTTTCGGTATAGCGTGGAAGAGTTGGAGACATTTTTTTATTCTAACAGAATTTGTTGTCGTGAGCATGAATCCAGGTTGTTAGAGAAATCGCCCTTGCTGCATATAGTTGTAGCACTCCAGCCGCAACCTTGAGATCCAAATAGCTAACAAATGCACCCCCATAGCAGGAAGATAGACCCCAAATTGCGAGAATCTCATCAATCACATCAAATTTGACTAACTATTCTGTTTGGCCAATGAGTTCATGGCCAACTAACGGGGAGGACAAGCCTCTAAGCACCTGGGAGAGCCTTCGACTCCTACAAACCCACCCCAAGTCCAGGAGGGCGCTGCGCATGTCTGCCACCGACTCTTTCAAGAGGCCTCCCAGCCTAGATATGTGCTGGACTTTGACAATCAAACACTGGTCGAGGCGGTAGAGGTGTTCTTTATGTTTGACCCCGGGATCGCTGGGAATACTTCTCCCAATGGCTTTCAAAAGCCCTATCTTCCCTGCTTCAGAGGAAAGGAATTCCCATCTTCCCACATTCAAGCCTTCGATGCTATTATATCCATGTAGCCTCTTTCCGAGGGCCTGCGCTGCAAGCTCCTCTCCATAACCTTCGCCAGAAAGGCAAGGGAATGGTTCCAGAGTGTTCCTCTGGGCCCAGTTACCTCCTTCAGAAATCTAATGGTGGACTTCCTGCAAAGGGTTTTCACCTTGAAGCTGTGCATGGCAGATGTCGACGTGCTCTTACAAATATAGTTGTGGTCAAAAGAGATAATGGGATAGTATGTGGATCGTTTCCAAAGTCTGATCATGGTAACTTCGAATATGGACCCTCAGGTTGTTGGAACCCTAGTTCTAATTTGGGTAAGGATAACTATTAGGTTTGCTTAGACTGACCCAAAATATATAGTCAGGGTCATAGGTTTATTTATTTAGTCTAGGCCAAGAGTTAACATCATATGGATCAGCCTACAACAACCTGTGAGAGACTCAAGCAGTTGTGTCGACACCGAGAAGAATTGTGTCGACACACAGAAAGGTTGTGTCGACACCCAGAAGCATTGTGTCGACACACAGAAAGGTTGTGTCGACACCCAGAAGAATTGTGTCGACGCACAGAAAGGTTGTGTTGACACCCAGAAGAATTGTGTCGACACACAGAGAGGCTGTGTCGACACCCAGAAGATTTGTGTCGAAACACAGACTATTAGTAGACACAGATATTATTAATCGACACTAGCTCAGTCGACACAAGAAGGATTTGAGTCGACACAGTTCATAGATTATTAGTCAACAGTATCAGTCGACACCAGAAGGACTTGTGTCGACACCCGAAACCATCTGTCGACATAGTTCACAGAAGCTGTTTCAGAAGGATAAGTAAAATTCTCAGGTCGACGAACCAAGTTCTCAGGTCGACGATTTCTGGCTTTTTCAGAAAATATTCTAAGTCCAGAAACAATTCTCATCTCGACGATCGTCGATCTCCCATCGACGATCTCAGAGTCTTCTACTCTGAACTGAGCTCGACGATCTATGAGCTCATGTCTACGATCTTGTGCTTCTCAGCAGTTATCTCAGATCTACGATTTTTTACTGCCTTCAGTTATCAGTTCTCTCAGTCCGGTCAGAAGTATTTATGATAAATCATTTTAAGGTAAATATATTCTGATAATTAATGCTGACATTCTCAAGGCTGATAGTCGTATCTCATGAAGCATTGATTATTGTATTAACAAAATATTTTGTCAAGACAGTTATGGAAGTGCATTTATGATTGCCAGCCATTCTACCCGTTTGGGCTCCTAAATTCTTGCAGAGAATTAAGTACTGTCTGGGAATTCAAATTCAGGTCGTTAGTTATTCCAAATATACAGAGAACTTAAAAAGACAGAGACAACAAGAATAAAAAAACGACTCAGAAAATCAATCTTTTTTTTGCTCTGAAGGTCTCTTGTCTTTGCAAAATACAAGGAAGAAGAATAACATGCTGAACAAAAATCTCTCTAGTCTTCTTCCTTCATCAGGCTTCAACAATCCACAGAGAACTTGAATCAACATCAATCTGAAGACCTACACCCTAGACAAAGCTTCCTTCTTCCTGAAACTACTCAATATCTCAGGGGGAGCTTTGACATCATCAAATCCACAGTCTTCTCATTGTGTTTGAGAAAGAGAAGACTGTCATCTATTTTTTCTTTAACCTCTCGTGTACAGGGTTCTTACTCCCTTCAAAAGTAAACTCCTTGGTGATAGGGCACTTGACCAAAAACCTATTGGTTCTTAGGCACGTGATCCAAAGCCTGAAGGGTTTCTAGATCTACCTGAAGCAGATCTTGTGGTGATAGGGCACCTGATCAAAAAACCTAAGTGGATTCCTACCAGGGTGGTAGAAGAGTGGATGTACCCAGATTTGGGGAACCACTATAAAATTTCTTGTGTTGTCTGGATTGCCTTGTGTTTTCTTTGTGCATTGTGCTGTGATAGTTTCTTGCTTTTACCTCTTTCATATAAGTATCAACATTTTAAATCTGCATTAAATCTAAACATTTTTATACTCTATTCACCCCCCCCTCTAGAGAAAACTGTATCTATCCCTCACTTTCAATTGGTGTCAGAGGGTGTGTTTTTAAGGTTATACAGGCTAACACCTGAACCTATGATCTCTGATAGATATCTGTTTACTCTACTCTTTGTTATACCATGGCACAATACAACGAATTTTCAAGCACCAGACCTCTAGTTTGCAACTTGCAAACGTTTGGAATCTGGAAGGCAAGAATCAGGCTTTATATGAATTCTATTGATGAAGACATTTTTGCTTCTATCTTAACATGAGTACCTCCACCACCAGCTGCCCCTGCAAGTACTTCCTCAAACATGACTGCAGTACCTCCTCTAGACTACAATGATGCATACAAGAAAGCAAAGATTGCTGATGCAAGAGCCATGAACATACTGGCACAAACAATGTTTCATGACATATTTCAGAAAGTAGCTGAATGTGAATCACCAAGGCCATCTGAGATTCCTTAAACCAGATGGTTGCAGGATCAGCAGATGAAAGGAAGGACAGGAAAGCTCAACTCATCTCCCAGTATGAGAATTTTAAAAAGGAAGAAACTGAGCAAGTTTCTGAGATGTATAATAGACTCAGTCTCATGGTTAATGAGCTGAAAACTCTTGACAAAGACATCTCAGTCACAGAAATAAATGACAAGATTCTCATGTGCTTCCCCAGCTCATGGGACTCTAGAATCTGGCCTATCAGAGAGACCAGAAACACACATGAGATGACTACAGAATCAGTCTTAGGAAAGCTGAAATCCTATGAACAGCTGCTGAAGACAAGGGAAGCTGAGCAACAAAAGACTGCTACACCAACTAGGAAGGAGTAGAATATAGCCTTCAAAGCTTCAGAAGAATCAAAAACTTCTCCATCAAATGAAGAGTTGATGAGTCTCTTTGTAAAGAGATTCTTCAAGATGGGGAGAAAAGAATTCAGAAGGAAACATCAAGGAGTGATGATAAACCAAGGTATAATAAAACCCCTTCTAAAGAGATTATCTGTTTTGGTTGCAGGAAACCTGGACATATTCTTCGAGAATGTCCAGAAAACAAGTATAAGGAAAGGAGAAAGGAGAAAGACTCCAAGAAGCACTCCAGCAAACCATCTTCCTACAAGCACAAGAAGAAGGAGAGAGGGTTTGTTATAGAAACATGGAGTGACACTGAAGAATCATCTTCCTCCAGCTCTAGTGAAGATGAAGAGGAAGCAAAGGCTAAAGAAATCTACTTAATGGCCATCAATGCTTCAGGGCATGTCTCAGAAGAAGAAGAGTCTGAAGAATGTTTAGATTGTGATCAGGTATTGGAAGATTTTGTCTTTACCTCTAAAGATTTTAAAAATGACTTTAAATCTATGTGTGCTGATCTGATTAGATCTGAGAAGGAAATCAAACTTCACAGAGATAAACAAATTAATTATGATAGCTTAGTATCAGAAAACATTAAATTGAAAAATGAAATAGACATGTATAGTGAACAAATCACTTTTCTGAAAGTTGAATTAAGTAAAGCAAAATAGCTAGAGGAATCACTGAATGGAAGAAGCAAACAGCTAGTAGAAATTACCAGCACACTTAATGCTAGACTTAATAGAAGTAAGATAGGATTAGGTGCATCATCCAGTGAACCACCAATTATTAAGAAAAACCACCTTTCACAACCTATAAAGTTTATTTCAGATAAAGGTAAGAAGAATATAGAACAAATTAAAACAGTTAACAAAGTTTTAAAACAAGTTGAGATAAATAAAGAAAAACAAAAAGCTAAATCTGAACAAAAATTGTAGAACCAAGATCGACGATCTCAGCATTATGCGTCGAACGATGATCGACGATCTCAGAACCCAGAGCTTGAGCCTAAACACTCTGCAAACGGGGATAGACGATATCATTATGTATCGTCGAACAGGGATCGACGATCGTGGAACCCAGATAATATCCACTATTATTCTGAGAACCAAGATCGACGATATCAATGCTGGTCGTCGAACGCAGATCGACAATCTGAACTAAAATCGTCGAACCCAAAATAGTTCTATCAAAACTATAATTTCAACAGAAATTTCAATAAGAATTCTAACCCTAAACCTTTCAATCCCTTAACTAACTGGATAATCACACCTAGGAGATTTCATCCCTTACGTTATAAAAGTCAACCTGTATACTCTTATATTTCAATTTTTAAGTATGAAAAGAAGCCATGACCCATGGTTACCTGGGTCAAAAATATATAAGTTTTCTTTGCAGATAAAGACCCATCCTACCATACAGGAAAAATGGTATTTGGATAGTGGGTGTTCCAAGCACATGATAGGAAACAAGGCCAATCTAAGTAACTATAAGGCAAAGCTAGGTCCAAAGGTTATATTTGGACACTCAAGCTTTGGTCAGACAGAAGGCTATGGAGAATTTACACTTGGAGCTGTCACCTTCAAGAAAGTTGCATATGTAAGTGGGCTAACACATAACTTGATATCCATAGGACAGCTATATGATGCAGGTTATGAGGTATGTTTTACTGAATCTAAATGCAATATTTCTCTAAACAGCATTACTGTGTTATCAGGTATTAGGTTAGGCAATATCTATTTAGTTTATTTTAATTCTGCTTGTTCATAAATCTGTTTATTTAATCAGGTTAGCAATAATAATACTTTGTGGCATAAAAGGCAAGGACATGTAAATCTAAGAAACATTGCTAGGTTATCTAGGGACAACCTTGTTAGATGATTGCCCTCTTGCCCCTACAAGAAGGAAAGCCTTTGCAAGGCTTGTCAAGAAGGTAAGCAAATTAAAAATAGTTTTAAATCAGTTAATAAGAGTGATTCACCTAGGATTTTGTATCTGCTTCATTTGTACCTTTTTGGACCAATTGCTGTACAAAGCCTGGGAGGGAAGTCCTATACTTTAGTTATTGTAGATGAGTTCTCGAGGTTCTCTTGGGTTTTCTTCTTCAGAAAGAAGTATGATAATTTCAAAGTTCTTACAGACTTTCTAAAATGCATAAAGATTGAGTACTCTACTCCAGTTGCATTGAACAGAAGTGATCATGGCACTGAGTTTGAATATCTTCCTATGTAAGAATTCTGTGAGAAGGAAGGTATAAGTCACTACTTCTCTGCACCCAGAACTACTCAACAAAATGGGGTAGTTGAAATGAAAAATAGACCACTCATTGAAACTGCAGGCACATTGCTTACCACATGCCTCTATCCTACTAGGCAGAAGCTGTAAGCACAGCAAATTATGTCCTGAGTAGAAGTTTGATACACAAACATAAGGGCAAGACTCCCTATGAATTACTCAAAGGGAAGAAACCTAAAATAGACTACTTTATAATTTTTGGTTGTATTAGTTATATACATAATAACAACAAAGATTATCTTAGAAAGTTCGAAGCCAAAGCTACAATGGGAATCTTTCTAGGATATTCCCAAGTTAGCTAGGCATATAGGGTTCTCAATAAATCATCCTTAAAAATTGAAGTGTCAATAAATGTTACATTTGATGAAGTTAATATGTTTTACAAGGAGAAGGAAGCTTCTACCAGTGATCATCTGCAGGTACCAAGTCTATGTAAAAAGATGGATGACTTAAATCTAACACAGAAGGTGATATCTCATCCCACACCACAAGGAAATGAAGACAGTGAAGAAGACTCTATGAAAGAAACTGAACTTCCTCCAACAGCAGAAGTAATTCCACAAGAGGAATTCACTCCAATTATTGTTGCTGAACTAACTCCACCATCTAATTTTGTCACACTTAGGGATCACCCTAGATCCCAAGTAATTGGAGACATATCAGCAGGTGTACAGACAAGGCATCAACTCAACCATAATGTGATTCATGCTTGTTTTCTCTCTCAAATTGAACCTCAATCCATAACTGATGCTGAGCAAGATCCCCATTGGATCATTGCAATGCAAGAGGAACTAAATCAATTTGAAAGATGTAGAGTTTGCTACTTGGTTCCAAGGCATAAAGGCTATCCAGTAATTGGAACTAAGTGGGTTTTCAGGAATAAGCTTGATGCATAAGGTGTGATTGTGAGGAACAAGGCTAGGCTTGTTGCTCAAGGATATAGGCAAGAGGAAGGAATTGACTATGATCAGACCTTTGCTCCAGTTGCCAGGCTAGAAGCTATAAGGATTTTTTTGCCTATGTTTCTTTCAAAGAGTTCAAAGTTTATCAGATGGATGTCAAGAGTGCTTTCCTAAATGTAGTACTACAAGAAGAGTTTTATGTAGAACAACCTCCAGGTTTTGTCTCTCCAACTTCCCCCTCTCATGTTTTTAAACTGCATAAGGCTCTCTATGATTTAAAGCAAGCTCCAAGAGCTTGGTATGAGACCTTAGCCAGCTTTCTTTTATTGCATGGTTTTTCTAGAGGCATGGTAGATAAAACCCTTTTTACAAAATTGCATCATGATAAAATCTTATTAGTACAAATATATGTAGATGATATTATATTTGGTTCTACTGATCCCAAATTGTGCAAGAGATTTTCTAATCTAATGCATTCTAAATTTGATATGAGCAACATGGGAGAGTTATCTTATTTACTTGGTCTCTAAGTGAGACAATCTCCTGATGATATCTTCATCTCTCAATCTAAATATGCTAATGAGCTTATTAAGAAGTTTGGGATGGCTGATGCATCTTCTATGAAGACTCCCATGGCTGCCAATACTATATTAGACACTGATGAACATGGAAAACCTGTTGATCAGACCAGGTATAGGGCCATTATTGGATCCCTACTATATCTAACAGCAAGCAGACTAGATATCATGTTTGCTACATATTTATGTGCTAGGTTCCAGGTGAAACCTAAAGAATCTCATCTTATTTTCATAAAAAGGAATTTAAGATATATAAAGGCTTGTCCTAATCTAGGACTCTGGTATCCAACAGAGTCAGCATTTGAGTTGACTAGATTTTCAGATGCTGACTATGCTGGATGCAGAGTGGACAGAAAGAGCACTTCAGGAACTTGCTAGTTCTTGGGTGATAGACTTGTGTCCTGGTTTTGCAAGAAGCAAACCTTTATATCAACATCTACTGTTGAAGCTGAATATATGGCTGCTGGCAGTTGCTGTTCACAGATTTTGTGGATCAAAACCAACTCTTAGATTATGATTTCAATCTAAATAATTCAACCATCTTCTGAGATAATACTAATGTTATATCTATAACACATAATCCAGTGCATCATTCTAAAACAAAGCATATAGATATAAGACATCATTTTATTAGAGATAATGTAGACAGAAATAAAATTAATTTAGACTTTATCTCCACTGATTTTCAAAGAGCAGATATTTTCACCAAACTCCTTGATGAAAATAAGCACCTGTTCTTCCTGAATCAGCTTGGAATGATCAATGGGAAGGATTAATTTAATTTTTGTCTTCTGTTTTTGGATCTGTTCCTAAATCGTCGAACGAAGATCGACGATCTTCGAACAGCTCTTGAGCTAAATCGTCGAACTACATTTGACGGTAGCTCTGTGTGAAGACAAAAATCGTCGACCAGAGATCGAAGACTTTGCTTCAGTTAATTGATCGTCAAGCTATGCTCAACTATCAATTTCCGATTGAGATCAGAGACCAAAGATATTATTTGTTTATAAATTAATCTTTGACCTGAGATCTACGTTTTGTTTTTATCGTCGAACAGAGATCGTCTTTTCTATTCCAAAACCCTATATGTAGGTTTCTCTTCGATCTCTGTCCCGCGTTTTCATATTCTATTTTACCTTTGCCCTTGATCTCTTCTCTTTTGAGTCTATAGATCTTCCATGGCAATTTCTACGGCGGCTCTTTCAAAGTAGAATTTGACACTAGTTTCCACGTCTACTTTGAATCAATCAGTCTCTGTGATCCTATCATTCAATTGATCAAAGAATGGGTTTACGCTTCCTCAACAAATGACTACTCCCTTTCTGCTTCCATTTCTGCTTCCTCTGTCCCTTCTTCATCTAGGGGCCTGCTTCCAGTTTTCACTGAAACCAGGCAGGGGGAGGTGTCCAATGAAGATGCAGCAGGTTCAGCCTCAGCAGACCTTCAAGCTCAGTCTCCTCCAGCAGTACAGGAAGAAGAAGTGTTTCAAAATTTTTTTGCAGATATAGATGACCAATGAAGCTGTAGTAGTTCCAACAGCAGTAGCAATTCCAGAAATAGCAGAAGCAGATTATGATGATACAGATTGTAATGACACATGTTTGGGCAAGGTTCAACATCAACAACAACATCGGAAATAGCAATAGCATAAGCAAATGCTCCAGTTTATTGCTTTGTATTTTCTTTGTGTTATGTAAATAGTGTCCTCGCCCAAATAGTTAGAGATTATTGGAACCCAAGTTCTGATTTGGGTAAGGATCACTATTAGGTTTGCTTAAACTGACCCAAAATGTATAGTCATGGTCATAGGTTTATTTCTTTAGTCTAGGCCAAGAGTCAACATCACATGGATCAGCCGACAACAGCCTGTCAGAGACTCAAGCAGTTGGGTCGACACCCAGAAGAATTATGTCGACACACAGAAAGGTTGTGTCGACACCCAGAAGCATTGTGTCGACACATAGAAAGGTTGTGTCTACACCCAGAAGAATTGTGTTGACACACAAAAAGGTTGTGTCGACACCCAGAAGAATTGTGTCGACACACAGAGAGGCTGTGTCGACACCCAGAAGATTTGTGTCGACACACAGACTATCAGTCGACATAGATAATATTAGTCGACACTAGCTCAGTCGACACAAGAAGGATTTATGTCAACACAGTTCACAGATTATTAGTTGACAGTATTAGTCGACACTAGAAGGAGTTGTGTCAACACCCAAAACCATCTATCGACACTGTTCATAGAAGCTGTTTC
The DNA here is from genome assembly GCA_039583875.1 of Platanthera guangdongensis. Classification (NCBI taxonomy): domain Eukaryota; kingdom Viridiplantae; phylum Streptophyta; class Magnoliopsida; order Asparagales; family Orchidaceae; genus Platanthera; species Platanthera guangdongensis. Next base: position 148,011,670 of record CM077150.1, read on the forward strand.
AGAAGGATAAGTAAAATTCTCAGGTCGATGAACCAAGTTCTCAGGTCGACGATTTCTGGCTTTTTCAGTATGTCATTCCAGAAAATATTCTATGTCCAAAAACAATTCTGAGCTCGACGATCATCGATCTCCATCGACGATCTCAGAGTCTTCTACACTGAACTGAGCTCGACGATCTACGAGCTCAGGTCGACGATCTTGTGCTTCTCAGCACTTATCTAAGATCTACGATTTTTTACTGCCTTCAGTTATCAGTTCTCTCAGTCCGGTCAAAAGTATTTATGATAAATAATTTTAAGGCAAATATATTCTGATAATTAATGCTGACATTCTCAAGGCTGATAGTCGTATCTCATGAAGCATTGATTATGGTATTCACAGAATATTTTGTCAAGACAGTTATGGAAGTGCATTTATGATTTCCAGCCATTCTACCCGTTTGGGCTCCTAAATTCTTGCAGAGAATTAAGTACTGTCTGGGAATTCAAATTTAGTCCGTTAGTCATTCCAAATATACAGAGAACTTAAAAAGATAGAGATAACAAGAATAAAAAAAACGTGTCAAAAAATCAATCTTTTTTTTGCTCTGAAGGTCTCTTGTCTTTGCAAAATACAAGGAAGAAGAAGAACTTGGTGAACAAAAATCTCTCTAGTCTTCTTCCTTCATCAGGCTTCAACAATCTACAGAGAACTTGAATCAACATCAATTTGAAGACCTACACCCTGGACAAAGCTTCCTTCTTCCTGAAACTACTCAATATCTCAGGGGGAGCTTTGGCATCATCAAATCCACATAGTCTTCTCATTGTGTTTGAGAAAGAGAAGATTGTCATCTATTTTTTCTTTAACCTCTCGTGTACAGGCTTCTTACTCCCTTCAAAAGTAAACTCCTTGGTGATAGGGCACCTGATCAAAAACCTATTGGTTTTTAGGCACCTGATCAAAAGCCTGAAGGGTTTCTAGATCTACCTGAAGTAGATCTTGTGGTGATAGGGCACCTGATCAAAAGCCTAAATGGATTACTAATAGGGTGGTAGAAGAGTGGATGTACCCAGAATTGGGGAACCACTATAAAATTTCTTGTGTCGTCTGGATTGCCTTGTGTTTTCTTTGTGCATTGTACTGTGATAGTTTCTTGCTTTTACCTCTTTCATATAAGTATCAACATTTTAATTCCACATTAAATCTAAACATTTTTATACTCTATTCACCCCCCCCCCCTCTAGAGTAAACTGTATCTATCCCTCACTTTCACAGGTCTATCGAGTCTCCTTCACCAACGGACTCTGACCTAGATTATTTAAGTTTATGATTAGAGCAAAGAAGCCTAGAACTTACACAGAGCTTATAGAATGGGCAAATCAATTTATTGAAGGTGAATACAACAACAAAAATTTCATTGTGAGCCTTTTAGATCTAGGATGGAAGCACCAGCATAGCTCTTCCAATCGCACGTCAGTGTCCCCGCAGAAGAATATTTTTAAGTGTCAGGAGTACCGGCCCCTGAATCGAATGAGACATGAATCTTGTCACCAAGGCCCTCTGGGCATTTCAAGAAATGAGGCCTTCACACTTCAAACCCCAATGTGGAGAAAACGGTCAACATCTATACTATTGGGGGCCTCGCCAGAGCAATGGGAAGGTGACATGCAAGAATATACTGACGTTGGGGCAGTGATGGAATTAGTTCGGGAGATCCTTCAACAACAACCCGACTTTCAGCCTTCGAGGACCATGAAAGGAGGATGTGGGAATAGAAACACAAATATGTTGGGTCCATTGTTCTGAATGTCCCTGATTTGTGAGAAGTCAAACAGGTCAATGTCACACACATCAAATGTATTTGATGGGTATTTGAGGTTTTGAGTGCAGGTTAGTCCATTTCATATTTATTGGACAAGAGGACACAATAAGTGGTTGTTGTACATAACAAAAATTGACCAAGTCCACATGCGTTGAGTAGTCCAAGCTCACTCAATGCCAGAGGTAAGGATTTATTTTTGTCTAGGTAGAAATTTTACTGTCCACAGGCATTGAGTAAGGACAGCTCACTCAATGACATCTATCAAATAGCGTTGAGTTTATCTCAGCCTAACTGTTAGGTAGCCAGAAATTTGGCTAAGCACAAAAGAGTTGAGTGTAGTCTACTCACTCAATGGCATACAACAAAAATGTTGTGAGTCAGGCTAAGTTAGTCAAAGCCAAGAGAAATTGGCGGAAAATGTGGCTAAGTCCACAGGCATTGAGTGTGGTCTACACACTCAATGCCATAAAGATTTTAGCATTTAGTGTTTCTGTGCCTGTCAACTCTCCAGAAAAGTTGGGCAAAAGTTTCACTAAGTCCACATGCTTTGAGTGTAGCTTACTCACTCAATGCCAGATAACAGAGAAATTCTGTTAAGTTGTTTGGCGTTGAGTGGAGCATAGTCTCTCAACTCCAAGGCACAGAAATATTTGCTAAGGCGAATAGTGTTGAGTGAGGGAAGCTCACTTAACTCTCTCAACGCTCTCAATGCTCTCAACGCCTTGACCCAGAAAATTTGGCTAAGTCCAAATGCATGGATTGCTTGGCTTTCATCGAACTCAGCTTCGTCGAACTGAGCTTAGCTTTCATCGAACTGAGTCTGGAGTTCGTCGAACTGAATTTACTCTTTCGTCGAACTAAGTTTAGCTTTCGTCGAACTGATTCTAAAGTTTGTCGAACTGAATTTAATACTTCATCGAACTGAGCTTGTCGTTCGTCGAATGGAGCTCAGTGTTCGTCGAGCTTAATGCCAAGACTGATATAATTTTGTCTAAGTGTTGTGGCGTTGAGTGATGCTTACTCACTCAATGCCTTTGGTTTTAATGCTTTAATTTTATCTATGTCCAGAGATGATGAGTCATGCTGACGTCAGCAAAGTCAAAAAGTCAACCAAAATTCAAATGTTGTGGAAATACTGCCACAGACGTTGGTAGCCAGCTGTAATCATCTTCTGCACTTTCCAAGAAATATTTTCGTCATTAAGTGATGGGGCCCACACACAACAAAGAGCCATTGAATAAAAATTAAATGGAAAGCTAGTGTTGAATGGAGAAATCTCAAACATCAATCTTGGTGGTGGGCCCACTGCTCTATTGGCCTTCAGAGAATAAAAAGAAGCAAATCGGCCAGAGAAAACAATCGAATCCTTGTCTAGGTTTTCTGAAAATGAAAGTGTGACCAAACCTCATCTTCTTCCTCGCAATTTTCGTCGATCCTGAGGAAGCTGTTTTGCACAGATAACCTAGCTGAGGAAAGAGATAGCTGAAGCAATCACCATCTGCAATAACAGGTTCAGAAGCTATTCTGATGAAGTAGATCAAGAAGCTCTGCAGAGAAAAGAAAGTTGTTTGATGGTAGATTCAACTGCAAATTTCATTGTCTTCAACAGCAAAAGCTTGGGCTGATATTTGCTCGATCCAGGAAGAAGAAGACACAGAGTACTTGCTCCGGTGTCTAATCAAATCAACTTCTAATTATTCTGTTTAGATTCTTTGTGAGTGTAAAGTTTTAAGCATGTAATATAAATGCTATGTTGAAAGTCTTGTTTTCAAGGCTAGCTAAACACCTAGAGTGGGGTGAATAGGTTTTTGTCTCTCATTAAGTTTTCTTTTCTTGTTATGAGATTTCTGTGCCTGGTGATTAGGTAAGTTATTAGCTTTCAAGAACAATCACAGATGACACAACAATTTTATAGTGGTTCCCCAATTTTGGGTACATTCATTGTGTAACAACTCCATCCATCACATGAAATTTAACAAAAGGTCTGGCTGGGGCCCCACGCCATATTCCACAGACAGTCGGGGACATTACTTATAAATATCAAAACCAGTATACACATCCTAACTCAGAGCATTCTAGCGGAAGCATTGGGGGTTAAATTTGAACTCAACTATCATAAATGTCCACTATATATAAATCATCATATTTATATAAATATCCACAGGAATGTATACAAAGTACACCAAAGTGTTTGGCCTTAATGCCTTACAAGTTTTCTTCATACATGTGGATTACATACATCGGCACGCAGGCCAGACACACATGAAAAGTCACAAAATATTTTTCTCTTTGGCCTTCGAGGACCAGCATAGCAGCAACAACAACAGCAAGGCTTCAGCCCATTATTTTCCGCTCGGCTCTACAGCACCTGCATGGGGACAATCCATCGCAATGGTGGCAAACAAAGCAATGGTCAGCATTCAGCTAACCAATATATAATGACCCTACCCCTTACCTGGGGCAGCGATATCCCTTCCCTTCAGCCATAACATTTCACAAGCAGATATATCACAAGATGTGCACTCACGCACCATCAATATATCACAAACGTCGGCCATACGGCCCGATGCTCCGTGTACTCAAGGCACATTCTCGGTGTACCAGAAAACCAGGGTCCCACCACCGTTCTCGAGCTTCAAACCCAACGGTAAACTTAAGCATTCATGCTCCATGGCCTACAGCCAGAGACTTTAGTCTTAATGGCGAACAGCCTAAGACTCTCAAGATGCGATCCTAACGAAGCTACTTTTTCAGGCACTCAAGTTAGACAACCATTATGCGGGTACAGTTCAGCCCTTGCCTGTTGTTCAAATCGCCAGTTCAAAGTCTAGACTGATGCGGGTCGGCATCCCCTTGTCCATTCAGCTCACTGCCCTTTAAGAGCTCACATAGCTCACAATAGCCACAATGTCCACCAAGGACTGTCTTCATAATCACAGGTTAGCTAGGAGCTAGTGCTAGTGACAATCACTATCGCCCGGCATTAGCGACAGAACTCTCTTTCTGTCCCCAGCCCTAACCATAACTGGACCAACAATCCAGAAATCCCTATATCCACCTGCAGTGCCAGAAACACTAGAGTTTCATAGCATACATCACATGCACTTTGCGGGTATTTTCCTGGAATTCTACTCCAGTACTTCCTGCTACTGCATTTCACATGCACAACCCATCGACTCCACAAAATACTCAATTATACGCAGAGTCTTCTCCGGTGTGCAAAATAAAACATCAGCAATCCAAACCAACATGTCCAAATGGGATTCATACAGTATGCCTATTCCATACTACACATTTCTGGATCTATATGCAAGACCTCTTAGGGATATCAAGAATCAACCCAACGGAAATCCCTCAATATTCCACCTTTTGGTGGAGTAATCGATGCATATGCCAAATAAAGACTTCACATGTCCAAGGAAGGAAGATCGTTACCCTTGAAGATCTCTTTGGAGCTATGAACGTGATCTATGATCCGGATGGAATTGATTGCCACCACTTCCCCTCCGTGGATCTAGCGTCAACTCGTGATTCCAACCACAAGTAAACCTTGGATCAATCTTCACACAGCTCCTGGACGTTCCTCCTCTTCCTTCCCAGCAAAGAAAGGCTATGAGAAGATGAGAATAAAATCTCAAGTCAACTACTACCACCGCACGGTAACTAAGGCGGTTACCACTTTGACCAGTTGGTGCCTCCATCAGAGCAAGCGCCCACAATAACATTTTAGCGCTTGGCGGTAACCCGTTCGACTTTCGTCGATCATTTAGCACGGTGTGGTAGCACTTGGCGGTAACCCGTTCGACTTTCGTCGATCAGTTAGCGTGGCGCCATACCTCCTACCACCTAGCATTAGCGCTCTCGATGATTTCTCGAGAGCATTGAGTGCTCGAAAGCGTTGAGTGGTCAAAAGTGTTGAGTCCTTGAAAGCATTGAGTGGCTACCGCAGTGCGCTAGCTCCGCGATACCCAACCCGAGCGCTAGGTCATTTAAATCACTGAGTTACCGCTTGCGATACGACTATCGCCGCGCGCTTTCCCCCAATGACCACTACTCCTTTTTGGGGTGTTACAATATAACACCCTCTATCCATCATATAGCATATAGCAGTAGGTCCGGTCGGGGCCCGACACCATTTACCACAGACAGACCGAAGGGTTACACAATGAAACCATCCTGCCAATTACCAACGTTCTACACAGAGTGCATTCTAGCGGAAGCATTTTAAATGTTGCAAAATTAGGAACCCAGCCACAACACGAATGTCCACTAACATTAACCCAAAAGGAATGAATGTACTAATACACAAAGTATATTGGCCTTATGGCTTTACAGGAGTTCACTTATACAAAAAATATCTTCCAAACCCCGACACGCAGGCCGATCACACATGAGAGTAAAAGTAAACATTAGCAAAGGACTTCGAGGGCCGGCACAGCAACAAGGGCTTTTTCCCGCAATTTGCCACTTGGCTCCGCAGCACCTGCAAGCAACAATCCACCGAAGCGGTGGCAAACAAAAGCAACGGTCAGCTAAGCTGACCAATTTATAACAACCACGCCCCTAAACATGGGGCGGCGATGCTCCTTCCCTGCACTTTATTAGCATAGCTTAATAGTAGAAGAATCACACATCATCACAGGTGTAGGCTCACACGGCCAGACACCCCGTGCTCTCAGGGCACATTCTCGGTGAACCCGGTCAAAATTCGTGGTCTCACCACCGCCCCTTGGACGGCAAATCTTGTGACCATTATAGTCTTACCGGCCTATGCCTAAGACCCTCCATCTATGCCAACGGCGAGTACCATGTACCTTAGGTCTATCTAACCGAACGACATAGAGCGGATACAGTTCCGCCTAACCCGTTGCTCACACCGCAACGTCAATTTAAGCCATATGCGCGGGTCAAGCTTCCCCGAGTCCCAAATCTACCACATAAAATTTACAAAACCCAGTTATGTGCAAGTTGGCTCCCAGGCCATCAAGATAGCAGAGTCACGCTTCTGCCCAAATTTCCGGGTGCACCTTGGAGTTAGTCCCCAAGATTCCCTGTTGCAATCTACCGCATATAAAACCTAAAAAACAACCGTCGGCGCGAAGTCTTCTCTGGCCATTCATGCAATGCAGCATCACCAATCCAGACCAACTTGTCCGGGTAGGCTTCAAACACCATGCCTATGTATGTTCATCTATTTCGGACTCTACATACAAAACAATGGGGACTATTTATGCTACCCGAAGGAGTACCACACACTCATCGCATACTCGCGAGAGCGGGCTTCCTATGCAAAAACGAAAGAGTACTTCACATGTCCAAGATGAGAATTATTACCCGAGCTTTTCTCTTTGGCGTAATGAAGATCTAGATGGATGAAAAGCACTGTAACGGCCTCGCCTCCATAGATCTGAACTCGGCTTGCGATTTGGGGCTCCGAAGCTCCACCGGCGACCGGATCTCTCCTCCTCCTTCTTCCTTGCTCTCCCCTCTCTCTAGAGCTTTTAAAAAGTGAAAACTCAAAAGGAATGAGGGTTTCTAACCATATTCCTGGATTTAGCCCTACCTGGACCAGCCTGGGCCCTTGGATCCAAAAAGAAGGAAACAGACGGACATGATTCGTACTTAAAATCCAGTTCTTGGGCCGAACACGGCTTATAACACGCCCATGTCCAAGGTCGTGTAACTCAATCGACGTCGAAACTGTCACGTCCAGAACAGGATATGGGATCTTGACACGCCCGTGTCATACTTGACACGCCCGTGTCATACTTCACATGCCTATGTCAATCAGTATACGCCCGTGTTTCGGGGCATGTTCTTCCATCGACACAGGTCCAAAAACAACCCGAAGAGAACACATGTTCTCGATACTCCCGTGTCTGATTTGCAATGCCCGTGTCAAAACGAACAGCATGGGCTCTAGGCCGTGTTCCTCCCCGACACAGCTCGGCTAACAGCCCGAGTAGGACATGGCTTGGGACACGCCCGTGTCTCAGGCCGTGTTCTTTGTCTCGAGTACTTTTCATCGACCACTCGAGACGTTCGTCGAGCCCGAGCATGACACGGCCATGGGCATGCTCATGTCTTAGGTCGTGTTCGCTGTCTCGAGTGTCTTTCATCGACCACTCGAGTAGATCGTCGAAACCGAACACAGCACGGCCCTGGACACGGCCGTGTCCCAGGCCGTGTGACCCTTACCAAGCACCAAACTCTGCTCTACATGCTGCCTGTGCCACTTTTGAGTTTCGGTGCATTACAACTCTCTCCCTCTAAAAAGAATTTCGTCCCGAAATTACAGAAAGGAAAAGATACACAAAACTCAAATGATACCTGAGTGAAATAACTCTGGGTACTACTCAAGCATGGTCTGCTCTCGCTCCCACGAGAGTTCCTCCAGACCACAGTTATCCCGACGGACCTTGACCATCCTGATGTCCTTGTTACGCAGTCGCTTGACTTCTGAGTCCTTAATGTGAACAGGCTTGACCTTTGTCGTTGTAATACCCCAAATCTCAGGTTTGGAAAAAAATGGGGTGACACGGCCTGCGACACGGGCGTGTCCCCGGCATGTCCTGCTTGGGGGAGCAGCCGGTGAGAGTTTGACAAAACTTCGTTCGACGAGCAAAATGAGGGCACATGCCATCTGACACGGCGTGTCAGTGGCCGTGTCCTCTGTGGGTCGACGAATTTCAGGTCGACGAAATCGAGCTAGGTCATGTCTGGTGCCGTGTAAGGGGCACACGGCCTGGGACATAGGCATGTAACAGGCCGTGTAAGTGTCGGGTTGATTTCGATGTTGTGCAGCCTGAAGAATACAAAAACAGACACGGGCATGTTTGGAGGCATGTCAGGTGAAACGACCCGTGACACAGGCGTGTCACATGGGCGTGTATTGGTTTGGATGAGTCGGTTGAGCACCGCTTAGGGAACACAACCCGGGACACAGGCGTGTCAAAGGACATGTCAGGCAAAAAACATGATTTTTTAGTAAAATTGTAGCCATTCCTTTTCTCAGCCGGGATCCAATGGCTGAGAGCCCTCCCTGTGTCCTTAAGGCTGGAAATGAGATGAGAATTCTCATTTGATATTTCGCCTTCTCTTTCTTCAAAGTTAGAGAGAGAAAGGGAGAGGAAGGAGGAGGAGGAGGAAGAGGAGTTGGCCACCGGTGGTGCTGTGGAGTTCCGACGAGAGGTCCGAGACCAGCGGTGTGAAGGAAAAGTTTTGCGGTTCTTTCTAGCCAACTAGGAGCTCATGACACCGAAGCAGTCTTCAAGGGTAACGACTTTTCTTCCTATCTATGTGAAGGCTTCCCTTTTGGCATATGCATATGATTCCCCCACCAGAGGGTGGCTGATTATGGGAGTCTTTTGGGTTGATTCATGGAATCCCCAATCATATAGATCCGGAAATGGAGTATGGAATATGCATGTTGTGTGAAGCCCATCTGGACAGGTTGGTCTGGATTGGTGATGTTGCATACGCACCGGAGAAGACTCCGTGATAAACCCTGTGAAAGGCTGTAGCAGGAAGTACTGCAGTGGTAGTCCAAGAAAATACCCTTGTGATGCTTGTGATGCTTGTGATGCCTGTGCTATTGGGTTGTACCTGCGAAAGGAAGTAGCAGGAAATACTGGATTGGAAGTCCAGGAAATACTGGATTGGAAGTCCAGGAAATACCCTTTTAATGCTTGATGTTCATGGCTGGACCTGTGAAGGGAAGTAGCAGGAAGTACTAGCATGGTAAGCCATGGAAATACCCTTAACATTGGTGATATTATGGGGCCATACCTTTGAAGAGAGTAGCAGGAAGTACTGGTGTGCCCAGGACCAACCCGCTGATGTGTGAGATTAAATGGGTGTATGAGTAAGTACTGGTGTGCCCTGGAAAGCATCCAAGCTTGAATGCTAGAACAGGATCGGTGAAACCGACCCGCGCCTTTTATATAGCCGTGAGTATGCTGTGCTCGGTGATGGTAAGGTGATTTGAGCAACGGGGGGTGGATGATCTGACCTGCGCTATGTCCGTCCGAAGTGAGACCTGAAAGTGCGGTTTGTTGGAGCGCATATCAAGAGTCGTAGTCCTGCGTGCCATGACATAATGGGGGGCTACGGGCTAGTGCCGGTGCATTACGAGTAGAACTCCGGCTGCACGCCATAGAGTGAAATGCTCAATGATTTACCATTGTTTTTTGATCCTGATATGGTGGTGGGACCCTGGTTTGCCGGTACCCCAAGAATGTGCCCTAAGTGCACGGATCGTCGGGCCGAGTGGCTGACGATTGTGATGGAATGTATGTGCGTGAGAGCACATTGGGTGAAATATATATGCTTGTGAAATAATATGCCTGCGGGGAAGGAATACCACTGCCCCGGGAAAAGGGGTGGAGTCATTATAATTTAGTCAGCTAAATGTTGACCATTGCATGTTTGCCACCGATGGGTGTGATGTCCCTGTGCAGGTGCTGGAGAGCCAAGCGGGACGCATAAAGGCTGAAGTCTCTGCTGCTGTTGTTGCTGCTGCTAGCCCTCGAAGGCTAACTTATAAATGTTTTGTTTTATTTATACGTGGCCGGGCTGCGCGCCAATGTTGAGGCCACTGTTATGAAAGCCCTGTAAGGCCATACGGCCAACTGTTTGTATTTGTAAATCATTCCTATGTTATATCTAAATGAGGAGTTTCTATATGTTGGATATTCATGTGTGGAGTTCAAGTTTAGTGTTTAGGCTTCCGCTAGAATGCAATGTGTTAGGGTACGCTGCGCTACTCTGGTATCATACCGTACCTTCACCGCCTGTTTTGTGGTATATGTTGTGGGGAACTGGCCGGACCTTCTAGTATATAATATGTAAACATATGGGGTTGTTACATTTTTGGTATCAGCTATCTTGGTCTTTCCCTTTTGAAGTCATGGTCGACTTCTTTTGCGGGTGGCAAGCACGTGTCTGTGCGAACCAAGTTAACACGATTGAACTCCTGAATGTCCACTATAGGAATGCAAATGCATGTGTTTGAGGAACCTGCGCGTTCCTAACTTGTTGATATTGCTTGTGTACAGTCGCTAATGTGTGTGTCTTGTTCACCTATAGGTGACACGGAGTGGAGTTGGGCAGTCGGAGCCCCAGCGTTCTGATGAAAGTACGGCGCCAGCCGAGGTGCCTACACCTCCACCATCCGCGAAAATTGTTCGATTAGTTTCTGAGGATTTGTTTGCCATGATACACGCCCAGCGGATTGGGCAGGCACAGCCGGCAGTGAGCCCAGAACAGGTGGCGGCAAGGCTAGAACCAGTTGCCGCTATAGAGCCTCGTGTGGCTGAGAAGCAGTTGAAGCAATTTATGAGCTTTCATCTGCCTACATTATCGGGAGTGGGATCTCCTACGCAGGCTGAAGATTGGTTGTCACGTGTCAAGCGGATAATGACGGCGATTGGATCGGAGGAACATCAGAAGGTCACCTTAGCTATCTTCTTGTTGGAAGGAGAGGCGAGTTTATGGTGGGACGAGATGGATCTACATCACCTGGCAGGGAGACCGTTAACACAAGTGTCGATGGAGGAATTCTATAGACTCTTCCTGGCAAAGCACCTCCCGGCGGCACAGCGTATTGCCATGGAGAACAAATTCCAAAGGCTAATGCAGGGTGAAGGTAGTGTTGAAGCTTACCTGCATGAGTTTACACGCTTGGGGCGGTATGCGGGTTCGATCTTTGCTGATGAGCAGAGGAAGACTAATAGTTTCTACGAAGGTCTGCGGGACGAGTTGAGGTTCCTACTTTCTAGTTCTGTGAACCAAGGCTTCCAGGCGTTTTTCGACACTGCGTGCGCGCTGGAAAAAGACATGAAGAGGGTGCAAGGGAAGCGAGCCTTTGTTGTGACACAACCGGAGTTTAAGGTGCCCTGACCGGTGAAGTCATTTTATAAGAAGAGATGGGGTAAGAAGTCCAAGATGGCTGGACAAACTCCTTCTTCGGTTACCTCGGGAGCAACATCAGGGGCCACCTCAAGGCCGGATACTCGTACATGCTTTAATTATTTACGGGTGGGGCATATCGTCCGTGAGTGTCGGGTGCCACCAAAGAGTGAAAAGAATGCGGGAGCATCGTATGCGGAAAAAGGAAAGGCAGTGGTGGAGTCTTCTGCCTTGCAGGCGAAGCCCCGGGTCTACAATCTTGGCCTATAGGAGGCCATTAAGCAGAGTGACGTCGTCACAGGTATGAGTTAAGTTTTCGAGTATTGTAATGCTTTCATGCTTTGTTTATTGCCTATGCATATGTGGCTTATGTGTGTGACATGATTGGCATACGATTTGTAATGACTCAGAACACGCTGGCACGAGCACTATTTGATACGGGTGCGTCGCATTCTTTTTTGTCTAAAGTGTTCATAGCGCGGCTTGGTATACCTAGTCGTGTAAAGACAGATAGCGTCATGGCGGTGTTGCCGAATGGTTGTTTGATGCTCGCGGATCGAACTTGCGTTGTGATGGTTCAGATAGGAAGTCGGGACTTCTATTTGACTGCATCTGCAGCACTCAATGCTAAAAGTTTTATGGCATTGAGTGTGTAGATCACACTCAACGCCTGTGGACTTAGCCACATATTCTGAAATTTCTCTAGGCTTTCACTCACTTAGCCTGACTCACAGCATTTTAGCTGTATGGCATTGAGTGAGTAGACTACACTCAACATTTTTGTACTTAGCCATATTTTTGGCTACCTAATAGTTAGGCTGAGATAGACTCAATTCAATTTGTTATATGGCATTGAGTGAGATGTCCTCACTCAATGCCTGTGGACTTAGGCAAATTTCTACTAGATAATATTGAATCCATGCCTCTTGCTTTGAATGAGCATGCTCCACTCAACGTCTGTGGACTTAGTCAATTTTTGTTATGTCCAGCAACCACTTATTGTGTCCACATGTCCAATCAATATGAAATGGACTAACCTGCACTCAAAACCTCAAATACACATCAGATACATTTGATGTGTGTGACATTGACCTGTTTGACTTCTCACAAATCAGGGACATTGGGAACAATCGACCCAACAATCTGCCCTTATTTGAAGAAGTCAAACCCTTACCAAAAATAAAAAAAATTTCTTTCCTTGGTCAATGACACACAAAACCTATACAACAAAATAAATATTGAAATTCCGATAAGATATAAGTAAGTGTACCTCATTTCCTGGTGAGCATCACTTACTCCCCTGTTTTGTTGCAAGGTGTTTGCTCTTACTTGAGTGCCCCATGTAACACCCCAAAATCCCAGATTGGGTTCAAGTTAGATGACACAGCCTCGGACACGAGCATGTCCCAGGGCGTGTCCTAATCTGTGTGGATGAGCAGTCTGTCGAGTGCTCGACAAACTACACTCGACGAGTTCTCGAGAGGGAATATGCCCAGTGATACGGCCGTGTCAAGCGGCGTGTCCTCCACTGGTCGATGAATTTCTCTCGACAAAAAACCCGGTAGAGGTGTGTCCGCAGCCATGTGAGGGCACACGGCCTGTGACACGGGCGTGTTACAGGCCATGTCCTATTCTGGATTTGGCCAGGGTAGTGCGGCCTGGTGAACATGGGCAGGACACGGTTTTGTCTCTGGGCACACGGCCTGTGACACGGGCGTGTCACATGGTTGTGTCTTGCTCGGGGAGAGATGGGTGTGTACCACTTGAGGTACACGACCCCAGACACGCCCGTGTCTGAAGGCGTGTCTTGTCACACGGCCTATGACACGGGCATGTCACATGGCCGTCTACTGGTCTGGATGAGTCAGTTGTGTACCGCTTAAGGTACACAGCCTGTAATACGGGCGTGTCACAGGCCGTGTCAGCCAAAATTCAGACTTTTGTGGCAAAATTGTGGCCGTCAATTTTCCTCAGCTGGGATCTGATGTCCCAGACTTCTTCCCCCTTCTTTATGGCTGTGAATTGAGATGAAAATCTCATTTGGATATTGGCCATACTCTTTCTAAGAAACTAGAGAGCGGAAGGAGGAGGAGGAGGAGGAGGAATGGAGCTGGCCACCGGTGGAGCTGCGGAGTTCCATTTTGAGATCTGGGGCTAGTGTTGTGAAGGCACGGCCGCTGAGGTGCTTTCCAATCGGCTAGAAGTCCATTGCTCCGAAGCGATCTTTAAGGGTAATGATCTTCCTTCTTGGCCATGTGAAGGCTTACTTTTGTCATGTGTATGGGATTCCCCCACCAGAGGATGGATTATGAAGGAGTGCCAAATAGATCCGGAAATGGAGTACGGAAAAGGCATGCTGTGTGAAGCCCATCTGTACAGGTTAGTCTGGATCTATGATGTTGCATATACACAAGGGAGAAGACTCTGTGGTTAAACGTGTAGTTTATGGAGTCGAGGGGTTCGACTTGTGAAAGGCAGTAGCATGAAGTACTGGAGTGGTAGTCCAGGAAAAGACCCCTGTGATGCTTGTGATGCTTGATGGGTTGTGCCTGTGAAGTGTAGTAGCAGGAAGTACTGGTATGGGAGCCCAGGAAAATACCCGCAAGTGTTTGTGATATATACTGAATACCAAAGTGTCTGGCACAGCAGATGGATGCAGGGATGTCTGGTCGAGTAAACCAGCTAAGGTTTGGTCTAGGGACGAAAAGTTAGTTCTGTCGCTACAAAGAGTGGCTCATAGTTAACCTATTATTATGAAGCCAGCCCATAATGGACTTTGTGGCTATTATGATGCCAGTCCTTGGTGGACAGTGTAGTGATTGTGAGCTTGATGAGCTCTCAAAAAAGGCCTCGTGTCGAACAAGAAAGCTGAAACCGACCCGCGCCTTTTACTTAGCCTCGGGTATGATGTACTCTGTGATGGCAAGACAACTTGATCAATGGGGGGTGGCTGATCTGTACCTGCATTATGTCCGTCCGACTCAAAGACCTGAAAGTGCGGTCAGTTGGAGCGCATAGTGAGAGTCTTAGGCCTGTGCGCCGGAAAGACTAAATGCTAAATTTTACCGTTAGGTTTCGGTCCTGATATGGTGGTGGGACACTGGTTTGTCGATATACTAAGAATGTGCTCTGAGTGCACGGATCGTCGGGCCGTGTAGCTGATGGTTGTGATGGAATGTTTGTGTGTGCGAGCACAATGTGTGATATGTATATATTTGCATATGAATTATTATGTCTGTATGGAAGCAATACCACTGCCCCGGGCTAGGGGTAGGGTCGTTATAAATTGGTCAGCTGAATGTTGACCGTTACCTTGTTTGCCACCGTTGGGTGGGCTGTCCTTGTACAGGTGCTGGAGAGCCGAGTGGGACATATAAAGGCTGAAGTCCCTGCTGTTGTTGTTGCTGCTGCTATCCCTTGAAGGCTGTAATGAAACTAGTGTGTTTTGTTCATATGTGGCCGACCTGTGCGCCGATGTTTGGAAGCCACTGTTGTAGCGATAAATGTAAGGCCATAAGGTCAAACGCTCTTGTATTTGGTAGACATTCCGATATATATATATATATATATATATATATATATATATATATATATATATATATATATATATATATATATATATATATATGCTTGTTTATAGCAGTGGATATTCATGGTTGGAGTTCAGTTTTATGTTAACAGCTTCCGCTAGAATGCTTTGAGTTAGGATACGCAACTCTGATATCAACCCGTGACTTCCCTGCATGTTTTATAGTATATGGTGTGGGGCCCTAGCCGGACCTTCTATTATATGCTATAAGAACGGATGGACTCGTTACACCGCATATTCTTCTCTGGATGACTGGATATGTCCTTCTTTTCCCTTTGCCATCTCTCCCCCATGCTATGTCTCCCCCTTGATAAGATCTTATCTCTTCTCTCCCCCTTTTTGACTTCTGCAGAATAGGCAGATAGTGGCTGGCCCTTCCACTGGCTGACCATCTCTCTTCTCTCTAGAGTAACATACTCCCCCTAAGTAGAAGCATCAGTGAATTGATACCACTAGGGAGTCCTCATCTCCAGCAAGAGGGACAATACCTGCACCATAAAAAAACAATGCAAAACGGAGTGCCTAAAGCTAGGCCAAGTTCAACATACCCAACTCAAATTTGAGGCTGTTGAACTTTGCTTCATCTAATAGCGTATTGAAGATATCATCCACTTGCTTGTCTGTGGGGACAAACTCAAGACTGATGTCTTCCTTCTCCACATGCTCCCTAATAAAATGATATCTAATTTCTATATGCTTAGTCCTGCTATGTGAGACAGTATTCCTAGTAATAGAAATAGCACTTGTAGAATCACAGTAGAGAGGAGTTCTAATTACCTGAAGGTTGTAATCCTGGAGCTGATGTTGGATCCACAACAGCTGAGCATAACAGCTGCCTTTTAATATATAGTTTGACTCAATAGTCGATATAGTCACACTAGTTTGCTTCTTGCTGCTGCAAGAAACTAGCCTTCTTCCTAAGAACTGATAGGTCTCAGTATTGCTTTTCCTGTCTTCTTTCAACCTGCAAAATATGCATCTGAAAATCTTGCTAGATCAAAATCCCTATTTCTAGGCTACCATAGGACAAGATCTGGTGTGCCCTTAAGATATCTCAAGATTCTCTTTGCATCAGAGTAATGAAATTCTTTAGGGCTGGCCTGATATCCAGCACAGACACATGTATCATACATAATGTCAGAACTACTAACAATTATGTATAGAATGGAGCCAATTATCCCTCTATACAAAGACTCATAAACAGGTTTCCCTGCCTCATCTTTGCCTATAAGCATACTTGAACCCATGGTAGTTCTCATGGTGGTGGCATTCTCCATACCATATTTTTTGATTAGCTCCCTAGTGAACTTGGTCTGGGATATGAACAGGCCATCATCAGTCTATCTTACTTGGAGTCCCAAGAAGAACCTTAGCTCACCCATGATGTTCATTTCAATCATCCCTTACATAAGTTTTGCAAACTTCCTGCAAAGGTTGTCATCAGTAGATCCAAAGATAATGTCATCGACATATATTTGGACTAGGATAAGCTTGCCCTTTGATTCCCTTAGGAATAGGGTCTTGTCAATCTTCCCCCTTGAGAATTTATTCTCAATGAGGATGCTTGACAAGGTTTCATACCAAGCCCGAGGGGCTGGCTTGACCCTTATAGAGCTTTCCTAAGCTTATAAACAAAATTAAGAGAGTTAGGATCTACAAAACCTGGTGGCTGAACCACATATACTTCCTCTTTTAGGTCCCTATTCAGGAATGCTGACTTGACATCCATCTGGTAGACTCTGAATCCCTGATAGGCAGAAAATGCAAGGAATGTGCTTATTGCTTCCAATCTGGCTACTGGGGCAAAGGTGTGGTCAAATTTTATGTCCTCTTCTTGTTTGTATCCTTTAGCCACTAATGTATCCTTATTCTTAACAATAACTTCATTTTGATCCAACTTATTCCTGTAACGCCCCCGATTTTTCTGTGATTATTTAATTCTCATTTGGCGTTACGTTGACACGTTTCCGGAATGTGCCATTTGTTAGAGCGCGGTCTTAGCTCTTTAGGTTCCTTGTGTGGTTATTGGTAGCCTTTTTGGCAAGATTCCCTAGCAAGACGGGTCTATTTTGGTGACCGGTGAGGCCTCTCGGGGGATGCTTGTGTTTTGGCTTCGGGTAGTGATAACCCAAGTTTTGTTCATGGAAAGATGATTTCGACTTCGCTGTTGCGTTCGTAGCGTGGGTATTTAGCTACGGTGCAAATTTCGTCGAATTCCGAGGATGTTTGGGTATCGCGTCGTTTTGTATTTTATTTATATTAATGCGATATTATATATTATATATAGATATTTTGTTTAGATAGTAGCAGTTATGGTGAATAGGTGGCCGACAGCATTTGGGTTGGCTAAGAATAGAAGATATTTGGAATTTAGCCGCTAGCTATATATAGCCTTAATTAGAAAAGCGACTGTTGATGTTCTTTGTCTTTTTCGGAATACCACCGCCGTCCCTGTGCAAGAAAGGAAAACCAGCGGGCTGCTCTTGCCTTCCACCGCCGATTCCCGGAGTTTTAGCAGGCAGAATTCAATTTCGAAGGCGGATTTGGATTGCTCTCTCCTAGACCTGCACTCTGACGAAATTTTCGTCTTGTACTCTGCTGCTGGTGCCGAGTGAGAGGAAGGGGCCGACCAAGCTTCGCTGGAATTTGAGGCAAGTGGTGCTCCTACCCTTGCCAAGCTTTTCCCCTTTTCATGTTCATATTTTTTGTTATCATACATTTTCCCGAGATCGTTTATTTTGCTCTGTTTTCCCGTCAAAATCATCGGATCTTGAACCATGAATGCTCCTTTATGTTTTTTTTCACTTTCTCAAGTTCTGAAATTCCAAGTTTTCGGCCGGGCTGCTGTAGTCTTGTCTTTTATGAAATTGTTCCCTATTAATCTCGGATTGGATAGCATTTAGCCTATTTCTTAATCCTTCCTTGCTGTTAAAGTTTTCCCAGTTCGGGTGCTGGGGGTAGTGAATATGAATGTTGGATTTGATCTTCATGTATGGTGGTCGTAGCCTGGTAGGATAGGTAGCATTAGATTCAATTTCTGCAAGAGTTCTGTTTAGAAGCGTCGACAGCGTTGAGTGCACTCAACGCTGCTTGAGATCGTCGAAGATCATAGATATGAGTTCGACTAAATTCGTCGAACTGAGATCGACGATCTCCCTTTGCTAATGATCGACGAAGATCGTCGATCTGTGTTCGATGTTGATCGCCGAACTAAGATCCACGATCTCCGGTTGCGTGAGATCGACAAAGATCGTCGATCTGAGTTCGACGAAAATCATCGAGCTGGGATCGACGACCTCCGTTTGCCTGTGATCGACGAAGATCGCCGATCTGAGTTCAACGTTGTTCGTCGAACTGAGATCGACGATCCCCGGTTGCCTGAGATCGACGAAGATCGTCGACCTGAGTTCGACGAAAATCGTCGAACTTATATCGGTGTTTTCCTGTATCCTGAGTTCGACGAAAAATCATCGAACTGAGCTCGACGATTCCTGTAAGCTATGTTCGACGATTTTTCCCTCTGTCTTCCCTTGTTTTCCCGAGTGAATCCCGTTGGGTTTGTGGTTGTTTGTCGGCTATTTTCTGAACGCTGAATCATGTGTTATGGTAGGTAGTGGTATATTGACACTCTAAAGGAGTGGGGTGGTTTTGTGTGCGAGCCGTGGCCGCCACATTTAATCCCAGGTACGGGCTAGGTATTGCCGTGGCCGTGACCTTTTAATCCAAGGTACGGGCTGGGTATGTGGTGGCCTTGTGCTGATGCAGTGAATTTTTTAGTTGGAACTGTTTGTTTGGGTGACTGTTTTTGGTCACCAACTCAGGTCCATGTTGTTTTTTTACTACTGCCATTACTCACAAGATAGGATCGTTAGATGTTTTCTTCCTTTATAGATTGCAACATGTTGTTGGTATACTTTGGCCTTGTAGCCTCTGCAGGATTTGAGCAGGGCTTGTTGTTGTTTCGTTGTACATGGTGTACTTAGGCTTACTTTGGACAGCCTTTGTTTTTACTGTCATGTTTACTTACTCTCCTTGGTTCCATTTTGATATAATGCTCTTATTCAGATTTTCTTGTTTTACTTGCTGAGATATTCTTTTCTTCTCTGAATGCCTCAGGTTCTGATTAGTTGCCGAGTAGGCGGCTAGTTTTGTTGTGTGGTTGCTGGTGATCTCTTGTACTGTAGAGATCAGTTTCTTGGTCTTGTGAGGTAGTTTTCTGTTTTTCTTACAGACATACATGCTCGTCAGTGGGTTCGTGTCGGGTTGTTGACGCCCGTTGGTGGTGTTTGGTTATGATACTAGATATGTTTCTTTTACTGCTACCTTTCTGGAGATAGTCTATTTGCTCTTGGGAAGATTTATGCAAGGTTGCTAGTTACTTTTAAACCTAAAAACACTATTATAAGTATATCTCATGATCAGCATGTTTATAAAACTCATACACTACTTTCCAAGCAACGTAAAAAAGATCATTTTCTTACTTATAATATAAAATAAATCTAGAGTCTTGCATAGTATAAGTTGACCTCGGGGTCACTTATGCACTCTCATAGGATGTCAAATATAAATTAAGTATTTTCCACTGCGTATAAATATAGTATTAAAACTATGGACTAGATGATCCACTGAGCCGAGAGATACGGCCTTTAAAATGTAACTGATTTTCTAATCATTAAACTTATGAATTTTCATAGTCTAGTTAGATGGTGTTCACCTGAGTGTCAACAGTTATCCCCTGCTCGACGTGGCATCACAATACGTGTTTTCTCCTATTCTGATACTTCTTAATTTCGGAGAAAATGCGGGTTGTGAAAATTCCTATAGATCCACTTGGTCCCTATGACATTTTGTTCTTGTCGTATGGGAACCAACTTCCAAACCTTATATCTCTTAAATTGGTCCAGTTCTTCTTGCATTGCTCCAATCCCAAACTGGTCCTTGATTACTTCTTCAAACTTCTTTGGCTCTTCTTAAGACAAGAAGCTTGAGTAGAGAGCTATATTCATGCTCCTGCTTCTGTTCATGACCCCATGATTTGCATCACCAATGATTTGGTGTACTGGATGGTCCCTTAGATGCCTGGTAGCTGGAGACAATCTAGCCATAGCTTACTGATCTTCAGGGTTTTCAGCTAGCTGGTCTTCAATTTATTCAGGTATGATTTACCCTTCTCTTGGAATAGGTAGTTCATCAACATTTTCTTGGACTGTAGGGGTAGCTTCCTTGATGGTCAGCATTTCCATCATCTACTCTATATCTGTAATACTATAAGTGGAGGAGTTTGGCAGCTCACAGTTAACAATGTTGGACTCATCAAAAACAACATGTATTTACACTTCTACAACTTGGCTAGTTAAGTTATAGATCTTATATGCCTTACTATGAGTGATGTACCAAAAAAGGATCACTTCATGGGACTTGGCAGCCAACTTAGTTAAGTGGACTTTTCCATTGTTGAGCACATAGCACTTGCAATGAAAGATACTGAAATAGCGCAGGTTTGGTTTTCTGCCCTTCAAGGTCTCATAGGGAGTCTTCTTGTTGCCCTTGGTAATAGAAGCCCTATTAAGGACACAGCATGCAGTGTTAACTGTCTCAGCCCAGAAGTTATCTGGGAGGGAAGAGTCACTTAACAAGGTTCTACCAGCCTCTATGAGAATCCTATTTTTCCTCTCAGCAATTCCATTTTGTTGGGGTGACCTAGGAGTGGAAAATTCTTGATGAATCCCTTACCCTTCACAGAAACTTGTCATACACTCAGACTGAAACTCAGTCCCATGGTAACTTCTGATTTTGCCCACAGTACTGTTGAATTCATTCTGAATTTGCTTGATAAATGCCTGGAAGACATCAGGGGTTTCAGATTTCTTCTTTAGAAAGATCACCCAGGCAAATCTGGAAAAGTCATCAACAACCACAAGGGTGTAGAATTTCCTACCTAGACTTCGAATTGGCATAATACCAAAGAGATCCATATGCAAGAGGTATAAGCACCTCAATGAGTCTTTGGTGCCAATGTTCATGATGGAGATCTTAGTCTGTTTGCCCTTTTGGCAAACAGAGCAGATTCCCTCCTTAGATCATATAGACTTAGGCTCATTCCTAACCAGATCATTGTTGAATAGCTTACCTATGGTCCTATAATTTAGATTGGCTAGCCCCTTGTACTATAGGACACGGGAAGAGACTTTCTCATCTACAACTAAGCAAACATGTGAGTCTATGCTAGAGCATAGAAGATCTAAACAGTACATAATTCCACTCCTAGTGCCTATTAAGATGACCTCTTGTTCACTTAACCTCCTAATTTGGCACTCATCCTTGTGGAATATTATGTCATAGCCAAGATCACAGAGTTGGCTAATGCTTATCAGGTTGTGTTGCAACCCTTCCACATAGGATACTCTAGTGATAGTGACTATGTCATTAGAGATCTTACCATAACCTCTAGTCACCCCTTTTTGTGACCCACCAAGATAACTTTTGGTCTATTCTTTATAGGAGCATAATCCTTCAGCAAGCTCCTTGTTCCAGTCATGTTCCTGGAACATCCACTATCCAAGTATCATATAGGGGTATGGGCACTTGGATTAACCTTGCTTTGACCAGGCTGATCCTGGCTGAATTCTTCATCTGACCTAGCCATCAGCCCAAGTTAGTAGTTGTCTTCTTCATAATCCTCCTTTGAATCACCATCAAATTGGGATAGAGGGGTCCTGTCTTCAATCCTGGCAGTAGGATGAACCTTCTCAGCTTCTTCTTCTAAAGCAGTAACCTTTTGATGCACTCTGCTTCTGCAGATCCTTCTTCAGTAGAGTACAACCCAATGTAGGCTTATTCTTCTTCTTTTGACTCTGATGAGGAGGAGTTAGTCCAGCTTCTTTGCTTCTTGGCAATGAGGGATTTCTCCATCTTGTCTTTTTGCTGGTGGTCCTTTTTCTCACTATATTCCTTTCTTTTGACTAGGTAGTCGGCTATCACATGCCCAAGTTTCCTACAATGTTAACAAGTCATGTTAGATAAAATATGTTTACTAGTTCTGGAACCATACCTGTCCTCCTTAGAGGATTTTCTCCTACCCTTACAGTAGTCATACTTGGGAAGAGAGGAAGAGGATGGTCTGCCTCTCCTGTGCTTCTTCTTCAAGAACTTCTGGAATTTCCTGGTGAAGGAAGCAAAATCTTCATCAGACTATTGACACTCTGATGTGCTTTTCTCTGATCTTTCACAATCAGATTCAACTTCTCTCCTTGGTGGAGAGGGAGACTTCCTTCTGCTTTTGCTGGAGCCTTCAGCTTTGAAAGCTACAGTCTTGTCTTTTCCCTGAGACTTGTTCTAGTTCTCCTCTTCTTTCCTTTGAGCCAGCTGCATCTCATATGACTTCAGCTTCCTAAAGAGGGTGTGAGGAACTGTCTCACCCAGCTTTGCCACTTCTCTGATGGCACATATTTTGTGTCCCACTGTCTAGAGAGATCTAAGGAATTTGTCATTTAGTTCATATTGACTGAATACTCTTCCATAAGTCTTTATCTCATTCACAATCCTAAAGAACTTTTCATAATAAATGGTTATGGGGTCCCCCTTGGATAGCCTGAAAGCCTCATACTCTTGGTTGAGCTTGGACTTCCTATCATCTCTAACTTCATTTGTCCCCTCCATGTATATCACAAGTGTTTCCCACATTTCCTTTATTGTTTTGTAATGGATCAGATTCTGAAGTATTGAGTCATCAACATCACTCATAATGATATTCATTGCCCTCTTGTCTATTGAGGCCAGGGCCAACTCATCCTTGGTCATCTCATCATATGTCTTGGGGGTCTTGACATTAGCATCCAGTGCAGAGGCATTCATTAGGATGAAAGGTCCTTCAACTGTAATATACATCCTAGGGTCAACAACTTCCATGAACTATCTCACCCTTGCTTTTTAGATGCCAAAATCTTCCTTCCTACAGACTGGAAGTCTCACAGCACAGCTTCCAATTGATCATTCCTGAACCCATGGAGATAGACTTCTAGCTAACCTTGGAGATCTACTTAGACTATTGATCCTTTAATAAGCAACCACCCTCTGATACCACTTGAAAGTCTTGTTTTCAAGGCTATCTAAACACCTAGAGGGGGTGAATAGATTTTTGTCTCCCATTAAGTTTTCTTTTCTTGTTATCAGATTTCTGTTCTTGGTGATTAGGTTAGTTATCATATTTCAAGAACAATCACAGATGACATAGCAATTTTATAGTGGTTCCCCAATCTTGGGTACATCCACTATCCCTCTGCGCCTATCTAACAGTGTATTAGATTCAGCTCTCCCCCCAGAACACAACTCCTCAAGAGCTTACAACATCGATCCCGCAGGACCACACAGGTCACACATACCTATAACTTATGTACTAAGCCAAACACAGTCACAAAGAACTTTCACCCGACACAAAGCCAAACAGAGGTCACAAAGACCTCAGCCTTTATAATACAGGCTTACAACTAAAAACTCACAAAGAATCTTTACATAAGAATGAGAAGGTGAAATGATTCGACACCAATGCAAGATCTCTGTGTTAACTTCTTCCTGGACTGAGCAAATATCAGTCCAACCTGTTGTTGTTAAAGACAATGGATTGGTAGTTGAATATTCCTTCAAACAGCTTTCTTTTTCTCTACTGTACTTGTGATCTGCTTCCTCAGAATAGCTTTTGATCATGCTGTTGCAAATTGTGATTGCTTTAGCTATCTCTTTCCAAGCAAGGTTCTCTATGCAGAACAACTTCTTCAGGCTCGATGAAAATGGCGAGGAATAAGATGACGTTCGGCCGCACCTTTTGTTTTCAGAAAACCTAGACAAGGATCGATTGATTGCACTGGCCGATTTGCTTCTTTTTATTCTCTGAAGGCCAATTGAGCAGTGGGTCCCACAACCAGGATTGATGGTTGAGATTGACCCATTCAGCGCATGCTTTCCATTTAATCTTGATTCAATGGCTCTTTGTTGTATGTGGGCACCAACACTTAATGCTGAAAATATTCCTTGGAATGTACAGAAGATGATAACAGCTGGCCGTCAATGTCTCTCGCAGTATTTCCGCAACATTTGAATTTTGGTTGACTTTTTGACTTTGCTGACGTCAGCATGACTCAGCATCTGTGGACTTGGAAAAAATTCAATCATTAGAACCAAAGGCGTTGAGTGAGTATGCATCACTCAATGCCACAACACTTATACAAAATTCTGTCTGTGTAGGTATTTAGCTTGACGAATGCTGAGCTCCATTCGACGAACGACAAGATCAGTTCAGCGAAAGTGAAAATTCTGTTCGACGAATTTTAGACTAAGTTCCATGAAAACTAAACTCAGTTCGACGAATGAGTAAATTCCATTCGACGAACTCCGGGCTCAGTTTGACGAAAGCTAAGCTCAGTTCGACGAAGCTGAGCTCGATGAAAGTCATGCTATCCACGCATTTGGACTTAGCCAATTTTTTTGCGTCAAGGATTTGAGAGAGTTGAGAGAGTTGAGAGCATCGAGAGCATCGAGAGCGTTGAGAGAGCTTGCCTCACTCAACGCTATTTGTCTTAGCCAGATTTTCTAAGCCTTGGCGTTGAGAGAGTAAGCTCTACTCAACGCCAAACTACTTAACATAATTTTTTTGTTATCTGTCCTTGAGTGAGTAAGCTACACTCAATGTCAGTGGAGTTAGTCAAATATTTGCCCAACTTTTTTGTGGAGCTGACAGGCACAGCAACACTCAACGCTAAAAGCTGTGTGACGTTGAGTGAGTAGACAACACTCAACGCCTGTGGACTTAGCCACATTTTTAGCCAATTTCTCTAGGCTTTGACTGACTCAGCCTGACTCACAGCCTTTTAACTGTATGATATTAAGTGAGTAGACTACACTCAATGCTTTGTACTTAGCCATATTTTTCGCTACCTAATAGTTAGGCTAAGATAGACTCAACGCTATTTGTTATATGGCGTTGAGTGAGCTATCCTCACTCAATGCCTGTGGACTTAGGCAAATTTCTACTAGATAATATTGAATCCATACCTCTGGCATTGAGTGAGCTTGCTCCACTCAACTTCTTTTTACTTAGTCGATTTTTTTTATATCCAGCAACCACTTATTGTGTCCACATGTCCAATCAATATGAAATGGACTAACTTGCACTCAAAACCTCAAATACACATCAAATACATTTGATGTGTGTGACATTGACCTGTTTGACTTCTCACAAATCAGGGACATTGGGAACAATGGACCCAAAAATGGTCTTTGTGACCTGTGTTTGGCTTAATGCTGGGTGAAAGGTCTTGTGACCTTTGTTTGGCTTATTGTCGGGTGAAAGGACTTTGTGACCTATGTTTGGATTTGTGCTGGGTGAATGGTCTTTGTGACCTGGGTTTGGCTTAGTGCCTAAGTGGTAGGTCTATGTTACCTATGTGGTCCTGCAGGATCTGTCCTGTAAGCTCTTAATGAGCTGAGTTCTGGAGGGAGAGCCGAATCTAACACAGTGTTAGATAGGCGCAGAAGGATAGTGGATGTACCCAAGGTTGGGGACCACTATAAAATTATTGTGTCGTCTGTGATTGTTCTTGAAAGCTAAAAACTTACCTAACACAAAGCACAAAAATATGCTAACCAGTAAGAAAATTTAAATATAGACAAAAATCTATCCCCCCCCCCCCGCCCTATGTGTTTAGCTAGCGTTAAAAACAAGACTTTCAAGTGGTATCATAGGGTGATTTCTCTTTAAAGGCTTAACAATATGAGTTGAACTCCAAGGTTTGCTACAAGTCTTTCTCTATTGGTTCAGGAATGACCAATAAGGAGCTGAGTGTTGTGAGGCTTCCAATCTATAGGGAGGAGGATTTCGGCACCTACAAAACAAGGGTGAGGCAGTTCATGGAAGCTGCTGACCCTAGGATGTATATTATAGTCGAAGAAGGACCGTTCATCCCAATGAAGGTCTTCGCACTGGATGCAAATGTCAAGACACCCAAGACATTTGATTAGATGACTAAGGATGAGTTGGCTCTGGGCTCAATAGACAATAGAGCAAAGAATATAATTATGAGTGTTGTTGATGACTCTACACGTCAGAACCTAATTCATTGCACAACAGTAAAGGAAATGTGGGAAACACTTGTGATCTACATGGAGGGGACAAATGAAGTTAGAGATGATAGGAAGTCCATGCTCAACCAAGAGATGAGGCTTTCATGCAATTCAAGGGGGACAACATAACCATCTGTTACAAAAAGTTCTTTAGGATTGTGAATGAACTGAAGACTTATGGAAGGGTATTCAGTCACTATGCACTGAATGACAAGTTCCTTAGATCTCTCACAAGAGAGTGGGACACAAAGATCTGTGCAATTAGAGTAGTGGCAATACTGGGTGACATTGATCCTCACATCCTCTTTGGAAGCTGCTGTCATATGAGATGTAGATGGCTGCTAGGAAAGAAGAGGAGAACCACAACAAGACTCAGGCAAGAGACAAGACTGTAGCATTCAAAGCTGAAGGCTCCAGGAAAAGCAGAAGAAAGTCTCCCTCTCCATCAAGAATAGATGCTGAATTTGATTCTGGAAGATCAGAGAAAAGCACATCAAACTATCAATGGTATGATGAAGTTTTTGCTGCCTTCACTAGGCAATTCCAGAAGTTCTTGACGAAGAAGCACTGGAGAGGCAGATCTTCCTCCTCCTCTTATCCCAAGGATGACTACTACAAGGGCTGGAGAAATTCCTCAAAGGAGGACATGTATGGTTGCAAAACTAGTAAATAAGTTTCATCTAACATGATTTGTTACCATTACAGAAAACCTAGGCATATAATAGACGACTCCCAGTCAAAAGAAGAGAACATGGTAAGAAAAAGGACCACCGGCAAAAAGGCAAGAAGGAGAAATCTCTCATTTCTAAGAAGCAAAGAAGCTGGACTGACTCCTCCTCAGTAGAGTCAGAAGATGAAGAAGAACCCTACATAGGGCAGTACTCCACTGAGGATGGAGCTGTAGAAGCAGACTGCATCAAAAGGCTGGCTGTTATAGAAGAAGAAGCTGAGAAGGTTCTTCCTGCTACCAGGATTGAAGACATGTCCCATTTATCACAGTCTGATGGTGATTCAGAGGTGAATTATGAAGAAAACGATTGTTGCCTTGGGCTGATGGCGAGGTCTGATGAAGAAATCAGTCAGGATCAGCCTGGTCCAAGCAAGGTTAGTCCAAGTACCCATACCCCTATTTGGTACTTGGATAGTGGATGTTCCATGCACATGATTGGAACAAGGAGTATGCTAAAGGATTATGCTCCAGTAAGAAATTGACCAAAGGTTATCTTTGGTGGGTCAGAAAAAGGGGAGACTAGAGGTTATGGTAAGATCTCTAATGGTATAGTCACTATCACTAAAGTAACCTATGTGGAAGGGTTGCAACACAACCTGATAAGCATTATCCAACTCTGCGATCTTAGCTATGACATAGTATTCCACAAGGATGAGTGCCAAATTAGGAGATTAAGTGACCAAGAGGTCATCTTAACAGGCACTAGGAGTGGAATTGTTTACAGTTTAGATTTCCTATGCACAAACAAAGACTCACTTGTATACCTAGTTACATATGAGAAAGCCTCTTCCTATGTCCAGTGGCACAAGACGCTAGCCCATCTAAATTATAGGACCATAGTCAAGCTGTTCAGTAATGAGCTTATTAGGAATGGGCCTAAGTCTATATACACTAAGGAGGGTATCTGCTCCGCATGCCAAAAGGGTAAACAGACTAAGATCTCCTTCAAGAGCATTGGCCCCAAAGACTAAGTGAGGTGCTTATACCTCTTGCTTATGGATCGGTTTGGTCCTATGCCAATTCAAAGTCTAGGTAGGAAAGTCTACACCCTTGTGGTTATTGATGACATTTCCAGATTTGCCTGGGTGTTCTTTCTAAGAAAGAAATTGGAAACCGCTGATATCTTCCACACATTTGTCAAGCAAATTTAGAATGAATTCAATAGCACTGTGGTAAAAATCCGAAGTGAGCATGGGAATGAGTTTTAGTCTGAGTGCTTAACAAGGTTCTGTGAAGAGAAAGGGATTCATCAAGAATTTTCCTCTCCTAGAATACCCCAGCAAAATGGAATTGATGAGAGGAAAAATAGGACTCTCATAGAGGCTGGTAGAACCTTGTTAAGTGACTCATCCCTCCCAGAATACTTCTGGGCTGAGGCAGTTATCACTGTATGCTATGTCCATAATAGGGCTTCTATCACCAAGAGCCACAAGAAGACTCTATATGAGATCTTGAAGGGTAGAAAACCAAACCTGAGCTATTTCAGGATCTTTGGTTGCAAGTGTTATGTGCTCAACAATGGAAAAGTCCATTTAACTAAGTTTGCTGCCAAGTCCTATGAAGGGATTTTTGTTGGGTACAACACTCATAGTAAGGCAAATAAAATCTACAACTTAACTAGCCAAGTTGTAGAAGAGTCAATGCATGTTGTTTTTGATGAGTCCAACATGGTTAACTGTGAGCTGTCAAGCTCCTCCTCTTATAGTATTGTCGGTACAGAGAAGATGATGGACAAGCCGACCATCAAGGAAGCTACCCCCACATTCTAAGAAAATAATGATGGACTCCCTATTCCAAGAGAAGGGCAAGACATACCTGAAGAAATTGAAGATCAGCTAGCTGAAAACCCTGAAGATGAACAAGCTGCATATAGATTGCCTCCAGCTACTAGGCATCTAAGGGACCATCCAGCACACCAAATCATTGGTGATGCAAATCATGGGGTCTAGAACAGAAGAAAGAGCATGAATACAGCTCTCTACTCAAGCTTTCTTTTTCAAGAAAGCCTAAGAAGTTTGAAGAAGCAATCAAGGACCAGTTCTGGATTGGAGCAACGCAATAAGAACTGGACTAATTTAAGAGATGTAAGGTCTGAACGTTGGTTCCCATACTACAAGGACAAAATATTATGGGGACCAAGTGGATCTAAAGGATTAAGTTGGATCAAAATGGCATTATTGTTAAGAATAAGGCCAGAGTGGTGGATAAAGGCTACAGATAAGAAGAGGGCATAAACTTTGACAGACCTTTGCCCTAGTAGCCAGATTGGAAGCAATAAGGATATTTCTTGCATTTGCTGCCTATCAGGGATTCAGAGTCAACCAGATGGATATCAAGTCAGCATTCCTGAATGGGGACCTAAAATTGGATGTATATGTGGATCAGCCACCAGGTTTTATAGATCCTAACTCTCCTAATTTTATATATAAGCTTAGAAAAGCTCTATATGGGCTAAAGCAAGCCCCTAGGGCTTGGTATGAAACCTTGTCCAGCTTCCTCATTTAGAACAAATTCTCAACGGGGAAGATAAACAAGACCCTATTCCCAAGGGAATTAAAGGGCAAGCTTATCCTAGTCCAGATATATGTCAATGACATTATATTTGGATTTACTGATGTCAACCTTTGCAGGAAGTTTGCTAAACATATGCAAAGGAAGTTTGAAATGAGCAGCATGAGTGAGCTCAAGTTCTTCTTGGGACTCTAAGTAAGACAGGCTGAAGATGGAATTTCCATATCCTAGTCCAAGTTCATAGGGAGCTAATAAAAAAATATGGTATGGAGAATGCCTCCATCATGAGAACTCCCATGCGGTCAAGTACGCCCATAGGGAAAATGAGGCAGGGAATCCTGTTGATGAGTCTTTGTATAGAGGGATAATTGGCTCCCTTCTATACCTGACTGCTAGTAGGCCTGACATCATGTATTCTACATGTGTCTGTGCTAGGTATCGGGCCTGCCCTAGGGAATCTCATTACTCTGTTGCAAAGAGAATCTTGAGGTATCTTAAGGGCACACTAGATCTTGGCCTATGGTACCCTAGAAATATGGATTTTCATGTAACAGGATTTTCAGATGCAGATTTTGTAGGCTATAAAGAAGAAAGGAAAAGTACTACTGGAACCTGTCAGTTCTTAGGAAGAAGACTAGTTTCTTGGAGCAGCAAGAAGCAAACTACTGTGGCTATATCCACCACTGAGTCAGAGTATATATCAGCAGGCAGCTGTTGTGCTCAGCTGCTGTGGATCCAATATCAGCTCCAGGATTACAACCTTCAGGTAATTAGAAGTTCTATCTACTATGATTCTACAAGTACTATTTCAATTACTAGGAATCTTGTCTTATATAGCAGGACCAAGCACATAGAAATTAGATATCATTTTATTAGGGAGCATGCGGAGAAGGAAGACATCAGTCTTGAGTTTGTCCCCACAGACAAGCAAGTCGCTGATATCTTCACTAAGCCATTAGATGAAGCAAAGTTCGACACCGTCAAATTTGAGTTGGGTATATTGAACTTGGCCTAGCTTCAGGCACTTCTTTTTGCATTTTTTATGGTGCAGGTATTATTCCTCTTGCTGGAGATAAAGAATCCCCAGTGGTATCAGTTCACTGATGCTTCTACTGAGTGGGAGAAAGTTATTCTGCAAGGGCCAGCCCCTATCTGCCTATTCTGTAGAAGTCAAAAAAGGGGAAGAGAAGAGAGAAGGTCTTAGCAAGGGGGAGAGGTAGCAAGTGGGAGAGATGGAAAGGGGGAGAGATAGCAAGTGGGAGAGATGGCAAAGTGGATAGAAGGATATATCCAGTCATCTAGAGAAGGACATGTGGCACTCAAGTAAGGACAAGCACCTTACAACAAAACAGGGGGAGTAGGTGATGCTCACCATATAGGCAGGAATTGAGGTACACTTCCTTATAGCATGTCAGCTATTTCAAATATTTATTTTGCTGTATAGGTTGTGTGTGTCATTGACCAAGAAAACAAAACTATTTTGATAAGGGTTTTGAATTCTTCAAATGGGGGGAGATTGTTGGATCCATTGTTCCAAATGTCCCTGATTTGTGAGAAGTCAAACTGTTCAATATCACACACATCAAATGTATTTGATGTGTATTTGAGGTTTTGAGTGTTGGTTAGTCCATTTCATATTGATTGGACAAGAGGACACAATAAGTGGTTGTTGGACATTGCAAAAACCAAATAAGTCCACAGGCGTTGAGTGGAGCAAGCTCACTCAACGCCAAAGATAAGGATTCATTTCTGTCTAGGTAGAAATTTGACTAAGTCCATACACGTTGAGTGAGGACAGCTCACTCAACGCCACATATCAAATAACGTTGAGTCTATCTCAACCTAACTATTAGATAGCTAGAAATTTGTCTAAGTACAAAAGTGTTGAGTGTGTTGGGTTTTTAGGGACGACACAACACTTGTGCACGTAGTGGAAAAAGAACAAGAAAAACCGAAATGAGTTCAGATCTAGCAATATTCATGAATCAAGAAGTAAAGCATACTGTAATAAAAAATTACCTTCGAGGGATTGAGTCAGAACTCAACCTATATGCTCCAGAAAAATCAGGTTGGCCACACAGCGGCTATAGTCTTAAGCACAGAAAGTATATCCACGCCTCTACAGTAATCCACACGATCGGGAGAACCCACAGCAACTTGTCACACAACCGTAATATAGGGAGAGGACACTTAGCGTCTCCACAAACTGCTAGACCTATTGTAGGAGAGGCAGCAGTAACACCCACCGGGATCGGGATCGGAATCAGCAACAGGATTGGTGGAACACTTCCGTCGGGTTTTTATGTTTTCTGCTTATCGTACTGTTGCAGTATGGAGGCCGAGCGGTTTTTTGTTGTTCGGAGACCGGGCGGTTTGGCGGTTTATCCTTGCCAGCATGTCTGCCGGGCTATTGTTGTTTGGTATCCCAGCGGCCTGGCAGTTTGTCTCTGACGACTTGGAGACCAGGCGGTCTAGTGGTCTCCTGTGGAGTCTTGCTCTCTGTGGCGCTTGTTCTCTCCTCCTGTTGGTTGTCGGGCGGTTAGATGGCTTGTCTAAACGCACGACTTGGGCGGTTTGTCCAATTGTAAAGCCGCATATACTTGTAAATTTTTAGTCCCACATTGCTTAATTGTAATCTCTCTCATCTCCTCCATTCTATAAAAGGGAGGCTATACCATTGTAATTAATATCTTTTTTTGGATAATAAAGTTTACATTACTCCAAATTTTCGGTCTATTTTTTCTTGTTCACTCATGGTATCAGAGCCTTCAGTCATTTCGTCCTGATTCTGTGGGCTTCCACTGTCCACCCGACCTGTTCGTACGGCTTGCTCCTTCTTCTCGCGACCTGTTTGCGACTTTTTTTCTCTGCCTGTTTGTGCCTATTCGCGCGGTTTCTGTCTACTCATTGTCGCTACTGTCACAACCCGTATTTTCTCAACGATAAAATCGTATCAGAGCAAGAGAAAACACGTGCCGTGATGCCACGTCGTGCAGGGGATAGCTGCACACGCTCAGGCAAAACTCCAGACCTTAGATTTTAAGGAAAATCGTTCATTAAATATGAAAGAAATTCAGTTATGTTGAATGGTCGTATCCCTCGGCACGGTGGATCAGCTAGTCCACAATTAAAAGTATATTTATACGCAACAGAAAATACTTTGGTTCAATTAAGTTGACATCCTAAACGAGCATAAGTGTCCCCGAGGGACGACTCATGACATGAACGACTCTAAAGTGAATATAATATATATGTAAGATAGTCTTTTTACGCTAAGGAAATATAGTGTCTTTATTTTATAAATATGTTATGCATGAGGTACATATAATAATGCTTTTAGGGTTTAAAATATCTAACATGCAACCTATCATAAATCCTTCCCAAAAGCAAGTAAACAACCACAAATAGGCAAAAAATAGCAGTTTAAGTTCATACCCAGCACCACAAGAAGCCACCAGTGGGCGTCAACAACCTGACACGAACCCACTGGTGAGTATGTATGTCTATATAGAAAGGTAAAGAACTACCTCACAAAATCGGGGATCAGCTATCTCCGCTACCCCAGAGGCCACCAACAAGCCCCTCCAAAAGAACTAGCCGCTGAACCGGCTACAACCTGCACCTTAGGCATTCAAGAAAAGAACACCTCAGCAAGGAAATAATCAAAAAGTAAATAGAGCATTAGATTTATGAGCAAATAAGAAGGGTTTACCAACCCGGCAACAAACTGCTATAAGCAAAAGAAAGGGCATGTCTGTAAGAAAAGAACACTGTCTAGAGCACAGCAAAGCACCCCAAGTGCGAGCAACAAAAGAAATATGCCGTACAAAAGAGTCTGCAACAGCAACAAGACATATACATATACGCCAAAGGAAAAAAGAAAACATAAACAGGAAAGGGACGAACAGTCCTAACACGTGGGTAAGTGGCA
The DNA here is from genome assembly GCA_039583875.1 of Platanthera guangdongensis. NCBI lineage: Eukaryota > Viridiplantae > Streptophyta > Magnoliopsida > Asparagales > Orchidaceae > Platanthera > Platanthera guangdongensis. The sequence continues at coordinate 148,045,259 of CM077150.1, forward strand.
GTGCTCAAAACATGGATCTGAATGCATAACCAAAATCAGATCCAAAAAGGGCTAAGGGGTCAAACAGTGGCAGCTTTAGGGTCCCACACACACCAACCCAAACCGGGGCAAAAGGCGGTGGCCACAGCTCTCCACATCAAAATCCACCCCTCCAGAGGCCAGCAAAACTCCACCACATGCCACATCCCAAGAGTCGGCAAGCAAAACTAGTCGAACACCCAATACCACCCCTTAGAGAAAGGGAAAAGTCACACTAACAATCCAAACGAAACACACGAACCCAAGACAGAAAAGTCGAGCCCACTCGACGCGGCTTTGAGTAAGCTCCACTCACTTGACGCCCAAAATACTTAGCCGCAAATCCTACGCTGGGTGACGGCGTTGAGTGAACTCGGCCCACTCGACGCTGTCTGCGCTTTCCACTTAGGGTAAACGTAAGTTCTAGTAAAAACCGCAGTCTAAACTCTCTCAACGCGCGAAAACAGAGAGTTGGAAAGTTAATCCCAACCCTCCGTTCCATCCTAACTACTCGGGGCTACCGCAACTAAACCTAAACTGCAACTAACCGCAGCCTCACCCTAACTCTAGCTACCCACTGGACACCAAACCTCAGACAAAAGAGAGAACCTTGATTTAAATTCTAGAAAAATAAAGAATCAGCCACTTGATTTAATGCTTGATGTAACAACTCAACCTTCTGCTCTAGGGAGGAAAACAAAGAGAACAGAGCTATTGCACAAGAAATGAAAAACAGAGCATGAGTTAGAAATAATTTGGCAATGGCAAGGGAGCCACTTGCCTCTACCTCCCGGAAAAACAACAGCTACACCACATCTTGGCTCCGGCGGCAAGATCGGCAACCTAGAAGACCAAAGCTGAAAATGGAAGGAAAAGAAAAGAAATCAGATAATTCCTAACTCCTAGAATCAACCCTAAATCAAGAAAAACTTACATGGAACGGAAGATCTAAACGAGAGCAAGCCAAATCCGCTATCGCACGAGAAAAACGAGCTTCCTCCCGCAAACACCGGCCAAAAGAAAACCACTGCCTCCTCTCAAAACCCTTCCGCTGGAAGCTCTCCAGACCCGGGAACGATGAAAATGAGGAGGAAAAACGGTTCACGGCAACAAAAGATGCGCTCAGGAGAAAAAGTACGGAACACGCCCAAGACACGCCCGTGACACGGCCCGACACGCCCGTGTCATGAAGCGTGTACTTAATCGACGAACGTCGATCTCCACTCGACGAAACATGGGACACACCCCAGACACGCCCGTGACACGGCCCGACACGCCCGTGTCACGGGGTGTGTACTCACACACCTACCCACTCGACGAACGTCGATCTCCGCTCGACGAAACCGTTGACACGCCCATGTCATAGGCCGTGTACCAACTCAAACACCGCTCGACGATCGTGGAGCGCCGATCGTCGAACAGGGAGACACGCCCCGTGTCACGCCCGTGTCCGATACGACACTACCGTGACACGGCCGTGTTCTCACTAAAACACCGCCTGACGACCATCAAGCACAGCTCGACGAACCGAAGGGGGACACGCCCTGTGACACGCCCGTGTCACAGGCCGTGTTCCTACCAAAAACACTCGTCGACCAGAAATCGTCGACCATAGAAAAAAGAGCTCTACCCGAGCACGACACGCCCTTGGTCACGCCCGTGACCCAGGCATTGTCACCCAAACTTACACACAAAAAATGAAACCTGTTAACTCCTTAGCAAAAGACAAGGCACCAGCCTACAATCTCGGCCACATCAGGCACGCACAACACATCAAACATTACAGCTAACAAAAACAATCGTCGAAACGACGCGAAAATGATCGATCCCGGACTTCGACCAAAACTCTCACCGTAGCTAAACACCCAAGCTACGAAAACAACGCTGAGGTCGAAAACAACATCCGACGATCGCACGCTCGGGCTAACACCTCCCGAAGCCAAAACACAAGCATTTCCCTAAGAGGCCCAACCGAGTCACCAAAAACATACTCCGGCTAGCTTGGGAAACTCGCCAACAGGCTACAACCAGGCTACACAAGGAACCTAAAGAGCCAGGACTACGCTCTACGACGGCGAAGAGCCGAAAAATGCGTCATCGTAACGCCAATCCAAGATCAAACAAAACAAAGAAAAACCGGGGGCGTTACAGCCACTCCCCCAAAAAGAAAGTTTCGCCATGAAACTTTACTCACAACACTCCTATGAAGAAGGAGAGAGAAAGAGACAGGAAAGGGCAATATATATAAATGAAACAGAACATACCAGACACAAGATCAGGGAAATAGATGAGGGTGAGCCTCCCTCATAGCCGACTCCAATTCCCACGTCGCGCTTTCTACATCCTGATTCCTCCATAAAACTTTAACCATAGGAATAGAATTCTTCCGCAACGCACGAACCTGAGAATCCAGAATGCGGACAGGCACCTCCACATAAGAAAGATTCGGCTCCAACTGAAGCACAGAATCCAAAACCTGCCTGCCATCCATCATACATTTCCGCAGCTGACTGACGTGGAAGACATCATGCATGCCAGGGAAATTTGCAGGCAACGCCAGCCTATAAGCTGATATCCCAATCTGCTCAACAATCGGAAATGGCCCCACATACCTCGGGTCCAACTTCCCGTTCTTTCCAAACCGCTTGACTCCGATCAACGGGGAGACCTTTAAGAACACTGAGTCCCCCACCACAAATTCCAAGTCCGATCTACGCCGATTGGCGTTCTTCTCATATCTCTCCTGGGCTATCCGAAGTTTTTCCCGTATAAGCTTCACAGCGGTTTCCATCTCCTCGAGTGCTTCTGGACCCAACCAAGGTCTCTCGCCAACCTCAGCCCAAAACAAGGGAGTCCAGCAGCGCCTCCCATACAAAGCTTCAAAAGGAGCCATTTGCAAGCTTTCATGATAACTGTTGTTATATGCAAATTCCATAAGCTGCAAGCGCTCATCCCACGCTCCTCCATGGTCCAGAATATAGCATTGGATCATATCTTCCACAATCTGATTTACTCGCTCCGTCTGACCATTGGTCTGCGGATGATAAGCCGTGGAATATCTCAAATCTGTACCCAACCCCTCCTGAAGGCTCTTCCAAAAATTAGACGTAAACCTGGAGTCTCAATCCGATATGATACTCATGGGAACACCATGCAATCTGATAACCTCATCCAAATACAGCTCGGCTATCTTCCTCATCGGATAATCGATCTTAAATGGTACGAAGTGAGCACACTTCGTCAATCTGTCTACGATCACCCAAACTGAATCATGCCCCTTAGGAGATCTCGGTAAGCCTGTAATGAAATCCATCGAGATACTCTCCCACTTCCACATCGGAATCTCTAAGGGAGCCAGCTTGCCACCAGGCCTCCCATGGTCGGCTTTCACACGCCTGCAAGTGAAACACTCAGAAACAAATCTGGCTATGTCCCTCTTCATCCCACACCACCAGGCAATCTGCTTTAAATCATGATACATCTTGGTAGACCCTGGATGGTAAGCAACACTAGATCCGTGGGCTTCTCTGCACACCATATCCCGAATATCTCCAACTTCGGGAATGCAAAACCTGCCACGATACTTCAAGGTACCCGCATCATCTATAGAGAAATATGGTAATTCACCTTTTTCAGCTCGAAGATACAAATGCAGAAGATCGGGATCATCCTTCTGATGCAGTCTCGTAAGCGCAATCCACGAAGGTTCTGCCACTGCCAAGCTACTCTGCGAATCGCAGCTTCCCACAGAAATGTCCATCAAAAGGAACTCTTCCACTAGATGCTCGGCAGAGAGATTGAAAATCTTACCTGACTTCTGACTCAGGGCATTGGCCACCACATTCGATTTGCCCGGATGGTACTGGATTTCAACATCATAGTCGGCCACATACTCCAACCATTGCCGCTGGCGCAGATTCAATTCTTTCTGGGTGAAGACATACTTTAAACTCTTATGATCCGTGAAAATCTTGCACTGCGCGTCATATAGCAAATGCCTCCACAATTTCAACGCATAGATCACAGCTGCAAACTTCAGGTCATGCGTAGGGTAATTCCTCTCATGAGTCTTTAGCTGCCTCGACCCGTACGCAATCAACTTCCCGCCATTCATCAATACGCAGCCCAGTCCGACATGCGACGCATCCACATATATATCATACTCACTATCTTCAGTAGGCAAGGACAAAATTGGAGCTGAACATAACCTTCTTTTTAATTCCTCAAAAGCCTCCACACACTTGCCATCCCATATGAAGTCTGGATTCTTCTGCGTCAACCTGGTCAGCGGCGCAGACAAGGTAGAGAATCCCTCTACAAATCTTCTATAATATCCAGCCAAGCCCAAGAAGCTTCTGATCTCTTTGGGAGTAACAGGCCTCGCCCATTCCATCACAGCAGCGATCTTTTCTGGGTCCACCGATATTCCCTCCTTATTAACCACGTGGCCGAGAAAAGAAACTTGAGGCAACCAAAATTCGCATTTGCTCAGCTTGGCGTATAGCTTATGGTCTCTCAGAGTCGCCAAGACCAGTCGCAAATACCGATCATGATCCTCCGCATCTTTAGAATACACCAAAACATCGTCTATAAAGACAATCACAAACTTATCTAGAAAGTCCTTGAAAACTCTATTCATCAGATCCATAAAAGCTGAGGGCGCATTAGTCAAACCAAATGACATAACCAAAAACTCGAAATGCCCATGACGAGAGCGGAACGCCGTCCGCGGAACATCTGACTCCCGAATCCTCAACTGGTGATAGCCCGAACGAAGATCTATCTTGGAAAACACGACACTACCACGCAGTTGGTCAAACAGATCGTCAATCCGAGGCAAAGGGTACCTGTTCTTAATAGTAACCTTGTTCAGCTCTCTATAGTCGATGCATAGCCTCATCAACCCATCTTTCTTTTTAACGAACAGCACTGGTGCACCCCAAGGCAAAGATCTCGGCCTTATGAAACCTTTTGCCAACATCTCATCCAGCTGAATTCGCAACTCTTCCAGCTCTCGCGGGGCCATCCGGTACGACGCCTTTGCAATAGGACGCGTGTCTGGCTCCAAATCTATAACAAACTCGACATCTCGATCGGGTGGAAGACCGGGAAGATCATCAGGAAACACATCAGAGAAGTCACACACCACTGGAATCTCTTCCAAACGCGGCACTCTAACAACTATCCCTACCAGAGAGACCACACAGGCAAAACAGCCAGAATCAAGAAACTTCCGAGCACGCACCGCAGAAATGACTGGAGACTCCTGGGGAGAATATCCATAAACGCTTCCTAGCTGACCGTTTTCTTTGACGAAGTCCAAGCTCTTACCCTTGCACTTGATAACAGCATCGTACCTTGACAACCAGTCCATGCCCAAGATAACATCGAAGTCCTCCAGGTCAATCACCTTCAGATCTGCCTTGGCTATAAAATCCCCCAACAAAATCGGACAATCAAGGACACCCAGGTCCGTAACCACAGAGTCAGTGGAGGGGAACTTAACGCAAAAGGCACCACCAACACGATCTAGGCCCAAACTGAACCGCTCCACGAAGGCTCTAGCCACAAACGAGTGGGTAGCGCCTGAATCGAAGAGAACGCGCGCCCAGCGGTTCTTTACCTTAAATAGTCCTACAAATAGCGCACGCATCTAAGGAAACAAACGCTAAAATGAAAACTACAACCAAAAAGGGAACATAACGAAACGACTGGGGAGGAGTCGAACCTGAGATAACCTAGGTCGAAGTCCGCGCTTCGTCTGCCGAAAGCACATTCAGCTTCCCCTTTCCTCTATCCATTTGCTGAGGCGGTGGCAAAGCCTTGAGGGGAACTGGCTGCAGAATAGGCTGGAACTGTGGGCACTTTGTCTTGAGATGACCCTTCTGCCCACACTGAAAACAGACCTTATCTTTTAACCAACGACGGGCAGCATCATGCCCCTTCCTTCCATACAAGGCACATACCAAGTCTCCTCTGGGAGCACCCTGAATCGCGTGTACCTGTTACTTCTTCTGCGCTCCCAACCTTTTGAAACACTTCTCAAAGGGGTGGCCTGGCCGGCCACAGAAACTACAAACCTCTTTGTTCTTCTTTCTCGAGACAGCATCAGGTTCCCGAGGGCTCTTCCCTCCACCGGACTTCCGCTTATCCTTCCTCAACTGCTGGCCTCTATTCTTGGCATTCTCAATGGCCTCAACTCTCAAGGAAGCTTCGACAATGCTGGCATAACTGACTGCTCTGTAGGCATTCGCTAACTGCTGAATGTCGGTTCTTAGTCCACCCAGAAATTGCTTAACTCGGTCTGCTTCAACACTCACCAGACCAGGAGCAAACCGACTCAACTTACTAAACTCAATCTCATACTCACTAACCGTGAGTTTTCTCTGCTTCAAATGGAGAAAGTCATTCATCAGCCGGTCCCTCTCGACTAAAGGCAGGAACTTACTCAGCAACATTACCTTAAATGACTCCCAAGAGCATCCTGCCACCATGCTTTCTTTCTCCCTCAGCCACCAATTCTTTGCTAAGCCCTTGAGCTGGTAGGCAGCGAGCATCACTCTCTGATCGTTCGTAATCCCTGAGTAAGAGAACATCTCCTCAATGGTGATCAGCCAGTCATCCAAAATCATGAAATCTGCTTGCCCATCATAAGTAGGGGGCCTAAGCCACTAAAACTGGGATATGAACGCCATCTCCGGGGGAACCACAACCAAAGGCACGGGAGGATCAGGAGGGGCAGGAACAGCTACCCCCTCAGCGGGGTCCGGAACTCTCGGAGTCTGTCCTGCCACCACTGCTACATGGGACTGAATCTGAGCCTACATAGCCACTACCTGCCTCGATAAGGCCTCATTACTCTGCCGCAGGTTTTCTACCAATGCCTCGCTCTGCGCTCCTGACATCTCACCCTCGGATTGGGGGGTCAATCTCATTGCAGGACGTCTCGCCATCCTATAATCGCACAAGCTTTAGACAAAACCTAGCCCAACAGCAAGAACAAAACTACCCGGTACAGACAAACACACTTAAATATGAACTTCAACGGCAAAACTTGCTCTGGGAGTTGTTTTTACCATGATGATGTTATGCTTAACCTAAGATGGTTCACCACCATCAAACTAACTCATGTGCCTAAACCATGAATGCATGTATTTGTATTCTTTTTGTCTCAAAACCATGTGTGTACATATGTCATCTTGCAAATCTTTAGCTTGACACGTTGTGCTTATGAAATGTTATGCTATGCATGATGTGCTATGCATTCTAAAAAGGCCTTAATGCATGCCATGGGCGGCGTACACATGAAAATGTGATGCATCCCATACTACATAACATTCCCAAGCAACGAAAAAAGAAAACATGCTAGCCGCATTCATGTGGTGAGGTTATGCATCCCATACTACATAACCCTCACATGTTGCCTCCTATAGTGGATCCATATACAAACACATATTATGCATCCCATACTACATAATATGCCCCGTATACTTCTTTATGCTCATGAGTGTAGTGTTCGTGCTTTAGCCAAGACGTGCTGATGACATATCGGTGTGTGTATGGTATGACGCTAACCACTAATGCAAACAAGGGAAAGGTTGCCCGAACATTTGTCAAGCAACCTCCCTCTGATACCAACTGTCACAACCCGCATTTTCTCAACGATAAAATCGTATCAGAGTAAGAGAAAACACGTGTCGTGATGCCACGTCGAGCAGGGGATAACTGCACACGCTCAGGCAAAACTCTAGACCTTAGATTTTAAGGAAAATCATTGATTAAATATGAAAGAAATTCAGTTATGTTGAATGGCTGTATCCCTCGGCACGGTGGATCAGCTAGTCCACAATTAAAAGTATATTTATACGCAGCAGAAAATACTTTGGTTCAATTAAGTTGACATCCTAAACGAGCATAAGTGTCCCCGAGGGACGACTCATGGCATGCACGACTCTAAAGTGAATATAATATATATGAAAGATAGTCTTTTTACGCTAAGGAAATATAGTGTCTTTGTTTTATAAATATGTTATGCATGAGGTACATATAGTAATGCTTTTAGGGTTTAAAATATCTAACATGCAACCTAGCATAAATCCTTCCCAGAAGCAAGTAAACAACCACAAATAGGCAAAAAATAGCAGTTAAGTTCATACCCACCACCACAAGAAGCCACCAGTGGGCGTCGACAACCTGACACGAACCCACTGGTGAGTATGTATATCTATATAGAAAGGTAAAGAACTACCTCACAAAATCGGGGATCAGCTATCTCCGGTACCCAAGAGGCCACCAACAAGCACCTCCAAAAGAACTAGCCGCTGAACCGGCTACAACCTGGACCTGAGGCATTCAAGAAAAGAACACCTCAGCAAGGAAATAATCAAAAAGTAAATAGAGCATTAGATTTATGAGCAAATAAGAAGGGTTTACCAACCCGGCAACAAACTGCTATAAGCAAAATAAAGGGCATGTTAGTAAGAAAAGAACACTGTCTAGAGCACAGCAAAGCACCCCAAGTGCGAGCAATAAAAGCAATATGCCCTACAAAAGAGTCTGCAACAGCAACAAGACATATACATATACGCCAAAGGAAAAAAGAAAACATAAACAGGAAAGGGACTAATAGTCCTAACACGTGGGTAAGTGGCAGTGGTCAAAACATGGATCTGAATGCATATCCAAAATCAGATCCAAAAAGGGCTAAGGGGTCAAACAGTGGAAGCTTTAGGGTCCCATACACACCAACCCAAACATGGGCAAAAGGCGGTGGCCACAGCTCTCCACATCAAAATCCACCCCTTCAGAGGCCACCAAAACTGCACCACCTGCCACATCCCAAGAGTCGGCAAGCAAAACTAGCCGAACACCCAATACCACCCCCTAGAGAAAGGGAAAAGTCACACTAACAATCCTAAGGAAACACACGAACCCAAGACAGAAAAGTCGAGCCCACTCGACGCGGCGTTGAGTAAGCTCCACTCACTTGACGCCCAAAATACTTAGCCGCAAATCCTACGCTAGGTGACGGCGTTGAGTGAACTCGGCCCACTCGACGCTGTCAGCGCTTTCCACTTAGGGTAAACATAAGTTCTAGTTAAAACCACAGTCTAAACTCTCTCAACGCGCGAAAACAGAGAGTTGGAAAGTTAATCCCAACCCTCCGTTCCATCCTAACTACTCGGGGCTACCGCAACTAAACCTAAATTGCAACTAACCGCAGCCTCACCCTAACTCTAGCTACCCACTGGACATCAAACCTCAGACAAAAGATAGAACCTTGATTTAAATTCTAGAAAAATAAAGAATTAGCCACTTGATTTAAAGCTTTATGTAACAACTCAACCTGCTGCTCTAGGGAGGAAAACAAAGAGAACAGAGCTATTGCACAAGAAATGAAAAACAGAGCATGAGTTAGAAATAATTTGGCAAGGGCAAGGGAGCCACTCGCCTCTACCTCCCGGAAAAATAACAGCTACACCACAGCTTGGCTACGGCGGCAAGATCAGCAACCTAGAAGACCAAAGCTGAAAATGGAAGGAAAAGAAAAGAAATCAGATAATTCCTAACTCCTAGAATCAACCCTAAATCAAGAAAAACTTACATGGAAGGGAAGATCTAGACGAGAGCAAGCCAAATCCGCTATCGCACGAGAAAAATGAGCTTCCTCCCGCAAACACCGGCCAAAAGAAAACCACCGCCTCCTCTCAAAACCCTTCTGCTGGAAGCTCTCCAGACCCGGGAACGATGAAAATGAGGAGGAAAAACGGTTCACGGCAACAAAAGATGCTCTCAGGAGAAAAAGTACGGAACACGCCCAAGACAAGCCCGTGACACGGCCCGACACGCCCGTGTCACGGGGCGTGTACTTACTCGACGAACATCGATCTCCACTCGACGAAACACGGGACATGCCCCAGACACGCCCGTGACACGGCCCGACATGCCCGTGTCACGGGGCGTGTACTCACACACCTACCCACTCAACGAACGTCGATCTCCGCTCGACGAAACAGGTGACACGCCCTGTGACACGCCCGTGTCACAGGCCGTGTACCAAGTCAAACACCGCTCGACGATCGTGGAGCGCCGATCGTCGAACAGGGAGACACGCCCCGTGTCATGCCCATGTGCGATATGACACGCCCGTGACACGGCCGTGTTCTCACTAAAACACCGCCTGACGACCATCGAGCGCAGCTCGACGAACCGAAGGGGGACACGCCCTGTGACACGCCCGTGTCACAGGTCGTGTTCCTACCAAAAACACTCGTCGACCAGAAATCGTCGACCACAGAAAAAAGAGCTCTACCCGAGCACGACACGCCCTTGGTCACGCCCGTGACCCCGGCATTGTCACCCAAACTTACACACAAAAAATGAAACCTGTTAACTCCTTAGCAAAAAGACAAGGCACCAGCCTACAAGCTCGGCCACATCAGGCCCGCACAGCACATCAAACATTACAGCTAACAAAAACAATCGTCGAAACGACGCGAAAATGATCGATCCCGGACTTCGACCAAAACTCGCACCGTAGCTAAACACCCAAGCTACGAAAACAACGGTGAGGTCGAAAACAACATCCGACGATCGCACGCTCGGGCTAAAACCTCCCGAAGCCAAAACACAAGCATTTCCCTAAGAGGCCCAACCGAGTCACCAAAAACAAACACTAGCTAGCTGGGGAAACTCTCCAACATGCTACAACTAGGCTACACAAGGAACCTAAAGAGCTAGGACCATGCTCTACGACGGTGAAGGGCCGGAAAATGCGTCATCGTAACCCCAATCCAAGATCAAACAAAACAAAGAAAAACCGGGGGCGTTATAGCTGCCCCTTGTGTGTGCGTCCTACCTCTTATATTTCTCCACGACCTGTTTTCACGGTTGCTCTACCTCTTCTTGCCGCGATCTTCCTTTTTTCGCACGGCCTGTTTCTATTCGTGTAGTCTCTTCTCTGTTTGCACGACCTGTTTGGCTTTCTCGCAAAATCCTTCTAGGTCACGCGGTCTTCTCTCTCTGCTGTTCGCACGGTTTTATATCTAGCCGTGCGACTTCTTTCCCTCTGCTTTGCTCTCTTCTTAGTTGCGGCCTTCCTAGCCGCTCGTCCTGCTTGCTGGTCACCCGGCATGGTCTTTCTCCCTTATCGCTGCGACCTTCTTTCTCTTCGCATCATGCTGTTCTTGCGCTGTCTCCCTTCTATGGCCTCCACCTCCTCCACACAGTCCGTCTTGGTGGTCACCTCTTCTGGTAGTGCCCATGTTGATACTCATGGCAGATGGTTGATCGACTCTGGTGCTACAAATCATATGACAAGCAATCCTCAGTGTTTTTCTCTTCTAGAAACACATGATCGGTTGCCCCGGTCTTTGTTGTAGACGGCTCTTCCTCTCCGGTCAATGATACGGGAGTGGTTCAAGTCACTCTGTCTCTTTGTTTAGCTGATACCCTCTATGTGCCCAAGTTCCCTTGCAATTTATTATCAGTTACTTCTCTATGCAAGAAACTACGGTGTTCTTCACATGCACTCCTACTTCTTGTTCTCTTTAAGATCCGGACTCCAAACAGACGATTACTACTGGGACTGAGAGCGGCGACCTCTACTTCCTCGACAACATTTCTACTCTATCCGGCTTCTCCTCCTCCTCTACAGATCTTATCCAATGGCATCTTCGCCTTGGTCATGCTCCTCCCTGGCTTCTTCGCCAGCTTCTGCCCCACATCCCTATGCATCATCCACCGCTCAACTGCTATGCATGTCAGCTTGGCAAGCATCACTGCTCCTCCTTCCCACCACCACAAAGCCGAGGCTCTTCCCGTCCATTCGATCTCGTTCACTCTGACGTATGGGGTCCTGCTCCTACCCTCACCATCGGTCGGGGTAGTTCATATTTTGTCACCTTTATTGATGATTTCTCTAGGTGTACGTGGGTATATTTTCTAAAGAATCGCTCCAAACTATTCTCTGTCTGAACATCATTTTACTATATGCTTAAGACTCAGTTTGTTACCTCTATTAAACTCCTTCATTCTGACAATGCTAAGGAATATCGTAGTCATGATTTCTCTTCTTTTTGTATGCAACATGGCATTATTCATCAAACTAGCTGTGTCTACACCTCACAGCAAAATGGGATGGCGGAACACAAAAACCATCACCTCCTCGATATCGCTCGCACTCTGATGACATAAATGCACGTTCCTCGCTCCTATTGGGGCTATGTTGTCTTCCTTGTTGGAGCATGCATTCCACGCTTCCTAGTTTGCTAATAACAAATATTGCTTGTATTTGATATTTGGATGTTTTTTGGTGTGCAGATAACACAGGTGTATAACTAATATTTGTTTGGTGCTGAATCGGGTCAGAATTGAACAAGGGCAATATCGCCAGGGGATATTGGGTATCGCGCCTAGGCGATAGCGCCACTCGACACAACACCGCTCGACACTCGACGAAATTCCGCTCGATGAAATCATGGCTTGGAAATATCGCCAGGCGATAGTAGGTATCGCCACAGGCGATAGAGCCACTTGACGCTTTTCGTTCGATGTTCAACGATTTCCGTTCGACAATTTTCGTTCGACGTTCGACGATTTTCGTTCGACGTTCGACGATTTTCGTTCGACGATTTTCGTTCGACGTTCGACGATTTCATGGCTACCATTATTTCGCTATCGCCAGATGGCGATATCCAGTGTCGCTCAGCGATAGCGCCACTCGACGATTTTTGCTCGACGTTCGACGAATTCGTGGCTACCATTATTTCCCTATCGCCAGATGGCGATATCTAGTGTCGCTCGGCGATAGTGCACGATTCGGCGCTCACGTTTGTGCGATGTAAAAATGAGGAGTTCGTGGGACACGTGGCAGCAGTTACCACTATCGCCCGATGTCGATACCCAGTATCGCCCGACGATAGCGCCAGAATATAAAAGCCTCTCATTTTCTGAGAAAGGGACGGATTTTTCATTACCTGGAGTGCACTTACCTTCATAGACGATCCAGAGAGCTCCAGAACTGTGAGATACTCCATACTTCTAAGAAGTCCAAATAGCGCGGAAGATTGACGACACGTGCGAAGCATTCAAAGCATCACTTGGAAGGATTCAACGGCATCTTCAGCGCTTTGTTTGAAAGGAGTGTCTAGCCTAAAGTGCTCAAGCTGTTTTTGTTATTTTTCCATTTATTTTCACATTTTAATCGGAAGGTAAATCGCCGCCTTGTGAGTGGCGTCCAAGTCCTTGTATGGCTTAGGGAGAAATCGCCGCCTAGTGAGTGGCGTCCAAGTCCTTGTATGGCTTAGGGAGAAATCATTGCCTTGTGTGCAGCGTCTAGATCGGGGTTAGATCTAGGGGGCTAGTAGTAAGATCTAGGGAGAGATATGCTTTAGCCTGCCGGTTCTTGGTAGAAGAACCAGCAAATACACTAGCAAATTATTTATTTCATGAGCCTTTGTCTCTAGCTCTATAGAGACACATTGTATTCATTGTAACTCTTTTGAAATATATCATTGTTGTTTCTAGCTTGTGTTCATTTTCTCTCTTCCATTACTTTGTTGTTGTTCATTTTGTAAAGGTTGCTTAGATTGTGTAAGAAAATTAAAAAGTACCCTTATTCACCCCCCCCCCCCTCTAAGGGCGCCGTAAGATCCAACACTTGGTATCAAAGCTAGGTTACTCCAAAAACAGTTTCACCACCAGGAGTAATGGCGCAAAACATGCACGGATTTTCTGAGGGGCAAGGCATTTGTAGACCTCCCTTATTCACGGGCACTGACTACAACTATTGGAAAGCTCAAATGCGATGCTTTCTAATAGCACTAGATATTGATGTTTGGGGCATGGTAGAAACATGCTACACTGCCCCTATTACTATTGTAGGAAGTGTTTTTATGGAGAAACTCAAGGACAAATGTGACGAAGCTGATAAGCTTCGATGTAAAACTAACGCTAAGGCAATGAATGCTTTATTTTGTGCGCTAGATAGGACTGAATTTAACCGTGTTTGTGCATGTGATACTGCATATGATATTTGGAATCTTCTTGAAGTTACTCACGAAGGAACATCGCAGGTAAAGGACTCAAAGCTTTTCCAGCTAGAATCGGAGTTTGAGAAGTTTAAGATGGAGGTTGATGAAGATATAGACTCCATGTACACGAGGTTTAGCACGATAGTAAATGACTTGAGGATTCTAGGGAAGAATTTTTCAAATGGAGATTTGGTGAGGAAAATACTTCGATCGCTTCCCCCAAAGTTTAATCCTAAAGTGACTGCCATCTCGGAGTCACACGATCTAAAGTCTCTCCAAATTGAGAATCTCATAGGTAACTTGAAAACACATGAAGTAGAGTTGAGGATTCAACAACAAGAGTATATCTTAGAGCCAAGAAAGAAAGCTTTGGCATTGAAGTCCAAGAAGGAGAAGGAAAGCGAGTCTGATTAAAGTGATGATGAAGATGAAGAGAGTCTATTTGTGAAGAAATTCAGGAGAATTATGAAAAATCCTTAAAGAAGAAATTCTTTCAAGAAATTTTTCAAGAAGAAAGAGTATGGGAATAGGAAAGGAAAATCCCAAGCTGAAGAAGAGGATGATGAAGATAGATCACCACCTGAATGCTATCATTGCAGGAAGATTGGTCACATAAAGAGCAAGTGCCCAAAGTATCTGAAAGAGCTAAAGGAGAAGCGACACAAAAATTAAGATAGGAAGAAGGTCCTAAAGGCTGATACGTTGGATGAAGCCACTTCTGAGGTGTCGAGTAGTTCTGGGTTAGAAACAGAAGAGGAGGCCAACATGTGCTTGATGGGAAAGAGTGCTTCATATTATGATGAAGGAAGCAGTGTCCAGAGCGACACTGAGGTACCTCCTGAAACCTTTGATGATTTATATTCTGAATTTTTGAGTACTTGTGAGTTTTTGGATAAAAAATTGCATTAAATTAAACTGATCAAATCTGAAAATGAAGTTTTAATTAAAGAAAATAAAAAACTAAAAAATGAAATAAAAGTTCTTGGAAAGAAGAAATTGTCTTGTCAAGAGTATTGTCCCTCTTTGACAAAGATAGTGGAACTTGAGAAAGATCTCTCTAAGACTCGAACTCGGGTTGAAACACTTACAAAAGAGAAAGAAGCCTTAGAGAGATCTCTAAAATTCTCTCAATCTCAAGTGGAAGGCAGCAAGAAGTCCTTCGCTAATCGTTGCGGCACCATAGTTGCCGAAAATAATGTGTTAAGGGGACAAGTCCGAAATGTAGAAATGGCCACAAACAAATTTGGAGTGGGACAAAAATCTCTAAATATGATTTTGGGAAACCAGTACTATGGTTCTGGAAAATTCGGACTTGGATACTCTCAAGAGCACTATCGCCCGGCGACATCCACTGTCGCTGGCGATAAGAAAAATTCCAGAAAATTTAATTTTCAGGATAAAAACAATAAATCAAATGTCCCTGTAACTTCCAGGTCAAAATGTATTTTAAAAAACCTGTCGTCTCCTTTCATCAAGTGTACTAAATGTTATAAGTTTGGTCACACAACACATACTTGTAAAAAGACGGGATACTGTTCAGTTAAACAAATCTGGGTGCCTAAGGTTTCCACATATTCTATGGGAGGAACCACTTGGGTAGCCGGATCTTTACTCTCATCCTCTTTCTAGGTGTGTTGGCAGGCTAGGGACAAAGAAGACATGTGGTACTTGGACTCAGGGTGTTCCAAGCACATGACAGGCAATAAATCAAAGTTCCTTAGCCTGGAGATGAAGAAAGGAGGAGTAGTTACTTTTGGAGACAACGAAAAGGGGAAAATCATCGGCATTGGAGTCGTAGGTAACAAATCATTTTCTATCTCAAATGTTTTATATGTTAAAGGTTTAAAGCATAATTTAATATCAATCAGTCAACTATGTGATATTGGCTTAAATGTGCTGTTTGATTCATCTTCAAACCTATGCAAAATTATTAACTCTAAAACAAATGATATTGTTATTACCGCTCCTAGATTTCAAAATGTTTACATGATTAAATTTAATGACTTATCACATTCTTCGGTAAAATGTTTTATTTCTAAAAATGAGGAATTAGATTTGTGGCATAGACGTCTTGGACATTCTAGTTCCAAACTTATCATAAACTTTTCTCAAAATCAACTTGTTAAAGGTTTACCTTCTTTGCATGGAAATCTATCATCCTTATGTTCACCATGTCAAAAAGGAAAGTTTACGAAATCTTCCTTTAAAAGCAAAAATATTGTTTCCACCACTAGGCCTTTAGAATTGATACATATGGATTTGTTTGGTCCTGTTAATACACTAAGCCTAGGAGGTACAAAGTATACTTTTGTTTTGTTTGATGATTTCTCTCGTTTTAGTTGGACAATTTTCTTATCATCTAAATCTGATGCATTTTTAGAATTTTACAAATTATGTTTACATGTTCAAAATGAAATAGAATTAAAAATAAAATGCATTCGTTCAGATCATGGAGGTGAATTTGATAATGAGAAATTTGTTTCTCTTTGCAATGAGTTAGGAATTAAACATGAATTTTCTGCTCCTCGTACACCACAACAAAATGGTGTGGTGGAAAGAAAAAATAGAACTTTGCAAGAACTAGCTCGCACTATGTTATCTGAATACAAATTACCTCGATCATTTTGGGCTGAAGCTGTTAGTACTTCTTGTTATGTTATTAATCGTGTTATGTTTCGACCCAACTTAAAATTAACACCTTATGAGTTGTATTTTCAAAAGAAACCGAATGTGTCTTATTTTAAAGTTTTTGGATGTAAATGTTTTGTTTTGAACACTAAGGATAATTTAGGCAAGTTTGATAAGAAGTGTGATGAATGTATTTTTATTGGTTATTCTTCTACAAGTAAAGCTTATAGAGTTTATAATAAGAGGACTAAAGTAGTTGAAGAATCAATACATGTTAAATTTGATGAGTTTTCTCCTTGTGTAGATGCTAATAATACATGTAAAAATGAAGAGCTCTCCCCTATATAAAGGGTGGATGACAATGACAACCTTGGAGACAAAAATGAAGAAAAAGGGGTTGAACAAGAAGAAGAAGAAGAAGAAGAGCAAGGATATGTGCCTCCGAGTGAACTAAAATTTTCAAAGGATCATCCCCAAGATTTGGTTATTGGAGAACCATCAAGAGGGGTAAGTAATCGTTTATCCGTACATGAATTATGTTCAAATATGTGCTTTATTTCTGATATAGAACCTAAAAGCGTTGAAGCTGCTTTAAATGATAATTCTTGGTTTTTAGCTATGAATGACGAGCTTAATCAACTTGAACGTAATAAAGTTTGGAAGTTAGTAGAAAGACCGTCAAATCAACCTGTTGTAGGGGTTAAATGGATTTTTAAAAATAAACTTGATAGTGAATCTAAGATCACAAGGAACAAAGCCAGACTCGTAGCAAAAGGATATTCACAAATAGAAGGAATAGATTTTGATGAAACTTTTGCACTTGTAGCACGTTTAGAAGTAGTTAGAATATTTCTTGCATTTGCAAGTTTTAAGAAGTTTAAGTTATTTCAAATGGATGTTAAAACTGCTTTTCTTAACGGGTATATTAAGGAGGAGGTTTTTGTAGAACAACCTCCAGGCTTTGTTGATGTTAGATTTCCTAATCATGTTTATAAATTAGAAAAAGCCTTGTATGGTTTGAAACAAGCACCCCGAGCATGGTATGATAGATTGACTATTTATTTATTGAAAAATGATTACAAAATGGGCAGTGTTGATTGTACTTTATTTGTTAAACATATCCATGATGATCTTATCGTTTTACAAATATATGTTGATGATATTATTTTTGGATCCACCAATGAGAAATTATATGATAGTGTTATTGAAATCATGAAAAATGAATTTGAAATGAGTATGGTAGGAGAACTCACTTATTTTCTTGGTTTTCAAATCTCTCAAAAGCATGATGGCATTTTTATTTGCCAATCTAAATATATTCATGATATTTTAAAAAGATTTGGATTTGAAAATCTCAAACAAGCAAATACCCCCATGAGTGTCTCATTAAAGTTAGGAAAAGATGAAAGTGGAATATCCATAGATCAAACACTTTATAGAGGAATGATAGGGTCATTATTATATTTGACTGAATCTAGGCCTGATATTATGTTCGATGTATGTTTATGGGCTAGATTTCAAGCTAATCCCAAAGAATCACATTTAAAAGCAATTAAACGCATTTTTAGATACCTTATTGGCGCATCTAAATTAGGATTGTGGTATCCACATAATGATACATTTAGATTACATGGCTTTTCTGATTCTGATTATGCTGGGTGTTCATTAGATCGTAAAAGCACCAGCGGCACCTGTCATTTTCTTGGGCCTTCACTTATCTCTTGGTCGAGTAGGAAACAGAATTCTGTTGCCTTATCTACCACTGAGGTCGAGTACATAGCACTAGGCAGTTGTTGTGCACAAGCTTTATGGATGAAGCAAACATTAGAAGATTTTGGTATAGTTCATGAAACCATTGAATTAAAATGTGATAATAAAAGTGCAATTGACTTAACGTATAATCCAGTTCATCATTATAGATCCAAACACATTGATGTACATCACCATTTCATACGAGATCACATAAAACAGAATATAATCAAAGTCAATTTTATAAGCACCGATTCACAGCTTGCGGATATTTTTACTAAAGCACTTCCAGATTCCCGTTTTTCACTCTTACGATTTGAACTAAGAATTCTAGACGTGTCAAATTACTAAATTATCATCGCAAGCCACACAAAAACTTAACATAATTCCATTGTTAATGTCATGAACATTACACCAAAATAAGCGTTCCATAAATCATAAGAAAATAAAAACACAATTTCAACATTCCATACTGAGTCTTACATTCTTCCAGAAGAACTACCACATAACATTACAAGATTAATACTATTACAGCATGAAATCAATATCTAAGAAAAACTATAGAAATTTCACTGTCGCCGGCTATAGTGACTGTCTCCCGACGATAGTGGTAAAATGTCCAGCATTCCAGAAATCTTCAAAACTTTATGTTGTCCCCTCCACTGGTCTCTCCTTGATCATCTGCAGAATTGTGCTCGCTGCTTCGCGTCCGATGTGCTCGGCGAGTCGATGTACGGGGCGGCTCCGTGACCGGATCTTCCCATTCTGCGGCTTTGGCTGGAGTAGGCTTCAACTTCAAACTTTTGGTCAGAAATTTAAAGAATTTCTGGATTCCCAAAAAGTTTTTCTTCACTTCCCTCTTATGTTCTTCGAACGACTCTCGCAAGTCATCTAACCCTTCTCGAAACGATCCACCTCTAGGAAATGGTGGGTTTCGGATAGTGGACACCGGTTCACTCCTCCTTGATGACCCTCCTCGTGTTGATCGGCCGATGGGAGGTGTTCCACTCATCGAAAATATCATTTGGATACAATCATTGACGTACAATTCGGTATCAATCCACGTGTATTTCTTATATAAGATCCGTTGGATGACGACTCCAAGTGGTAGGGTGTTCAATTTCTTCCAATTCGGATTTTTCAATCTGAATGAGTGGCGTACTATCGAGAGAACAAAATCCGCCACGTCAAACGGCTCACGCTCCAAAATCATATATATCACATAACTAAGTTGGGCCGTTATTTTACGTGTGTCTCGGGATTTCCATAGGACGGTATGCCTCAGTATCTGTTGCACCAGCCGTGCATTCTCCGTTAGGGTGGCCATTGATTGGATTAGTGTTTTGATGGAATTTCCATGCAAAACCATGTTCAATAATGTCCAATCCCTATCATTCTGTTAGTTCTCTACGACGTCTAGCGTTGTTTCATGCTCTATTAGTCCAAATTCATCTCTCAAATCATAATGTGTTATTTCTACCATCTGTCCTTGAATTTTCGATCGAACTCCGCCATTCAATTCCATGAATCGCGGATCTTTGAGATAATTGTAAAATTCTCGGATGAGCATGGAGGAGAATGTGTCTGGAATAATAATTGACATTATTCCCACCATTGCTAACAAGTCGTGAATATGTGCATGCCGGGCCGGGTCGAATTCAATCACACGTCTGATTCCTATGTTAGTGTTCTCTATTCCAGGGAATGTTTGATATGATGAGTATGAGTCACTCCCTGTGCTTCTTCGAGCCTTCGAACTGGAAGCCATTACTGCATATAACATTTTTTGTTTCAGAAACCGAGATTTTTTTTACTATCGCCATCTAGCGACACCCACTGTCGCCGGGCGATAGCGGAAATTCAGTTTTCTTCATTTCCGCTTTCAGATCTGGTTTTGCCCTTGATCCAAAATACCAGATCTTCCAGTGTGTGTTCTTCAAATCAGTTTTTCAGGGACATCTTCACATATTTCACTCAAACAAGCCTAGTATCTTAAGATCTCCAAATCAACATTTTAACACTTGAAAACCTTGAAATTTTTAATATACACTCACATGCTACACTCTCCTAACTCTTATACCCATAAAAAGAAAAAAAACCAAGCATTCAAGGAAAAATCCAAGTTTTCATACCTAGGTTTAGGGTTTCGCCGTCCTCTCCTCCGCATTCCGCACTCAGTCTTCAGGCAAAATGGTTCACTTTTATGGTCTTGACTGACTGCTCTCTTTTATACCAAATTCCCACTATCGCCGATCGGCGATACCCGGTATCGCCCAGCGATAGTGTCTTTTTGCTGCTTCTTCAAACTGTCTTGCTGACTCCGCTTTAGGCCAGGTAGACTGGTTTTTTAAAGTTTGTATACTAACTTGGTTCTCAAGTTCACCACTCTTATATCCGTTCTACATATTTCAATACTAGTGTTTTTACACTCGTGAAATTGTTTTTGCATGCCTCTAAGTATGAGAAATCTTTTAGTTATGATAATGTTCTTTCACTCACGGTTGTGCAAATCTCTGTATGCCTCCATCTTACAACGTGTGAATTGTGAATGTTTTTTACCATAACCACTTGTGATGCATGCTTACGGTTTCTGCTTTATCCGAGTTTAGTCCAGTGCACCCTAATATTAAATTATTCTGTTTGCTTTCACAAGTGAATTCGGACTCCTTTGTTCAGCCAAAGAAAAAAAAACAAAAGAAAACAACAAAAAAACAAAAAAAAACAAATACTACATGGCTGACAAGGACCCTCCACCAAGCACTACTTACCCTCCTGATAAGTCTTCATGAGCATTGTGAGGTTGAGAACCTTGGCCAGAATTGTAAAGTGTCTTGTGCGCATTGTACATGAATAATTCCTTTATTATGGGTACTGCCCTCTTGGGTACGAGTATAGCTACGCATGTATACCTCTATGTTATGTTTTTTTTAACATTCGCATGTTCATTTTTTTTGTAAGACTACGCATCAGTTTCAGCACACCATCTCACATGTACACAACATTATCCTCTCTAAACGTTCTTTTTATGAGAATTGGACTGAGAACTATTTCACCAAACCTATTCACTAGTGTATGTGTTTGTGATATAGTTTGTTGAACGTTGCCATAGTTACTGTTTACTCACTTTATTTGTTCTACATTGCTCACATGTCCTCTATGAGTCTCTCTTTTGTGTTTTTCCTTCTTTCGCTTCCGCCGCAATTTTTCCTCTCTTTTGACAATACCAAAGGGGGAGAGACTTTTCAAAAGAAAGCAATCATTTACCGCAGTCTGTTCTTCTATCTTTATGCACCCTTAGAAGACACATTATTTGTTTGAGTTATTTTTAATTACACTACACGAATTTCCCTATGCTTCAATTTAGGGAGAGATCACATGTAGGGGGAGTGTTTCATCCAAGAGCAATTGTGCACATACACTTCTTTTGTCATGGTACTCAAATTGGGTCGACCTTTTTAACATTCATGATTTCTTTCTTAATGGATTTATTATTATCAAAAGGCGGAGATTGTTGGAGCATGCATTCCACGCTTCCTAGTTTGCTAATAATAAATCTTGTTTGTATTTGATATTTGGATGTTTTTTTTGGTGTGCAGATAACACAGGTGTAAAACTAATATTTGTTTGGTGCTGAATCGGGTCAGAATTGAACAAGGGAAATATCGCCAGGCGATATTGGGTATCGCGCCTAGGCAATATCGCCACTTGACACAACACCGCTCGACACTCGACGCAATTCCGCTCGACGATATCATGGCTTGGAGATATCGCCAGGCGATAGTAGGTATCGCCACAAGCGATAACGCCACTCGATGATTTTCATTCAACGTTCGACGATTTCCGTTCGATGATTTTCGTTCGACGTTCGACGATTTTCGTTCGACGATTTTCAATCGACGTTCGACGATTTTCGTTCGACGTTCGACGATTTCATGGCTACTGTTGGGTACATTGGAAAATGTGTACCAGATTTGAAGAAACCTCAACTTACTCAATGATATGCATCAAGGTGTATTTGATGTTGTTTTGAGTTTATATGTGCAGGTTAAGAAAATGCAGGAATGCAGGAAAAAGTTTCTAAGTCCATGAGTCGACACCAGAAAAAGCTGTGTCGACACTTATGAAGGCTTGTGTCGACACTGGAGAAAAGCTGTGTCGACACTTGGAGTTAATTGTGTCGACACTTGGAAAGGCTGTGTCGACACCAGAAGTAACTGTGTCGACACACAGAGGCAGTGTCGACTCACAGAGAAGGCTTAGTCGACATCAACTGTGTTGACACACAGAGTCAGTGTCGACACAGAGAAAGCTTAGTCGACATCAACTGTGTCGACACACAGAGGCAGTGTCGACACACAGAAGACTTTGTTGACATCAACTGTATCGACACATAAGACTTGTGTCGACACACAGCAGAGTTTCAACAAAGTTAAAGAGAAGAAGTGAATGTGTCGACACACAGAATTAGTGTCGACATATTCTACAGAAGCTGTGTCGAGAAGCAGTGTCAACACCAAGGGAGATGTGTCGACACCACCAAGGCTTGTGTCGACACTTCGTCTACTTGTGTCGACACATGATGAAGTTTAGTCTCGACACTTTGCTGAAATAGATAGAGTTTCAAGAAGTGACTGGATGACTTGACATCTGCCATTACCAACCGGTCTACTGAACCTGTCAGTGCTGTTAGAAGTTTGTTAGAAACTGGATCAGCCGGTTACCATGGAGAAAGTCTATATAAAGGGACTCTCCATCAACAGAAAGATTGATGAAAAGAATATACACATACCGTTACATAAAAAACAGAAGAAGATTTTCGTCAGAAGATCTAAGAAGATATTTGGAGAGAGAGAGCTCCATCTATTGAAGTGAAGAAAGGGACTTATTTCAACAAGTCTCTTATGTGCAGAGTTTGAACCAGTCTGCCAAGAAGGATTCAGATTGAGATCTGAATTTCAAGAAAGAAGCTGATTGAAGATCAACTTCAAAGGAGTACAACCCTACTGAGTTCAGATTCAAGAAGCTTTGAAGAAAGCTAAGAGTGGTTGTTCTCTACCATCCAATTCTTCCAAGAAATGATCAAGAAACCTTCCATCCTTTCTCTCTCAACCAGGGTGGTGGTATATTACAAACTTAAATATATTTTCTGTAGGATCTTTATAAGATCTGAGTTGTAAGCCTGTTTTTATAAAGGCTGAGTTGTAGGAGATTATTTTCTCTGAGTGGTAGGCCATGTTGAAGGCTGAGATAGGGCTGTGAGGCTGAGTTGTAGGAGATTATTATCTCTAAGTTGTAGGCCTTGTTGAAGGCTGAGGTTGGGCAGATTGCCTAAGCTATAGGAGTGTGGACTAACTCTGAGTTGTAAGAGCCTTGTTTGGGTTCTGAGCTGTAAGATCTGCAGATCTGAGTTGAAGAGAAGAAGTTAGGCCGAATCTAGCACACTGCTAGATAGGCGAAGGGGGAAAGTGGATGTACTTAGACCTTAGGGAACCACTATAAAACTATGTGTAATCTGTGACTGTGTGTATTTCTGTGAATTCTGTGATTGTGGTAGCTGTAGAACTGATAGATTAATTTGATTATCTGAATAAATATTCTGCCTTAGTGTAAAAAGGAATTGCACCTATTCACCCCCCCCCCCACACACACACACTCTAGGTGTATAGGAACCAATTCTTTCAAGTGGTATCAGAGGGAGGTTCCTCAAAAGATAGACTTAACAGTCTGAGTGAGATCTGTGAGGCAGAATCAGTTCAAGAAAATGGGTTCAGGAGAAAACTATAAAGAACTTGATGCAATGAAATTGCCTATTTGCAGGAAGGAAATCTTTGGAATTTGGAAGAAAAGGGTCAGACTATTTATGGAGGCATCTGATCCTAGAATCTATATAACAGTTAAGGAAGGACCATATGTTCCAATAAAGATTTTTGTCCTTGATGCCAATCAAATAATTCCAAAGGATTTCTCAGAGATGACTAAGGATGAGATCATCTTGGCTACAATGGATAAAAGAGCACAGAATATTATAGTGAGTGTCAATGATGATTCAACATTCCAGAATCTAATTCACTGCAAAACCTCCAAGGAAATGTGGGACACATTGATTGCCTACATGGAGGGTTCTGAAGAGGTTAGGCAAGATAGAAAGTCTATGCTTAATCAAGAATATGAGAGTTTCAGACAGGCCAACTCTGAAAGTATAATTGAATATTATAAGAAGTTTTACAGGATTGTAAATGAATTAATGTCTTATGGAAGAATATTCAGTACATATGAAGTGAATGACAAATTCCTTAGGTCATTGACTAAGGATTGGGATACAAAGATCTGTACCATAAGGGAAGTGGCCAGACTGGCAGACATTTCACCTCCAACACTGTTTGGTAAATTGTTGTCATATGAGATGCAGTTGTTAGCCAGAAAGGAGGAAGAGAAAAATACAAAGGGTGACTACAGAGAAAAGTCAGTGGCCTTCAAGGTAGAAGCCACAAGGAAGAATAGGAGAATGTCTCCATCTTCTCCTAAGAAAGATGTAGAAGTGTTTTCAGAAAATTCTGATAATCACAGTACAGATAGTAGTAATTCTGATGAAGACTTTGCAGCATTCACAAGGCAGTTCCAGAGGTTCTTAAAGAAGAAGCAGTGGAAATCTAAGCCATCCTCATCTTAGTCCAAGGATGACTATTATCAGAAGAGGAAATCATCCAGGAAGGACAGGAATGGGACAAAGCCTCGCAAGTCAACTACATTAAAGATTATTTGTTATTGCTGCAATAAACCTGGACATGTTGTGGCTGACTGTCCAGATAAAAGAAAGGAGTCTGCTAACAAAAAGAAGTCTCGGTACAAGAGCAAGAAGGAGAAATCCTTTGTTGCTGATAAAGAAAAAAGTTGGACAAATCAATCAACTTCAGAGTCTGAATCTGAGGCTGAGGCATATATTGGTTTATTTGCAACACAGAAGAGGATGAGTTCATGCAATTACTGGACTCTATCTATGAGCAAGAAGACCATCAGTGCAAAGGATTGATGGCAGTGTCTGAAGAAGACCAGTGCCAGGATCAGCCTGGCCCCAGTAAGGTAAAAGGTGTATCTGTATATTCTGATTACTTCACTTTGTCAGAATGAGATGCATCTCCATCAAGACATGAAGATGGGTCTGATTCTGAAGGAGATATTCATCAGCTGATAGATGAATATGGGGATTTGTTGCAGGCACTCAAGAGAAGCAAACACCTGGCCAAAAATCAGGCTAAGGAAATTGCAGCTCTTAAGTTGACTGCATCTGATTCAGAGAAGCTGCTGGATCAGAAGATGAATGACATAGCCAGGCTGAAAAACATTACTGTTATTCAGATGGGTACTATCACATTCAAAAATGATCAGATTAAAAATCTGGAAAATAGACTTCAGAAAGAGAAGGGATTGTGGCTAGTTTCTCTAAGACAAAATCTATCCTACCCTTAATAGATGACTTTATGTCATAAAAGGGTAAGGCTGGAATAGGCTTTAAAAGAAATGCATGGGCTGCACAGTCCAATAAGAAAGGCAAAGCCCCAGCACAAAACAAGAGATCTGCTGTTAACAATTCAGCTAAGATTTTACCTAAAAATAGGTATAATAAGTTTGAGTGCTGGTGCTGTGGCAAGATAGGCCATTTTCCTTAGACTGTTGGCACAACACCAGTGTCAAGGAGAATAGCAGTCTGCCTGTTAGAAAAGCTGCGGGCAGATTTGTTAAGTTTCAGGCTAACTTGAACCAAGGACCCAAAAGTTATTTGGGTTCTAAGGTTAAGTAATCTTTGTTGTAGGTGATTCCAAGTTGTCATACCCCTATATGGTACTTGGACAGTGGATGTTTCAGGCACATGACTGGAATAAGAGGATTGCTGAAGGACTACTCACCAATAATGAATGAGCCTAAAGTAATCTTTGGTGGCTCTGAAAAAGGAGTCATCAAAGGGTTTGGTAACATTTATAACAACTTAATCACTATCACTCAAGTGGCCTATATGAAGGGTTTGAAACATAACCTAATTAGCATAACTCAGCTGATTAATCTAGGATATGACATTTCATTTGTCAAGAATGGGTGTCATATCAAGAGGTCAAGTGATCAAAAAGTCATATTGAATGGATATAGGAAAAGAAATGTATATTGCCTAAATTTTGAGTGTGAGAATAAATATTCTCATATCTATCTTGTGGCTGATGAGAAAGCCTCTCATTATGTCAAATGGCACAAGAGGCTAGCTCATCTTAACTACAAGACAATTGGCCAACTCTTTAGTAAAGAGTTTGTGAGGAATGGTCCTCAAGTTAAGTGCTATAAGGATGGGATATGCTCAGCTTGTATAAAGGGCAAGCAGACCAGATCCTCCTTTCATAGCATAGAAACAAAAGATTCAGTGAGGTGCTTATACCTCTTGCATCTATATTTATTTGGTCCTATGCCAGTTCATAGTCTAGGTAGGAAGGTCTATACTTTTGTGCTGGTAGATGACTATTCTAGATTCTCATGGGTATTCATTCTGAGGCAGAAATCTGAAACCCCAAATGTCTTCTACAATTTTGTCAAACAAATTCAGAATGAATTAGATAGTTCAGTGGTCAAAATCAGAATTGACCATGGAACTGAATTCCAATCTGAAAGTATGACAAGGTTGTGTGAAGAATTTGGGATTCATCAGGAATTCTCCTCGCCTAGAACACCTCCGCAAAATGACATTGCTGAAAGGAAGAATAGGACATTGATTGAGGCTGGAAGAACACTATTGAGTGACACTACTCTCCGAGAATATTTCTGGGCTGAGGCAATAAACATTGCATGCCATGTGCTCAATAGGGCTTCCATTACCAAAAGCCACAAAAGACACCCTATGAGGTTATGAAGGGCAGAAAACCAAACTTATCCTATTTTAGGATCTTTGGTTGTAAGTGCTATGTGCTTAATAATGGCAAATCTCACCTAACTAAGTTTGCTGCTGAAAGAAATAGTGCCTAACCACCTAGAGGGGGTGAATAGGTGTACTTTTCCTTTTTAATTTTAAGGCAGAAACTCGGTACAATTAAACCTGTATTTGCAATATTCTACAACTATTCAGCACATCTAGCTCAGCAATCACAGAAACAATCAAACACAGAGTGCACACAGATTTTTATAGTAGTTTCCGAAGGTCTGTATACATCCACATTCCCCCTTCGCCTATCTAGCAGTGTACTAGATTCGGCCTAACTTCTGCACTTCACCTCAGATCCTCAGATCTTACAGCAGCTCAGAACCTAAACAAGGTTCCTATAACTCAGAGTGTCTCCACTCCTACAACTCAGGAAAATAGCCCTACCTCAGCCTTCACTAAGGCCAACACTCAGAGAACACAGTCTCCTACAACTCAGGCATAAAGCCCTACCACTCAGTCTTCAACAAGACCTACACTCAGAGATCTAAATCTCCTACACTCAGCCTTTATAATATAGGCTTACAGCTCATATCTATAATAGATCCTACAGAAAATTGATTAAACAAAGTTTATGACCACTACCCTGAAAGAGAGAGAAGGGATAGATAGCTTCTTGATGAGTTCTTGAAAGAACTTGGCAGAGATCAACCTCCCTTAGCTTTCTTCAAAGCTTCTTGAATCTGAACTCAGTAGGGTTAAATCTTCTGTGAAGTTGATCTTCAATCATCTTCTGACTTAAGATCCAGATATCAATCTGAATCTTTCTTGGCAGCCTGGTTCAGCAACTGCTCTTCTTAGATGGAGCTCTCTCTCTCCAACTTCTTCTAGATCTTCTGTCGAAAATCTTCTGTATAATTTCTTCTCTCTTAGTTGTTGTTAGTTGGTTGTGATTGTTCTTCTATTAATCGTGTTCGATATATTTCTGTTGAAGGAGAAAGGCCTTTATATAATCTTCCTCCAAGGTAACCGGCTGATCCGGTTTCTAACGAACTTCTGACAGCTTTGACAGTTGCAGTAGACCGGCAGAAATGGCAGCTGTCAAGTCATCCAGTCACTTCTTGAAAATACTGTCTCTGTCTGAAAGTGTCGAGACTGATCTTTATTATGTGTCGACACAAATAGACCAAGTGTCGACACAAGTGGACTAAGTATCGACACATGCCTTGGTGGTGTCAACACAACTCCTTCTGTTGTTGTAACAGCTTATCGATACTGCTTCTGTTGAATGTGTCGACACTGATTGAGTGTGTCACACAAGTACTTCTTCTTTAAAACTTAGTTGAATTCTACAGTGTGTCGACACATCTCCTTTGTGTCGACACAAGCACTTCTTCTTTAACACTGTGTTAAAACTTGTTATGTGTCGACACAAGTCCTGTGTGTCGACACAGTTGATTTCGACAAAGCCTTCAGTGTGTCGATACAGCCTCCTGGTGTCGACACATTTGATGTCGACTATTCTTCATAGTGTGTCGATACTGCATGTATGTGTCGACACATTTCTTCTAGTGTCGACTCTGCCTTTCCTGCTGTCGACACAATTTACTACAAGTGTCGACACAGCTTTTCTCTAGTGTCGACACAAGAGTTCATAAGTGTCGACACATGGACTTAGAATTTTTCCTGCAATCATACAGTTACTTAACCTGCACAAATAAACTCAGAACACATCAAATACACATTGATGCATATCATTGAGTAGGGTGAGGCTTCTTCAAATCAGGTACACATTTTTCAATGTACCCAACAATCTCCCCCTATTTGGAGAAGTCATAACTCTTAGTCAATGATATACACCATTCATAACAAATACACAATATGATGTATAACAGCATTATATGATAGGGTAAATACTAAACAAAACATGTATAAACAATCTTCACAGAATAACAATGTAACAGATTGAACATTAAACATTGTTTTGTTACAACTTCCAATAGTTTCATGAACAAAAGTTTACATAGATGTTTTAATACTAAAGATTGCAAAATGTAAACTTAGGAAAATTCTATTCTATGGCTGCTCTGGCTCCTTGATGACAATGCCCTTGCCAGATTGAATCTTGCCTTGAACTGGAGCATCAGTGTCATCAGCAAGCTTCTTGCCCTTAAGATCTTTCTTCTTCTGTTCTTCAGCGCTTATCTTTTGTCTCTCAAAATAATGATGAGGCTTAGGGAAATACTTATTAGGCTCCTGTGCATTAGGAGGTAGCTTCCCAAGTTTAGCCTTTCTTCTGTATTGTACAATAGCCTCTTGCCTGGCTTCATGTTTTCTCCATTCTTGGTCAGAGTACCATTTGCCCCTTTCTAGGAAATTATCCTTTGCAGCTTTCCATGTTCAAAATCAGGCCTTAACTCTATCTGTTCTCTGAATCTCTTCTTTGATAATAGAGCTTCTTGCTCTTTCAAAACTGCCTCTGACATAGGCTTGTCTACTTTCTCAATGATCACATTTTGATTTCCTTCAGGAGGGCTATACATAGACTGGACTTCTTGAAGTATCATTTCAAAATCTGCAGGAGGATAAATGACTTAAGCAACTTCAGCAGGCTCTCCTCCAAAAATAGCAGAGTTTATACCAGATTCAGCAACATTATCATCATCACACAAGGGTGGATATCCAAGGGTGGCTCTGATGCTGTTTGAAATCCATTTAGCATGGTCAGAGCCTTCTTTGACTAACACCCTCTCCCCCTTTATGACTTCTCTAGCCACATGATCTCTAAGATCATCCTTCTGAAACATGATCTGTTCATCCATATAATTTACTCCATCTTTATAAAAACCCCTCAACTTCAGCAGCAGTCCAGAAATAACCTTTTGAGAATCTGTAATAGCAGTTTTTACAGCAGTTATGCCTGCCTGGAAATCCTTATCAAACTTTTCCTTATCAAACTCTGGCTTGGCTGTAGAATTATCAGCAGTTGGGGCAGTTGCAATGTTCATAATTTCAGTAACAATTGCATTATGAGAAGCAGTCAGATTATCATTCATCCGAATCTGATTTTCCAGGACATATCCTTGTTTGACTGCCATATCATCAACCTGTGACTTTATCTTCTCTTGATGAGTGGCCAGATAAACCACTACATTACCTCCTTTATGAAAACAGTCAGTCATTTCCTTCTAATTTTGATTCACTTCAAATCTTATAGATTTTATGTCTTGAGCCAGATCAAATTGAAGTGATTTATGTCCTTCATCCATATATTTTTCTAAAGCCTTCCTTTGCTCATCCATTTTGATCTGCAAAGCCACTAATAAAGTGCTGTAATCAGCTGTTGGGGCAGGTTGTGGAGCAACTGTTTGCAGTGCCTTCTTGTAGCTCTGGCTCCTTCTTTTGAAGACCATAAGATTCCTTTTCTTGGCTTGAGCAACTTCTTCATCCTCAGAAGTAGAAGTACTGGCAATGTCTACCCTTTCCTTAGGACTAGGAGGCAATTCCTTCTCAGTCCTTGGTAGCTCCCCCTGTGTCCTTTGCTCCTCATTCTCATTTCTAATTTGCTCCTCTTTATTTCTTGCAGTCTTCGCCTGAGACCTAACATGCTCCCCCTCAAGATCTACCTGCTCCACCTCAAAAGCTGCTCTCTCTCTCTCAAAATCAGTCTGTAATAAATCAGGGAACAACTCTTCTAGAGTTAACTCCTGTTGAGTAGGGACTGGAGAATCTCTAATCTCAGGAGCATTATCAGCAACTGATGTGTCTTCCATGATAACATCTTGTGGTTGACTATGTATCTGAGTTGCTGATCAACATCAATTAAAGATTCAGTCAATACTTCATCCTCAATATGGAAAATTAATTGATTAACTTCATTGATTACCTCAAGAATTGTTTGTGTTGCCCTTTCACTGTCTAAGTGAGTTGGCTCTTCCATATGTTGAGGCTCCCCCTGGAGTGGATCCAAGTGAATGGGGCTAGCAGGTGGTTGCTCCCCCTGCCTCAGTGTATCTTCATACCTTACTGGTGACCTTCCAGTAACATCAGCTTCTTCCTCATTTGAACTGAAAACTACTTGGTCCTCTGAACTGCTAGAGGATTCAGAAGCTAGTATGGCTTTCTTATTCTACTGTGGAGGAACTTCTTTTTCTGGAGTAGGCATGTCCTTTGTTAACACCCTATCCCACCTTGAGATAATCCTAACATCCATTCTCCTCATGTGATTTATCTTTGATCCAGCAGCTTGGTTCATCACTTCTGGAATAGTTCCAGCCAAGACCAAACTCATAATCCTACCCAGATTGGGCTTCTTCAGACTTTCCTTAATCTTCTCAAACATTACTGCTGACCAATCAGTTTTGAGTTTGAAAATGATCTTTGTCATTAAACTGAACATGTGAGTTAATATTCTATCATGCCCACCTGGCTTGCTCAGAATTACCTTTCCTACCACTTCAGATAAAAACTTTCCTTGCATGTTCATCCCTTTCCTATTAAAAACTGATCCAATCTTCATGTTTGAATCTAGTCCACACCATTGCATTGACTCCCTTATCTTTGATGCAGGTACACCTTCCTCTTCTTTAGTTCTAGGTAGATGTAGAACTTTTATTAGACTTTTCTGGGTGATTTTTACTTTTGCCCTATGGACTGTGGACTTAATCTTGAGTCCAGTTTCATCAAGGGTAGCTGCACTAAAAAATTCAAGTACCTCCTTCTTCCAGATCTTGGTTGGCTCAGACACTAGATACTCCAATCCATTCTCTGTAATTAGGGTTACTGTCTCCTTAATTTCAGATTCCGCATCGTCAAAGGCATGTCGTACTAGCTCATATCCTTCATTCACGTTCTCCTCAAGCTTAGGCGTCATTAGTGTTTTGAGAAATCTTGAATTTAGAGGAGAGAGATGTCGACACACAAGTTTGGTCTCGAAACTATGCAGAGCGTGTCGACAAACAATGTGGAAGACCTATTTATACCTTTCTAAAATCGAAGGTGAAAAGGCGCGTCAAAATACTCTAAATGTGTCGATAATGTTGAAAAGTGTCGACACTTAGTTGACTTTTATGTGTCGACACCAATTATGATGTGTCGACACTTATACATCTACATTCAACGATTAGTCGATACTTCACTCGACGAAATCAGTGTTAAACCTAAGTGTCGACACCACCCTGGATGTGTCGACACCTACTCTGGATGTGTCGACACTAATTCTCTGAAGTGTCGACATAGACTTTCTAGATGTGTCGACACCATTTCTCTGAAATGTCGACACCACTTCTATGTGTCAACACAGAGAACTCCTTGTGTCGACACCATTTTACTTAGCCAAATTTTATCAAACTATTCTAAGTTCAACATTCCTAATTCAATTTTAAACTTATTGAATTTAGTTTCATCAAGAGGCTTTGTAAACATATCAGCTATCTGATTATCTGTTTTAACATATTCTAGTGAAATGTCCTCCTTCTCTACATGTTCTCTAAGAAAATGGTATCTAATTTCTATGTGTTTAGTCCTACTATGTGAGACAGGATAATTTGCAATAGAAATGGCACTTGTAGAATCACAAAACAAAGGTGTTCTACTTACTTGAATACCATAATCTTCTAGATGATGTTGAATCCATAAAAGTTGTGCACAACAGCTTCCTACAGCAACATATTCTGACTCAGCTGTGGATATTGCCGCAGTGGTCTGCTTCTTACTGCTCCATGACACCAGCCTTCCTCCTAAAAATTGACAGGTTCCTGTAGTACTTTTTCTGTCTTCCTTACAACCTGCAAAATCTACATCTGAATAACCTGTTAGTAGAAAATCTCCATTCCTAGGGTACCAAAGGCCTAGATAAGGTGTGCCCTTTAGATATCTCAAAATCCTTTTGACTGTAGTCAGATGAGATTCTTTAGGGCATGCTTGGTACCTAGCACAGACACATGTAGCATACATGATATCTGGTCTACTAGCAGTCAAATATAGAAGGGAGCCAACTATCCCTCTATACAAAGTTTCATCTACAGGTTTCCCTGCACAATCTTTGCTTAGAGACATACTTGACCCCATAGGAGTTTTCATGGTAGTGGATGATTCCATACCATACTTCTTTATCAACTCTAGGGTGAACTTAGACTGGCATATGGACATGCCATCTTCAGTCTGTCATACTTGGAGACCCAAGAAGAACTTAAGTTCCTCCATACTGCTCATTTAAAATTTTCCTTGCATAAGTTTTGCAAACTTTCTGTAAAGATTACTTTCTGTAGACCCAAATATTATGTCATCTACATATATTTGGACTAGGATAATCTTGCCTTTAGATTCCCTAAGGAATAGAGTCTTGTCTATTTTACCCCTTGAGAATTTGTTCTCAATGAGGAAACTAGACATGGTTTCATACCAAGCCCTTGGTTCTTGTTTCAACCCATACAAAGTCTTCCTAAGTCTATAAACATATTCAGGTTTGAGAGGATCAACAAAACCTGAAGGCTGCTCTACATAAACTTCTTCCTTTAGATCTCCATTTAGGAAAGCTGACTTTACATCCATTTGAAATACCTTGAACCCTTGATATGTTGCATAAGAAAGGAACATTCGGATAGCCTCCAGTCTTGCTACTGTGCAAAGGTTTGATCAAAATCAATACCTTCTTCCTGCCTATATCCCTTTGCAACAAGTCTAGCTTTATTCTTTATGATGATTCCATTCTCATCCAATTTGTTCCTAACGATCCACTTTGTTCCAATGATATTGTGGTCTTTGGGTTTAGGAACAAGCTTCCAGACCTTGCACCTCCTGAACTGATTCAGCTCCTCTTGCATGACATCAATCTAGTGAGGGTCTAGAACTGCTTCTTCAAATTTCTTTGGTTCCACTTGTGATAGTAAACTGGAGTAAAGAACTGTACTCAGATTCCTGCTTCTAGTTTGCACTCCTTGTCTTGGATCACCAATTATCTGGTTAGCTGGATGATCCTTTAAGTGTCTATTAGCTGGAGGTAGTCTATCTTCAGGTTGTATACCTCCAGCCTCTTCATCAAGCTGTACCTCTTGGTCTTCTTTAGCATCTAGAGAGTCTTGTACTCCCCCTGGACAGCAGCCACCATTTTCCACTTGCCGAGTTGCAGTAGAACCTTCTGTAATGGTAAGCTTGTCCATCTTCTCATCTATACCTGTAGTGCTGCATACACTACTTGGCAACTCACTGTTAATCAGTCTTGCTTCATCAAAGACTACATGTATAAACTCTTCTACAACTTGAGTAATCAAGTTGTAGACCCTATAAGCTTTACTATTGTTGTTGTACCCAACAAAGATCCCCTCTTGCGATTTGGCAGCAAACTTGGTTAGATAAGACTTGCCATTGTTAAGTATATAGCACTTGCAACCAAAGATCCTGAAATAGGATAAATTTGGTTTTCTGCCCTTCACAATCTCATATGGAGTCTTTTTATGACACTTGGTGACAGTAGCCATATTGATCACTGACATGCAGTATTTACTGCCTCAGCCAAGAAATATTCTATGAGAGAAGTATCACTCAATAGAGTTCTACCAGCCTCTATCAATGTTCTATTCTTCCTTTCAGTAATACCATTTTGTTGTGGTGTTCTTGGTGAGGAAAATTCCTGCAAAATCCCAAATTCTTCACACATTTTTGTCATACTTTCAGACTGAAATTCAGTACCATGGTCACTTCTGATTTTGACCACTGTACTGTTCAACTCATTCTGAATTTGTTTAACAAAACTATATAAGATACTTGGGGTTTCAGATTTTTTTCTTAGGAAGAACACCCAGGAATATCTAGAATAGTCATCTACTACCACAAATGTATAGACCTTCCTACCTAGACTGTGAACTGGCATAGGACCAAATAGAACCATGATGTAGGGATGTCGGATCGGAGATCTCCGCGAAGCTAACGCTCTCCCTACGCACAACACGTCGTAGATCTACCGCACCTACACAGCACCTATCGCCCACAATAGTCCTCGTCTCAAAACGCAGCACAAACAACAAGGGAGGAATGGTCGACTCGAAAACGACGATCGGAAATTTGAGTCGGAATATTCCCCAAGAAAACACAAAGGTTGCCACTCCTTTTTGAGAGCAAGACCAAGGGTATAGGCCAAGATCCGCTCAGGCAAATAGGATCCACCCGATCCGGAATTAAAAAGCCTTGCAACGGCGATTTCAATTCAAAAACTTACAGCGATTAGATTAAAGATCCGGAGAAAATGATTTGCGAAAA
Organism: Platanthera guangdongensis; assembly: GCA_039583875.1. Taxonomy (NCBI): domain Eukaryota; kingdom Viridiplantae; phylum Streptophyta; class Magnoliopsida; order Asparagales; family Orchidaceae; genus Platanthera; species Platanthera guangdongensis. The sequence goes on from CM077150.1 coordinate 148,080,839, forward strand.
TCCACCACAACTAAGGAGAAGAATCACACAAGGAAGAGGGAAGGGATTACCCAACCGGAAAGCTTTCACACGAGATAACTGTGGGAGAATCACTCTCTCCACGGATCCACCGGCGTCACACCGAATGGTTTGCAACCTTCTTCCAAGGAGTCGCACCGAAGGAAGCCACGCCGGAGTCGCACCGAACGGGGATGGAGGAGGCAAGGCTTGGCTTCACACCAAAGGGGAGGGGGCGGCTATGGACTTCTCCATGGTGGCCGAATTTTCCACAAGGGGGGTTTTTAGGTTTCTTTTTCCAATTGCTTTAACTCTTCATGATAGCCTCCTTTAAATAGGAGTTACAAATAAGCCTTAGCCCTTCATGATGGAGATTTAATCTCATCCATCCGAATGGCTAATAGGAGTTACAAATAATCCTTAGCCCTTCATGATGGAGATTTAATCTCATCCATCCGAATGGCTAATTGCACACCAAAACTAAAATAGTTCAAATTGAAAATACAACAACACATGCAATGAATATAAAATTATCACATAAGCATAGGATTATTTTATATTCCAATTATAAAATAAAGTGCACGAAAAGGAAATAAATAAAACTAAGGCGTTGTCGTGGCGGTAGCACGGCGCGGGCGGAGGTTGTAGCGTAGCCGTCCGTTAGCGTCATCGTGCCGCCTCACGTCCTTGAGTCGTATGGCCTTAGCAACCGGATCATCAACAGCATCATCAGCATCGTCTTCAACCGGTGGAGGAGGGTCCGCGCCATCAATCCTCCCCCGCTCAAATGCACGCATCTCCGTTGCGTGGTCCAAGCGATAGCGGTGAAGGAGAGCGGCATCCAAACTCTGCAGCTCCGTCTCGAGTACCCAAGAGTCATCCGAAGGGGGCCGATCACGCCAACGGATGAGAAAGCGGTGGGTGTCGCCATCAGCAGTGGTAACAGGCTCAGCATCAAGTATCATCTCTGGAGTGGAGAACGTCCGTGGAAACCTGGGGAACATATTAGCAGTAGGCAGGAAAGAAGGCAACTTACCATCCGATGATATACCTGTGGGGACCGAAAGAGAGATATCATCCGTACTACCACTCCCCAACCCATGAGAATTTTTAGTGGGTGAAGAAGACGACAAAGAAATCAACTCTTGTGGTGGTGACACAAACATCGTTAAATCTGAAACATTAAAAATGGGGGAGATACCCCAATCAGCAGGCAAGTCCAAAATGAAAGCGTTGTCACCTAGCTTTTTAATAATCCGAAAAGGGCCGGCGCGCTTTGGTGCTAACTTTTTAACGGTGCCAGTTGGCAAGCGTTCGGGAACAAAACGGACTAAAACTAGATCGCCAATTTTGAAGTCTGATACTCTCCTATGTAAATTAGCGTGCGCTTGATAAGAGTCGTATTGCGTAGTCAAGGTGTCCCGTATACGTGCGTGTAAATCATGGATGTGCTGGGCGAAGGATTGTGCAAACTGACTTGCCTTGTACGTTGGGGGCAACGACACCAAGTCAAGCGGCACAGGAGCCCTATACCCGTGGACAATCTCATTTGGAGATAGACCCGTAGACCGATTCTTGGAATTATTGTAGGCTAATTGGGCATGGGGAAGGAGAAGATCCCAAGTGCTCTTGTGATCACTCACGAGGCATCGTAACAAATTTCCTAAGCTCCGATTAACCACTTCCGTCTGCCCATCAGTTTGGGGATGATAGGCAGAGGAAAACAATAATTTCGTTCCCATTAATATCCAAAGAGTCTTCCAAAAATAACTAGTGAATTTTACGTCCCTATCCGACACTATGGTCTTGGGCACTCCACGGTGACTAACGACTTCTTTAAAATAAATCTTAGCGACGTGAGACGCATCATTTGTCCTACTGCACGGGATGAAATAAGCCATTTTTGAAAACCTATCCACAACTACAAAAATTGAGTCGTGACGGCGTAGGGTAATGGGGAACCTATACTTGATGGTGATTTTGTTGATAGCCCGGTGATCAACGCACATCCTCCATGTACCATCCTTCTTGGGGGCAAGTAGGGCTGGTACAGCACATGGACTCATACTAGTCCTAATAAAACCTTTCGCTAGCAAGCCCTCGATCTGAGACTGCAACTCTAGGTGAGCCGCGGGGTGGAGTCGATAATGGGGCTGGTTTGGCAAGGAAGACCCCGGGATGAGATCTATCGCATGCTGGATATTCCTAAGAGGAGGTAACGTGGGCGGCAACTCATCCGGGTACACGTCCCTATACTCTTCCAACAGTACCCGTAACTCACTAGGTAGCTCATCATAAATGCTAGAATCGGGCTTCGCACGTAAGAGGACTTGCGCATACATAATTCCATCAAAGAACGGATCTCTCTCAAACTCTTTCCTACCAACGAGATTCAACGTTTTTTGTTCTACCGGGATAGTGGTGTCCTTAGCCAAGACTACGGGCTCCTTTGGGATGGTCGGCCTCAAAGTGATGGTTTTGCCATTGAATTTGAATTCATAAGTGTTGGCCCTACCCAAATGTGTAACATCACGGTCGTATAGCCAAGGGCGGCCTAACAACACATGACAAGCGTCCATCGGAAGGACATCACACCACACCTCATCAATGTAGGATTTGAATGAGAGTGGGACCAGGCATCGCTTGGTAATGGGTACAGAGAGCTTGTTGATCCAAGCGACCTGATATGGGGTCGGGTGTGGTTCCGTGACCAAGGACATACGTGCTACGACGTTCTCAGATATGACATTCACGCAGCTACCACCATCAACAATCAGCTTGCAAATCTTCTCGCCACTCTTAAAAATCAGAGAAAATATGCTCGTCCTCTTCCAATCATCTAATGGACGAGGAGTGGTCAAAATACAACGCATCACCATAAGGGGGTGATCGTCCTCTAAGTCACTAGGGACTCCTTCGGGGTCACTCTCTTCTGCGGCCTCGTATACATAATCGTCAGGGTCGGTAGTTGGCTCTAACAAGGCTAGAGTTTTTGTCTTTGTTGGGCATTCGAAGGCATAGTGGCCTTGAATGCCGCAAGAGTAACAAGTGGTGTTAGCCTTGCTAACCTTCCCGATAGGGACACGCTCACTCGAAGGGTTCTTGGAGTTCCTAGCGGTGATCACAATTGACTTCGACTCGGTAGATTTAAACTTTCCCTTATCAGGATATGTGAAATAAGATGCCCCAGTGGTGGACTTGTGCTTCGCATGAGCGTAACGGGAGTGAGCCTTAGAGGCTAGGTGTTTTTCAATTTCCAAGGCGGCATTGAAAGTCGTGCTCAAGTCCGTATGCCCATATCGCAAGAGCTTCCTTTGGATATCGGGGTTAAGGACCTTTCGAAATCTAGATAAAGTGACTTCGGGAATCTCCCTAAGGTCAAATCGCACCATTCGGTCCTTAAGTTCACCCATATATTCAGCTACCGAGCTTGAGCCCTGCCGTAGAGTGGCAAGCTCATCGAACATCTGTGTCCGATGGTACGCGGGAACGTACTGATCGGTCAACATGTTCTTCATTACTGGCCAACCTATAAGGGGGGCTCCGTGTCCGGTTCCTAATCTTCGCTCCTCATTCAGCCAGAACGTCTTTGCACGACCTGTTAACTTCATCCGGGCAACTTGGACCTTTTGGGGATCCGTCAGGTTGTGCCACTCGAAGTAACACTCCATATCCATAGTCCAGTTAAGGAAGATTTGGGGGTCTCCCATGCCATCATACGTGGGGGCATTTATCTTAATGTCCCTAGTAATGTCAAAGTCTCGCTCGGGGCGGTGTCCTTTAGGGGGAACCCGCGGAGAGTCCCCATCAGAATCCGAATCAGAGTTATGTTGGTGCCGGTTGGGCCGGTCAACATTAACGGGTGGCGGGGGTGGCCTAGCTTGGTTTTGTAGGATCTGGGCTAAGACGTTCCTAAGCTCAGCCATTTCGGCACGAAGACCCGCTATAGCCGCGGTGTTGGGATCACCATGCTCGTTCGCAGCCATATTAGACGTAGACGGGGTTGCGTACTCCGTTCCTAGCCTTGTGCGCATTCAGGTTTGGGAGGCCCCGGGCAAGATGAATTTTCCTAGGGCTGTAGCTATATTGAAAATAAGATATTTTTATATATTCCCAATGTGAATAACACGTAGATCGTTAAAAAAATTTTTTTTTGAAATTTTGCTGAAAAATAAAGATTTCAGCCCGCTATTGGCAGACCAGAGAAATAATTTTTTTGATTTTTTTTAGATCCGATCGACCAACAAGGAATGCAGAGAGGATGTTTTCAACGTGGGAGTTGAAACGACCGCCTCTGATACCAAATTGATGTAGGGATGTCGGATCGGAGATCTCCGCGAAGCTAACGCTCTCCCTACGCACAACACGTCGTAGATCTACCGCACCTACACAGCACCTATCGCCCACAATAGTCCTCGTCTCAAAACGCAGCACAAACAACGAGGGAGGAATGGTCGACTCGAAAACGATGATCGGAAATTTGAGTCGGAATATTCCCCAAGAAAACACAAAGGTTGCCACTCCTTTTTGAGAGCAAGACCAAGGCTATAGGCCAAGATCCGCTCAGGCAAATAGGATCCACCCGATCCGGAATTAAAAAGTCTTGCAACGGCGATTTCAATTCAAAAACTTGCAGCGATTAGATTAAAGATCCGGAGAAAATGATTTGCGAAAATCCACCACAACTAAGGAGAAGAATCACACAAGGAAGAGGGAAGGGATTACCCAACCGGAAAGCTTTCACACGAGATAACTGTGGGAGAATCACTCTCTCCACGGATCCACCGGCGTCACACCGAATGGTTTGCAACCTTCTTCCAAGGAGTCGCACCGAAGGAAGACACGCCGGAGTCGCACCGAACGGGGATGGAGGAGGCAAGGCTTGGCTTCATACCAAAGGGGAGGGGGCGGCTATGGACTTCTCCATGGTGGCCGAATTTTCCACAAGGGGGGTTTTTAGGTTTCTTTTTCCAATTGCTTTAACTCTTCATGATAGCCTCCTTTAAATAGGAGTTACAAATAAGCCTTAGCCCTTCATGATGGAGATATAATCTCATCCATCTGAATGGCTAATAGGAGTTACAAATAAGCCTTAGCCCTTCATGATGGAGATTTAATCTCATCCATCCGAATGGCTAATTGCACACCAAAACTAAAATAGTTCAAATTGAAAATACAACAACACATGCATTGAATATAAAATTATCACATAAGCATAGGATAATTTTATATTCCAATTATAAAATAAAGTGCACGAAAAGGAAATAAATAAAACTAAGGCGTTGCCGTGGCGGTAGCACGGCGCGGGCGGAGGTTGTAGCGTAGCCGTCCGTTAGCGTCATCGTGCCGCCTCACGTCCTTGAGTCGTATGGCCTTAGCAACCGGATCATCAACAGCATCATCAGCATCGTCTTCAACCGGTGGAGGAGGGGCCGCGCCATCAAACCATATGCAAGAGGTAGAGACACCTCACTGAATCCTTGTTTTCAAGGCTATGAAAGGTGGATTTGGTCTGCTTTCCTTTTTGACAAGCTGAGCATATCACATCCTTTATACACTTAACTTGAGAACCATTCCTCACTAACTCTTTGCTAAAGAGTTGGCCAATAGTCTTGTAATTAAGATGGGCTAGCCTCTTATTCCATTTGACAAAATGAGAGACTCTCTCATCAGCTACAAGACAGATAGGAGAAACATTGTTCTCACACACAAAGTCAAGACAATAAACATTTCTCTTCCTATATCCTATCAAAATGATCTTTTGATCACTTGACCCTTTGATATGACAACCATTCTTGACAAATGAGATGTCATATCCTAAATCACTCAGCTGACTTATGCTTATAAGGTTGTGTTTCAAACCTTTCACATAGGCCACTTGAGTGATAGTAATCTGATTACTAGAAATATTACCAAAGTCTTTGATGATTCCTTTTTCTTAACCACCAAAGGTGACTTTAGGGCCATCCATGATAGGTGTGTAGTCCTTCAGCAACCCCCTTGTTGCAGTCATGCCTGGAATATCCACTGTCCAAGTACCATATAGGGGCATGGCCACTTGGACTCACCTGCAAAATAGATTACTTAACCTTAGAACCCAAATAGCTCTTGGGTCCTTGGTGCAAGTTAGCCTGACATTTAACAAAACTACCTGTAGCTCTTCTAGCAGGCAGTTTGCTACTTTCCTTGACATTAGAATTGTGCCAACAATCTATGGCAAAGTGGCCTATCTTGCCACAACTCCAACACTCAAACCTGTTGTACCTTTGTTTAGGTACTACCCTGGCTAAATTATCTACAACAGGCTTTTTGTTTTGTGCTGGGGCTTTGCCTTTAGATTTGGACCTAGCAGTTCAGGCAGTTTTCTTAAATCCTAATCTAGCCTTACCCTTTTGAGGTACAAACTCATCTATCAAGGGTAAAACAGTTTTAAGTTTAGAAAAACTTGCTACTATCTCTTTCTCTTTCTAAAGTTTAACCTCCAGATTTGTAATCTGATCATTCTTGAATTTAATAGTACCCATCTGAATAACAGTAATATTTTTCAGTCTGGCTATCTCATTCAGTTTCTGATCTAACAACTTTTCTGAATCAGAAGCAGCCAATTTAAGAATAGCAATCTCCTTTGCCTGAGTTTTGGCCAAGGTTTTGCTTTTCTTCAAGGCCTGCAACAAGTCTCTATATTCATCAATTAACTGATGAATATCTCCTTCAGATTCAGACCCACCCACATCACATGATGCAGATGTATCTGACTCTGACTTAGAACTATAAATTGAACTAGAAGAACAACTTTGTACCTTACTTGGTCCAGGCTGATCCTGGATCTTGTCTCCTTCAGATATAGCCATCAGTCCCTTGCATTGATGGTCTTCATGCTCATAAATTGAGTTCATTAACTGCATGAACTCATCTTCTTCCTCTTCAGCAAATAATCCAATGTAGGCTTCAACTTCTGATTCTGTTTCTGAAGATGACTGGTCTTGTCAGACTCTTGTCTTTCTTAGGAACAAAGGACTTTCCTTTTTTGCTCTTAGCCTGAGTCTTCTTTTTGTCAGCTGACTCCTTCCTATTTTCAGGACAGTCAGCCACTACATGTCCCTGTCTATTGCAGCAATAGCACACAATCTTTGAAGATGTAGCTTTGCTTGGCTTGGACCTGCTTCTGTCATTCCTGGATGACTTTCTCTTCTGATAGTAAAAGCAGCAAAGTCTTCATCACTTTCACTGTTATCAGAACTCTTGCTATCTGAATTATTTGTGATAGCCTCAGCAATTATTTTAGGTGGAGATGGAGACTTGCTTCTATACTTCTTAGTGGCTTCAGTCTTGAAGTCCATAGACTTTTCCTTGTGCTCCACTCTAGTATTCTTCTCTTCCTCCTTGTGCTCCACTCTAGTATTCTTCTCTTCGTTCTTTCTAGCCATTAACTGTATCTCATAAGATAGCAGTTTTCCAAACAAAGTTAGAGGAGGTATATCAGTAAGTTTGGCCACTTCCCTAATGGCACAAATCTTGGTTTCCCAGTCCTTAGTCAGGGATCTTAAGAACTTGTCATTCAGCTCATAGTTGCTAAAGTCTCTTCCATAGGACATCAACTCATTAACTATCCTATAGAACTTCTTGTAACATTCTGTAATCCTATCAGACTTACCTTGTTTGAAGCTTTCATATTCTTGATTTAACATTGACTTCCTATCTTGTCTTACTTCCTCTGATCCCTCCATATAGACTATTAATGTGTCCCACATTTCTTTAGAGGTCTTACAATGGATTAAGTTCTGAAATGTTGAATCTTCAATGACACTAACAATTATATTATGGACTCTCTTGTCCATAGTGGCCAGGATGATTTCATCTTTAGTCATTTCAGAAAAGTCCTTGGGAGTTTTCTGATTTGCATCCAGAATGGATATCTTCATTGGCACATATGGGCCTTCTTTGACTGTAATATATATCCTTGGGTCAGAAGTGAAAGAAATTGTACCTAATCACCTAGAGGGGGGGTGAATAGGTGACCTTAATCTTTTTAAACTTTAAGGCAGAATTAATCACAACATTCACTGAGCTTTAAACAGCATACACAGAATCAGACACACACACAGAATACACACAGTTTTATAGTGGTTCCCCAAGGTTTGGGTACATCCACTTTCCCCCTTCGCCTATCTATTAGTGTACTAGATTCGGCCCAACTTCTCCACTATTCCTCAGATCCTCAGATCTTACACTCAGAACCCCAAACAGGTTCCTACAACTCAGGCTCAAAGCCCTACCACTCAGTCTTCACCAAGACCTACACTCAGCCTTCAACAAGGCCTACACTCAGCCCTCAACAAGGCCTACACTCAGAGAAATGAATCTCCTACACTCAGGCACACAGGCCCTATCACTCAGCCTTTTTAATTTCAGGCTTACAACTCAGATCCCTTAGGATCCTACAAGAGATCAAAATTATAATGTATATACCCACAACTCAAAATAAGAGAGAAGAGTTGACAGGTTTCTTGATGAGTTCTTGGAAGAACTTTGCTGAGATCAACCTTCCTTGGCTTCCTTCAAAGCTTCTTAAATTTAGAACACAGTAGGGTTGAGTCTCTATGCATATGATCTTCAATCACTGCTGACTTAAGAATCAGATCTCAATCTGAAACTTTCTTCACAGCATGGTTCAACAGCTGTCTTCTTAGAAGGAGCTCTCTCTCTCTCCAACTTCTTAGATCTTCTGATCACTTCAATTGATTGTTGTTGATCATCTTCTGATTGCTGACAGAATAAGCCTTTATATAGGCTTTCTTCATGGTGACCAGCTGATCCGGTTTCTAACAACTTTCTGACAGCTCTGACAGTTGCAGTAGACCGGCTGGAATGGCAGCTGTCAAGTCATCCAGTCACTTCTTGAATTCTCTGTAACTATCTGAAAGTGTCGAGACAGTCAGTTTTTAAGTGTCGACACTAATATACCAAGTGTCGACACAAGTAGGCTAAGTGTCGACACTAGACTTCATGGTGTCGACACAACTCCTTGTGTTGTAGAAATTACTTCTCGACACTGCTTCTTCAACATGTGTCGACACTGATCCTGTGTGTCGACACAAGTCCTTCTTCTTTGATACTTAGTTGATTTCTTGTAAGTGTCGACACAACTCCTTTGTGTCGACACATCTTCTTGTGTTGATACTTGCTTAGTGTCGACACATCTCCTTGGTGTCGACACATGCCTTCTGTGTTGATACTTTTGCTGAGTGTCGATACAGCTCCTTCTGTCGACACATTCCTCTTGTGTTGAGACTTTGACTAAGTGTCGACACATCTCCTTTGTGTCGACACTTGTACTTAGAGTTTGTTGAAATTTGCTGAGTGTCGACACAGCCTCCTAGTGTCGACACTTGTATTGAACTCTGTTGAAGTTTTCTGAGTGTCGACACAGCCTCCTAGTGTCGACACTTGTTGATGTCGACAAAGTTCCTCTGGGTGTCGACACTGCTTTTAAGTGTCGACACAGCTTCTCTGGACATTTCTTCATTGAGTGTCGACACAGCCTGTATGTGTCGACACTTTCCTTCTGGTGTCGACTCTGCATTCTTGGTGTTGACACAATTACTCCAAGTGTCGACACAGCTTCTCTGGGTGTCGACACAAGCCTTCTTAAGTGTCGACACTTTTATTTTAGGTGTCGACACATGGACTTAGAAACTTTTAAGCTTTCCCTGCAATTACTTAACCTGCACAAGGTAACTTAAAATACATCAAATACACCTTGATGTATATCATTGAGTGGGGTGAGGCTTCTTCAAATCAGGTACATTTTTTCAATGTACCCAACAAGAAGCTTCCATAAAGAGTCTCACCATCTCTTTCCATATGTCAAATATCTCTTTTCTACATATTGGCAATTTCATTGACCCCAGCTCTTTGTGATTCTCACTAGAACTCATTTTCTTGATCCCCTTTCTTGGGATTTTAAATCTCCCTTAAGGATCTCACCATGTTAAGTATTCTTTACAACCAAAGATCCTTGAAATAGGATAGATTTGGTTTTCTGCCTTTCACAATCTCATATGGGGTCTTATTATGGCTCTTGGTGATAGTAGCCCTATTAATCACATGACATGCAGTGTTTACTGCCTCAGCCCAGAAATATTCTGGGAGAGATGTGTCACTTAATAGAGTTCTACCAGCCTCTATCAAGGTTCTATTTTTCCTTTCAGTAATGCCATTTTGCTGAGGTGTTCTTGGTGAAGAAAATTCCTGAAATATCTCAAACTCTTCACATAGCTTTGTCATACTGTTAGACTGGGATTCAGTACCATGGTCACTTCTTATTTTGACAACTGTACTGTCTAACTCATTCTGAATTTGTTTGACAAAACTATAAAAGATACTAGGAGTTTCAGATTTCTGTTTAAGGAAGAACACCAAGGAAAACCTTGAGTAGTCATCTACAACCACAAATGTGTAGACCTTCCTACCTAGGCTGTGAACTGGCATAGGACCAAAAAGATCCATATGCAAGAGGTATAAGCACCTCACAACATCTTTGTTCTCAATGCTGTTAAAGGTGGATCTGGTCTGCTTGCCCTTTTGACAAGCTGAGCATATCCCATCCTTAATACACTTAACCTGAGGACCATTCCTCACTAACTCTTTAATATAGAGTTGACCAATTGTCTTATAGTTAATATGGGCTAGCCTCTTGTGCCATTTGACACAATGAGAAACTTTCTCATCAGCTACAAGATACACAGGAGAAACATTATTCTCACACATAATGTCTAGACAATAGACATTTCTCTTCCTATAACCTGTCAGAATGATCTTTTGATCATTTGACCTCCTGATATGACAACCATCTTTGACAAATGAGATATCATATCCTAAATCACTCAGCTGACTTATACTAATGAGGTTGTGTTTCAAACCTTTAACATAAGCCACTTGAGTAATTGTAATAAGGTTGCTAGAAATGTTACCAAAGCCTTTGATGATTCCTTTTTCAGAACCACCAAAGGTGACTTTAGGACCATCCTTGATTGTTGTATAGTCCTTTAGCAATCCCCTAGTTCCAGTCATGTGCCTGGAACATCCACTGTCCAAGTAGCATATTGGGGCATGGCCACTTGGACTCACCTGCAAAACAGATTAGTTAACCTTAGAACACAAAGAATTCTTGGGTCCTTGGTGTTGGTTAGTTTGCCTCTTAACAAAACTACCTGTAGCTTTTCTAGCAGGCAGATTGCTACTCACCTTGGCACTTGAATTGTGCCAACAGTCTATGGCAAAGTGGCCTACCTTGCCACAACACCAGCACTCAAATATGTTGTACCTTTGTTTAGGTACAACCCTGGCTGTTTTGTTTACAGCAGGCTCCTTGTTGAGAACTAGGGCTTTGCCCTTAGACTTGGACTGTATAGTACTGGCAGGTTTAGTAAACCCCAATCCAGTTTTACTTTTCTGAGAAATGAACTCATCTATCAAAGGTAGAACAGACTTTGGTTTAGAAAACCTTGCTACTATATCTCTCTCTTTCTGAAGATTAATCTCCAGATTTTTGATTTGATCATTTTTAAATGTTATAGTCCCCATCTGAATAACAGTAATGTGCTTCATTCTGGCTATTTCATTTAATTTCTGATCAAGCAACTTGTCAAAATCTGTTGCAGAAACTTTAAGACTAACAATCTCCTTAGCCTGACTCTTGGCCAAGGATTTTCTTTTCTTCAAAGCTTGCAACACTACTCTATATTCATCAATTAATTGATGAATGTCTCCTTCAGATTCAGATCCACTCTCATCACTTGATGATGATGTATCTGAATCTGACTCAGTACTAGAAATTGAACTAGCAGAACAATTTTGTACCTGACTTGGTCCAGGTTGATCCTGGATGTTGTGTCCTTTTGATAAGGCCATCAGTCCCTGGCACTGACTGTCCTCATGCTCATATATAGAGTTCATTAACTGGATGAACTCCTCTTCCTCTTCTTCAGCAAACAGTCCAATATAAGCTTCAGCTTCTGAATCAGTTTCTGAAGATGACATATCAGACAGACTTTTGTCCTTCTTAGCAACAAAGGACCTTTCCTTTTTGCCCTTGATCTGAGTCTTCTTCTTATCAGTTGACTCTTTTCTTTTATCTGGACAGTCAGCAACAACATGTCCTTGTCTGTTACAATAATAACAAACTATCTTTGAAGATGTAGTTTTACTTGACTTGGGCTTTCTCCTGTCATACTTTGATGACTTCTGTGAAGTGGATGGCTTAAACCTCCACTATTTCTTCTTTAGAAACTTCTGAAAATGTCTTGTAAAAGCTGCAAAATCTTCATCACTCTCACTGCTTTCAGAATTCTTGCTTTCTGACTCATCTGTCTTAGTCTCAGCAACTTTTGAAGGTGGAGATGGAGAATTACTTTTATATTTCCTAGTGGCTTCTGTCTTGAAAGCCACAGCTCTTTCTTTATGCTCAACTCTGGAAGTCTTCTCCTCCTCCTTCCTTACCATTAACTGCATCTCATATGATAACAGTTTTCCAAACAATGTTTGAGGAGGAATGTCTGCTAATTTGGCCATTTCCCTTATAGCACAAATCTTAGTATCCCAGTCTTTAGTTAGGGATCTCAAGAACTTATCATTCAGCACATAATTGTTGAATTCTCTTCCATAGGACATTAAATTATTAACTATCCTATAGAATTTCTTGTAGTACTCAGTTATGCTATCAGACCTTCCTTGTCTGAAGCTCTCATACTCTTGATTTAATAAAGACTTTCTGTCCTGTCTAACTTCTTCAGAGCCCTCCATATACACTATCAGTGTGTCCCACATTTCCTTTGATGTTTTACTGTGAATTAAATTCTGGAATGTGGCATCATCTATGGCACTTACAATAATATTCTGTGACCTCTTGTCCATAGTGGCCAGAATAAGCTCATCTTTATTCATCTCTGAAAAGTCCTTAGGAGTTCTCTGATTTGCATCCAGAACTGATACTTTCATTGGCACATATGGCCCTTCTTTGACTGTGATATAGATTCTAGGGTCAGTGGCTTCCATAAATAATCTAACCCTTTCTTTCCAAATTCCAAAAATCTCCTTTCTATAGATTGACAACTTCATGGATCCTAGCTCTTTGTGATTCTCAGTTGAACCCATTTTCTTGATTCTTGATTATACTGAATCTGCCAACAGGATCTTTACTCAGACTGTTATGTCCTTTTTGAGTAACCTCCCTTTGATACCACTTGAAAAAAATTGTACCTATTCAGCTAGAGGGGGGTGAATAGGTGACCTTAATCTTTTTAAACTTTTAGGCAGAATTAATCACAGCATTCACAGAACTTTAAACAGCATACACAGAATCAGACACACATACAGAATACACACAGTTTTATAGTGGTTCCCCAAGGTTTGGGTACATCCACTTTCCCCCTTCGCCTATCTAGTAGTGTACTAGATTGGGCCCAACTTCTCGACTATTCCTCAGATCCTCAGATCTTACACTCAGAACCCCAAATAGGTTCCTACAACTCAGGCTCAAAGCCCTACCACTCAGTCTTCACCAAGACCTACACTCAGCCTTCAAGAAGGCCTAAACTCAGCCCTCAACAAGGCCTACACTCAGAGAAATGAATCTCCTACACTCATGCACACAGGCCCTATCACTCAGCCTTTATAATCTCAGGCTTACAACTCAGATCCCTTAGGATCCTACAAGAGATCAAAATTACAATATATATACCCACAACTCAGAATAAGAGAGAATAGTTGACAGGTTTCTTGATGAGTTCTTGGAAGAACTTTGCTGAAATCAACCTCCCTTGGCTTCCTTCAAAGCTTCTTGAATTTAGAACGCAGTAGGGTTGAGTCTCTATGCATATGATCTTCAATCACTGTTGACTTAAGAATTAGATCTCAATCTGAAACTTTCTTCACAGCCTGGTTCAACAGCTGTGTTCTTAGAAGGAGCTCTCTCTCTCCAACTTCTTAGATCTTCTGATCACTTCAATTGATTGTTGCTGATCATCTTTTGATTGCTAATAGAATAAGCCTTTATATAGGCTTTCTTCATGGTGACCAGCTGATCCGGTTTCTAACAACTTTCTGACAGCTCTGACAGTTGCAGTAGACCGGCTGGAATGGCAGCTGTCAAGTCATCCAGTAACTTCTTGAATTCTCTGTAACTGTCTGAAAGTGTCGAGACAGTCAGTCTTTAAGTGTCGACACTAATAGACCAAGTGTCGACACAAGTAGGCTAAGTGTCGATACTAGTCTTCATGGTGTCGACACAACTCCTTATGTTGTAGAAATTACTTCTCGACACTGCTTCTTCAACATATGTCTACACTGATCCTGTGTGTCGACACAAGTCCTTCTTCTTTGATACTTACTTGATTTCTTGTAAGTGTCGACACAACTCCTTTGTGTCGACACATCTTCTTGTGTTGATACTTGCTAAGTGTCGACATATCTCCTTGGTGTCGACACATGCCTTCTATGTTGATACTTTTGCTGAGTGTCGACACAGCTCCTTGTGTCGACACATTCTTCTTGTGTTGAGACTTTGGCTGAGTGTCGACACATCTCCTTTGTGTCGACACTTGTACTTAGAGTTTGTTGAAATTTGCTGAGTGTCGACACAGCCTCCAAGTGTCGACACTTGTACTTGAACTCTGTTGAAGTTTGCTGAGTGTCGACACAGCCTCCTAGTGTCGACACTTGTTGATGTCGACAAAGTTCCTCTGGGTGTCGACACTGCTTTTAAGTGTCGACACAGGTTCTCTGGACATTTCTTCATTGAGTGTCGACACAGCCTGTATGTGTCGACACTTTCCTTCTGGTGTCGACTCTGCATTCCTGGTGTCGACACAATTACTCCAAGTGTCGACACAGCTTCTCTGGGTGTCGACAAAAGCCTTCTTAAGTGTCGACACTTTTCTTCTAGGTGTCGAAACATGGACTTAGAAACTTTTAAGCTTTCCCTGCAATTACTTAACCTGCACAAGGTAACTCAAAATACATCAAATACACCTTGATGTATATCATTGAGTGGGGTGAGGCTTCTTCAAATCAGGTACATTTTTTCAATGTACCCAACAAGAAGCTTCCATAAAGAGTCTCACCATCTCTTTCCATATGTCAAATATCTCTTTTCTACATATTGGCAATTTCATTGACCCCAGCTCTTTGTGATTCTCACTAGAACTCATTTTCTTGATTCTTTCTTGATTCTTAAATCTCCCTTAAGGATCTCACTCTGACTGTTAAGTCCTTCTTTGAGCAACCTCCCTCTGATACCACTTGAAAGAAATATTGCCTAACCACCTAGAGGGGTGGTGAATAGGTGTACTTTTCCTTTTTAATTTTAAGTCAGAAACTCTGTACAATTAAACCTGTATTTGCAATATTCTACAACTATTCAGCACAGCTAGCTCAGCAATCACAGAAATAATCAAACACAGAGTGCACACAGATTTTTATAGTGGTTCCCCAAGGTCTGGGTACATCCACTTTTCCCCTTCGCCTATCTAGTAGTGTACTAGATTCGGTCTAACTTCTGCACTTCACCTCAGATCCTCAGATCTTACATCAGCTCAGAACCTAAACCAGGTTCCTACAACTCAGAGTGTCCCCACTCCTACAACTCAGGCAAACAGCCCTACCTCAGCCTTCACCCTAGCTCAGATCTATAATAGATCCTACAGAAAATTGATTAAACAAAGTTTATGACCACTACCCTGAAAGAGAGAGAGGGGATAGATGGCTTTTTGATGAGTTCTTGAAAGAACTTGTCAGAGATCAACCTCCCTTAGCTTTCTTCAAAGCTTCTTGAATCTGAACTCAGTAGGGTTGAATCTTCTGTGAAGTTGATCTTCAATCAGCTTCTGACTTAAGATCCAGATATCAATCTGAATCTTTCTTGGCAGCCTGGTTCAGCAACTGCTCTTCTTAGATGGAGTTCTCTATCTCCAACTTCTTCTTGATCTTCTGTCGAAAATCTTCTGTATAATTTCTTCTCTCTTAGTTGTTGTTAGTTGGTTGTGATTGTTCTTCTATTAATCATGTTCGATATATTTCTGTTGAAGGAGAACGACCTTTATATAGTCTTCCTCCAAGGTAACCGGCTGATCCGGTTTCTAACGAACTTCTAACAGCTCTGACAGTTGTAGTAGATCAGCTGAAATGGCAGCTGTCAAGTCATCCAGTCACTTCTTGAAAATACTATCTCTGTCTGAAAGTGTCGAGACTGATCTTCATTATGTGTCGACACAAATAGACCAAGTGTCGACACAAGTGGAATAAGTGTCGACACATACCTTGGTGGTGTCGACACAACTCCTTCTGTTATTGTAACAGCTTCTCCACACTGCTTCTGTTGAATATGTCGACATTGATTGAGTGTGTCGACACAAGTACTTCTTCTTTAAAACTTAGTTGAATTCTGCAGTGTGTCGACACATCTCCTTTGTGTCGACACAAGTACTTCGTCTTTAACACTGTGTTAAAACTTGTTATGTGTCGACACAAGTTCTGTGTGTCGACATAGTTGATGTAGATAAAGCCTTCAGTGTGTCGACACAGCCTCCTGGTGTCGACAAATTTGATTTCAACTATTCTTCACAGTGTGTCGATACTGCCTGTATGTGTCGACACATTTCTTCTGGTGTCGACTCTGCCTTTCCTGGCGTCGACACAATTTACTCCAAGTGTCTACATATCTTTTCTCTAGTATTGACACAAGCCTTCATAAGTGTCGACACTGCTTCTCTAGGTGTCGACACATGGACTTAGAATTTTTCCTGCAATCATGTAGTTACTTAACCTGCACAAATAAACTCAAAACACATCAAATACACATTGATGCATATCATTGAGTAGGGTGAGACTTCTTCAAATCTGGTACACATTTTCCAATGTACCCAACAACTGACAAATCCCAAAATGGGATATTTGTTGGGTACAGCAATAATATTAAGGCTTATAGGGTCTACAATTTGGCTACTCAAGTTGTAGAAGTTTCAGTTCATGTCATCTTTGATGAAACTAAACTTGTTAACAGTGAGTTGCCAAGTAGTTCTTATAGCTCCACAGATATACATCAGAAGATGGACCAGCTTACTATCAGAGAAGTTCCAACTGCAAAGCAGGATGAGGAAAATGGTAGTTGATGTCCAGGGGGAGTTCAAGACACTCAAGATGCTGATGAAGAACATGAGGTGCAGCATAATGAAGAGATTGGAGAAGGTTAAACTGCTGATAGATTACCTCCAGCAGTTAGACAGTTGAAGGATCATCCTGCACACTAGATCATTGGTGATCCAAGATAAGGAGTACAAACAAGGAGCAGGAACTTAAACACAGTTCTTTGCTCTAGCTTCTTATCTCAAGTGAAACCCAAGAGATTTGAAAAAGCTATACAAGACCCTCACTGGATTGATGTTATGCAGGAAGTTGCTGTGCACAGCTGTTATGGATACAACATCAGTTAGCAGATTATGGTATTCAGGTAAGTAGAACTCCCTTATTGTGTGATTCTACTAGTGTTATTTCTATTGCTCATAATCCTGTTTCTCATAGTAGAACAAAGCATATAGAAATAGGATACCATTTTCTTAGAGATCATGTAGAGAAAGAAGATATCTCTTTAGAATTTGTTAACACTAATTTATAAATTGCAGACATGTTCACAAAGCCTTTAAATGAAACAAAATTCAATAATTTCAAAATTGAATTAGGAATGTTGTACATAAATTAGTTTAACAAATTTGGCTAAGTAAAATTGTGTCGACACAAAAAGTTGTCTGTGTTGACACATAGTAGTTGGTGTCGACATTCCACGGAAGTGATGTCGACACATCCAGAAAATTGGTGTCGATACTTCAGAGAAGTAGTGTCGACATATCCAGAAGTGGTGTCGACACTTAGAATCAATACGCAGATTTCGTCGAGCGCAGAATCGACACATATCGTCGAGCACACATTCGTCGACCTCAGATTGTCGAACTCGACTAAGACAAATAGAATTGATGTCGAGACATTAGAAGTCTGTGTCGACACATTTCAACTGTTTTGATACATTAAGAGAATTTTGACGCGACTTTTGACCTTCATTCTTTAGAAGGGTATAAATAGGTCAACAACAAACCCTGTCGACACACACTCCATATTTTCGAGACCAAAACCCGCTATCGACAACTTCTCTCTTCTCAATCCAAGATTTCACTCAACCCCAATGGCGCCAAAGCTAGAAGATAATGTAAACAAAGGCTATGAGCTGATATGCAACGCCTTTGATAATGCGGAACCCGAAATTAAAGCAGTAGTAACCCTAGTTGCAGATAATGGTTTGGAATTTCTGGTATCTGAACCTACTAAGATATGGAAGAAAGAAATACTGGAATTCTATGACATAGGTACTTTAGATTTGACTGGACTTGAGATCAAATCTACTGTTCAGGGAGCTAATGTTAAACTTACTTTGAAGAACTTGAGGAAAACCCTTCAACTTCCAAGAACTCAAAAAGAAGAAGAAGTACACTCTACCAAGACTAGGGAAGCACTTTAGTGGTGTGGTTTGGATCCCACCATGAAGATTGGATCTCAAATGAATAGAAAAGGGATGAATCTACAAGGTAAATTCCTTTCAGAAGTGGTTGGCAAAGTTATTCTCTGCAAGCCAGGGGGACATGATAGAGTTTCAGCCTATATGTTCAGCCTGATGACCAGGATTATCTACATACTGAACACAGATTGGTCTGTAGTAATCTTTGAAAAGATTAAGGAAAGTATTAAGAAGCCAAATTTGGGAAGGATCCTGAGTCTATACTTGGCTGGAATAATTCTAGAAGTAATGAAACAGACTGCTTGTTCAAAGATCAACCATATGAGAAGGATGGATATAAGGATAATCTCCAGATGGGATAGAGTCCTAACAAAGGACATGTCTAACGAAGAAAGGCCATAGATTCCTGAAAAATCTCCTGCACAAGAAATTACAGATGGTGTTCAGGTGCAGGGGGAGCCTCATCTTAAGGAAGAGTCAACCCACTTGGAAAGTGAGATGGCTTCACAAACTATACTTGAGGTAATCCAAGAAGTAAATCAATCAATTTTCAATAATGAGTATGAATCACTAATTGTGCCTTTGGTTGATGTTGATCAGACAACTCAACTAAACAGTCAAGCACAAGATGTTGTCATGGAGGATACATCTGCAGCTGCAGATGCTCCTGAGTTGGTAGTGCCTCAAGTCCCTACTCAACAAGAGTTAACCCTAGAAGAGTTGTTCCCTGATATGGAGCAAGCTGAGACTCAGGGGGAGAAAGCATAAATTGAGGGGGATCAAGTTAACATTCAGGGTGAGCAAGTAAGAACTGAGAGGGAGCAGGAAGGGACTCTGGGGGAGCAACCTAGGACTGAAGAGGAATTACCTCCTAGTCCTAAGGAAAGAGTTGATATTGTCAGTATCTCAGCTTCTGAAGATGAAGCAGAAATACAAGCCAAAAAGAGAAAGTTGATGGTTTTCAAAAGGAGAAGCCAAAACTATAAAAGGGCTTTGCAAACTGCTCCTCAACCTGCCCCAGCAACTGATTATAGTTCTTTGTTGATATCCTTGCAAGTAAAATTGGATGAACAAAGGATAGCCATGGAGAAATATATGGATGAGACCCATAAAGATCTGCAATTCTCCTTGGCTCAAGATATTAAATATATAAGATTTGAAGTAAATCAGAATAATAAGGAAATGACTGATTGTTTCCACAAAGGTGGAAATGCAGTAGTCTATCTTACAAAACAACAAGTAGGAATAAAGACTCAAGTTGATGAAATAGCTGTTAAACAAGGCTATGTTCTTGAAAATCAGCAAAGGATGAATGACAATCTGACTGAATCACATAATGTGATTGTCACAAAATTGAAGAATACTGTTGCTGCCCAGGCTGAGGCAAGTGCTAAAGCCAAGTCAGATTTTGATAAACAATTACAGGAAGAATTAGCTGCTGTCCAAACAGCTATTAAGACTTCACAAAATATCATTTCTGCACAGCTACTGAAGTTAAGGTCATTTTATAAAGATGGCATTAATTATCTAGATAAACAAGTCAAATTTCAGAAAGATGACCTTAGAGATCACATTGAAAGAGAAGTCATAAAGGGGGAGAGAGTATTAGTCAAAGCAGGCTCAGATCATGCTAAATGGATATCTAATAGCATCAGAGCCACACTTGGATATCCACCCCCCTATGATGATGATAATGTAGCTGAGTCAGGTATACAACCTGCTTATTTTGGAGGTGATCAACCTGAAGTTGCTCAGGTCATTTACCCTCCAGCAGACTTTGATATGATTCACCAAGAAGTACAGTCAATGTACAGCCCTCCAGAGGGTAACAACAGTGTTATCATTGAGAAAGTTGAAATGTAAGAGGCAGCTGTGAATAAGGAGCAAGAAGCTCAACTGTCAAAGAAGAGATTCAGAGAACAGGCTGAGTTAAAGCCTGATTTTGAGCAGTGGAGTCCTAATTCTAGGAATATTATCCTAACTGCCTGGAAAGCTGTAAAAGACCAGACCCATGAAAGGGGCAAATGCTACACAGAGCAAGAATGGCAAAAGCATGAAGCTAGACAAGAAGCCATTCTACAATATAGAAGAAAGGCAAAAGCTGGGAAGCTACCTCCTAATGCTCAGGAGCCTAGCAAGTAATTCTCAAAGCCTTTTCACTATTTTGAAAGGCAAAGAATAAGAGCTGAAGAACAAAAGAAGAAGGATCTGAAGGGCAAGAAGCCAACTGAAGATATTGATGCTCCAGTACAAGCCAAGATCCAATCAGGCAAAGGAATAGTCATCAAGGAGCCTGAGAAGCCTTAGGATAGATTTACTAGATCTTACAACATTGTAATTTTTAGTGTTAAAAATCTATGTACACTATTGATGAGAAACTTTTGTAAGATTAAACAAAACAATGATTGATGATCATTATGTTTGCATCATTCTTCTGTGATGTCATTTTATACATGTTTTGTTTATAAGTTACCCTGTCATATAATATTTTTATACATCATAATATTTGTTTGTTATGAATGGTGTATATCATTGACTAAGGGTTATGACTTCTCCAAATAGGGGGAGATTGTTGGGTATATTGGAAAATGTGTACCAGATTTGAAGAAGCCTCACCTTACTCAATGATATGCATCAAAGTGTATTTGATGTTGTTTTAAGCTTATATGTGCAGCTTAAGAAAATGCAAGAATGTAGGAAAAAGTTTCTAAGTCCATGAGTCGACACCAGAAGAAGCTGTGTCGACACTTATGAAGGCTTGTGTCGGTACTGGAGAAAAGCTTTGTCGACACTTGGAGTTATTTGTGTCGACACTTGGAAAGGTTGTGTCGACACCAGAAGAAACTGTGTCGACACACAGAGGCAGTGTCGACTCACAGAGAAGGCTTAGTCGACATCAACTGTGTCGACACACAGAGGCAGTGTCGACACACAGAGAAAGCTTAGTCGACATCAATTGTATCGACACATAGAGGCAGTGTCGACACACTGAAGACTTTGTTGACATCTACTGTGTCGACATACAGGACTTGTGTCGACACACAGCAGAGTTTCAATAAAGTTAAAGAGAAGAAGTGATTGTGTCGACACACAGAATTAGTGTCGACACATTCTACAGAAGCTGTGTCGAGACGCAGTGTCAACACCAAGGGAGCTATGTCAACACCACCAAGGTTTGTGTCGACACTTAGTATACTTGTGTCAACACATGATGAAGTTCAGTCTCGACACTTTACTGACAGAGACAGAGTTTCAAGAAGTGACTGGATGACTTAACACCTGCCATTACCAACCGGTCTACTGAAGCTGTCAGTGCTATCAGAAGTTTGTTAGAAATGGGATGAGCCGGTTACCATGGAGAAATTCTATATAAAGGCACTCTCCATCAACAGAAAGATTGATGAAAAGAATATACACATACAGTTACATAAAAAATAGAAGAAGATTTTCGTCAGAAGATCTAAGAAGATATTTGGAGAGAGAGAGCTCCATCTATTGAAGTGAAGAAAGGGACTTATTTCAACAAGTCTCTTATGTGCAGAGTTTGAACCAGTCTGTCAAGAAAAATTCAGATTGAGATCTGAATTTCAAGAAAGAAGCTGATTGAAGATCAACTTCAAAGGAGTACAACCCTACTGAGTTTAGATTCAAGAAGCTTTGAGGAAAGCTAAGAGTGGTTGTTCTCTACCATCATATTCTTCTAAGAACTGATCAATAAACCTTCCATCCTTTCTCTCTCAACCAGGGTGGTGGTATATTACAAACTTAAATCTATTTTCTATAGGATCTTTATAAGATCTAAGTTGTTAGCCTGTTTTTATAAAGGCTGAGTTGTATGAGATTATTTTCTCTGAGTGGTAGGCCTTGTTGAAGGCTGAGGTTGGGCTGTGAGCTTGAGTTGTAGGAGATTGTTATCTCTGAGTTGTAGGCCTTGTTGAAGGCTGAGGTAGGGCAGATTGTCTGAGCTGTAGGAGTATGGACTCACCCTGAGTTGTAGTAGCCTTGTTTGGGTTCTGAGCTGTAAGATCTGCGGATCTGAGGTGAAGAGAAGAAGTTAGGCCGAATCTAGCACACTGCTAGATAGGCGAAGGGGGAAAGTGGATGTACCCAGACCTTGGGGAACCACTACAAAACTGTATGCAATTTGTGACTGTGTGTATTTCTGTGAATTCTGTGATTGTGGTAGCTGTAGAACTGATAGATTAATTTCATTATCTGAATAAATATTCTGCGTTAGTGTAAAAAGAAATTGCACCTATTCACCCCCCCTTTAGGTGTTTAAGAACCAATTCTTTCAAGTGGTATCAGAGGGAGGTTCCTCAAAAGATAGACTTAACAGTCAGAGTGAGATCTGTGAGGCAGAATCAGTTCAAGAAAATGGGTTCAGGAGAAAACCATAAAGAACTTGGTGCAATGAAATTGCCTATTTGCAGGAAGGAAATATTTGGAATTTGGAAGGATAGGGTCAGATTATTTATGGAGGCATCTGATCCTAGAATCTATATAACAGTTAAGGAAGGACCATATGTTCCAATGAAGATTTCTGTTCTTGATGCCAATCAAAGAATTCCAAAGGATTTCTCAGAGATGACTAAGGATGAGATCATCTTGGCTACAATGGATAAAAGAGCACATAATATTATAGTGAGTGCCATTGATGATTCAACATTCCAGAATCTAATTCACTAAAAAACCTCCAAGGAAATGTGGGACACATTGATTGTGTACATGGAGGGTTCTGAAGAGGTTAGGCAAGATAGAAAGTCTATGCTTAATCAAGAATATGAGAGTTTCAGACAGGCCAACTCTGAAAGTATAATTGAATGTTATAAGAAGTTCTACAGGATTGTAAATGAATTAGTGTCTTATGGAAGAATATTCAGTACATTTGAACAGAATGACAAATTCCTTAGGTTATTGACTAAGGATTGAGATACAAAGATCTGTGTCATAAGGGAAGTGGCCAAACTTGCAGAGATTTCACCTCAAACACTGTTTGGAAAATTGTTGTCATATAAGAAGCAGTTGTTAGCCAGAAAGGAGAAAGAGAAAAATACAAAGGGTGACTACAGAGAAAAGTCAGTGGCCTTCAAGGTAGAAGCCACAAGGAAGAATAGGAGAATGTCTCCATCTTCTCAAAAGGAAGATGTAGAAGTGTTTTCAGAAAATTCTGATAATCACAGTACAGATGACAATAATTCTGATGAAGACTTTGCAGCATTCATAAGGCAGTTCCAGAGGTTCTTAAAGAAGAAGCTGTGGAAATCTAAGCCATTCTCATCTCAGTCTAAGGATGACTATTATCAGAAGAGGAAATCATCCAAGAAGGACAGGAATGGGACAAAGCCTGGCAAGTCAACTACATCATAGATTATTTACTATTGCTGCAACAAACCTGGACATGTTGTGGTCGACTGTCCAGATAAAAGAAAGGAGTCTGCTAACAAAAAGAAGTCTCAGCACAAGAGCAAGAAGGAGAAATCCTTGGTTGCTGAGAAAGAAAAACGTTGGACAGATCAATCAACTTCAGAGTCTGAATCTGAGGCTGAGGCATATATTAATTTGTTTGCAACAGTAGAAGAGGATGGGTTCATGCAATTACTGGACTCTATCTATGAGCAAGAAGACCATCAGTGCAAAGGATTGATGGCAGTGTCTGAAGAAGACCAGTGCCAGGATCAGCATGGCACCAGTAAGGTAAAAAGTGTATCTGTAGATTCTGATTACTTCACTAGGTCAGAATTAGATGCATCTCCATCAAGAGATGAAGATGGGTCTGATTCTTAAGGAGATATTCATCAGCTGATAGATGAATATTGTGATTTGTTACAGGCACTCAAGAGAAGCAAACACCTGGCCAAAAATCAGGCTAAGGAAATTGCAGCTCTTAAGTTGACTGCATCTGATTAAGATAAGCTGCTGGATCAGAAGATGAATGAGATAGCCATGCTGAAAAACATTACTGTTATTCAGATGGGTACTATCACATTCAAAAATGATCAGATTAAAGATCTGGAAAATAGACTTCAGAAAGAGAAGGAGATTGTGGCTAGTTTCTCTAAGCCAAAATCTATCCTACCCTTAATAGATGACTTTGTGTCACAAAAGGGTAAGGATGGAATAGACTTTAATAGAACTGTATGGGCTGCACAGTCCAATAAGAAAGGCAAAGCCCCAGCACAAAACAAGAGATCTGATGTCAACAATTCAGCTAAGGTTTTACCTAAAAAGAGGTATAATAAGTTTGAGTGCTGGTGCTGTGGCAAGATAGGCCATTTTGCCTTAGACTGTTGGCACAACACCAGTGTTAAGGAGAATAGCAGTCTGCATGTTAGAAACGCTGCAGGCAGATTTGTTAAGTTTCAGGCTAACTTGAACCAAGGACACAAAAGTTATTTGGGTTCTAAGGTTAAGTAATCTTTGTTGCAGGTGAGTCGAAGTTTCCATACCCATATATGGTACTTGGACAGTGGATGTTCCAGGCACATGACTGGAACAAGAGGATTGCTGAAGGACTACTCACCAATAATGAATGGGCCTAAAGTAATCTTTGGTGGCTCTGAAAAAGGAGTCATCAAAGGGTTTGGTAACATTTCTAACAACTTAATCACTATCACTCAAGTGGCCTATGTGAAGGGTTTGAAACATAACCTAATTAGCATAAATCAGCTGATTAATCTAGGATATGACATTTCATTTGTCAAGAATAGGTGTCATATCAAGAGGTCAAGTGATCAAAAAGTCATATTGACTGGATATAGGAAAAGAAATGTATATTGCCTAAATTTTGAGTGTGAGAATAAAAATTCTCATATCTGTCTTGTGGCTGATGAGAAAGCCTCTCATTGTGTCAAATGGCACAAGAGGCTATCTCATCTTAACTACAAGACAATTGGCCAACTCTTTACTAAAAAGTTAGTGAGGAATGGTCCTCAAGTTTAGTGTCATAAGGATGGGATATGCTCAGCTTGTCAAAAGGGCAAGCAGACCAGATCCTCATTCCATAGCATAGAAACCAAAGATTCAGTGAGGTGCTTATACCTCTTGCATCTGGATTTATTTGGTCCTATGCCAGTTCATAGTCTAGGTAGGAAGCTCTATACTTTTGTGGTGGTAGATGACTATTCTAGATTCTCATGGGTATTCTTTTTGAGGCAGAAATCTGAAACCCCAAATGTCTTCTATAATTTTGTCAAACAAATTCAGAATTAATTAGATAGTTCAGTGGTCAAAATCAGAAGTGACCATGGAGCTGAATTCCAATCTGAAAGTATGACAAGGTTGTGTGAAGAATTTGGGATTCATCAAGAATTCTCCTCACCTATAACACCTCAGCAAAATGTCATTGCTGAAAGGAAGAATAGGACATTGATTGAGGCTAGAATAACACTATTGAGTGACACTACTCTCCCAGAATATTTTTGGGCTGAGGCAGTAAACACTGCATGCCATGTGCTCAATAGGGCTTCCATCACCAAAAGCCACAAAAAGACACCCTATGAGGTTATGAAGGGCAGAAAACCAAACTTATCCTATTTTAGGATCTTTGGTTGTAAGTGTTATGTGCTTAACAATGGCAAATCTTACCTAACTAAGTTTGCTGCCAAATCCCAAGATGTGATATTTGTTGGGTACATCAACAATAGTAAGGTTTATAGGGTCTACAATTTGGCTACTCAAGTTATAGAAGAGTCAGTTCATGTCATCTTTGATGAAACTAGACTTATTAACAGTGAGTTGCCAAGTAGTTCTTGTAGCTCCACAGATATACAGCAGAAGATGGACCAGCTTACTATCAGAGAAGTTCCAACTGCAAAGCAGGATGAGGAAAATGGTAGTTGCTGTCCAGGGTGAGTTCAAGACACTCAAGATGCTTATGAACACCATGAGGTGTAGCATAATGAAGAGATTGGAGAAGGTCAAACTGCTGTTAGATTACCTCCAGCAGTTAGACAGTTGAAGGATCATCTTCCACACCAGATCATTGGTGATCCAAGACAAGCAGTACAAACAAGGAGCAGGAACTTAAACACAGTTCTTTGCTCTAGCTTCTTATCTCAAGTGGAACCCAAGAGATTTGAAGAAGCTATATAAGACCCTCACTAGATTGATGATATGCAGGAAGTTGCTATGCACAGCTGTTATGGATACAACATCAGTTAGAAGATTATGGTATTCAGGTAAGTAGAACTCCCTTATTGTGTGATTCTACTAGTGTTATTTCTATTTCTCATAATCTTGTTTCTCATAGTAGAACAAAGCATATAGAAATAAGATACCATTTTCTTAGATATCATGTAGAGAAAGAAGATATCTCTTTAGAATTTGTTAACACTGATTTACAAATTGCAGAAATGTTCACAAAGACTTTAGATGAAACTAAATTCAATAATTTCAAAATTGAATTAGGAATGTTGAACATAAATTAGTTTAACAAATTTGGCTAAGTAAAATTGTGTCGACACAAAAAGTTGTTTGTGTCGACACATAGTAGTTGATGTCGACATTCCAGGGAAGTGATGTCGACACATCTAGAAAATTGGTGTCGACACTTCAGAGAAGTAGTGTCGACACATCCAGAAGTGGTGTCGACACTTAGAATCAACACACAGATTTCGTCGAGCGCAGAATTGACATATATCGTCGAGCACAGATTTGTCGACCTCAGATCATCGAACTCGACTAAGACAAATAGAATTGATGTCGAGACATTAGAAGTCTGTGTCGACACATTTCAACTGTGTCGATACATTAAGAGAATTTTGACGCGACTTTTGACCTTCATTCTTTAGAAGGGTATAAATAGGTCAACAACAAACCCTGTCGACACGCACTCCATATTTTCGTGACCAAAACCCTGTGTCGACAACTTCTCTCTTCTCAATCCAAGCTTTCACTCAACCCCAATGGAACCAAAGCTAGAAGATAATGTCAACGAAGGCTTTGAGCTGGTACGCAACGCCTTTGATAATGCGGAACCCAAAATTAAAGCAGTAGTAACCCTAGTTGCAGACAATGGTTTGGAATTTCTGGTATCTGAACCTACTAAGATATGGAAGAAAGAAATGATGGAATTCTATGGCACAGCTACTTTAGATTTGACTGGACTTAAGATCAAATCTAATGTTCAGAGAGCTAAAGTTAAACTTACTTTGAAGAACTTGAGGAAAACCCTTCAACTTCCAAGAACTCAAAAAGAAGAAGAAGTACCCTCTACCAAGACTAGGGAAGCACTTCAGTGGTGTGGTTTGGATCCCACCATGAATATTGGATCTGCAATGAATAGAAAAGGGATGAATCTATAAGGTAAATTCCTTTCAGAAGTGGTTGACAAAGTTATTATCTGCAAGCCAGGGGGACATGATAGAGTTTCATCCTATATGTTCAGCCTGATGACCAGGATTATCTACAGACTGAACACAGATTTGTCTGTAGTAATCTTTGAAAAGATTAAGGAAAGTATTAATAAGCCAAAACTGGGAAGGATCCTGGGTCTATACTTGGTTGGAATATTTCCAGAAGTAATGAAACAGACTGCTGGTTCAAAGATCAACCATATGAGAAGGATGGATATATGGATAATCTCCAGATGGGATGAAGTCCTAACAAAGGACATGCCTAATGAAGAAAGGCCAGAGATTCCTGAAAAATCTCCTGCACAAGAAATTATAGATGGTGTTCAGGTGCAGGGGAGCCTCATCTTGAGGAAGAGGCAACCCACTTGGAAAGTGAGATGGCTTCATAAACTATACTTGAGGTAATCCAAGAAGTAAATCAATCAATTTTCAATAATGAGGATGAATCACTAATTGTGCCATTTGTTGATGTTGATCAGACAACTCAACAAAACAGTCAAGCACAAGATGTTGTCATGGAGGATACATCTAGAGCTGCAGATGCTCCTGAGTTGGTAGTGCCTCAAGTCCCTACTCAACAAGAGTTTACCCTAGAAGAGTTGTTCCCTGATATGGAGCAAGCTGAGACTCAGGGGGAGAAAGCATAAATTGAGGGGGAGCAAGTTAACATTGAGGGGGAGCAAGTAAGAACTGAGAGGGAGCAGCAAGGGACTCAGGGGGAGGAACCTAGGACTGAAAAGGAATTGCCTCCTAGTCCTAAGGAAAGAGTTGATATTTCCAGTACCTCAGCTTCTGAAGATGAAGCAGAAATACAAGCCAAAAAGAGAAAGCTGATGGTTTTCAAAAGGAGAAGCCAAAACTATAAAAGGGCTTTGCAAACTGCTCCTCAACCTGCCCCAACAACTGATTATAGTTCTTTGTTGATATCCTTGCAAGTAAAATTGGATGAACAAAGGATAGCCATGGAGAAATATATGGATGAGACCCATAAAGATCTGCAATTCTCCTTGGCTCAAGATATTAAATCTATAAGATTTGAAGTAAATCAGAATAAGAAGGAAATGAATGATTGTTTCCACAAAGGTGGCAATGTAGTAGTCTATCTTGCCAAACAACAAGTAGGAATAAAGACTCAAGTTGATGAAATAGCTGTTATACAAGGTTATGTTCTTGAAAATCAACTAAGGATGAATGACAATCTGACTGAATCACATAATGTGATTGTCACAGAATTGAAGAATACTGCTGATGCCCAGGCTGAGGCAAGTGCTAAAGCCAAGTCAGATTTTGACAAACACTTACAGGAAGAATTAGCTACTATCCAAACATCTATTAAGACTTCACAAAAGATCATTTCTGCACAGCTACTGAAGTTAAGGTCATTTTATAAAGATGGTGTTAATTATCTAGATAAACAAGTCAGATTTCAGAAAGATGACCTTAGAGATCACATTGAAAGAGAAGTCATAAAGGGGGGAGAGAGTATTAGTCAAAGCAGACTCAGATCATGCTAAATGGATATCTAATAGCATCAGAGCCACACTTGGATATCTACCCCTCTGTGATGATGATAATGTAGCTGAGTCACGTGTACAACCTACTTATTTTGGAGGTGATCAACCTGAAGTTGCTCAGGTCATTTACCCTCCAGTAGACTTTGATATGATTCACCAAGAAGTACAGTCAATGTACAGCCCTCCAGAGGGTAATAAAAATGTTATCATTGAGAAAGTTGAAATGTCAGAGGCAGCTGTGAATAAGGAGCAAGAAGCTCAACTGTCTAAGAAGAGATTCAGAGAACAGGCTGAGTTAAAGCCTGATTTTGAGCAGTGGAGTCCTACTTCTAGGAATATTATCCTGACTGCCTGGAAAGTTGTAAAGGACCAGACCCATGAAAGGGGAAAATGGTACACAGAGCAAGAATGACAAAAGCATGAAGCTAGACAGGAAGCCATTCTACAATATAGAAGAAAGGCAAAAGCTGGGAAGCTACCTCCTAATGCTTAGGAGCCTAGCAAGTATTTCCCAAAGCCTTTTCACTATTTTGAAAGGCAAAGAATAAGAGCTGAAGAACAAAAGAAGAAGGATCTAAAGGGCAAGAAGTCAGCTGAAGATACTGATGCTCCAGTACAAGCCAAGATCCAATCAGGCAAAGGAATAGTCATCAAGTAGCCTGAGCAGCCTTAGGATTGATTTACTAGATCTTACAACATTGTAATTTTTAGTGTTAAAAATCTATGTACACTATTGATAAGAAACTTTTGTAAGATTAAACAAAACAATGATTGATGATCATTATGTTTGCATCATTCTTCTGTGATGTCATTTTATACATGTTTTGTTTATAAGTTACCCTGTCATATATTATTTTTATACATCATAATATGTGTTTGTTATGAATGGTGTATATCATTGACTAAGGGTTATGACTTCTCCAAATAGGGAGAGATTGCTGGGTACTTTGGAAAATGTGTACCAGATTTGAAGAAGCCTCACCTTACTCAATGATATGCATCAAGGTGTATTTGATGTTGTTTTGAGTTTATATGTGCAGGTTTAGAAAATGCAGGAATGCAGGAAAAAGTTTTTAAGTCCATAAGTCGACACCAGAAGAAGCTGTGTCGACACATATGAAGGCTTGTGTCGACACTAGAGAAAAGCTGTGTCGACACTTGGAGTTAATTGTGTAGACACTTGGAAAGGTTGTGTCGACA
The DNA here is from genome assembly GCA_039583875.1 of Platanthera guangdongensis. Lineage (NCBI taxonomy): Eukaryota > Viridiplantae > Streptophyta > Magnoliopsida > Asparagales > Orchidaceae > Platanthera > Platanthera guangdongensis. The sequence goes on from CM077150.1 coordinate 148,111,468, forward strand.
CCAGAAGAAACTATGTCGACACACAGACACTGTGTCGACTCACAGAGAAGGAAAGTCGACATCAACTGTGTCGACACACAGAGCCAGTGTCGACACACAGAGAAAGCTTAGTCGACATCAACTGTGTCGACACACAGAGGCAGTGTCGACACACGGAAGACTTTGTTGACATCAACTGTGTCGACACACAGGACTTGTTTCGACACACAACAGAGTTTCAACAAAGTTAAAGAGAAGAAGTGATTGTGCCGACACACAGAATTAGTGTCGACACATTCTACAGAAGCTGTGTTGAGAAGTAGTGTCAACACCAAGGGAGCTGTGTCGACACCACCAAAGCTTGTGTCGACACTTAGTCTACTTGTGTCGACATATGATGAAGTTCAATCTCGACACTTTGCTGACAGAGACAGAGTTTCAAGAAGTGACTAGATGACTTGACATCTGCCATTACCAACCAGTCTACTGAAGCTGTCAGTGCTGTCAGAAGTTTGTTAGAAACCGGATCAGCCGGTTACCATGGATAAATTCTATATAAAGGCACTCTCCATCAACAGAAAGATTGATGAAAAGAATATACACATACAGTTACATAAAAAACAGAAGAAGAGTTTCGTCAGAAGAACTAAGAAGATATTTGGAGAGAGAGCTCCATCTATTAAAGTGAAGAAAGAGAATTATTTCAACAAGTCTCTTATGTGCAGAGTTTGAACCAGTCTACTAAGAAGGATTCAGATTGAGATCTGAATTTCAAGAAAGAAGCTGATTAAAGATCAACTTCAAAGGAGTACAACCCTACTGAGTTCAGATTCAAGAAGCTTTGAAGAAAGCTAAGAGTGGTTGTTCTCTACCATCAGATTCTTCCATGAACTGATCAAGAAACCTTCCATCGTTTCTCTCTCAACCAGGGTGGTGGTATATTATAAACTTAAATATATTTTCTGTAGGATCTTTATAAGATCTGAGTTGTAAGCATGTTTTTATAAAGGCTGAGTTGTAGGAGACTATTTTCTCTGAGTGGTAGGCCTTGTTGAAGGCTGAGGTAGGACTATGAGCCTGAGTTGTAGGAGATTGTTATCTCTGAGTTGTAGGCCTTGTTGAAGGCTGAGGTAGGGCAGATTGTCTGAGTTGTAGGAGTGTGGACTCACTCTGAGTTGTAGGAGCCTTGTTTGGGTTCTGAGTTGTAAGATCTGCGGATCTGAGGTGAAGAAAAGAAGTTAGGCCGAATGTAGCACACTGCTAGATAGGCGAAGGGGGAAAGTGGATGTACCCAGACCTTGGGGAACCACTATAAAACTTTGTGCAATCTGTGACTGTGTGTATTTCTGTGAATGCTGTGATTGTGGTAGCTGTAGAACTGATAGATTAATTTGATTATCTGAATAAATATTCTACCTTAGTGTAAAACGGAATTGCACCTATTCACCCCCCTCTAGGTGTTTAGGAACCAATTCTTTCAGCTACTATTATTTCGCTATCATCAGATGGCGATATCCAGTGTCGCTCAGCGATAGCGCCACTCGAAGTTTTTTGCTCGACGTTCGACGAATTAGTGACTACCATTATTTCCCTATCGCCAGATGTCGATATCTAGTGTCGCTCGGTGATAGTGCACGATTCGGCGCTCAACATTTGTGCGATGCAAAAATGAGGAGTTCGTGGGACACGTGGCAGCAGTTACCACTATTTCCCGATGGCGATACCCAGTATCGCCCGGTAATAGCTCCAGAATATAAAAGCCTCTCATTTTCTGAGAAAGGGACGGATTTTTCATTACCTGGAGTGCACTTACCTTCATATACAATCCAGAGAGCTCCAGAACTGTGAGATACTCCATACTTTTAAGAAAGCCAAATAGCGCGGAAGATTGACGACACGTGTGAAGCATTCAAAGCATCACTTGCAAGGATTCATCGGCATCTTCAGCTCTTTGTTTGAAGGGAGTGTCTAGCCTAAAGTGCTCAAGTTGTTTTTGTTATTTTTCCATTAATTTTCACATTGTAATCGGAAGGTAAATCGCCACCTTGTGAGTGGCGTCCAAGTCCTTGTGTGGCTTAAGGAGAAATCGCGGTCTTGTGAGTGGTGTCCAAGTCTTTATGTGGCTTAGGGAGAAATCATTACCTTGTGTGCAGCGTCTAGGTCGGGGTTAGATCTAGGGAAGGCTAGTAGCAAGATCTAGGGAGAGATACGCTTTAGCCTGTCGGTTCTTGGTAGAAGAACCGGCGAATACACTAGCAAATTATTTATTTCAAGAGCCTTTGTCTCTAGCTCTATAGAGACACATTGTATTCATTGAAACTCTTTTGAAATATATCATTGTTGTTTCTAGCTTGTGTTCATTTGATCTCTTCCATTACTTTGTTGTTGTTCATTTTGTAAAGATTTCTTAGATTGTGTAAGATAATTAAAAAGTACCCTTATTCACGCCCCCCCCCCCCCCCTCTAAGGGCGCCGTAAGATCCAACATTCCTCTCCTGCTATCTCATCAATCGCATTCCCTCCACAGTTCTCAACGATGCCACCCCATTTTCCATTATTTATCCAACCAAAAATCTGTTTCCTCTTACTCTGCGCATCTTTGGGTGCACCACCTTTGTGCACTCTCCTGCTGCCACCCGTGACAAACTCTCACCACGGGCCACTAAATGTGTCTTTTTGAGGTACTCTACCACTCAGAAAGGTTATTGTTGCTTTGACCCCGTTACCCGCAAGCAGTTTATCTCTGCGGATGTCACCTTATTTGAAATTGCATCTTACTTCTCTCTCGTTTCCTCCTCTCCTCCTGCTGATCCTACTTCTCATATTAACCCATTAGTTCCATCTACACCTACTGACGTTCCACCACCTCCACCATCTCCACCCTCTCCTCTACCATGTCCACCTCCCACAGTCTCTCCCTCCTCTCCACCGCCATCTCTCTACTCCCGGTCCATCTCTCTCCACCCCGGATGCTCCGGATTCTAAGGAACTCGTTGACCTGGATCTCCCCATTGCTCTTAGTGAAGGGGTTCAGGCATGTACCCAACACACACTTGCTGCTGTTATTTCTTATGATCATCTTACCCCTTCTCGCAGAGATTTTGTACTGGCTATCTTGGCCACTACCACCTCCCTTTCCTACCAGGAGGCCCTTACTATTTCTCATTGGAAGGCTGCAATGGATGAGGAGATTTCTACCCTCACTGACCAGGGTACCTGAACACTGGTTCCCCCACCTTTGGGCACTGATGTAGTTGGCTGCCGCTGGTTCTTTGTTGTCAAATTCCATCCCTATGGCAGTGTGGATCGTAACAAGGCCCGCCTGGTGGCCAAAGGCTTCACTCAGATTTATGGTGTTGATTACTTCGACACCTTCTCTCCCATTGCTTGTCTCTGCACCATTCGAGTCCTTCTCTCTATCGCTGTCAACCGGGATTGGCCCATTTCGCAGCTGAATGTTAATAATGCTTTTCTCTATGGTGATATGCATGAAGATGTTTACATGGAGCAACCTCTTGGGTATGTTTCTCAGGAGGAGACACGAGTATGCCGGCTAAAGAAGGATATCTATGGCCTCAAGCAGAGCCCTCGTGCCTGGTTTGACAAGTTTAGCGGCATTATTGCATCCATTGGTATTGCAAGAAGTTCAACCGATCACTCCTTGCTTTTTCGGAAAACAGCCTCTGGTCTGGTAGTTCTTCTGGTTTATGTTGATGACATTCTTCTTACTGACGATGACCAGGATGGGGTAACTTTGACAAAGAAACACCTCCATCAACACCTAGTCACAAAGTATATGGGCTCACTAAAATACTTTCTGGGGATTGAAATCTCTAGGAAGCCCAACTCCATGGTCCTTTCCCAACGGAAGTATGCTATTGATCTTCTAAAGGAGGCAGGATTGACTGGTGCTAAACCTGCCAGTTCTCCCATGGCTACTGGAGAAGACAAAACTTAGACAGATGACACACCTCTTCTATCTGATCTTACGAGGTACTGGCGTCTGGTTGGCAAATGTATTTATCTCACGGTAACCAGACCCGACATCTATTATGCTATGTGCAAGGTGAGCTAGTTCATGCAAGCTCCTAGGAAGTGTCATCTACAATCTGCCCTGAGGACATTGGAGTATAATAAAGAAACACCGGGGAAGGGACTCCTTTTTCAAAAGAATGGTCACTTAAGGGTTGAAGTGTACTCAGATTCAAGCTATATTGATGACAAAGGTGACCGCGAGTCAACATCAGGTTTTTGCACATTTGTTGGAGGCAATCTTGTGAGTTGGAAGAGCAAGAAACAGTATGTGGTCTCCAGGTCTAGTGCAGAAGCAGAATATCGCAGTATGGCATCGACCACATGTGAGTTGAAATGGTTATGGGCTCTCATGCTTGACTTAGGGGAGGTGTACAACTATCTTCTTTCTATGTTCTGTGACAACAAGTTCGCGATATACATCTCCAAAAATCCGGTCATTCATGAGAGAACAAAACACATAGAAGTCGAATGTCATTTTATTCGGGAAGAGATCTTGAAGAAATAAATTTGTACTCCGTTCGTCACTTCCAACAACGAGTTGGCAGACGTCTTAACCAAGTCAGTGTCCGCTTCCTTTTTCCACATTTGTGACAAGCTGGGCATGAATTATATCTATACTCTAGCTTGAGGGGGGTGTTGTAGTATGAAGGCCGGACAGTTTGTTGTTGTTCGGAGACCGGGCGGTTTGACAGTTTATCCTCGTCGGCATGCCTGTCGGGCTGTTGCTGTTTGGTATCCCAGCGGTCTGGCAGTTTGTCTCAAATGACTTGGAGATCGGGTAGTCTAGTAGTCTCCTATGGCGGCTTGCTCTCTGTGGCGCTTGTTCGCTCCTCCTATTGGTTGTCGGGCGGTTAGGCAGCTTGTCTAACCGCATGACTTGTCCGGTTTGTCCAATTGTAAAGCCACATATACTTGTAAATTTTTCGTCGCACATTTCTTAACTGTAATCTCTCTAATCTCCTCCATTCTATAAAAAGGAGGGAATACCATTGTAATTGATACCTTTTTTGGATAATAAAGTTTACATTACTCCAAATTTTCGGTCTGTTTTTTCTTGTTCGCACACGCACATTATCGGCTCGTGTGCAGAAAGATAAGAATGATCTACAGAAAACCCTAAAACATCCTATTTATATCCTAGGAGATATATCTAGCAAGTCAACATTTGACTCAGCACGGGCATTCGTCGAACTCAACTCGACCAACAATTTATCGAACTCATCTCGATGAAATCTGTGCCAAAGGCCAGAACATTGAATGCATTCGTCGAACTCAACTCGACGAAATCTGCGCCAAAGACCAGAACGTCGAACTAGATTCGTCGAACTCAGCTCGACGAAATCTTCACCATAGGCCAGAATGTCGAACTTCATTCGTCGAACGGCGTTGAGTGAATACAATACATTCAACGCCTAAGAGTCAGATTCACCAGGTAAACCCTTTACTCGACGAAGGCGTTGAGTGGACTCGACGCACTCAATGCTTAAGTGCGACAGTCAATGCACTCAACGCCAACATTTGTAGAGTTAACACTTAACCCGCAAAAGCGTTGATTGGACTCAACGCTCTCAATGCTTTCAGCTCGATGGCATTGAGTGAGATAAACACACTCAATGCCTAATGCCTTAGAATCTTTCAACCTCTATGACGTCGAGTGAACTAAACACAGTCAATTCCTTCAGCCCCATGGCATTGAGTGAGCTTAGCACACTCAACGCCAAATGCCTTACAATATTTTCAGTCCCTTTTTAATATCCTTCAACTCATCATATGAGCTAAATAGTACAGATCCAATCTCCCAATTTCTCCACAATCTTATGTATGACCCAGATAGGCTCATACTGACTTAGCAGTGAGGCTATATGCTTGATCACTTCCAGATCACTATGGTTGGACCAACAGTCTCCCACTTTGTTGGAGTTACCATTGTGATCTGGAAGTGATCAAACATATGATCTCACTGCCAACGCGATATGAGCCTGCAGGGTCGCACATAAGAGATGTGGAGAAGTTGGATAATTGACTGTGTTGGTAAAGGTTGCCAATCACCGACCTGAATGGGGTTGTGGGCAAAGTGTTGCCTTAAAGGATCGTCGGGTTGGGCAAATGTTGCCTTGGAGGGTTGGTAAGGATTGTCGTCCGAGGGTCGATAACATTCGTCGAGGATCGTCTTCTGATTCCCGCCGATCGGCGAGAATCGTCTCTCTGATTCTCGCCGATCGACGAGAATCGTCGAGAATCAATATACTGATTCTCGACGATTGATGACTTCGACATGTATCGTCGACCGCGGCTCGACAGTCGACGAGATTCGACGTGTATCGTCAAGTGAAGCTCGACGATCGGTGAGAATCGTCGAGTATTGTACTCTGATTCTCGCCGATCCATGGTGATGCTCGCTGATCGATTCTTGCCGATTCTCGCCGACTCTCGCCGATTGATACTCGCCGATTCTGAACCTTATTCTTGGGTGGTCTGCGGATAGCGATAAGCCTAGGTTTATTTATACCTTTGGTATAAATACAACACTTAGGGTTTTTGGGTTCAATGCGCGGGCGATTTTCTCCTGTAGCAAATCGAAACCCGCGACGGAAAAGTTCCGTTCCGCGATCGTTTCCCCAATCTCGAATCCCGCCGCCGACGGAAGGGTTCCGCCGCCGCCGTGATCGCTCCGCTGACCTCCTCTTCTCCGGCGACTGTCGCTGGCGTTGCTCTTCCTGACGCGGACCTAGCAGTCCGTGGAAAGCAAGGTGCGGTCCTTTCCTCCATCCCGATCTTCCGTGTGACGGAAAGCCCGGTGTTCTCCTGCTCGTGTGGACTTCTGCAGAAACGTGGACATTATTCCACGTAGAACTTGCCACTAGCAAGAAGACAAAGTTTGGAGCATCTCCGTTGAGTTGTGACTCAACACCACCGAGGTAATTTTTGCCTAGTTTTGCTAACTTCTTGATTCAACGTTCATAGCCCGATCCACATCTCTTTGGGTTTTTCTTGATATTTTTCTTTTCCGCTGCATGCACAAGTGTTGTGCCATCCTCGTAGAGAAACCCAACACACTTGATATAGAAAGTATTAATCAAAAGCTTCACAAACAATGAGCCACATCTAGCAATACATCATTACTCCCCAAACATTAAGATTTTATAAAACTCAAAAGTCATTGTGACCAATATTACAGTGTTGTCATGTCCCTTCATCCCTTACATTTGGATAGAACTAGAGGTATAGACCGTGTTACCCTCATAAATGTTCAATCCAAGTTTCTTGATCTAGAATGGACTTGCAGAAAATTTGTGAGTCAAATATCATATATTGACTCAACCAAGCATGTCCATGCACTTCTCTGTCCCATTCCATCAAGGGGCCCCATGGATGCAACTCCTGTCATATAGGAGGACAAATCTCATCTCTGCTCACATGCAATCAACCAAATGATTCGTAACGTACCCAATAACCACTTTCATCATCCAACTTTCTCAAGACTAGACTTTTGATGGCATCAAAGCACTCTCTCCCTTAATCAATGAAAGCTATGACTTCAGGTCAAAGGACCACAAACACCTTTGTCACTTGAGCCATACTTGTGACACGCCATATAACAATCCACAAAGTATTCTTACGGTGGATTTGTCCAGTACAACTTGTTCATAACAAGTACCCATGTGATGACTTGATATCACCATATCATGACCTATGAGGATGGGTCATCAGTCAACGCACATGCTAGTCTTAAAGGTACCATCATCACCCTTAGCTTCTAAGATGATACAACGACCAAGGATCTTTAAGAATGAAGCTTTTGAAATCATAGGTTCTCACATCAAGTCACTACTTGACCTATGGAAGCAAACAATCTAAGGGTATTTATTAAAATGAACTACTCTATCATAATAGAAATAACTTCATAATAAAACAACTTGCAAAATTATATAAAATGAAATGCATGTAGTACTTTTATTCATCAATAGAAATATTATACAGCCAACAAACATACAATCCACAAGACTCAAACTAGAGTTGATCATTTAGGTATCGTATACCCATAGATCTAACATGACCATCATGCTTTCTCTGTGCAAGAGGGTTTGTCAGTGGATCCGCAATGTTTTCCTCAATCGGCACTATCCATATGCTCATATATCCTCGATCGACAAACTCTCTAATTAGATGGAACAGCCGGAGTATGTGTTTGGAGCGCTGATGAGATCTAGGTTCCGAAGCAAGTGTAATTGCACTGTTGTTGTCACAGTAGAGATCTACTGGATGAATAATGCTAGGAACTACATATAACTTGCCGATGAATTTCCTAATCCATATATCCTCCTTCGCTGCATTTGTAACGGTAATATACTCGGCCTCAGTAGTAGAATCAGTAACTGTATCCTGCTTAGAACTCTTCCAACTAACAGCACCTCCATTCAGGTAAAACACAAACCATACTTGAGACTTTGAATTGTCACTATCAGTTTGGAAGCTAGCATCAGTGTAATCACTTACAATGAGCTCTTCCTCTCTGTTGAATACCAAGAACATATCCTTAGTTCTTCGCAAGTACTTGATGATATTATTGACGGTTATCCTGTGACCTTCACCAGGATCAGACTGATACCTGCTAGTCATGCTCAAAGCATAAGAGACATCGAGTCTAGTACATAACATTGCATACATGATTGATCCAATTGCCGAAGCATATGGAACCAGCTTCATGCAGTCCTTACCTTCACAAGACTTAGGACACGGGTCCTTAGAGAGACTAACACCATGAGACATGGGCAAGAATCCTTTCTTGGACTCAAGCATGCTGAACCTTTTCAACACCTTGTCAATTTATATGATTTGGGTCAAACCCAGCAACTTCTTTGATCTATCTCTATAGATCTTAATACCGAGTATATAAGTCACTTTCCCGAAGTCCTTCATCGAAAAGCAATCCCCTAGGTTGTTCTTAACAAGTTGCAGGGTCAGTTTGTCATTCCCGATCAACAATATGTCATCTACATACAATATTAGGAAGACTACAATGCTTCGACTAATCCGTTTATAAACACAAGGTTCATCCTCATTCTTGATAAAACAAAACTCTTTGATCTTTTCATCAAAAAGAAGATTCTAATTTCGAGAAGCCTGTTTCAATCCATAAATGGATCTCTGCAGCTTGCATATTTTAGTGGTTTCACATGGAGATACAAAACCCTCGGGTTGTGTCATGTACACTTCCTCCTGGAGGTTCTCATTAAGAAAAGCCATTTTGAGATCCATCTGCCAGATCTCGTAGTCATAATACGTAGCAAAAGCAAGCAGAATTCTAATGGACTTAACTATGGCAACAGGGTAAAAAGTCTCATCATAGTCAACACCATGAATTTGTTTAAAACTCTTTTCCACCAGTGGCCCTTTGAATGTCTGTGCATTCCCATCCATGTCAGTCTTCTTCTTGAAGACCCACTTGCACCATATGGGTCTTACCCCTTCAGGTGGTTCCACCAAAGTCCATACTTGGTTTTCATACATGGATTCCATTTCAGATTTCATGGCCTCAAGCAACTTCTCGGAGTCCGGTCCACACATAGCCTCATGGTAGGTTACAGGCTCATCACTATGATCCATAAGCAACACATTACCGATTTGAGACACGAGAAATCCATATCTCTCAGGCTCAAATCTTGGTCTTCCAGATCTACATGGAACTTGTGTTTCCTGAGCAGGTTCTCCAGCTACAACTACTTGTAGTCTTAACTCAGGTTCCAATTCTGGTTCATTCACTGTTTTTGGTTCCTGAACTTCTTCAAGTTCTACCCTGGCTATCTTCCTACTTAAGAACTCTTTCTCAAGAAAGACACCAGTCCTTGCGACAAACACTTTGCCCTCGAATGGTAGGTAGAAATAGTACCCTTTGGTTTCCCTAGGGTACCCCATAAGATAAAACTTATCATATTTAGGTTCCATCTTATCGGGCATTTGACGTCTCATGTATGCCTCGCAGCCTCAATCCTTAATGAATGACATACTGGGATGCTTCTCAGTCCATATCTCATATCTGTCTTTAGAACAGCTGAAAGAATTGGTTTCAAGATGACATAAACACCTAGAGGGGGGTGAATAGGTACAATTCTTTTTATTGCTTAGGCAGACAAATATATCACAATAAGACCTGTAATGCACACTGCCTCAGCACAAATAAAAAGTACACAGCACACACACAAAATACACACAGTTTTATAGTGGTTCCCCAAGTGATGGGTACATCCACTTTCCCCCTTCGCTTATCTACCAGTATACTAGATTCGGCCTAACTTCCTTGTTCTTCTCAGATCCTTAGATCTTACAGCTCAGAACGCAAAGATGGTTCCTACAACTTAGACTTCAGCAAGTCCTACAACTCAGATTCTTTCAAAGAATCCTACCTTAGAGTGAGTCCACACTCCTACAACTGAGGCACACAGGCCCTATCTCAGCCTCTTCCCATGCCTACAACTTAGAGAATTTAATCCCCTACCTTAGGCACTCTGCCCTACCTCAGCCTTTATAATTTAGGCTTACAACTCAGATCTACAATAGATCCTACAGTGAATTGATAATAGAAATGAATAAAACCTTCACCCAGATAGAGAAAGAAAGGGTTGAAGGTTTCTTGATCAGTTCTTGATAGAACAGATAACTTTTGAATCAACCTGTCTTAGCTTTCTTCAAACCTTCTTGAATCTGAACAAAGTAAGGTTGATCTTCTTGAAGTTGGAGATGATCCTCAATCCAGCTTCTTCTTAATCAGATGTGATTCTTATTTCTTCTTTCAGATTGTTCAGGATCTGCCCTCTTTGGATTTCTGGATGAATACTCCTCTCCTTGTAGTTAGTTCTTCTCAGATTGGTTCTATCTTTGATGATTCCTGTTCTCTCCTATCTGTTGATAAGATATGTCTTTATATAGGCTTTATCCAAGGTTACCGGCTGATCCGGTTCATAACAACCTTCTGACAGCTCTGATAAATGCAACAGCCTTGTTGGTCATGACAGCTGTCAAGTCACCAGTTACTTCATTATACTTAGTCCAAGTCATCAAAGTGTCGAGGCATTCCTTTACATGTGTCGACACAAATAGACTATGTGTCCACACAATCCTTGTTGATGTCGACACAGCTCCCATAATGTCGACACAGCACTTTATAATCTTCTTGACACAGCTTCTGTAAAATGTGTCGACACAAGTCCTGTGTGTCGAAACAAATACTTCTTGTCTTGACACAGTGGTTGTCTTGATACAATTCTGGAATGTGTCGACATAAGTCCTGTGTGTGGACACAATTGTTGTAGACATAAACTTGATGTGTGTCATGACAAGTCCTGTGTGTCGACACAGTTACTGTAGACAAAATTCTGTGTATCGACACATGTCCTGTGTGTCGACAGAGACTGTCTTCTGGTGTCCACTAAGTTGTTGTCGACAGATTTGCCATATGTCGACACAAGTTGTGTGTGTCAACACAATCTTGCTTCTGGTGTCGACACAGCTTTTCCCAAGTGTCGACACAGTTGTTGTCGACAGATTTTCTGTGTGTCGACACAAGTGCTGTTTGTCGACACAAACTGGTTTCTGGTGTCGACACAACCTTTTCCATATGTCGACACAATGCTTCTTGAGTGTCGACACTTGTACTTAGAAACTTTTTCTTCATTTTATTATCCTGCACATACAAACTCAAAACAACATCAAATACACCTTGATGAATATCATTGAGTTAGGTGAGGCTTCTCAAAATCTGGTACACATTTTCCAATATACCCAACAATCTCCCCCTATTTGGAAAAGTCATAACCCTTAGTCAATGATATACATCACTTTATAATAAAACAGACATTATGATGTATATAAAAGAAAATATTTCTCAGACAGGGTAATTCATAGCCAGAAATAACATATTATATCAACACAAAATATGATAACATGTTTTGAATAAGAATCAAAGTTTTGTTGAATTACAAATATGTTTAACAATCAAAAGATTACATAGATTTACACATTGTTTAAATTCTAGTAAAACTATCTTAAGACTGATCAGGCTCCTTGATCACTATTTCCTTGCCAGATTGAACTCTTGCTTGTACACTAGTTCCAGTGTCTTCAGCTGGCTCTTTTCTTTAAGATCTTTCTTCTTAAGTTCTTCAGTCTTGATCTTCTGTCTTTCAAAATAATGGTAAGGCTTAGGGAAGTATTTGCTGGGCTCCACAGCAGTATAAGGTACCTTCCCAGCTTTTTAATCTCTTCTAAACTGATATATGGCATCTTGCCTCTTCTGATACTTGTTCCACTCTAGTTCAGAATACCACTTACATCTATCATGTATTTTATCTTTCACAGCTTGCCAGGCAGTGAGTATTATGTTCCTTGAAGTGGGACTCCATCTTTCAAAATCTGGCTTTGATTCAACCTACTCTCTAAATTTTTCTTTAAAAGTTGAGCTTCTTACTCTCTCTTTAATGCAGCCTCAGACATTTTCTCTTTCTCAATTATAACATTATTAATAGCCTCTAGAGGGCTATACATCTAGTGAACCAGTTGTTGAATTCCCTCAAAGTTAGAAGGGGGTATATGATTTCCACTTTCTCAATTATAACATTCTTAGTAGCCTCTGGAGGGCTATACATCTGGTGAACCAGTTGTTGAATTCCCTGAAAGTTAGAATGGGGGTATATGATTTGAGCTACCTCCTGCTGACCCCCTTCAATTCCCACAGCTTGAATGTCTGACTCAGCTGTATTATCATCATCATACAAGGGTGGATATCCAAGAGTGGCTCTGATAGAATTAGTTATCCATTTGGCATGATCAGAGCCTACAGTGACTAACAACCTCTCCCCCTTTATGACTTCTCTCTCAACATGATTCTTGAGATCATTTTTCTGAAATCGGATTTGATCAGCTAAGTAGTTGGTGCCTTCGGTATAATAAGCTTTAAACTTCTGTAGCTGAGTAGATATGATCTTTTGAGAGGCTTGAATGGCAGACTAGAAAGTGGCTAAATCTTCTTGAAGTTTCTTATCAAACTCGGACTTCTCTTTAGCCCTTTCCTCAGTTAATGCAATTGCAGTATTCTTTAACTCAGTAACAATCACATTATGTGATTCAGTAAGATTATCATTCATCCTTAGCTGATTTTCCAGAATATATCCTTGCTTAACTATTATGTCAGCAATTTGAGTCCTGGCCTCTTATTGCTGCTTGGCCAGATAAACTACAACATTACCTCTCTTATGGAAGCAATCTGTCATCTCCTTCTTATTTTGATTGACTTCAAATCTAATTGATTTAATGTCTTGAGTCAAGGTGAACTGGAGGTCTTTGTGACTTTCATCCATATATTTCTCCATGGCTGCTCTTTGTTCATCCAGTTTAACCTGTAGACCCACCAACAGTGAACTGTAGTCAACTGCTGGGTCTGGTTGTTGAGTGACTGTTTGCAAAGCTCTCTTATAACTTGAGCTCTTCTTTCTGTAGACCATCTTCAGAAGCTGATGAACTTTCTATATCAACTGGCTCCTTAGGACTAGAGTGCAGCTCCTTCTCAGTCCTAGTCAACTCCCCCTCAGTCCTTGCCGCCTGAATATCAGGAAATAACTCTTCAAGGGTGAATTCTTATTGGGTTTGTACAATTGGAACATCCGTATCTTCTACAGTTAATGGGGCATCATCTAATGCAGATGTGTCATCCATTGGTATATCCTGTGCATGGATGTTGTCATGGTTTGTCTGTTCAACATCAGTTAGAAGCACAATTAGTGTATCTGGCTCAGTATCTAGTGTAGTTTGATTAATATCATGTATTACCTCAAGGATAGTTTGAGTGGCTATTTCACTCTCTAATGCAGCTTTCTCTTTCTCATGAGCAACTTCTTAAGGTAATGCCTCTTGTTGAGCTAGAGAAAGCTCATTGGCTCCCCTTAGATGAGGCACTTCCTGAACTTGATCCAGTTGGATGGTGCTTTCTGGAATCTGCTCCCCCTGTATCTGACTATCATCTACATTCTTAGGGGCAGGTAATTTCCTTACAGATTCTTGTTGTTCTTCATCTGAACTGAAGGTCACTTGTTCTTCTGAATCACTAGAAGATTCAGGTTTCCTGGAGGTTCATTTCTTCCTCTTCTGTGGTAGTTGTTTTTGTGGAGTAGGAACATCTTTTGTTAGCCCCCTTTCCCATCTGGAGAGTATTCTTAAATCCATCCTTCTCATGTGGTTGATCTTAGATCCTGCTGTCTGGTGCATCACTTCAGGTATAGTCTCAGCCAGATATAGACTTAGTATTCTTCCTAAGTTTGGTTTCTTGAAGCTTTCTTTGATCTTCTCAAATATTACTGCAGACCAGTTAGTGTTGATCCTGAAGATGACACTGGTCATGAGGCTGAACTTGTAGGCAGATATCCTCTCAGGTCCACCAGGTTTGCATAGAATCACTTTTCCAACTATTTCAGAAAGAAATTTTCCTTGAGAGTTTATCCCCTTTCTATTCATAGAAGATCCAATCTTGGTGGTGAGATCCAGCCCACACCATTGGAGAGCTTCCTTGGTTTTGGAAGATGCAACCTCATCTTCTTCTTGAACTCTGGGCAGATGTAGAGTCTTTCTTAAACTCTTCAAGGTGAGTTTAACCTTTGTGCCTTGAACTGAGGACCTAATCTTTAGTCATATTGAGTCCAGAGATGCTGATGCATAGAATTCAAGAATTTCCTTCTTCCAAATCTTTGTCGGTTCTGAGACCAGGTATTCTAATCCATTGTTTGTGATTAGGGTAATCACAGCTTTGATTTCGGGTTCCGCAACATCAAAGGCATCACGAACGAGTTCATAACCATCGTTAATGTTGTCGTCGTGTTTGGGCGCCATGGGGAATGAAAGAGATTTAGGATTGGGAAGACAAAGAACTTGTTGACACAGGGATTTGGTCTCGAGAATATGGAGAGCGTGTCGACAGGGTTTGTTTCCACCTATTTATATGTTTCTTCACAAGGAAGGTCGAAAGGCGGGTTGAATTACTCTTAATGTGTGACACTATTGAGACGGTGTCGACACAGGCTTCTAAGGTCTCGATAGAGGTATTTACTACTATGTGTCGACACCAAACTGAGTGTCGACATAACTTCCTTAATGTGTCGACACAATTTAGTTTATGTGTCGACACCAAACTAAGTGTCAGAAATTCTTTGTGTCGACACCACTTCCTAAGTGTCGACCCAACTTTCTGGATGTGTCGACACAACTTTCTATAAGTGTCGACACCAACTACTAAGTGTCGACACAGACTTATTTATGTGTCAACAAAGAATTACTTAGACAAATTTGTCATTCTATTCTAAGTTCAGCATACCTAATTCAATTTTGAAATTATTGAATTTAGTTTCATCTAATGGATTAGTGAACATATCAGCAACATGATTATTAGTATTGACAAATTCTAAATTTATATCTTCTTTTTCCAAATGATCTCTAATGAAGTGAAATCTAATTTCTATATGCTTTGTTCTGCTATGTGAAACAGGATTTTTAGCAATAAAAATAGCACATGTAGAATCACAAAATAAAGGAGTTCACTTACCTTGAGACAATAGTCTTCAATTTGATGTTGAATCCATAAAAGCAGAGCACAGCAGCTGCCTGCAGCAACATATTCTGACTGAGCAGTGGATATTGTCGCACTAGTCTGCTTCTTACTGCTCCATGACACCAATCTACCACCTAGAAACTGACATGTGCTAGTAGTACTTTTCCTGTCTTCTTTGCATCCTGCAAATTCTGCATCTGAATCCCCAGTCAATAGAAAATATCTATTCCTAGGGTACCAAAGGCCAAGATTAGGTGTTCCCTTGAGATATCTCAAAATTCTTTTAACTGCAGTATAATGAGATTCTTTAGGGCTTGCTTGATACCTAACACAGACACATGTAGCATACATGATGTCTGGTCTACTAGCAGTTAAGTATAAAAGGGAGCCAATTATCCCTCTATATAAAGATTCATCTACAGGTTTTCCTGCATCATCTTTGCCTATAGGCATACTTGACCCCATAGGAGTTCTCATGGTGGAGGCTGACTCAATGTCATACTTCTTTATCAACTCCTTGGTGAACTTAGACTGAGATATGGACAAGCTATCATCAGTCTGTCTAACTTGGAGTCCCAAGAAGAATTTAAGCTCACCCATACTGCTAATCTCAAACTTCCCTTGCATAGGTTTTGCAAACTTTCTACAAAGGTTGTTTTCTGTTGATCCAAAGATAATGTCATCAACATATATCTGAACTAGGATCAACTTGCCTTTAGATTCCCTAAGGAATAGAGTCTTGTCTATTTTCCCCCTTGAGAATTTGTTCTCAATGAGGAAGGTAGACAAAGTTTCATACCAAGCCCTAGGGGCTTGTTTCAGTCTATATAAGGCTTTCTTAAGTCTAAAAACATAATTAGGATAATGAGGATCTACAAAACCTGAGGGCTGATCAACATAGACTTTCTCTTTTAAGTCACCATTTAGAAATGCTGACTTGACATCCATTTGAAATACCTTGAACCCCTGGTAAGCTGCATAGGCAAGAAATAGCCTTATTACTTCAAATCTTGCCACTGGAGTAAATATCTGATCAAAGTCTATTCCTTCTTCCTGCCTATAGCCCTTGGCAACTATTCTTGCTTTGATCTTGACTATGATGTCATTTTCATCCAGTTTGTTCCTATAGATCCACTTAGTCTCAATCACATTTTGATTCTTTGGTTTTGGGACCAGCTCCCATACTTTACATATCCTGAATTGATTCAACTCCTCCTGCATTGCATCAATCTAGTTTGAATCCTTTATGGCTTCTTCAAATATTTGGGGTTCCAACTGAGATAGGAAGCTTGAACAAAGGACTGTGTTCATGTTCTTGCTTTTGGTTTGAACACCATGTCTTGGATCACCAATGATTTAGTGTGCTGGATGATCCTTTAGATATCTTATTACTGGAGGTAATCCATCTACACCTTGATTTTCTCTAATCTCTTCAGCATGTTGTACTTCATTGTCCTCTTCATCAGCTTGAGGGTCTTCTACTCCCCCTGGATAGCACCCATCATTTTCTTCATCCTGCCTTGTAGGTTGGTCTTCATTAATAGTAAGCTTATCCATCTTTTCTTTTAAACCTGTAGAGCTACAAGAATTGCAAACCCTTTGATGACCGCTTTTTCAGATCCACCAAAGGTCACTTTGGGTCCAATCTCTATAGGAGTGTAGTCTTTCAGCATTCTTCTAGTTCTAGTCATGTGCCTAGAACATCCACTATCCAAGTACCATTTAGGGGTATGGTCACTTGGACTCACCTGCATCAAATAAGATTACTTAACCTTAGAACCCGAATAATTATTGGGTCCTAGGTTCATGTTAGACTGAAACCTATCATACTTACCAGTAGTCATTCTGACAGGTAAGCTGACCTTCTTCCTGACAGTTGTGTTGTGCCAACAGTCAATGGCATAATGGCCCATCTTGCCACAACACCAGAACTCATATCTATTATATCTTCTTTTCATTACAGTTTTAACAGCATTGCTGTCAGCAGTCTTTAAAATTGTAGGTTGAGTGGTTCTATTCTTGAGAGCTGGGACTGGAGCATCAACCATTGATGATTCATGCTGACTATGTGTGATATTATGATCAAATCTGCTAGTTGGTTGCCATACTTTTCTGAAGGAAATGGGTGGTTTGAAGGCTAGTGGTTGTACTGGGGCTTTGCCTTTTCTTTTGGAATTGGCAGCCCTTGCATTTCCCTTAAAGCCCAATCTTGTCTTGCCATTTTGGGGAATAAAGTCATCAATTTAGGGTAAGACTTATTTTGGCTTAGAGAATTTATCCACCAGATCCTTCTCTTTCTGAAGTTTGACTTCCAGACTTTTGATTTGATCATTCTTGAAAGTAATTGTACCCATCTGAATAACAGCTATGTTTTTCAGTTTGACTACTTCATTTATCTTTAGATCCAGCATTTTTTCTGAATCTAATGCAGTCAACTTAAGAGATGCAATTTCCTTAGTCTGACTTTTAACAAGGTTCCTGCTTCTCTTAAGTGCTTTAAACAAATCACCATATTCATCAATGAGTTGATGAACATCTCCTTCAGATTTAGATCCATCCACATCTCTTGATGTAGATTCTTCTGATTCCGATCCAGTGTAATAATCAGAACCTGATGCGAAAGTGCATGTTAGATCTGATATACTCTAGAGGGGGGTGAATAGAGTATGGTGCCCACTTAAAACTTTTTACAACTGTTGTTGTATACCTAAGTGAACAGGGAAGCAAATAAAATAAAGCAAGCACAGCAACTATTTAATCACAAAGCAATCACAGAACAATCACAAACCACAGCCAGAAAACAAAAGAACATAAGAAACCAGATGACACAAGAAGCTATAGTGGTTCCCCAATCAATCTGAGTACATCCACTCTTCTACCACCCTAGGTAGGAATCCACTGCAGGATGAGTTGATCAGGTGTCCTGGGAACCAATGAGCTTTTGATAAGGTACTCAAAAATCAAACTAGATTTTTTGATCACGTGTCTTGCCACCACTGAGTTTTGACAAGGTCTCAGAAATCAACACAAACTTTTGAAGGGAGTTTGATAAACCCTTTACAACAGAGAAGGAGAGAGAGAGAGGTGAAATGATATTCTCTGTCAACAATCAGAGAGAAGATAGTGGATGTTGTCAAAGCTCCCCCTGAGAACTTTAGTTGTTCAGGAAGTGAAGCTTTGTAGTAGGGTGATTGGCCTTCAAAAGATTTGATCTCCAACAAAAGATGATTCCAGCAGCAGCTGAAATGTGTGGTGTCTGGAGTCTTGAATGATAATGGCCTTTGAACACTGGAATCAAGAGGGATCTAGAAATTTCAGAATGTTGATCTCCTTCAGTGAAGTGTGTTCCTGTAAGAAATTCTAAAACTGGGAATATCTGCAACTCTTTCTCTTTCTGTTGTTGTTGTTGGTATTGTTATTGTTATTCTTCAGCAGAAATTGAATAATAAATCTTGTATTGCTTAGATCTGAATAGAATGATTCTCTGTCCAAGATAGCTGTTAGCCTGTCATAAATGACTTCCTTAACTGCATTTTGTCTTCTGGAGGAAAGTCCAATAAAACATTCCTTTAAAATTCCCTTGAAACTTGCTCTAGATTAATTGAAACGACTACAAGATCCTTGAAATAAATGCTGGGAATAATTCCATAACTGTCTGAATTTGAATCTCGAAGAACGTCGATCTCTCCCGAAAAACGTCGACCTGAGCTTCACTATCATTGAACTGAGCTCAGCGACTGGACTTAGACTGAAGCAGAAAACGTCGATCTGAGCTCAACTATCGTCGAACTGAGCTCAGAGATAAAGAAACAAACTGGAGACAGGAACGTCGATCTGAGCTCGAAGAACATCGATCTGAGCTCGAAGATCGTCGAATGGAGTTCGATGATTCGTCGAAGTGAGCTCATAGATCGTCGAATTTAGTTCGACGATTCGTCGAAGTGAGCTCAGAGATCGTCGAATGGAGTTCGACGATTCGTCATCCTGAGCTCGACGAAATGACTTAGTCTCCTAAACTAAAATATCTGGTCTTGATGGTTTTTAGGGCAGCTTTCAAACCTAAATACTAACCCTTAGACTCAATTCTAATTGACCTTTAGATCTATACAAGGAGGTCAAAACAAATTTCCTAAAGGACATAGTGATCCTTGCCCAAATCAGTAATAGGGTGTTCCAACAATCTCCCCCTATTTGGGTTAGGATTACTATTTACAGACATTGGAAAAATAAAGACATACAATGCATAGATATAACAAAAAACAAAGAAAAAAACATTGCAGAAACACAGATATAATCACAGATAGTCAGAAATAGGTATTACTGTCATCTTATAGAATCATTCATTTTCCTTGCTCTTTATGAGAACTATTTCTTTGTTAGGGTTGAGAGCTTATTTCTTGGATCTTCTATCATCAGCTGCACCTAGAGAAGTTTGATGTTTTGGCCTGGGGACTACAGCTTCTGGGTGCAGCTTCATATAACTTTCTGAATCAAAGAATTTGCTGGAAGAGTATCTCAAGTTATTTATTTCTTTGATCTGATAGAGTAGTGATATTAGATGTATCTTTTCCTTGTTCTCTAGCCTTCTTGATTTGGTCTAATGCAGCCAACTCTTTCATTCTGGCAGTCCATGAAGTGGGATTATTTTCTGGGTCTTCAAATGGAACATGAGGCTCATACCTGTTTGAAGAATTATCAGGAGGAGCTCTGGAAGAGACTACATCTTTTAGCTTATAAGGGAAAGGACCAGAAGTAGTGTCAGAGGGACCTTGTCGTTCCCTTTGACAAGGACGTTTCCTGGAATATCCTTTAGAGTACACTTTGAATTCTCTTTGATTTCCTCTGTACTGTCCTCTTCTGGACTGGTAACCTCTATACTAATTTCCTCTGTACTGAGATCTTCCTTGATATTGATATGAACTTTGGCTTCTAGCAATAGATTGAAGGGAAGAACTACCACATATACCTGCATCAGGTGAAGGAGGAGGAGGAGGAGGATTGAAATGAGAAGATCCTTTGTCATATTTCCTTTTCTTCTTCATGGCTTTCAGCTGATTTCTGGAGTACTGCATCCATGGTTCTGTAATAGGGCAATCATGCAATATATAACATGGAATATCATTTGTATCTTTAACCTTCTCTGGGGGAACTCTCTTCATGGCCTTGCTTCTTGCTTTCCTTTTCCTTGCAATTATTGCAGAGGAATCATCAGAGTCAGTTCTAAACTGATCACTCTCTAAACTTTGTGGATTATCATATACTGCATCAATCCTTTTGAAATATTCTTTCTGATGTTGAGACTAAGCAGAAGAGACAGCAGAAACAACAACAGGAGCAACAGCAGCAGCAGGAATTGGAGTAGAAGCAATACTGGCAAAAGGAGCTATGACAGCAGGTTCAGAAATAGAAAATTCAGAAACAGGAGCAACAACGGTAGTAATAGAAGTAGTAGAAATAAATGAAACTGGAAAAACAACTTCAGAAACAGAAATAGAAAGCTCAGAGGTATCTGGAACAACAGATTCAGAGATAAAAACAGCAGGCTCAAAAATAATTGCCTCTGTCATATGCATATCCTCAAAAACCGAAACAGCAATATCAGAACTAACAGAAACATCAACATCAGCAGTAGGAGCAGCAGCAGCAGGAGCAACAGAAACAGAAGGAGCACTGTCAACAGCATTGAAGTAATTTATATAAGCACTTATTAAGCTGGGGTCACAGCTGGAAATAGGCACAATGGCCTTAGTAAGATCTTCAATACGTTGGTATGGAAGATAGCTGAAGTACACAGAATCAAAAACTAACAGCAGTGACCTGAGGTCCACTGTGATGACTGCAACTGGAGCAACTGGAGCTTGGAGTTAAGTTACTGCAGCAGGCAATCTCTCAGCTTCATGAGGCATCTCCCCCTTCCTATATTCAGTGACAACTGGATCAAGGCACCCAGTAGAAGGGATTGCCTGAGGAGGAAGGATAGAGGATAGCCTGGCAGACAACTCCTAAATAGTTTGCAGAAGTGGAGCCAAAGAGGTCACCAGCAGTAGTGATAGACTTAGTGCTATCAGCTCATATAGCTTGTCTGCAATAGCTGGAAGATCTACTTGCTCAAGAGGGACTTGAGTAGAGGTAGGGATGGATGTGGTAGAGATGAAGGTTGGAGCAGCAGGAGATGTTGTTGGAGAGACTGTGGATTGTGGAAGTGATGGTTGAGATATTGGAATTGTGGAGATGGAAGATAATAGAATGGATATGGATGGTGTGAATGATGGTTGAGCAATGATGTCCTGAAGTAGTTGTTTATAAGAAGTGGATGATGATGGTGGCTCAGGAGGGGATGAAGGAGAATCATCCTTATATGAATTATCTAGAAGAGTGAATGATGGAATATGAGATGATGAGTCAATGTCCATGTGTGGGTAGTGATGTAGTGGATGGAAGATTTCTTCAGTTAATGGTGGAGTTGGAGAAGGGATTGAAGTTGGAGATGGGATGGAAATGGGGGATGAAATTATGATGGTGGATGAGATTGTTATTGATGAAACAATAGGTGGAGAAGGAGGAGATGAAGCAGGCAAATCTTCTGCAGGGGCAGAAACCTGAGGGGAAGAGACTGAAGTAGTTCTTGTGCCTGAAGAAGAGATTGTAGAGGGTCTGCTGTGCTTTAAAATCTGCCTGTCCCATTTCCTAAATATGGCACATGTAAGCCTCTTGGAGGCATTGATGTGCACTCCATTGGAAACAAGCAGTGCAGGGCATCTATTATGAAGAAACAGCCCTAAAATCCTTGCAAAATTAACAAAGTTCGTGTTAATTTTCTTCTTAATCAAATCAAAAAAGACTTCTCCCCAGTTCAGCTGCTTCTTGTCCACCAAGGCACCCACCAAACTGAGCTAATACTTAGAGATGGTATCATGAGCTGAGTGTTTTACCAACAGCACTTTTCCAACTACATCAGCAAGGAATCTGTACTCAACTGACAGATTCTTCTTAAGCAATTTACTAGGGTTAGCTTCTGAATGTCCCATCCTCTCAAGCATGAGTGAAAATTCTTCTCCATAAAGCTCAACAGAATCTTCTCTAGAATTCAATTGAAAAACCTCTGTCAAAACAGCAGGTGTTAAAGGTACCTGAGTTCCTGAGATTGTTCCGAGCACTGTGTTCTGATCCAGATTGTGGCAGTATACACCCATTCCTTTATCTCATCTGCGGCCAATTTGATCCTTGTAGTCATTATGTTAACTAACTATTGGTGCTTGAAAAGTTCCAGAATGTCCTTGAAGATTTGATCGTTGTTATCGAAAGAATCCATGTCTATATCAAAGCCAGCGTCAAATTTCATTGCTGCCAAGATTGCGACTGAAACTGCCATTGATTCCTGCAAAGAAAATGAACAAACACAAGAGCAAGTGCAGAAAAGTTTGGAGGGAAAGAGAAATTTTGCAGAGAGTATGAAAGCGCAAAGGCAGAATGACGGCCGAAAAATGAGTTTTATATTAGGGTTCGACGCAGAAAAGGAAAGATCGTTGAACTCTGTTCGACGATCTGGGCTTCTAAAGGAAACTGAAAGGTCATCAACATCGTCGATCTCCGTTCGACGATATTAGAGAGCGTCGAGCTCCGTTCGACGATCGCTGACCTGAAGAAAGATAGTTTAGCACTATCTGAGAAGCGCTGAACTCTGGTTGACGATTTCGGAAATCGTCGATCTCCGTTCGACGATCTTGGGGAAAATCGTCGAGCGCAGTTCAGAGAACAGAAACATACTCTATACACTAGCAAAAACACTTTGATTTGCCTAGTCTTGGTCATTTTTAGATTTTTAAAATCTTGGATCTTACTTTAAACTTCGTCCATCTAACATTCCTAACTGATTCAGGAAGAATGTGTGTTTCTTTTCATCCAATGGTTTGGTGAAAATATCTCCACTTTGTAAATCAGTTGGGATATATTGAAGTTCAATTTTGTTTTTCTCAACATTATCCCTTAGAAAGTGATGCCTAATTTCTATGTGTTTTGTCCAACTATGGAGGACTGGATTTTGTGCAATGGAAATAGCACTGGTATTATCACAAAATATTTTAGGCTTATCTAGGTTGTAGCCATAGTCTAGGAGTTGGTTTTGAATCCACAAGATTTGTGAACAACAACTACCTGCAGCCATATATTCAGCTTCAGCAGTTGAAGTTGACACAGGTGTTTGTTTCTTGCAAAACCATGAGACAAGTCTGTCACCAAGAAACTGACAAGTTCCACTGGTGCTTTTCCTATCTATTCTGCATCCAGCAATAGCAGCATCTGAAAATCTAGTTAAGTCAAATGCTGAATCTTTTGGATACCAGAGACCTAAATTTGGACAACTTTTTACATACCTAAGAATCCTTTTTACTAAGGTTAAGTGTGACTCTCTAGGTCTCACTTGGAATTTAGCACATATGCATGTAGCAAACATTATGT
Source organism: Platanthera guangdongensis (assembly GCA_039583875.1). Lineage (NCBI taxonomy): Eukaryota > Viridiplantae > Streptophyta > Magnoliopsida > Asparagales > Orchidaceae > Platanthera > Platanthera guangdongensis. The sequence continues at coordinate 148,135,529 of CM077150.1, forward strand.
CAGGTCTACTAGCTGTAAGGTGCAATAAAGAGCCAATCATTGCTCTATATGTTGTCTGATCAATAGGTTTCCCATGTTCATCAACATTTAATACAGCATTAGTAGGCATGGGTGTTTTCATACATGATGCTTCAGACATACCAAATTTCTTAACCAATTCTTTTGCATACTTGGTTTGAGAAATAAATATGTCTTCAGCATGTTGTTTGAATTGCAATCCTAGAAAGAAGGATAGCTCACCCATGCTACTCATTTCAAATTTAGAATGCATTAGGTTGGAAAACCTTCTGCACAAATTTGAATCAGTAGAATCAAATATAATAATCTCTACATAGATTTGTACTAGTAGGGTATGTGACTTATGGGTTCTAATAAAAAGAGTTTGGTCTACTCTACCCCTTATAAAATCATTTTTCAGAAAAAAACATGCTAGGGTCTCATACCATACTCTAGGAGCTTGCTTTGCACCATATAATGCTTTGTGTAATTTGAAAACATACACAGGATGAGTTGAAGAGATAAAACCTGTGGGTTGTCTGACATAGACTTCTTCTTTGATATCTCCATTGAGAAAATCACTCTTTACATCCATCTGGTATACTTTGATTCCTTTGTGTGCTGCATATGCTAAGAAGATTCTTATGGCCTCTAACCTTGCAACTGGTGCAAAGGTCTGGTCATAATCTATCCCTTCTTCTTAAGAGTACCCTTGAGCAACTAGCCTTGCCTTGTTCCTTACAATGACTCCTTGATCATCCAATTTATTTTTGAACACCCACTTTGTTCCAACAATGGAGTGATCCTTTGGCCTTGGTACTAGTTCCCAAACTTTGTTCCTTTCAAATTGATGCAACTCCTCTTGAATTGCAATGATCCAGTGTGGATCTTGCTCTGCATCTTGAATGGATTGAGGTTCAATTTGAGAGAGGAAGCTAGTGTGCATCAGGTTTTGGTTGACCTGATGTCTCCAATCACTTGGGAGATTGGATGGTCTCTTGATGTTACTAAATCAACATGAGATGTTGATTGTTCACCAACCTGTGTTGTTGTTTCCTCTAGTGGTACAACAACTGGCTCTTCAAGAAGATTCTCTTCAAGATGTTGAATGTCTTCTTCATCTTCACTGCTTTCATGTTTTTGAACAATTTGTAACCTGTCCAAGTCTTCAGCAAGAGAGTGTACCTGTAAAGGTTCTATGGTAGAAGTATTCTTCTCCTTGAAAGACATGTTAGATTCATCAAAAGATATATGAACAGATTCTTCAATTTTGAGAGTAGATTTATTATATACCCTATAAGCTTTACTGATCATGGTGTATCCCAGAAACACTCCTTCATCAGCTTTAGCTTTAAATTTTGCTAAGTATTTCTTGTTATTATTATGAATGTAGCAAATACAACCAAAGATTTTGAAATAATCTACTTTAGGTTTCTTCCCTTTGAGTAATTCAAAACGAGTCTTGCCCTTCAGTTTATGTATTAAACTTCTATTCAACACATAGTTGGAGGTGTTCACTTCCTCTGCCCAAAAGGATAGAGGAAGATGAGCATCTGACAACAATGTAGTAGCAGATTCAATAAGTGTTCTATTTTTCCTTTCAACTACCCCATTTTGTTGAGGAGTTCTACGAGCTGAGGAAGTGTGCCTGATCCCTTCACTCTGATAGAACTCTTGCATAAGAAGAGAGTCAAACTCTGTCCCATGATCACTTCTAATCAGGGCAATGTGAGTATTGAACCCAATCTGTATGCATTTGAGAAACTCTGTCAAACACTTAAAGTTATCAGACTTATTCCTTAGAAAGAACACCCATGCGAATCTAGAGAAGTCATCTACAACCACTAAGGTATAAGATTTCCCTCCTAAGCTTTGTATTGTAATGGGTCCAAAGAGATCCATGTGTAACAGATACAAAATCCTAGGTGAATCACTCTTATTAAGTGACTTGAAATTATTTTTGGTTTGCTTGCCTAATTGACAAGCCCTGCAAAGTCCTTCCTTCTTGTAGGGGTCAGAAGGTAGTCCTCTAACAAGGTTGTCCTTGGATAGCCTAGCAATGATTCTAAGGTTTATATGCCCTAGTCTCTTATGCCACAATTCATTAGGTCTATAAATAGAATTGAACAAACATATATCTACCTTGGTTGAAATAAAATCTACAAGATAGATGTTACCTTTATTTTTACCTGTCAAAACAGTTGTGTTGTCCTCTGATTTGATCTTGCATGAGGATTTATTGAAAGTCACTTGATAGCCTTCACCACACAGTTGACTGATACTGATTAAGTTATGCTTTAGTCCTTGCACATAGGCTACTTTCTTGAAAGTGACTGAGCTAATCTGGATTGCACCATATCTTTTTGCTAGTCCAAAGTTTGAATCACCAAATATTACTTTGTGTCCAAGCTTGGCTTTGAAGGATGTGAAATTGTCCTTGTTTCCTGTCATTTGCTTTGAGCACCCACTATCCAGATACCATTGCTGGTTTGATGTTGGATAGGTCTTCTCCTGCACATAAAATAATTTATTTGTTTTTGACCCAGTTTACCTTGGGCCTAGGTTGATAAACTTTGAATTCAGAAATAAAAGACATCTCTGGTTGACTCTTATAGCCTTCAGGATGATATCTCCTAGGAGGTATTATCCACTCAGTATAAGGGTTAAACCATTGAGATGTAGAACCTCTAGGATTGAACTTTGATTTGCCTTTGAAAGAGTTTTCAAAACTCTGATCGCCGTTTGACGATCTCTGAGCTGAGTTCGACGATCTTGGGTCAGATCGTCGAGCTCCGTTCGAAGATCGACTGTGCCAGAGTTCAGGGTTCAGAGATCGTCGACCTGAGTTCGACGATTTAGCCTGAGATCGTTGAGCTCCATTCGGCGATCATCGGGCTCCGTTCAATGATTTCTGTTGAACTATGGTTTTCTTAGGTAAATCAGAATTCTTCCTAGCTACCTCTACAACTCCCTTACCTTCATCAGAGATAAATTTGATTGGGGTTGTTAATACTATAGGTTGGCTAGATGAGGCACCCAAACCCAGTGTATTATTGAATCTTAAGTTCACTGTGCTTGTGATGTCCATTAGCATGATACTTTTCCCATTGATTGATTCTTCAAACTTTTTGGCCACTGATAGTTCACTTTTCAGTGAGGATATCTGCTCCCTACAACATTCCAACTCCTCAGAGAGTTTGAGGTTTTCTGATTTTAAAGTGCTGTGTTCAGATAGCTGATTTCTGAGAGAAATGATTTCCTTCTCAGATTTTAATAAATCTAAACACAGTGCTTTAAACTCACACTTGAAGTCCTCAGAATTAAAATCAAAAGAACTTATTACCTAGTCCTCTTCAGATTGAGTCTCTGATTTTGACTCAGATTCTTCTGCATCAGAATTTTGTTGCGAGGCATTGATAGCCATCATGTAGAATTCCTTTTCATCAGCATCATCTTCATCATCACTTGAGCTGGATGAAGCTTCAGATTCTTCTTCTGCCTCACTCCAAGTTTCAGCAACAAACCCCTTCCTTGTATTTTTGTTCTTACTAGAGGAGGGTTTGTCATTGCTGCTCTTCTTGAAGTCTTTGTCTTTTCTTCTTTCTTTCCTATTCTTTTTGTCCTTATACTGATTTTCTGGATAGTCAGACACCATGTGTCCTGGTTTCCTGCATCCAAAACAAATAATCTCTTTATTATTTGATTTGTCATACCTTGGCTTGTCATGCCCTCTAGATGATCTTTTCCTGAAATCTTTCCTGGCCATTTTGTCAAATCTTTTTTCCAGTAGGCTTAGCAGCTCTTCATTGCCTATGACCTTATCTTCAGGCTGATCTTCAATGGCTTTGAAAGCTATTGATTTTTCCTTTCTTATAGCTGGTGAGGCAGCCTTCTGCTCTTCTTCTCTATTCTTGATGAGCAGCTCATAAGACTTGAGCTTGCCCAAGAGAGCTTTAGTTGTGATCTCATTTAGGCTTCTGGAATCCTTGATTGGCCAGATCCTTGAGTCCCAAGTGCTTGGGAAGCACATTAGGATTTTATCATTGAGCTCAGTCAATGAGATCTCTTTGTCCAATGTTTTCAGCTCATTGACTATGAGACTGAGTCTATTATACATGTCTGCTACTGACTCAGCTTCTCCTTTCTTGAAGTTCTCATATTGGGTTATGAGGTGAGATCTTCTATCTTTTCTCTCATTAATATATCCTGAGACTATCTCAGATAACTTGTCCCAGATGTCCTTTATTGAGTTCCAGTCAGCTAGTTTTTGGAATATTTCATCAGACATAGTCTGGGCTAAAATATTCATTGCCTTAGCATTTGCCAATTTCCATTTCTTGATTTCTGCATCTGTTCCTGAAGGAGGTGGAACAACACTTGTACTTGTATTTTCTAGAGGTCTTAGACACACTGTCAAAACAGAATTAAAAATGTCTTCATCAATAAAGTTCATGTACAATCTAATCTTTGCCTTCCAAAGTGAAAACTTAGATAGATTGCACACTCGAGGTCTGGTGCTAGCATAATCTTTATTTTGGGCCATATTCTGTGAAGAAATAAATCTAGTAACAAACTTAAAACAAGCAGATCTAACTAGAGGGATCTTTGGGTTCAGGTGTTAGCCTGTGCAACCACTAAGGTGTGGTATTTTAACCAACCTCCCTCTGATACCAATTGAAAGTGCAGGTTAGATCTGATATACTCTAGAGGGGGGGGGGTGAATAGAGTATGGTGCTCACTTAAAAAATTTTACAACTGTTGTTGTATACCTAAGTGAACAGGGAAGGAAATAAAATAAAGCAAGCACAGCAACTATCTAATCACAAAGCAATCACAGAACAATCACAAACCATAGCCAGAAAACAAAAGAACATAAGCAACCAGATGACACAAGGAGCTATTGTTGTTCCCCAATCAATCTGGGTACATCCACTCTTCTAGCACCCTAGGTAGGAATCCACTACAAGATGAGTTGATCAGGTGTCCTGGGCACCAATGAGCTTTTGATAAGGTACTCAAAAACCAAACCAGATTTTTTGATCAGGTGTCTTGCCACCACTGAGTTTTGACAAGGTCTCAGAAACCAACACAAACTTTTGAAGGGAGTTTGATAAACCCTTTACAACAGAGAGGGTGAGAAAGAGGTGAGATGATCTTCTCTGTCAACAATCAGAGAGAAGATAGTGGATGTTGTCAAAGCTCCCCATGAGATCTTTAGTTGTTCAGGAAGTGAAGCTTTGCAATAGGGTCATAGGCCTTCAGAAGATTTGATCTCCAGCAAAAGATGATTCCAGCAGCAGCTGAAATGTGTCGTGTCTGGAGTCTTGAATGATAATGGCCTTTGAACACTGGAATCAAGAGGGATCTAGAAATTTCAGAATGTTGATCTCCTTCAGTGATGTGTGTTCCTGTAAGAATTCTAAGACTGTGAATATCTGCAATTCTTTCTCTTTCTGTTGTTGTTGTTGGTATTGTTATTGTTATTCTTCAGCAGAAATTGAATAATAAATCTTTTATTGCTTAGATCTGAATAGAATGATTTTCTATCCAAGATAGTCGTTTGCCTGTGATAAATGACTTCCTTGACTGCATTTTGTCTTCTGGAGGAAAGTCCAATAAAACATTATTTTAAAATTCCCTTGAAACTTGCTCGAGATTAATTGAAACGGCTACAAGATCCTTGAAATAAATGCTGGGAATAGTTCAATAACTGTCTGAATTTGAATCTCGAAGAACGTCGATCTCTCCAGAAAAATGTCGACCTGAGCTCCACTATCGTTGAACTGAGCTCAGCGACTAGGCTTAGACTGAAGTAGAAAATGTCGATCTGAGCTCAACTATCGTCGAACTGAGCTCAGAGATAAAGAAACAAACTGGAGATAGGAACGTCGATCTGAGCTCTAAGATCGTCGAATGGAGTTCGACAATTCGTCGAAGTGAGCTCAGAGATCATCGAATGGAGTTCGACGATTCATCGAAGTGAGCTCAGAGATCGTCGAATGGAGTTCGACGATTCGTCGTCCTGAGCTCGACGAAATGACTTAGTCTCCTGAACAGAAATATCTGGTCTTGAGGGTCTTTAGGGCAGCTTTCAAACCTAAATAATAACCCTTAGACTCAATTCTAATTGACCTTTAGATCTATGCAAGGAGGTCAAAACAAATTTCCTAAAGGACATAGTGATCCTTGCCCAAATCAGTAATAGGGTGTTCCAACATGATGGCATATTGTTTACCTTACTGGGACCAGGCTGATCCTGGCACTGATCTTCATCAGTCATAGCCATCAGTCCTTTACAGTGAGGATCTTCAATCCCATTGATAGAGTCCATTATTTCCAAGAATTTTGTCTCTTCTGAATCCTCTTCAGTTATAAATAATCCAATGTATGCTTCTGCTTCAGCTTCAGCTTCAGAATCTGATGATGAGGAGTCTGTCCAGCTTTTCTACTTCTTTGCTACAAGGGATTTCTCCTTTTTTCCCTTATATTGCAATTTCTTGTTGTCATTTGATTCCTTTCTTTTGTCAGGATAGTCATCAACTATATGTCCAGGCCTGTTGCAATAATAGTAAACAATATTAGTAGAAAATAATTTATTAGGTTTAGTTCCATACCTGTCCTTTCTTGAAGATTTCCTTTTCTGATAATAAGCATCCTTGGACTGTGAGGAGGATGTCTTGGATCTCCACTATTTTTCTTTAAGAATCTTTGAAATTGCCTTGTGAAAGAAGCAAAGTTCTCATCAGAATTATGGCTGTCTGATGTGTGATTGTCAGAACTTTCTGAGATAACTTCAGCAGCTTTCCTAGGAGGAGATGGAGACATCCTCCTATCCTTTCTTGGGGCTTCAGCCTTGAAGGCCACTGACGTTTCTCTGTAATCATCCGTATTGCTTTTCTCTTCCTCTTTCCTGGCCATCAGCTGCATTTCATATGATAGAAGGTTTCCAAATAGGGTAGGAGGAGAAATTTCTGCAAGTCTGGCCACTTCCCTGATGGCACATATCTTGGTGTCCCAGTCTTTGGTTAGTGATCTAAGGAATTTATCATTTAGCTCATATGTACTAAAAACTCTTCCATATGACAACAGTTCATTTATTATTCTAAAAAACTTCTTGTAGCATTCAGTTATGCTGTCAGTTTTGGCCTGTCTAAAACTTTTATACACTTGATTAAGCATAGATTTTCTGTCTTGTCTCACTTCTTCTGATCCCTCCATGTAGACAATCAAGGTCTCACTTCTTCTGATCCCTCCATGTAGACAATCAAGGTGCCCACATCTCTTTGGAGGTCTTACAGTGAATCAAGTTTTGGAAGGTTAAATCATCTATAACACTAACTATTATATTATGTGCTCTTTTATCCATAGTAGCTAAGATGATCTCATCATTTGTCATTTCAGAATAATCTTTTGGTGTCCTCAGATTTGCATCAAGAACTGAGATTTTCATTGGAATGAAAGACCCTTCTTTAACTGTACTATAGATTCTTGGATCAGATGCTTCCATAAACAATCTGACTCTCTCCTTCCATATACCAAAAATTTCTTTCCTACAGATGGGTAACTTCATGTATCCAGGTTCCTTGTGATTTTCTCCTGAACTCATTTTGTCTTGATGTTAACTGCCTTACAGATCTATTCAGACTGTTAAGTCTATTTATTGAGGAACCTGGCTCTGATACCACTTGAAATAATTGCTTTCAAGATGACCTAAACACCTAGAGGGGTGGGGGGTGAATAGGTACAATTCTTTTTATTGCTTAGGCAGACAAATATATCACAATAAAACTTGTAATGCACATTGTCACAGCATATATAAAAAAAACACAGCAGACACACAGAATACACAAAGTTTTATAGTGGTTCCCCAAGTGATGGGTACATCCACTTTCCCCCTTTTCCTATCTAGCAGTATACTAGATTCGGTCTAACTTCCTTCTTCTTCTCAGATCCTTAGATCTTACAGCTCAGAACCCAAAGATGGTTCCTACAACTCAGAATTCAGCAAGTCCTACAACTCAGATTCTTTCAAATAATCCTACCTCAGAGTGAGTCCACACTCCTACAACTCAGGCACACAAGCCCTACATCAGCCTCTTCCCAGGCCTACAACTCAGAGAATTTAATCCCCTACCTCGGACACTCAGCCCTACGTCAGCCTTTATAATTTAGGCTTACAACTCAAATCTACAATAGATCCTACAGTGAATTGATAATAAAAATGAATAAAACCTTCACCCAGATAGAGAGAGAAAGGGTTGAAGGTTTCTTGATCAGTTCTTGATAGAACAGATAACTTTTGAATCAACCTGTCTTAGCTTTCTTCAAAGCTTCTTGAATCTGAACAAAGTAAGGTTGATCTTCTTGAAGTTGGAGATGATCCTCAATCCAGCATCTTCTTAATCAGATGTGACTCTGATTTCTTCTTTCAGATTGTTCAGGATCTGCCCTCTTTAGATTTCTGGATGAAGACTCCTCTCCTTGTAGTTAGTTCTTCTCAGATTGGTTCTGTCTATGATGCTTCCCGTTCTCTCCTATCTGTTGGTGGAACATGTCTTTATATAGGCTTCATCCAAGGTTACCGGCTGATCCGGTTCATAATGACCTTCTGACAGCTCTGATAGATGCAACAGTCTTGTTGATCATGACAGCTGTCAAGTCACCAGTTACTTCATTATACTTAGTCTCAGTCAGCAAAGTGTCGAGACATTCCTTTACATGTGTCGATACAAATAGACTATGTGTCGACAAAATCCTTGGTGATGTCGACACAGCTCCCATAATGTCGACACAGCACTTTATAATCTTGTTGACACGGCTTCAGTAAAATGTGTCGACACAAGTCTTGTGTGTCGACATAAATACTTCTTGTCTTGACACAGTGGTTGTCTTGATATAATTCTGGAATGTGTCGACACAAGTCCTGTGTGTCGACAAAATTTCTGTAGACATAAACTTGATGTGTGGCGACACAAGTCCTGTATGTCGACACAGTTGTTATAGACAAAATTATGTGTGTCGACACAAGTTCTGTATGTCAACATAGACTGTCTTCTGGTGTCGACTAAGTTGGGGTCAACAGATTTGCCATGTGTCGACACAAGAATTCCACAGCAAATGCACACTTAAATTGGACGGAGGGACAGTATGATCTTGCGGACAGAATTCGGCGAGCAACAGGAATTGACGAAAGTCTACAATGCTATGCAGTGGATGGGTCCACTAACCAATTCTCCTGGGATGACAGCCTTTTAAGGAAAGAGGGTCGTTTGTGCGTTCCAAGTCTGGGTAAACTAAGAGAAGAATTGATGTATGAGGCTCACTTTACGAAATACTCAATTCACCCATGGAGCACAAAGATGTACAAAGACATGAAGAAGTTGTTCTGGTGGCCAGTGTTAAAGAAAGACATAACACATTATGTGGCAAAATGTCAGACTTGTGCATAGTGAAAGCTGAATGCCAGAAGCCTGGAGGATTCCTGAAGTCACTACCTATTCCGGAGTAGAAGTTTGATCATATTTCAATGGATTTCGTGCATGGTTTACCGAGGACTCAACATGGTAACGATTTGATTTGGGTGATCATGGACCGGTTGACTAAAGCGGCTCACTTCCTTCCGAATAAGAGGGACGATTCAGTGGAAGCCTTGGCGAAACTCTATGTTGCAAAAATCGTACGATTGCATGGTGTTCCCCGTAGCATCGTAAGTGACCGTGATGGGCGATTCACATCGAACGATTGGAGGCTAATCCATAAATTGTTGGGAACAAAGTTAACATTCAGTACGGCCTTTCATCCCCAAACTGATGGCCATACTGAGAGGACCAACAGAACGATGGAATACATGCTCCGAATGTGCGCCTTGGATTTTGGTAAGAGGTGGGAAGATCATCTCTATATGGTAGAGTTTGCCTATAATAATAGCTACCAAGCGAGCATAGGTATGACACCGTTTAAAGCTTTGTATGGTCGAAAATGTCGTACACCATTAGATTAGGTGGAAGCAGGCAAATCTAAACTATATAAGCGTAAGGTCATCGAAGAAGCTAATTCGACGATACACTCTATTTGGGGGAGACTATTGATAGCCCAAGATAGACAAGCCAAATATTACAACGCCAAGTACCGAAATGTTGAGTTTGTGATTGGCGATTGGGTATATTTAAAAATCAAACCCTTCAAAGGCGTGTCCAGGAATCGGCGCTTGAAAAAGTTAAGCCCGAGATATCTTGGTCCATTTGAAGTGGTGGAAAGAGTTGGCGAAGTTGCTTATCGGCTAGCTCTTTCGGATGATTTTAGTGGATTGCATGATGTGTTCCACATCTCAATGCTCCGAAAAGACATAAAAGATCTAGCCCAGGTGATTGCGAATGATCGTGTACCGATCGAATTTGGTCTAACGATGAAGGTTAGGCCCATTCGAATTGAGGATAAAGCCTCCAAGCAGTTGCGGAACAAAATAATCGGGATGGTCAAGGTCCGATGGGATAACTATGATCGTGAGGAGCTAACATGGGAGCGAGAGCAGACCATGCTTGCTGAATTTCCCGAACTATTTGTTTAAACTTAGATAACAGTTTGTGTTGTACAAAACATAAAATGTTGTGACACATTTTTGTTGAAGAGTTTCCTGAGTACTGTATGCAAATTTCGAGACGAAATTTCTTGTGAGGAGGGGAGGATTGTTGAAAGTGCAGGTTAGATCTGATATACTCTAGCGGGGGGGGTGAATAGAGTATGTTGCTTGCTAAAAACTTTTTACAACTGTTGTTGTATACCTAAGTGAACAGGGAAGAAAATAACATAAAGTAAACACAATAACTAACTAAACAAAAAGCAATCACAGAACAATCACAAACCACAGCCAGAGAACAAAAGAATATAAGCAACCAGAAGACACAAGGAGCTATAGTGGTTCCCCAACTAATCTGGGTATATTCACTCTTCTACAACCCTAGGTAGGAATCCACTGCAGGATGTGTTGATCAGGTGTCCTAGGCACCAATGGGTTTTGATCAGGTCCCCAAAAACCAAACCCTCAAGTCTTTTGGAAGGAGAATTGCAACCAGAATAATTTTGAAGGGATTTAAAACCCTGTACAGGAATTAGAGAGAGGGTGATAGTGTCTTCTCTGTAAACAGTCAGAGAGAAGACTTGTGGATTGATGTAGTAGCTTTTGCTCCCCTTGAGGTCTTGAATTGGTCAGGAATGCTGGAGCACTACTTCAGGGTGATAGGCCTCCAATGACCTAGAATGCCTGAACCAGAACTGCTTCAGGAACTTCTTTGACAGATTGATTTAATGTTGTCCTTTGAAGTTATCATGTAAATAGAGAGAAGAAGACTCTTGATTGAATTTAGTTGTTCTTCTTCTTCTCCAAAAGTCCTCTGGTCAAGGCTGATTGTAGTCAAGAACTTTAGCTTTGAGGATGTTTGTTCTTCTACAACTTTTGAGTATTTTCTGTACTATAATTCTTGAACTCTACTTGATTCTGTTCTCTATCTGTGTCTCTGTGTATCCCTCTCTTTTTCTGACTGAGGAATCTTCAAACTTTTTAATGTCGAGCAGTAATTACAGTCGGCCTTGGAAAGAATCAGCAATCAATGACTTTCCTAACTGTCCCATGGAAAAACGGCATGTAATCGTCCATAGTCAATGCGCGTTCTAACGGTAACATTCCGAGAAGATCTGGCATTAAATGTTCAGGAATCAGCGCCAAGAAACGAGACGGGAACCTTGAAGAAAATCTAATCTGGATTCGTCGAACAAAGAACACAATTCATCGAGCTGAACTTGTGTTCGTCGAGCTGAGCTTGAGTTCGTCGAGCTGAGCTTGATAGAGTTCGTCGATCAGACAATCTTCATTCATCTGATAGATAGTATTCATTCGTCGATCTGAGAACCAAATTCGTCGACCTGAGAAAAGTTCTATACTTAGACAAAATATCCTGCATCTACTGAAATGCCGTGTCGACAAAAGTTGGTGTCGACAGATTGATCTTGGTGTCGACACAAATCCTCTGGTGTCGACATAAGTTGGTGTCGACTGAAATCCTGGTGTCGACATAAGTTGGTGTCGACTGAAATCCTGGTGTCGACCCAAACTGTCTGGTGTCGACACAAACCCTAAGTGACAACACAGATTCTCTGAGTCCAGAAATCGTCGAGTAGAGAATAGCATTCGTCGACCTGAGAAGCTGACTTCGTCGACCTGAGAAGCTGTGAACTTGAGGTACAAGTTCGTCGAGCTCAGAATATAATTTGTCGACCGAAGCATGAAGCTGGACTTAGAAAAATTTGAAGTTCTCCTGACTTTGGATTGAAGAAGAAACTGAGTTTTCGTCGAACAGAGAACATAGGTCGTCGAGCTCAGCACTAAGAATTGTCTCACGATCGTCGAGCGCTGAACTCCTTTCGTCAAGCTGAGTTCGACGAACGTCGAACTCACTTTACTTAGTCTTGAAAACTTGTGACTCTAGAGTTTCTGAGGGTCTTGATGAAAGCTGGTCCATCTGGAGTTGAGCCTAAGGACTTAACCTAGACTCTAGGACACAAAATGACCCTGGCTATACATGATGGGTCACATCCTAAGTCAGTGAACCTACCCCAAATCAACTAGGGATCCAACAATCTCCCCCTATTTGGGTGAGGTCACTAACAGAGACTCAAGACAGAAAAACAAAGCAAGAAAAGAGATATATCTGGCAGAGAATTATAACACATGAAACAGATATATATATACACACAGCTTTGTTTAACAGATAACACAGTTTAAAAACAAATAACAGACAGAAATGAACCAATAAGAAAAATTACTTCTTTGGCTTATTCTGCTGAGGTTTGTCTTCTGCTTTCTTTTCTCCTGGCTTCTTGAAAATGATTTCTCTGTTAGGATTTTGAGCATGAGCCACTGTCATGGTTATATCAGCTGCCCCAATAATTTTTAATGATCTAGCCCTGGGGACAACTGCTTCTGGATGAAGTTTCATATAGTCATCAACATTAAATAATTTATTACCTTTGTCAAATCTTTTCAGCTCTTCCTTTCTATACTTTGACATGGTTGAAAGACCAGAAATATCTTTTCCTTCTGCTTTGGCTTTATTTATCAAAGATAGACCAATCAGATCTTAGTACCTAGCCATTTTTGTTGTATTATCAGTCTCTGCATCTTCAAAAGGAATTGGAGGGGAGTCTGCCTTCTTTGGGCTTTCATCTTTATGAGCTTCAGAATAGGTGTATCTTCTGGAATGACTTTTGAGCTGGAGGCAGATAGAGCAAAATTATCACAAAGTTGCTTGGCAACTGCTGGACTAGTTGGAGAGGTATAAGGTATCATAGCTAAATAAGGCTTAGAGAAATCTGCTGGAGGGAATTTCATATGTACAGAGTCAAAACTTCTCAACAAAACTGATAAATTCACTGTGGGATTTAAATAGAAATCACCAACAGGAGTTATTTGAGCAACTGACTCATCCAGATCAATGTCAGTATCCATAAATTGAATTAACTCAGACATCTCATCATCAAAGTCTGTCAAAATAGGTGTATCCTCAGCTGAATCTGAATCTGCTGGAGAGGGAACTGTTGTGACTGCTGCTGCTGTTGCTGTATCTGCATCTGCTGTAACTTCATCACAGAGCATCTCCCCCTGCCTGGGTTCAGGAAGACCTGGAGCCAGGCCCCTAGATGAAGAGGGGGCAGCAGAGAGAAGAGAGATCTGGGCAGATAAGGAATTAATGGAGGTCACAAGAGGTGTAATGGTCTCTTGGATCACAGTTCTAATGAGAGGTGTGAGCAAAGGAATGAGGGTGTATAGATCAAATAGTGAAGGGGAAGGGGATGGAATGGGAGGAGGAATAACAGATGGAGTGGGGGCATCTTGCATGATTGTATCTGATGGTATAATGTAAGATGGAATGGTGGATAAGTGTGGGGGAAGAGGAGACTGTGGGGGTGTAGGAATAGGAATGTCCTGAGGGGAAGCTGGAGGAGTGGGTTGATGATCAATTTACAAGGGGGAAGATGGAGGTGGAGATGGAATGTGTGTCAGGTCAAGTGGTGGAGTTGGAGGAGGGGTAGGTACATGAGGAGGCTTCTTTGGAGGAAGAGGTGCTGGAATTGATGGTTGAGAGGGAAGAACCTCTTCAACAGGGTGAGGAGCGGCCTTTACAGCCCTTGTTCTCTCAAAAGTTTGGAGGGAGGAGGAAGAAGCCTTTGAGGGCTTGGAGATGGTCCTCTCCCACCTGCCAAATAGAGCGCAAGTGAGGCGCTTGCTGGCGTTTATGGAGATGGTCGGGGAGACCATACATTCAGCAGCCTTCTTTTTGAGAAATACTCCCAATATTCTGCCAAAGCAGACTTCCTTATTGCTATTCTTCTTTCTGATCAATTCAAAGAACACCGTACTACAATCAACCTGTTGCTAATTCACTACTGCACACATTATCAAAAATTGATGATGGGTAATATAGTCATGAGCAGAGTGCTTGGCCATTATAATCTTTCCCGTAATATCTGCCAGAAATTGGTAGGCGGTGGATAATTGTTTTTTCAATAACTTATTAGGGTTGTTCCCAGAGAAACTCATTAGTTTCAGCATATCACTGAATTCCTCAGAATCCATTTCTAGATTGTCTTCTCCATTCACTAGTACAAATATTTCAGTGAGAACTGCGGGAGAGAGGGAAACAACAGTGTTCCCTCTATTGCCGGTCAAAGTATCTTCGTCAGAAACAGTAGATGTATATACCCATTCCCGTATTTCCATTCCATGAAGTTTGATGCTCCTGGTCATGAAGTCCTTTAAACTATGTTCTTCCAGTAGTTCTAGGATGTAAAGGAAGATGGGGTCAGAGTGTTGAAATGACTCAAAGTCCATGTCAAAACCAGTGTCAAACTTCATTGCAACCAAAGCACCTGAGGGAATCGCCATTGATGTCCTGCAAGAAAAATACAGAGAGAAATGGCAATCAAGAGCAAAGAAACTGAAAGCGCGGGATGGAGGTCGAAGAAAATCTAGATATAGGATTTTCAGAATATGAATCGACAAACTCCGTTCCACGAAAAGGAAAAATTCTTCGAACTGAGCTCGACGAAATAAATTATAGACAGATAATTCGTCGTTCTCATCCAGAAGAATCAAAAATAGTTCGTCGATCTCCGTTCGACGAAATGTCTTCTTGAAGCAAAGTTAGTCGATCGCTGGTCGACGAAAATTATTTCCCCACACAGAGAATTCGTCGATCTCCATTCGACGAGAATCTCTCAAACTTTCCCTAATTCGTCGAACTCCGTTCGACGAACTCTGGAAAATTCGTCGAATGTAGACAGAAACTAGGTTAACTCTTCTCCATCAATCATTCCCAGTTGATTTATAATGAACAGATGGGTTTTCTCATCCAATGGCTTAGTGAAAATATCTGCTCTCTGTAGATCAGTAGGAATGTGGATCAAGTTAATTTTCTTTTTGTCCACATTATCTCTAATGAAATGATGTCTTATCTCAATATGTTTAGTCCTAGAATGGTGAACTGGATTCTATACTATAGCAATAGCACTAGTATTATCACAAAATAATGTTGAATTATTTAAGTTGACACCATAATCTAAGAGTTGGTTTTGTATCCATAGCATCTGTGAACAGCAACTACCAGCAGCCATGTATTCTGCTTCTGCAGTTGATGTAGACACAGATGTCTGCTTTTTACAAAACCAGAAGATAAGTCTCATACCAAGGAACTGGTATGTTCTAGAGGTACTTTTCCTGTCCACTCTACATCCAGCATAGTCAGCATCTGAGTATCCAGTTAACTCAAACTCTGACTCTACAGGATACCAGAGTCCTAGATTTGGGCAACTCTTTATATATCTTAAAATTCTTTTTAGGAAAATAAGGTGAGATTCTTTAGGGTTCACTTGGAAACTAGCACAAAGGCATGCGACAAACATTATATCAGGTCTGCTAGCTGTTAGGTATAATAGTGATCCAACAATTGCCCTATAATTTTTCTGATCCACTGGTTTCCCTGCTGCATCAGAATCCACAACAGCATTTGTAGCCATAGGGGTTTTCATCCCTGAAGCATCACCCATCCCAAACTTTTTGATAAGCTCTTTAGCATACTTAGCTTGGGAGAGGAAGATACCATCTAGGAGCTGCTTCCCTTGGAGACTAAGGAAGTAGGAAAGCTCACCCATGCTACTCATCTCAAATTTTGAATGCATGAGGTCAGCAAACCTCCTGCACAATTTGGGATCATTATACCCAAAAATAATATCATCCACATAAATTTGTACTAACAAGGTTTGGTCCTTATGATGTCTAGTGAAAAGTGTTTTATCTATGGTTCCTCTTGTAAATTCATGCTCTAAAAGAAAGCCTGCTAGGGTCTCATACCAAGCTCTTGGAGCTTGCTTTAAACCATAGAGAGCTTTATGCAATTTAAAAACAAAAGATGGTTGAGTTGGAGAGATAAAACCTGGAGGTTGTTCTACATAAACCTCTTCTTGAAGTATTCCATTCAGAAATGCACTTTTGACATCCATCTGGTAGACCTTGAATCTCTTGTAAGCTGCATATGCAAGGAATATCATGATGGCCTCTAACCTTGCAACATGGGCAAAGGTTTGGTCATAGTCTATTCCTTTCTCTTGTCTGTAGCCTTGAGCAATAAGCCTAGCCTTGTTCCTCACTATGTTTCCTTGAGCATCCAACCTGTTCCTGTAGACCCATTTAGTTCCAATAACTGGGTAGTTATGGGGTCTTGGAACCAAATCCCAAACTCTACATCTCTCAAACTGATTGAGTTCCTCTTGCATTGCAATGATCCAGTGGGGATCTTGCTCTGCCTCATGTATGGTGAGAGGTTCAATTTGAGAGAGAAAACAGGCATGCATCAATTCTTGGTTGAGTTGATGCGTTGTCTGTACACCTACAGAGATGTCTACAATCACTTGAGATCTGGGGTGATCTCTAAGTGTGACAAGATCAGTTGGTGGAGTTGGTTGAGCAACAACTTCAATATTTAATTCCTCTTGGGGAAGGATACTGGCTGTTGGGGGAAGGTCAGCCACTTCCTCTTGACTTTCCTCATCACTATCTTCAGCATCCTGTGAAGTGGGATGGTGTGATACCTCTTGGGTAAGGTTCAGTCCATCCATAGAGTCACACAATGGTGGAACCTGCAAAGAGCTTATGGTAGAAATCTCTTTCTCCTTGTATGACATGTTAGTCTCATCAAAAGATACATGAACATATTCTTCAATTTTAAGATTTTATTTATTATACACCCTATAAGCTTTACTGATCATGGAGTATCCCCAGAAACACTCCTTCATCAGCTTCAGCTTGAAATTTTGCTATGTATCTCTTGTCATTATTGTGAATGTAGCAAATACAACCAAAGATTTTGAAGTAATCTACTTTAGGTTTCTTCCCTTTGAGTAATTCATAGGGAGTCTTGACCTTCAGTTTATGTAATAAACTTCTATTCAACACATAGTTGGAGGTGTTCACTGCCTCTGCCCAAAAGGATAGAGGAAGGTGAGCATCTGACAACAATATAGTAGCAGATTTAATAAGGGTTCTATTTTTCCTTTCAGCTACCCCATTTTGTTGAGGAGTTCTAGGAGCTGAGAAAGTATGCATGATCCCTTCACTCTGACAGAACTCTTGCATAATAAGAGAATCAAACTTTGTCCCATGATCACTTCTGATCAGGGCAATGTGAGTGTTGAACTCAATCTATATGAATTTGAGAAACTCTATCAAACACTTAAAGTTATCAGACTTCTTCCTCAGAAAGAACACCCATGTGAATCTAGAGAAGTCATCTACAACCACTAAAGTATAAGATTTCTCTCCCAAGCTTTGTACTGTAATGGGTCCAAAAAGATCCATGTGTAACAGATACAAAATCCTAGGTGAATCACTCTTATTAAGTGACTTGAAACTATTTTTGGTTTGCTTGACTAATTGACAAGCCTTGCAGAGTCCTTCCTTCTTTTAGGGGCCAGAAGGTAGTCCTCTAACAAGGTTGTCCTTGGATAGCTTAGCAATGTTTCTAAGGTTTATATGCCATAGTCTCTTATGTCATAATTCATTAGGTCTACAAATAGAGTTAAACAAGCAAATATCTATCTTGGTTGAAAGAAAATATACAAGATAGATGTTACCTTTCCTTTTACCTGTCAACACAGTTATGTTGTCCTCTGATTTGATCTTGCATAAGGATTTGCTGAAGGTCACTTGGTATCCTTCATCACATAGTTGACTGATACTGATTAAATTGTGCTTCAGTCCTTCCACAAAGGCTACTTTCTTGAATGTGACTGTGCCAATCTGGACTGCACCATATCCTTTTGTTAGTCCAAAGTTTGAATCACCAAATATTACTTTGGGTCCAAGCTTGGCTTTGAAGGATGTGAAATTGTCCTTGTTTCCTATCATGTTCTTTGAGCATCCACTATCCAGATATCGTTGCTGGTTTGATGTTGGATAGGTCTTCACCTGCACATAAAACAATTTATTTATTTTTGACCCAGTTTACCTTGGGCCTAGGTTGATAACCTTTGAATTCAGAAATAAAAGAAATCTCTGGTTGACTCTTATAACCTTTAGGATGATATATCCTAGGAGGTATTATCCATTCAGTATAAGGGTTAAACCATTGAGATGTAGAACCTCTAGCATTAAACTTTGATTTTCCTTTGAAAGAGTTTTCAAAACTCTGAGCTATGTTCGACGATCTCTGAGCTGAGTTCGACGATCTTGGGTCAGATCGTCGGGCTCCATTCAAAGATCGACTGTGCCAGAGTTCAGGGTTTAGAGATCGTCGACCTGAGTTCGACGATTTAGCCTGAGATCGTTGATCTTCATTTGACGATCGTCTAGCTCCGTTCGACAATTTCTGTTGAACTTTGGTTTTCTTAGGTATATCAGAATTCTTCCTAGCTACCTCCACAACTCCCTTCCCTTTATCAGAGATAAATTTAATTGGGGTTGATAATACTATAGGTTGGCTGGATGAAGCACCGAAGCCCAGTGTACTGTTAAATCTTGAGTTCACTGTGCTTGTGATGTCCATTAGTTTGATACTTCTCCCATTGAGGGATTCTTCAAACTTCTTGGCCTCTGATAGTTCACTTTTTAGTGAGGCTATCTGCTCCCTACAGCACTCCAACTCCTCAGAGAGTTTGAGGTTTTCTGATTTTAAAGAGCTGTGTTCAGATAGCTGATTTCTGAGGGAAATGATTTCCTTCTCAGATATTAGTAAATCTAAACATAGTGCTTTATACTCACACTTGAAGTCCTCAGAATTAAAATCAAAAGAACTTATTACCTGATCCTCTTCAGATTGAGTTTCTGATTCAGATTCTGACTCTTCTGCATCAGAATTTTGTTGAGAGGCATTGATAGCCATCAAGCAGAACTCTTTTTCTTCAGCATCATCTTCATCATCACTGGAGCTAGATGAAGCTTCAGATTCTTCTTCTGTCTCACTCCAAGTTTCAGCTACAAACCCCTTCCTGGTGTGTTTGTTCTTGCTGGAGGAGGGTTTGTCAATGCTGTTCTTCCTGAAGTCTTTGTCTTTTCTTATTTCTTTCCTGTCCTTTCTATCCTTATACTGATTTTCTAGACAGTAAGACACCATGTGGCCTGGTTTCCTGCATCCAAAACAAATAATCTCTTTGTTATTTGATTTATCATACCTTGGCTTGTCATGCCCTCTGGCATACTTTTTCCTGAAATCTTTCCTGGCCATTTTGTAAAATATTTTGGCCAGTAGGCTTAGCAACTCTTCATTGCCTGTGACCTTGTCTTCAGGCTGATCTTCAATGGCTTTGAAAGCTATTGATTTTTCTTTTCTTGTAGCTGGTGAGGCAGCCTTCCGCTCTTCTTCTCTATTCTTGATGAGAAGCTCATAAGACTTGAGCATGACCAAGATAGCTTCAGTTGTGATCTCATTTAGACTTCTGGCATCCTTGATTGGCCAGATCCTTGAGTCCCAAGTGCTTGGGAAGCACATTATGATTTTATCATTTAGCTCAGTCAATGAGATCTCTTTGTCCAAAGTCTTCAGTTCATTGACAATAATGCTGAGTCTATTATACATATCTGCTACTGACTCAGCTTCTCCTTTCTTGAAGTTCTCATACTGGGTTATGAGATGAGATCTTCTATCTTTTCTCTCATTAGCAGATCCTGAGACTATCTCAGATAACTTGTCCCAGATGTCCTTTGCTGAGTTGCATTCAGCTACCTTTTGGAATATTTCATCAGACATAGTCTGGGCTAAAATATTCATTGCCTTAGAATCTGCCACTTTCCATTTCTTGATTTCTGCATCTATTCCTGATGGAGGTGGAACAGCACTTGTACTTGTATTTTCTGGAGGTCTTGTACACACTATCAAAACAGAATTGAAAATGTCTTCATCAATAGAGTTCATGTACAGTCTAATCCTTGCCTTCCAAAGTGCAAACTTAAATAGATTGCACACTGTAGGTCTGGTGCTAGCATAATCTTTGTTTTGGGCCATGTTTTGTGAAGAAATAAATCTAACCACAAACTTAAAACAGATCTAACTATAGGGATCTTTGGGTTCAGATGTTAGCCTGTGCGACCACTGAGGTGTGATATTTTAACCAACCTCACCTTGATACTAATTGAAAGTGCAGGTTAGATCTGATATACTCTAGAGGGGGTGGGTGAATAGAGTATGGTGCTTGCTAAAAACTTTTTACAACTGTTGTTGTATACCTAAGTGAACAGGGAAGCAAATAACATAAAGTAAACACAACAACTAACTAAACAAAAAGCAATCACAGAACAATCACAAACCACAGCCAGAAAACAAAAGAAAATAAGCAACCAGAAGACACAAGGAGCTATAGTGGTTCCCCAACCAATCTGTGTACATCCACTCTTCTACCACCCTAGGTAGGAATCCACTGCAGGATGAGTTGATCAGGTGTCCTGGGCACCAATGGGTTTTGATCAGGTCCCCAAAAACCAAACCCTCAAGTCTTTTGGAAGGAGACTTGCAACCATAATAATTTTGAAGGGATTTAAAACCCTATACAGGAATTAGAGAGAGGGTGATAGTGTCTTCTCTGTCAACAGTCAAAGAGAAGACTTGTGGATTGATGTAGCAGCTTTTGCTCCCCCTGAGGTCTTGAATTGGTCAGGAATGCTGAAGCACTGCTTCAGGGTGATAGGCCTCCAATGACCTAGAATTCCTGGACCAGAACTGCTTCAAGAACTTCTTTGACAGATTGATTTAATGTTGTCCTTTGAAGTTATCCTGTAAATAGAGAGAAGAAGACTCTTGATTGAATTTAGTTGTTCTTCTTCTTCTCCAAAAGTCCTCTGGTCAAGGCTGATTGCAGTCAAGAACTTTAGCTTTGAGAATGTTTGTTCTTCTGCAACTTTTGAGTATTTTTTGTACTGTAATTCTTGAACTCTGCTTGATTCTGTTCTCTATCTGTGTCTCTGTATATCCCTCTCTTTTTCTGACAGAGGAATCTTCAAACTTTTGAATGTCGAGCAGTAATTACAGTCGGCCTTGCAAAGAATCAGCAATCAATGACTTTCCTAACTGTCCCATGGAAAAACGGTATGTAATCGTCCATAGTCAATGCGCGTTCTAGCGGTAACATTCCGAGAAGATCTGGCATTAAATGTTCAGGAATCAGCGCCAAGAAACGAGATGGGAACCTTGAAGAAAACCTAATCTGGATTCGTCGAACAAATAACACAATTCATCGAGCTGAACTTGTGTTCGTCGAGCTGATCTTGAGTTCATCGAGCTGAGCTTGATAGAGTTCATCGACCAGACAATCTCATTCATCTGATAGACAGTCTTCATTCGTCGAGCTGAGAACAAAATTCGCCGACCTGAGAAAAGTTCTGGACTTAGACAAAATATCCTGCATCTGCCGAAATGTCGTGTCGACAAAAGTTGGTGTCGACAGATTGATCTTGGTGTCGACACAAATCCTCTTGTGTCGACATAAGTTGGTGTCAACTGAAATCCTGGTGTTGACATAAGTTGGTGTCGACTGAAATCCTGGTGTCGACACAAACTGTCTGGTGTTGACACAAACCCTAAGTGTCGACACAGATTCTCTGAGTCCAGAAATCGTCGAGTAGAGAATAGCATTCATCGACCTGAGAAGCTGACTTCATCGACCTGAGAAGCTGTGAACTTGAGGTCCAAGTTCGTCGAGCTCAGAATATAATTCGTCGACCGAAGCATGAAGCTGGACTTAGAAAAATTTGAAGTTCTCCTGACTTTGGCTTGAAGTAGAAACTGAGTTTTCGTCGAACAGAGAACATAGGTCGTCGAGCTCAGCACTAAGAATTGTCTCACGATCGTCGAGCGCAGAACTTATTTCGTCAAGCTGAGTTCGACGAACGTCGAACTCACTTTACTTAGTCTTGAAAACTTGTGAGTCTGGAGTCTCTGAGGGTCTTGATGAAAGCTGGTCCATCTAGAGTTGAGCCTAAGGACTTAACCTAGACTCTAGGACATAAAATGACCCTGGATATACATGATGGGTCACATCCTAAGTCAGTGAACCTACCCCAAATAAACTAGGGATCCAACAATTGTAACGCCCTAAATCTCGATGCTAAACGAGCTGAGTAGGATGGCAAGACGGCCTGGGACACGGGCGTTTCCAAAGCCATGCCCTGTTATATGGGAGTTACATGGTCGGTGATATGGGCATGTCCATGGACATGTCACCGGACTCGAGTGTCGATCGGGCGGTCTTGAGTGAGCTCGATGAAATGCACTTGACGATCCTCGAGTTGGGCACACGGCCTGTGACACGGGTGTGTCCAAGGTCGTGTCCTGCTATGCGCTTGACATGTTCTTGTGTGCTCGACGAAATGCACTTAGCCATACTTGATCAAGGCACATGTCCTATGATATGGGCGTGTCAAGGGTCGTGCCCTTCTCTGTGCTTGGTCAGGTCTGTGAGGACTGATGAACGCGGGTTAGACACGGGCGTGTCCGACACCATGTCTAAAACACGGCCTGTGATATTGGGATGTCACATGGTCGTGTCCTGGTCAGGTCAAGTCGGTGTCTTTGCCGCTTAAGGCACACAGCCTGTGACACGGGCGTGTCACATGCCATGTCCGGCCTTGGAAAGTATTTTCAGGGCTTTTCGTGGTCGTTCGTTCCTTTCAACTAGGATCCAACGGTCCTGAGATCTCCCTGCTTTTTAAGGCCATGAGTTGAGGATAAACTCTCTCATTATCTATGGCCTTTCTATCCATTTCTAAAGAGGTAGCGAGTGGTGAGAGCAAGGGAGGAGGAGGAGAGTCCGGCTGTCGGTGGAGCTTCAGAGCCCTGAATCACGTGCCGAGTACAGATCCATGGAGGCAAGGTCGTTGCGGTGCGGTTCATCTGGCTAGTTTTCCATGGCTCCAAAGCGATTGTCAAGGATAACGATCTTTCTTCCTTGGACATGTGAAGTCCTTAATTTGGCATATGCATGGGTTTTCCCCCACCAAAAGGTGGAGTATTGAGAGATTCCCCTTGGGTTGATTCTGGATATCCCCAAGATGTCTTTCATGTAGATCCAAAAATATGTAGTATGGAATAGGCATACTGTGTGAATCCCATCTAGACAGGTTGGTCTGGATTGGTGATGGTTTATTTTGCACACCGGAGAAGACTCAGCGTATAAATGAGTATGTTTGTGGATTTGGTGGGTTGTGCCTGTGAAGGGTAGTAGCAGGAAGTACTGGAGTGAAAGTCCAGAAAAATACCCGCAACGTGCTTGTGCTAAAATCTTGAAAGACCAGTGTTTTTGGCACTGCAGGTGGCTGTAGGGATTGCTGGATGGTTGATCCAGATAAGGTTAGGGCTGGGGATGGAAAGTGAGTTCTGTCGCTAAAGCCGGGCAATGGTGAATGTCGTTGGCGATGGCTCCTAGCTAACCTGTAATTGTGAAGCCAGTCCTTAGGGGATAGTGTGGCTCTTTGTGAGTTTTGTGAGCTCTTGAAAAGGCTTCGTGCCGAACGAATAAGGGGAGGCCGACCCGCGTCAGTCTGGTCATAGAACTGATGATTTGAGCAACTGGAAAATTCTGAACTGTCTTCGTGTTATGGTTGTCCGCCATGACTGCGTGGGCTATTGGCAATCGGCAGAAACACATAATGAGAGTCTTAGGCTTGCGCGCTATTAAGACTAAAGTCTCCGACATAAGGTCGTTGAGCGAAATACTCAAGTTTGTCGTTGGGCTTCGGACCTTCGAATGGCGGTGGGACCCTGATATTTCCGCTACACCAAGAATGTGCTTCAAATGGTGGTGGGACCCTGGTATTTCCGGTACACCAAGAATGTGCCTTGAACGGCGGTCGGACCCTGGTATTTTTGATACACCAAGAATGTGCCATGAGTGCACGAAGCGTCGGGCCGCGTGGTCGACGTTTGTGATATGTTTATTGTGCGTGAGTGCACGTTGTGTGATATACCTGCTTGTAAAATGCTATGCCCGCTGTGAAGGAATGCCACTGCCCCAAGTATGGGGTAGGGTCATTATAATTTGGTCAGCTGAACGCTGACCGTTGCCTTATTTGCCACCATTGCGGTGGATTGTCCCGTGTAGGTGCAGGAGAGCTGAGCGGAAAATAGGGAGCTGAAGCCCTTATTGTTGTTGTTGTTGCTGCTACTATGCTGGCCCTCAAAGCCAAAGAAGTTCATACGATGTTATTTTCATGTGTGGCCGTCCTGCGTGCCGATGTATGAAATTCATAGTTATAGAGCTTAACTGTAATGTCATAAGTCCAGACTGGCTGTGTATTTGGAGAACATTCCTTCGTGATGTTATATATATAAATGCTGGTTTATATATTGTGGACATTCAAATGAGTTGAGTTCAAACAACTTAAAATCTTCCTCTAGAATGCTTTGAGTTAGGATACGAATGGTATTTTTTTGATATTAACCTATAACTTCGCCTCCTGTTTGTGGCATATGGTGTGGGGCCCCGGCCGGACCTTCTATAATATATCATGCAACGGATGGAGGTGTTACACATGGTTACTTAAAAATCATCAAAAAGGTCAAGGTGGAGATTATACCTACATGTATGAGCTACTGTTTTCTAAACATACTATAATAAATCTCAGAGGTCAATAGCACTATAAAATTACTTCTACCAAAATTTCATAAGGATCCAAAGTCATACGACCCTTTATTTATTCCTTAAGGTGTATAGACCTAAATAATTTCCAAGTGATTTAAGTGGAGTGAATGTGTCCAAATACTACCAAATTCCTACCTAGAGTACTCCACCCTAGAAACCCATGGGGTAAACTCCAAGCCCAAATAAAGCCTAAACTCCCTAGGTCCTTCATAAACCCTAACAGGCTCAATCCAAGGCTTGAACTAGGGCACTAGGTCTCAACCACCCTAACCCATCCCAAACTCTAAGAGATCGTGTCCCTTCTGACTTTGGGACTCTAACCAGAGCCATAACCCGTTTCGGTGAGGATTGGCCCCTCCATGCCCCAAGAATCCTAAACCCTAAACTCACCCTTATGGGACCAAACTTTAGTCACATCAAAACCCAGTCAAATCATACTCAAATGGGTTGAGATTTTAACCAGTGACTCATGGTGACCCTTAAGACCATACACCAAAGGTTGGTGGTTGGTGATGTAATCAGGCCCCTTATTTAAACTACACAAGGATTATTAAATTTTTACAAAAACTATATAAAGGTTTTCTCCAAAAATTCTCATTTTTGTATATGTCCTGTGTATTGATATGATTGACTCCCTGCGCAAACTTTAGGTCATTTGAACATGTGGTTAAGTGGGGGCACCTATTTTAATGTTTTACTAGCCCTAAGTATAGACTGCACCATTTTTGGGATGCGGTCAGTCCACTAAGCCAAAATGGATGAAACAAATTTTAAATTAAATTCGACCTCAAGGGTTATAACTTTGGTGTTGCCAACTTTTTTTGTTGAAGCGTCTCGGAATGTTTAATAAATATAAATATTTACCATAATATGTGTGACAAAAACCAAATGAAGGAAATTAATTAATCCAAGATTAAAATCGAAGGCGGCACGAATCTTGGCACAAATCGTGCGGCATCTGGTCGTCTTAAACCACCAGCCGACGGCTGAGATTGCCCCATCCTAGAATCTTTTAAAGGCATTGTCGCTGGCCACCCATCCATCTTCCCGGCCGGCCACTGCCACCACCACCTTTGTTGAGGTAGTGGCTATTGCCTGGCGGCGGCATGGCCACCGGAGAGGTTGTTTCCGGCAAACCCGAGAGGTGAGAAAAGCCCAAAAAATTTAGGAAAAAGGTCACTGGATCGGGCTCAATTGAGCCCGATATCTCTACTATTTGATCTAGGATCCTAGCACCGAAGGAGAGGAGGATAAATCGACCTTCAATTGTGCTTGCCGATGGGTTTGGTGTTGGTGTTCCATGGCCGGTGGTGGAGGCAGTCGTGATTCTGTAACAACACAGCCAAGTAGCTTGAAACTGTCGGGGAAATGGTGGAAACGACCCCTTGGTGACCAGTGAATCTTTTAAAGGAAATAGAAAGGGGCGGGGAGGGGTCTTTCTTCATGGCTCCATTAATGCCCACTAATGACATTTTTGGCCATGGAAGAATACACTGTTCCGGCCATCGAACAACCACCAAAACGACCCCTGG
Source organism: Platanthera guangdongensis (assembly GCA_039583875.1). NCBI lineage: Eukaryota > Viridiplantae > Streptophyta > Magnoliopsida > Asparagales > Orchidaceae > Platanthera > Platanthera guangdongensis. The sequence goes on from CM077150.1 coordinate 148,162,231, forward strand.
CCTTCTCTATACTGAATGGGGATTTGGAACAAAGCTTTGAAAAAGGAGAGAGTGGCCCTTGGTCTCCCTAGGCCGTGAATGCTCTCCTCCCAAAACTGCAACGACATGCTCGACGATTTAGTCAAGTTCTGATCGACGATTTGGTCGAGCTATGCTCGACGATTTGGTTGATTTCTGGTCAACGATTTCGTCGAGATCTGCTCGATGATTTCGTCGAGATCTGCTTGACAATTTCGTCGAGCTCTGCTTGACGATTTCGCCGAGCACTGCTCGACAATTTCGTCGAGATCTGCTCGACGATTTCGTCGAGCTCTGCTCGACGATTTCGTCGAGCTCTGCTCGACGATTTCGTCGAGCTCTGCTCGACGATTTTCATTGAGCTGTGCTCGACTCTTAACCCGTACTTTTGGGGTGTTACATTGGGTGTCACTAGACCCTTTAGTGCTTCCCAGGCTTTTGACATGACCTAGTCATGACAAAACCATCCTAGGTGTCTCGAATTCTGAGGGATGTTACACGTGTTAGCTTATGACTGCTTGTGCTAGACATTGTTTTGATTTTTGATTTTCCGGCGAAAGCACTGTTCGACACGGGAGCTTCGCATTCCTTTTTGTCCGAAGAATTTGTATCGCGCATCGGAGTACCTTCTTCGATGGCCAGGGACAAATTGGATGTGCTGCTGCCTAACGGGTGTTCTATGGACGCGGATAAAGTTTGTTGCGTGAGGATATGGATTGGAAGTCAAGTGTTTGACTTGCAAGCATTGCTACTACCGATAGTGGAGTTCGACGTGATCTTTGGTATGGACTGTTGGAGTTACCATTGTGATCTGGAAGTGATCAAACATGTAATCTCACTGCCAACGCGATATGAGCCTGCAGGGTCGCACATAAGAGATGTGGAGAAGTTGAATGATTGACTGTGTTGGTAAAGGTTGCCAATCACTGATCTGAATGGGGTTGTGAGCAAAGTGTTGCCTTAAAGAATCATCGGGTTCGACAAATGTTGCCTTGAAGGACTGGTAAGAATAGTCGGCCGAGGGTCGACGAGAATCGACGAGAATCGTAGAGAATAGTTCTCTGATACTCGCCGATCGACGGGAATCGTCGAGAATAGTTCTCTGATTCTCGCCGATCGACGAGAATCGTCGAGAATTAGTTCTCTGATTCTCGCCGATCGGCGTATATCGTCGACCCACGATCGACGTGAATTGTCGACCCACGTTCGGCGTGAATCGTCGAGAATAGTTCTCTAATTCTCGCCGATCCGGGTGATTCTCGCCGATTGTGAGTCTCGCCGATTCTGATTCTCGCCGATCCTTACCGATTCTTGCCGATTGATACTCGCCGATTCTGAACCCTATTTCTGGGTGGTCTGCGGATAGCGATTTTCCTAAGTCTTTTATGCCTTCGGTATAAAAGGTACACTTAGGGTTTTCGGGTAAGGTGTGCTTTTACAGCCGATCGAATCGATTTTGACGGAAGCCGTTCCGCGATCGTTCCGCCGATCCCGAATCCCGCCGCCGACGGAACTGTTCCGCCGCCGCCGTGTTCGCTCCGTCGACCTCCTCTTCTCCGGCGACTGTCGCTGGTGCTGCTCTTCCTGGCGCGGACCTAGCAGTCTGTGGAATAGCAAGGTGCTGTCATCGTTCTTCCCGTTTTTCCGTGAGACAGAAAGATTGGTGTTCTCCCGCTCGTGTGGATTTCTGCAGAGACGTGGATATTATTCCACGTAGAACTCGCCACTAGGAAGAAGACAAAGTTTGGAGCATCTCCGTTGAGTTGTGACTCAACGCCACCGAGGTAATTTTTGCCTACTTGTTTGTTAACTTCTTGATTCAACTGTCATGGCCCGATCCTATTTCTTTTGGGTTTTCTTAATGTTTTATTCTTCCGCTGCGTGCACAAGCGTTGTGCCATCCTCATAGAGAAACCCAACAGTGGTATCAGAGCCAGGTTGCGGCCATGATCGTTGTATTGGAAGTTTGTTATTCCAGTGCGTGTAAACCTAGGGATTTAGAAGTGTTCTAAATGTCTAGATTTAATCTTGGTTCCCCGCCAAGAACGTTTGGAATTGCGTGGGAATTTCTAATTGCTAGAAATTGTGATCTCCTTAGCAGTAACCATCTCTCGATTTTGTTTTGGATTTTGAATCCAACAAAGAGAGATGAGCTTGTCTACTGTTTTAAGTTGAGTTGTCTTTGCCCTTGTCCAATGCATGTAAATCTGAGGATTTGGAAGTTTCCGGATGTTCAGATTTAGCCCTTCCTTCCATCAATTGTTGATGGTGTTAGGACGTGCACATAAGGGATGCATGTGGTTTAGAATTGTTTTTCTTTGGATGTGCACATTGATCAAATGTTGATCATGGTTAATTGTTAACCTATAATTAAAGCCCTTCATCAAATATTAAGTGTTCGGATGCCTTCCGATGGATGACACTCTTCCGGCCTCGATCGATGAAGTTTGGGCTTGCCAAAGCAAGGTGCATTAATCTATCTTGGTAAGGGTGCGAGCGGATAATTGTGATATCCCACTGTCGACATCGGGTCCATCTTAACTAGGTGACCTCAAAGGTTGAGTGCCTGAGGCATAGGGTTGGCATGCACCATATGATGGATGCGAATAAGGAGTTATTCACCAACCATACAAGAATTGCATGAGGATGCAATTGGCAAGCGTTGCCTACCTAAATAACCGCATCGTGAGAGGAACGCCAAAGCGGACTTATAGTGTTGGTGAAATACGGATCTTGTCCACTAAGAGAGTAGCTCGCATGAATTCTCCGAATTGTTAGTGAGGGCTATCATTTCGAACAAAATAGTGGGAGTATTTTAATTGAAGTCCAAATTAAAATAAATTGTATTTGAAATTTTGGTACTGATTTTATTCTGCATAAATTCTTGTAGAATTCCATGGCAAGTGTTTCACACTCCACCTTGTCTCTGAGAGCCATCCTTGAGAAGGATAAGCTCAGTGGGACAAATTATATGGACTGGTATAGGAACCTGAGAATTGTTCTCAGGCAAGAGCGAAAGCTCTATGTCTTGGAAGAAGAAGCCCCCGAGGTGCCGACCGGGAACTCTTCCCGTGCTGAGAAGGATACTTATAAGAAGTATACTGACGATGCTTTAGATGTCGAATGCCTTATGCTTGCCACTATGAACTCTGAGCTTCAGAAGCAACATGAGAACATGGGGTGCAAGGAGATTGACGAGCATCTCAAGAAAATGTTTCAAGGGCAGGCTCGTCAAGAGAGGTTCGACATCACAAAATCGTTGTTTCAGTGCAAGATGGGAGTTCGAGACTCAGTAGGGACTCACGTACTCAAGATGATTGGGTATATAGAGAACCTTGAAAGGATGGGTTTTCCTCTTGGTCAAGAGTTGGCCATAGATCTGATCCTGCAATCGTTGCTGGACAGTTATGAGTAGTTTGTCTTGAACTACAATATGAATGAGATAGACAAGACACTGCCCGAACTCCTAGGCATATTGAGAACTGCCGAAATCAATATGAAGAAGGCCAAGCCTGCCAGCCCCATACTGATGGTGCATAAGGGCAAGGGCAAGGCCAAGGGTTCTAAGAAGATGAAGGTGGGACCTAAGTCATACCTTGAGCCCAAGTCTTCAGCACTGATGAAAAAGAAAAGTACGGTGAAGGAAGGGAAATGCCACCACTGTGGCAAGGCTGGTCATTGGAGGAGGAACTGTCCTTCGTACATTGAAGGTCTACAGAAATTGAGGGGAGGTATGACTTCCGCTTCAAATATTTACGTTATAGAGATAAACCTTTCTGCTCCTTCATCTTGGGTATTGGATACCGGATGTGGTTCTCACATTTGTACAAATGTGCAGGAACTGGGAAGGAGAAGATTGCTGAGTAAAGGGGAGGTGGACCTCCGCGTCGGCAATGGAGCAAGAGTTGCTGCTGTAGCCGTAGGAGTTTACCGTCTTTCTTTGCCCAGTGGGCTTGTAATAGAACTTGATAATTGTTATTTTGTTCTGGCCATAACTAGAAACATTATATCTATTTCATGTTTGGACATGATTGGATTTTCTTTTATAATTAAGAACAATTGTTGTTCTATATTTAAGAATGATGTTTGTTATGTTGTAGCCCAATTGTTTAATGGTTTTTATGTTTTGAACTTGGACCATCTGATCTGTAATGTAGAAAATAATAAAAGACTAAGAACAAATGACTCGAACCCTACGTATCTCTGGCATTGTCGTTTGGGCCATATCAACGAGAAGCGCATATCCAAGCTCCATAGAGATGGACTCTTGGACTCATTTGATTATGAATCATTTGAGCGATGCGAATCTTGTTTGTTAGGCAAGATGACTAAAGCTCCTTTCACTGGTTATACTGAGAGGGCTGAGGATCTCTTGGGTGTTGTACATAGTGATGTATGCGGACCCATGAGTTCCATGGCTAGAGGTGGGTATTTCTACTTTGTTACATTTACTGATGATTTCAGTAGATACGGATATGTGTATCTTATGAAGTGCAAATCTGAGACCTTTGAAAAGTTCAAAGAGTTCAAGAATGAAGTAGAAAACCAGTTGGGTAAAAGGGTTAAAGCACTCCGATCTGATCGAGGTGGCGAATACCTGAGTCATGAGTTCCGTGATCATCTGAAAGAGTGTGGTATTGTATCACAGCTCACTCCACCTAGAACACCACAACATAATGGTGTGTCTGAGAGGAGAAATCGTACTCTGTTAGACATGGTACGTTCGATGATGAGTCATGCAGACTTGCATGTTTCCTTTTGGGGTTTTGCTTTAGAGACTGCTGCAATGACATTGAATTGCGCTCCAACGAAAACGGTTCTGAAGACACCATATGAGATATGGACTGGGAAGCGTCCTAGTATGTCGTTCATTAAAATTTGGGGCTGTGAGGCATACGTGAGACGTCAAATGCCTGACAAGCTGGAACCCAAATCGGATAAATGTTATCTGGTGGGATATCCTAAGGAAACGAAAGGGTATTACTTTTACCTACCGTTTGAGGGCAAAGTGTTTGTCGCAAGGACTGGTGTCTTCTTGGAGAAAGAGTTCTTATCAAGAAAGACTGAAAAGGTAGAGCTTGAAGAAGTTCAAGAACCACATGTAGTGAATGAACCAGAATTGGATTCTGAGACAGGACTACAAGATGTTGTAGCTAGAGAACCTGCTCAGGGAACACAAGTCCTACGTAGATCTGGTAGACCGAGGTTTGAGCCTGAGAGATATGGATTTCTCGTGTCTCAAATAGGTAATGTGTTGCTTATGGATCATGATGATGAACCAGCAACCTACCAAGAGGCTATGAATGGACCGGACTCCGACAAATGGCTTGAGGCTATGAAATCCGAAATGGACTCCATGTATGCAAACCAAGTTTGGAACTTGGTGGAACCACCTGAAGGGGTACGACCCATAGGGTGCAAGTGGGTCTTCAAGAAGAAGACCGACATGGATGGGAATGTACAGACATTCAAAGGGCGACTGGTGGCTAAGGGTTTCAAGCAAATTCATGGTATTGACTATGATGAGACCTTTTCCCCTATTGTCATGGTAAAGTCCATAAGGATATTGCTTGCTGTTGCTGCGTATTATGACTACGAGATCTGGCAGATGGATGTCAAACCGGCTTTCCTTAATGGAAACCTCCTTGAGGAAGTGTATATGACACAACCCCAGGGTTTTGTATCCCCAGATGAAGCCACTAAAATATGCAAGCTGAATAAGTCCATTTATTGACTGAAACAGGCCTCTCGAAGTTGGAATCTTCGTTTTGATGAGAAAATCAAAGAGTTTGGTTTCATCAAGAATGAAGATGAGCCTTGTGTTTACAAGCGAATCAGTGGGAGCATTGTTGTCTTCCTGATATTGTATGTAGATGACATACTGTTGATTGGGAATGACATTCCTACCCTGAAAGTTGTTAAGAACAACCTAGGGAACTGCTTTTCAATGAAGGATTTGGGTGAAGCGACTTATATACTCGGTATTAAGATCTATAGAGATAGATCGAAGAAGTTGCTGGGTTTGACCCAGAGTACGTACATCGAAAAGGTGTTGAAGCGGTTCAACATGCTTGAGTCCAAGAAAGGATTTTTGCCCATGTCTCATGGTGTGAATCTCTCTAAGGACCAGTGTCCAAAATCTTGTGAAGATAAGGACCGCATGAAGTTGATTCCATATGCTTCGGCAATTAGATCAATCATGTACGCGATGTTATGTACTCGACCCGATGTCTCCTTTGCTTTGAGCATGACTAACAGGTATCAGTCAGACCCCGGTGAGTGTCACTGGATTGCAGTCAAGAATGTCCTGAAGTACTTGAGAAGGACTAAGGATGCGTTCTTGGTGTATGGTGGTGGGGAAGAGCTCGTTGTAAGTGGTTACACAGATGCTAGCTTCCAAACTGATAGAGATGACTCCAAGTCTCAGTCAGGTTTTGTGTTTTGCCTGAATGGAGGAGCTGTGAGCTGGAAGAGTTCCAAGCAAGAGACAGTTGCTGATTCTACAACAGAGGCCGAGTATATCGCAGCAGCTAATGCGGCGAAGGAGGCTGTATGGATTAGGAAATTCATCGGCGAGCTTGATGTAGTTCCTAGCATTGTTGGTCCCGTAGTTCTCTACTGTGATAACAATGGTGCAATTGCACAATCTAAGGAACCTAGATCTCATCAGCGCTCCAAGCACATACTTCGGCAGTTTCATCTTATTCGTGTGATTGTCGAACGAGGAGATGTAAACATTTGCAGAGTGCCAACTGAGGAAAATATTGCGGATCCGCTGACAAAGCCTCTCGCACAGAGAAAGCATGATGGTCATACTAGATCGATGGGTATACGATACCTAAATGATCAACTCTAGCGAGAATCTTGTGGATTGCATGTAAATATGTATTTTGTTGGCTGTTTGTTCATGTGATGAACTGTGTACCTAGTTTTTCCTTTTACAATTAATGGCAAGTTCTTTTATTATGTATTTTTCTATATGATAGTTAAATGTTAACATAATAGATACCCTTAGAATGCTCGCTTCCATGGGACATCAAGTACGTGACTTGAATGTGAGAGCCCATGATTTATTTGAAGCTTCATTCTTAAAGGTCCCTGGTCGAGTATCATCATAGAAGCTAAGGGTGATGATGGTACATGAAGGCTAGCACGTGCGTTGACTGATGACCGGTTCTCACAGGTCATGATATTGTGATATCAAGTCATCACGTGGGTACTTGTTAGTGAACAAGTTGTACTGGACAGACCCAACCTGAGACTACTCTGTGGATTGTCATCCAATCGTGTCACGAGTAGGTCTCAATTGACAATGGTGTTGTGATCCTTTGACCTGAAGTCACATCATTCATCAAGTGAGGAAGAGCGTGCTTTGATGCCATCTAAAGTCTTCCTTGAGAAAGGTTGATGATAAGGGTGGTTGTTGGGCATGTTACGAATCATTTGGGTGTTTGTGTGTGAGCAGATATGGGATTTGTCCTCCTGTATGATAGGAGTTGCATCCATGGGCCCCTTAATGGAACTGGACTGAGAAATGCATGGCCATGCTTGGTTGAGTCAATATGTGATATTGGACTCACCATTCTCTGGAAGTCCGTCCTGGATCAAGAAACTTGGATTGAGCTATTACGAGGGTGACACGGTCCATGCCTCTAGTTCTTTCCGGATGTAAGGGACAAAGGGACAAAGACAATGCTGATACATTGGTCATAAAGGCTTATGAGTTGTAAACTCTTATTGCTTGGGGAGCAATGATGCATTGCTAGATGCCGCTCATTGTTTGTGAGGTTTTTGCTTTGATACTTTCGAGATCAAGTTTGTGTCTGTTGGAGTTACCATTGTGATCTGCAAGTGATCAAACATGTAATCTCACTGCCAACGCGATATGAGCCTGCAGGGTCGCACATAAGAGATGTGGAGAAGTTGGATGATTGACTGTGTTGGTAAAGGTTGCCAATCACCGATCTGAATGGGGTTGTGAGCAAAGTGTTGCCTTAAAGAATCATCGGGTTCGACAAATGTTGCCTTGAAGGACTGGTAAGAATAGTCGGCCGAGGGTCGACGAGAATCGACGAGAATCGTAGAGAATAGTTCTCTGATACTCGCCGATCGACGGGAATCGTCGAGAATAGTTCTCTGATTCTCGCCGATCGACGATAATCGTCAAGAATTAGTTCTCTGATTCTCGCCGATCGGCGTGTATCGTCGACCCACGATCGGCGTGAATTGTCGACCCACGTTCGGCGTGAATCGTCGAGAATAGTTCTCTGATTCTCGCCGATCCGGGTGATTCTCGCCGATTGTGAGTCTCGCCGATTCTGATTCTCGCCGATCCTGACCGATTCTCGCTGATTGATACTCGCCGATTCTGAACCCTATTTCTGGGTGGTCTGTGGATAGCGATTTTCCTAAGTCTTTTATGCCTTCGGTATAAAAGGTACACTTAGGGTTTTCGGGTAAGGTGTGCTTTTACAGTCGATCGAATCGATTTTGACGGAAGCCGTTCCACGATCGTTCCGCCGATCCCGAATCCCGCCGCCGACGGAAGTGTTCCGCCGCCGCCGTGTTCGCTCCGTCGACCTCCTCTTCTCCGGCGACTGTCGCTGGTGCTGCTCTTCCTGGCGCAGACCTAGCAGTCCGTGGAATAGCAAGGTGCGGTCATCGTTCTTCCCGTTTTTCCGTGCGACGGAAAGATTGGTGTTCTCCCGCTCGTGTGGATTTCTGCAGAGACGTGGATATTATTCCACGTAGAACTCTCCACTAGGAAGAAGACAAAGTTTGGAGCATCTCCGTTTAGTTGTGACTCAACGCCACCGAGGTAATTTTTGCCCACTTGTTTGTTAACTTCTTGATTCAACTGTCATGGCCCGATCCTATTTCTTTTGGGTTTTCTTAATGTTTTATTCTTCCGCTGCGTGCACAAGCGTTGTGTCATCCTCATAGAGAAACCCAACATGGACTAGCTCTCAGAGCAGTGTGCATACATTGATTGCAATTGTAAGGTGGTCTTATTGGAACTAGATAAAGATCGTGAGACGACATTCTCAGGCATGAAGGGGTAGAGCAAGACTTTGATTTCTGCTCTTCAGGTGGTTAAGGAAGTTCGTAGTGGTGCAGAGCTGTTTTTCGCATTAGTGGAGGCTTAGAATCCCAATCCTGGTCTGGACAGCATCCCATTTATATCTGAGTTTCCTGGCATATTCCCTAAAGATCTCCCTAGAGCTCCACCTCAGCGAGAGATTGACTTCACCATTGAGTTAGTGTCAAGTGCCAAACCTGTGTCACGCTCTTCGTATCGGTTAGCGCCTAAGGAGATGGCGGAACTGAAAGTATAGCTTCAAGATTTGTTGGAACAAGGTTATGTGCGTCCAAGTTTGTCGCCTTAGAGCGCCTCGGTCCTCTTTGTTGAGAAGAATGACAGAAGCTTATGACTATGTATTGATTACCGGGAGTTGAATAAGCTAACATAGAAGAATAAGTATACAATCCCAAGGATTGATGATCTGTTTGATCAGATGGTCGGGTCAACTGTGTACTCAAATTTGGATCTGAAATCCGGATACTATCAGCTTCGAATAAGGGAAAGTAACATTCCCAAGACGGTTTTCAGCACACGTTATGGGCATTATGAGTTCATCTCCATGCCATTTGGGCTAACGAACACGCCATCCGTGTTTATGGATTTGATGAACAGAATGTTCAGAGAATACTTGGACCAGTTCGTGATATTCTTTATCGACGATATACTGGTGTACTCGAAGTGCGAGGATGATAATTTCAAGCATCTGCATATGGTGTTGGAAACATTGAGGAGGAACAAATTGTATGTCAAGTTCTCCAAATGCGAATTTTGGTTGTCCTCGGTAGCGTTCCTTGGTCATATAGTTAGTGGAGAAGGAATTGTGGTAGATTCGGGAAACATAGTTGCGATACAAGAGTGGCCTGTGTTGTCTACGGTGGCGGAAGTCCGTCGTTTTCTAGGACTTAACGGCTATTACAGGCGCTTTGTGGAGAACTTCTCACGGTCAACATTGCGCCTCACTACTCTGGCAAGGAAGGACCAGAAGTTTGTTTGGTCGCCTGAGTGCGCACAAGATTTCGAAGAACTAAAGTGTCGTTTGACCATGCCACCTATCTTACGTTCGCCTTGTAGTTCTGAAGGATTTGAGGTTTATACTAACGCCTCTAGGAGTGGTTTAGGCTGTGTCCTGCTTCAACACGGGTCGGTGATTGCCTATGGATCACGTCAGTTAAAGGTGCATGACTGGAACTACATGGTCCATGATTTGGAGTTGGACGTGAGCTTGAAACGTCACTGGGAGGAAGCCATTGATGGGTATAAAGACCAGTTCTCTATCAATGATGGCCTTTTGTGGAAAGGTAGTCGATTGTGTGTTCCCAATGTGAGGAAGTTACGGGAGGAATTGATGTACGAAGCGCACTTTACAAAGTACTCGATTCACCCCGGGAGCACCGAGATGTTCAAGAACATGAAGAAATCATTTTGCTGGCCGGATCTAGAGAAAGACATAGCGTTGTTTGTAGCAAAATGTAAAACCTGTGCCTTGGTGAAGGCTGAATGCCAGACGCCTGGCGGATTCCCGAAGTCTTTGCCCATACCGGAGTGGAAATTTGATGACATATCCATGGATTTCCTGCACGGTTTGTCGATATTGCACAAGGGGAACAGTGCCATTTCGGTGGTCGTTGATCGTTTAACAAAGGTGTCACATTTTATATCCAATAGGAAGGATGATTCAGTGGAGAAGCTGGCGAAGCTTTATGTGAAAAATATAATCTGATTGCACGGCCTGCCCTGGAGCATAGTAAGTGACCGAGATGGTCGGTTCGTGTCTAATGACTGGAGGCTCATTCATCAATTATTGGGTACCAAGTTGCATTTCAGCACAGCTCTTCACCTACAGACAGATGGGCAAACTGAAAGAGTGAATAGGATAAAGCAAGAGATGCTTCGTATGTGTCCATTGAATTTTGGGAAAAGATGGGAGGACCATCTTTTTATGATTGAGTTCGCTTATAATAATAGCTACCAAGCAAGCATTTAGATGGCACCTTTTGAGGCTCTGTACGGGAGTAGGTGTCGTACGTCGTTGTCTTCGGTAGAAACCGGAGAATCGAAGCTCTACAAGCGAAGGGACGTTGAAGATGCTACTTCAACGATATAGTTGATTCGAGAGCGGCTATTAATAGCCCAAGATAGGCAGGCCAAGTACTACAATGCCAAGCATCGAAAAGTGGAGTTTGTGGTGGGCAATTGGGTATACCTCAAGGTAAAGACGTTTAAAGGAGTATCAAGGATTAAACGCTTAAAGAAACTTAGTCCGAGATATGTTGGGTCTTTTGAGATCTTGGAGCATGTTGGTGAAGCTGCCTATCGGCTAGTACTTTCGGTAGAGCTTATTGGATTGCATAAAGTGTTTCACATCTCGGACCTACGCAAAGCCATGAAAGAGCCAGCTCAAGGGTTGTTGCGGATTAAGTATCGGTCGATAGTCGTCTAACAACGAAAGTTAGGCCAATTCGGATCGAGGATACGAAGATCAGACAATTGCGGAACAAAGCCATCATGATGGTCAAAGTTGTAACGCCCTCGGTTTTTCTATGTTTTGTTTGATCTTTGGCTGGCGTTACGATGGCGTATTTCCGGCTTTTTGCCATTGTAGAGCGTGGTCTTAGCTCTTAGGGTTCCCTGTGTAGCCTGTTTGTAGCCTGTTAGCAAGATTCCCCAGCAAGCCGGTGTCCGTTTGATGAATCGGCTGGGCCTCTTAGGGAATGCTTGTGTTTTGTCTTTGGGTGGTGTTATCCCGGGTTTTGTTCATCGAATGCTAATTTCGACTTCGCAGTTGTGTTCGTAGCGTGGGTTTTTAGCTGCGACGTGAATTTCGTCATTTTCCGAGATGTTTCGGGTCTCGTGTTGTTTTGATTTTGCGTGTAAGTAATTAATATGTTGATTGTTTAATATTAAACTGCTGTATATATATATAGCCTTAGGTTAGAAATAGGGCTGGGTTCTTTTGTTTCCGTTCTTTTTCTCTGCTTGGAAGAAGCCGCCGCCTGTGCGAGAGGAAGAGAACCGCCGGACTACCCTAGCCTTCGGACGCCGATTTCCTGGAGATTTAGCGGTCGAAATTCGATTTCGAGAGTGGATCTGGACTGCCCTCGCCTGGATCTGCATTCTTTCTGCTCCTCAGCTGGTGCTCTGCGGCTAGATCCGAGAGTGGGGGATGCTGCCGACCAAGCTTTTCTGGTATTGAGGCAAGTGATGTCCTCTCATCCTTGCCAAAGTTGATCTTTGTCTTTTTCTTTGATTTAATTTTATCTCTTTCCTGCTTAGATCTTAGGTGTACGCTAGGGTTCGTTCCCGATCATGTCGTGGTTAGTGTAGAAAGTTCAAGTTAAAATCTCAGTTTTCCTGAGGGATTGTGTCTATTAGGGACAGATTTGGTTCGGTTCAGTTCGAGTAGTTGCTTGTCGATGGATGTTGTACCCTAGAGAGAGACCTCGTTCTCGTTTCTGGTTGTTTGCTGGATCTGGCGCCTGTAGCCAGTCGTGGTGTCGACACTTGGTGTCGACACCGGCCAGTCGTGGTGTCGACACTTGGTGTCGACACCAGCAGCGGCAGTGTCGACACCTTGTGTCGACACCGGCCGCACTGGTGTCGACACTTGGTGTCGACACCAGCAGCGGCAGTGTCGACACCTTGTGTCGACACCGACCGCAGTGGTGTCGACACTTGGTGTCGACACCAGCAGCGGCAGTGTCGACACCTTGTGTCGACACCGACCGCAGTGGTTTCGACGCTTGGTGTCGACACCAGCAGCGGCAGTATCGACATCTTGTGTCGACACCGGCCGCAGTGGTGTCGACGCTTGGTGTCGACACCAGCAGCGGCAGTGTCGACACCTTGTGTCGACACCGGCCGCAGTGGTGTCGACCCTTGGTGTCGACACCGGCAGCGGTTGTGTCGACACCTTGTGTCGACACTGTCTTGTCGTGGTGTCGACACATCGTGTCGACACTGGGTGCTGCGCTTGTTTTGGGGTCAGGAAGACTCGGGGTTGGTTCTTTTTAGGCATGCAAGGCCGCGTCGGTTGGACCCGACGTTTTTTCCTTGGGTTCGTGTGTTTCTTAGGATTGTTAGTGTGACCTTTCCCTAGGGGGGGCATTGGGTGTTCGGCTAAATTCTGCATGCCGTCTCTTGGGTTGTGGCAGGTGGTGGAGTTTTGGTGGCCTCTAGAGGGGTGGTTTTATGTGGAGAGCTGTGGCCACCGCCTTTTGCCCCAGTTTGGGTTGGTGTGTGTGGGACCCTAAAGCTGCCACTGTTTGACCCCTTGGCCCTTTTTTTGGATCTGATTTTGGTTATGTATTCAGATCCATGTTTTGACCACTGCCACTTGCCCACGTGTTAGGACTGTTAGTCCCATTCCTGCTTATGCTTTCTTTTCTTTTGGCATATATGTATATGTCTTGTTGCTGTTGCAGACTCTTTTGGTAGGGCATAATGGTTTTATTGCTCGCACTTGGTGTGCTCTGCTGTGCTCTAGACAGTACTCTCTTCTTACTGTCACCCCTTTTCTTTTGCTTATAGCAGTTTGTTGTCGGGTTGGTAAACCCTTCCTCTTAATTGCTCATTAATCTATTGCTCTATTTACCTTTTGATTGTTTCCTTGCTGAGGTGTTCTTTTCTTGAATGCCTCAGGTCCAGGTTGTAGCCAGTTCAGCGGCTAGTTCTTTTGGAGGGGCTTGTTGGTGGCCTCCAGGGTAGCTGAGATAGCTGATCCCCGTTTTGTTGTGAGGTAGTTCTTTACTTTTCTGTATAGACATACATACTCGCCAGTGGGTTTGTGTCAGGTTGTTGACGCCCACTGGTGGCTCCTTGTGATGCTGGGTATGAATTTAAACTGTTGATTTTGCCTACTTGTGGTTGGTTACTTGATTCTGGGAAGGATTTATGCTAGGTTGCATGTTAGATATTTTAAAACCTAAAAGTATTATTATATGTATCCCATGCATAACATGTTTCTAAAACAAAGGCACTATTTTTCCTCAATGTAAAACACTATTTTTCATACCTACTATATTCACCTTAGGGTCGTGCATACCATGAGTCATCCCCCGGGGACACTTATGCTCATTTAGGGTGTCAACTTAATTGAACCAAAGTATTTTCTGCTGCGTATAAATATAATTTTAACTGTGGACTAGCTGATCCACCGTGCCGAGGGATACGGCCATTCAACTTAACTGATTTTCTTTCATATTTAATCAACGATTTTCCTTAAAATCTAAAGTCTGGAGTTTTGCCTGAGCGTTCCCCTGCACGACGTGGCATCACGGCACGTGTTTTCTCTTACTCTGATACGATTTTACCGTTGAGAAAATGCGGGTTGTGACAGTTGGTATCAGAGGGAGGTTGCTTGACAAATGGTTGGGCAACCTTTCCCTTGTTTGCATTAGTGGTTAGCGTCATACCATACACACACCGATATGTCATCAGCACGTCTTGGCCGAAGCACGAACACTACACTCATGAGCATAAAGAAGTATACATGGCATATTATGTAGTATGGGATGCATAATATGTGTTTGTATATGGATCCACCATAAGAGGCAACATGTGAGGGTTATGTAGTATGGGATGCATAACCTCACCACATGAATGCGGCTAGCACGTTTTCTTTTTTTTTCGTTGCATGGGAATGTTATGTAGTATGGGATGCATACCATTTTCATGTGTACGCCGCCCATGGCATGCACTAAGGCTTTTTTAGAATGCATAGCACATCATGCATAACATAACATTTCATAAGCACAACATGCCAAGCTAAAGATTTGCAAGATGACATATGTACACACATGGTTTTGAGTCAAAAAGAATACAAATACATGCATTCATGGTTTAGGCACCTGAGTTAGTATGATGGTGGTGAACCATCTTAGGTTAAGCATAACATCATCATGGTAAAAACAACTCCCAGAGCAAGTTTTGCAGTTGAAGTTCATATTTAAGTGTGTTTGTCCGTACCGGGAAGTTTTGTTCTAGCTGATGGGCTAGGTTTTGTCTAAAGCTTGTGCGATTTTAGGATGGCGAGACGTCCTGCGACGAGATCGACCCCCCAATCCGAGGGTGAGACGTTAGGAGCGCAGAGCGATGCGTTGGTAGATTGCCTACGGCAGAGCAATGAGGCGTTATTGAGGCAGGTAGTGGCTTTGCAGGCTCAGATTCAGTCCCTTGTAGCAGTGGTGGCGGGGCAGACCCCGAGAGCTCAGGACCCCGCTGAGGGGGTAGCTGTTCCTACCCCTCCTGCTACTCCCGTGCCTTTGGTTGTGGTGCCCCCGGAGATGGCGTTCATATCCCAGTTTCAGCGGCTGAGACCCCCTACCTATGATGGGCAGGCAAATTTCATGATTTTGGACGACTGGCTGATTACCATCGAGGAGATGTTCTTTTACTCAGGGATTACGGACGATCAGAGAGTGATGCTCACTGCTTACCAGCTCAAGGGCTTAGCAAAGAATTGGTGGCTGAGGGAGAAAGAGAGCTTAGTGGCAGGTTGCACTTGGGAGTCATTTAAGGTGATGTTGTTAAGTAAGTTTCTACCTTCAGTCGAGCGGGACCGGCTAATGAATGAATTTCTTCATCTAAAGCACAGGAAACTCACGGTTAGTGAGTATGAGATTGAGTTTAGTAAGTTGAGTCGGTTTGCTCCAGGTCTGGTGAGTGTTGAGGCAGACCGAGTTAAGCGATTTCTGGGTGGACTAAGAAGCGACATTCAGCAGTTAGCGAATGCCTATGGAGCAGTCAGTTATGCCAGCGTGGTTGAAGCTGCCTTGAGAGTTGAGGCCATTGAGAATGCCAAGAATAGAGGCCAGCAGTTAAGGAAGGATAAGAGGAAGTCCGGTGGAGGGAAGAGCCCTCAGGAACCTAATGCTGTCTCGAGAAAGAAGGTCAAAGAGATTTGTAGCTTTTGTGGCCGGCCACGCCACCCTTTAGAGAAGTGTTTCAAAAGGTTGGGAGCGCAGAAGAAGGAACAGGTGCACGCGATTCAGGGTGTTTCCAGGGGAGACTTGGTGTGTGCCTTGTGTGGAAGGAAGGGGCATGAGGCTGCCCGTTGTTTGTTAAAAGATAAGGTCTGTTTTCAGTGCGGCCAGAAGGGTCATCTCAAGACAAGGTGCCCTCAGACCCAGCCTATTCTGCAGCCAGTTCCCCTCCAGGCTTTGCCACCGCCTCAGCAAATGGATAAAGGAAGGGGGAAGCTGAATGTGCTTTCGGCAGACGAAGCGCAGACCTCGACCCAGGTTATCTCAGGTTCGACTCCTCCCCAGTCATTTCATTATGTTCCCTTTTTGGTGGTAGTTTTCGTTTTAGCGCTTGTTGCCTTAGACACGTGTGCAATTCGTAGGACGATTTAAGGTAAAGAATCGCTGGGCGCGCGTTCTCTTTGATTCCGGCGCTACCCACTCGTTTGTGGCTAGAGCCTTCGTGGAGCAGTTCAGCTTGGGCCTAGATCGTGTTGGTGGTGCCTTCTGCGTTAAGTTCCCCTCCGGTGACTCTGTGGTTATGGACCTGGGTGTCCTAGATTGTCCGATTTTGTTGGGAGATTTTCTAGCCAAGGCAGATTTGAAGGTGATTGACCTGGAGGACTTCGACATTATTTTGGGCATGGACTGGTTGTAAAGGTACGATGCTGTGATCCAGTGCAAGGGTAAGCACTTGGACTTCGTCAAAGACAACGGTCAGCCAGGGAGCGTTTATGGATATTCTCTTCAGGAGTCTCCAATCATTTCTGCGGTGCGTGCTCGGAAGTTGCTTGTTTCTGGCTATTTTGCTTGTGTGGTTTCTCTGGTAGGGACGATTGTTAGTGTGCCCCGTTTGGAAGAGATTCCCGTGGTGTGTGACTTCTCTGATGTGTTTCCTGACGATCTTCCCGGTCTTCCACCCGATCGAGATGTCGAGTTTGCCATAGATTTGGAGCCAGGCATGCGTCCTATTGTCAAGGCGCCGTACCGGATGGCCCCGCGAGAGCTGGAAGAGTTGCGAATTCAGCTGGATGAGTTGTTGGCAAAAGGCTTTATAAGGCCGAGTTCTTCGCCTTGGGGTGCGCCAGTGCTGTTCGTTAAAAAGAAGGATGGGTCGATGAGGTTGTGCATCGACTATAGAGAGCTGAACAAGGTTACTATTAAGAACAGGTACCCTTTGCCGCGAATCGACGATTTGTTCGACCAACTGCGTGGTAGTGCCGTGTTTTCCAAGATAGATCTTCGTTCGGGCTATCACCAGTTGAGGATTCGGGAGTCAGATGTTCCGTGGAAGGCGTTCTGCTCTCGTCATGGGCATTTTGAGTTTTTGGTTATGTCATTCGGTTTGAATAATGCGCCCTCAGCTTTTATGGATTTGATGAACATAGTTTTCAAGGACTTTCTAGATAAGTTTGTAATTATCTTTATAGACGATGTTTTGGTGTATTCTAAGGATGCGGAGGAGCATGATCGATATTTGCGGCTGGTCTTGGCGACTTTGAGAGACCACAAGCTATACGCCAAGCTGAGCAAATGTGAATTTTGGTTTCCTCAAGTTTCTTTTCTAGGCCACGTGATTAATAAGGAGGGAATATCGGTGGACCCAGAAAAGATCGCTGCTGTTATGGAATGGGCGAGACCTGTTACCCCCAAAGAGATCAGAAGCTTCTTGGGTTTTGCTGGTTATTATAGAATATTTGTAGAAGGTTTCTCTACCTTGTCCGCGCCGTTGACCAAGTTGACGCAGAAGAATGTAGCCATTATATGGGATGGTAAGTGTGAGAAGGCTTTTGAGGAACTAAAAAGAAGGCTATGTTCGGCTCCAATTTTGTCTTTGCCTATGGAGGGTAGTGAGTATGATATATATGTGGATGCGTTGCATGTCGGTCTGGGCTGCATTTTGATGCAGGGCGGGAAGGTGATTGCGTACGGGTCGAGGCAGCTAAAGACTCACGAGAGGAATTACCCTACGCATGACCTGGAGTTTGCAACTGTGATCTATACGTTGAAATTGTGGAGGCATTTGCTATATGGCGCGCAGTGCAAGATTTTCACGGATCATACGAGTTTGAGGTATGTCTTCACTCAGAAAGAATTGAATCTGCGCCAGCAGCGGTGGTTGGAGTACGTGGCCGACTATGATGTTGAAATCCAGTATCATCCGGGCAAGGCAAATGTGGTGGCTGATGCCCTGAGTCGGAAGTCAGGTAAGATTTTTAATCTTTCCGCCGAGCGTCTAGTGGAGGAGTTTCTTTTGATGGACATTTCTGTGGGAAGCTGTGATTCGCAGAGTAGCTTGGCAGTAGCAGAACCTTCGTGGATTGCGCTTACGAGACTGCATCAGAAGGATGATCCCGATCTTCTGCATTTGTATCTTCGAGCTGAGAAGGGTGAATTACCAGATTTCTCTATAGATAATGCGGGTACCTTGAAGTATCGTGGCAGGTTTTGCATCCCCGCAGTTGGAGATATCCGGGTTATGGTGTGCAGAGATGCCCACGGATCTAGTGTTGCCTACCATCCAGGGTCGACCAAGATGTATCATGATTTAAAACAGATTGCCTGGTGGTACGGGATGAAGATGGAAATAGCCAGATTTGTTTCTGAGTGTTTCACTTGCAGGCGTGTGAAAGCCGACCATGGGAGGCCTGGTGGTAAGCTGACTCCCTTGGAGATTCCAATGTGGAAGTGGGAGAGTATCTCGATGGATTTCATTACCGGCTTACCGAGATCTCCTAAGGGGCATGATTCAGTTTGGGTAATCGTAGACAGATTGACGAAGAGCGCTCATTTCATACCATTTAAGATCGATTATCCGATGA
Organism: Platanthera guangdongensis; assembly: GCA_039583875.1. NCBI lineage: Eukaryota > Viridiplantae > Streptophyta > Magnoliopsida > Asparagales > Orchidaceae > Platanthera > Platanthera guangdongensis. The sequence goes on from CM077150.1 coordinate 148,181,112, forward strand.
GGAAGATAGCCGAGCTGTATCTGGAAGAGGTTGTCAGATTGCATGGTGCACCTGTAAGTATCATATCAGATCGAGACTCCAGGTTCACGTCTTGTTTTTGGAAGAGCCTTCAAGAGGGGTTGGGTACAGATTTGAGATATTCCACGACTTATCATCCGCAGACCAATTGTCAAACGGAGCGAGTAAATCAGATTGTGGAAGATATGATCAGATGTTATATTCTGGACCACGGAGGAGCGTGGGACGAGCGCTTGCGGCTTATGGAATTCGCATATAACAATAGTTATCAAGAAAGCTTGCAAATGGCTCCTTTTGAAGCTTTGTATGGGAGGCGCTGCAGGACTCCCTTGTTTTGGGCTGAGCTTGGCGAGGGACCTTTGTTGGGTCCAGAAGCGCTTGAGGAGATGGAAACTGCTGTGAAACTTATTCGGGAAAAGCTTCGGATAGCCCAGGAGAGATATGAGAAGAACGCCAATCGGCGTAGATCGGACTAGGAATTTGCTGTGGGGGACTCGGTGTTCTTGAAGGTCTCCCCGTTGATTGTAGTCAAGCGGTTTGGCAAGAATAGGAAGTTGGACCCGAGGTACGTGGGGCCGTTTCCGATTGTTGAGCGGATTGGGGTATCAGCCTACAGGCTGGCTTTACCCACAAATTTCCCTGGCGTGCATGATGTCTTTCACGTCAGTCAGCTGCGAAAATGTGTGATAAATGGCAGGCAGGTTTTGGATTTTGTGCCTCAGTTGGAGCCGAATCTTTCTTTTGTGGAGGTGCCTGTTCGCATTTTGGATTCTCAAGTTCGGGCGTTGCGGAAGAAGACTATTCCTATGGTTAAAGTTTTATGGAGGAATCAGGATGTGGAAAGCGCGACTTGGGAGTTGGAGTCGGCTATGAGGGAGGCTCACCCTCATCTGTTTCCCTGATCTTGTGCCTAGTATGCTCTGTTTTATTATATAGCCCTTTCCTAGCTCTTTCTCTCTCCTTCTATATAGGAGTGTTGTGAGTAAAGTTTCGAGGCGAAACTTTCTTTTAGGGGGAGTGGCTGTAACGCCCCCGGTTTTTCTGTATTTTGTTTGATCTTTGGCTGGCGTTACGATGGCGTATTTCCTGCTTTTTTCCATTGTAGAGCGCGGTCTTAGCTCTTAGGGTTCCCTATGTAGCCTGTTTGTAGCCTATTAGCAAGATTCCCCAACAGCCGGTGTCCGTTTGATGACTCGGCTGGGCCTCTTAGGGAATGCTTGTGTTTTGGCTTCGGGTGGTGTTATCCCGGGTTTTGTTCGTCGAATGCTAATTTCGACTTCGCAGTTGTGTTCGTAGCGTGGGTTTTTAGTTGCGACGTGAATTTCGTAATTTTCTGAGATGTTTCGGGTCTCGTGTTATTTTGATTTTGCGTGTAAGTAATTAATATGTTGATTGTTTAATATTAAACTGTTGTATATATATATAGCCTTAGGTTAGAAATAGGGCTCGGTTCTTTTGTTTCCGTTCTTTTTCTCTGCTTGGAATAAGTCGCCGCCTGTGCGAGAGGAAGAGAACCGCCAGACTACCCTAGCCTTCGGACGCCGATTTCCTGGAGATTTAGCGGTCGAAATTCGATTTCGAGAGTGGATCTGGACTGCCCTCGCCTGGATCTGCATTCTTTCTGCTCCTCAGCTGGTGCTCTGCGGCTAGATCCGAGAGTGGGGGATGTCGCCGACCAAGCTTTTCTGGTATTGAGGCAAGTGATGTCCCCTCATCCTTGCCAAAGTTGATCTTTGTCTTTTTCTTTGATTTAATTTTATCTCTTTCCTGCTTAGATCTTAGGTGTACGCTAGAGTTCGTTCCCGATCATGTCGTGGTTAGTGTAGAAAGTTCCAGTTAAAATCTCAGTTTTCCTGAGGGATTGTGTCTATTAGGGACAGATTTGGTTCGGTTCAGGTCGAGTAGTTGCTTGTCGATGGATGTTGTACCCGAGAGAGAGACCTCGTTCTCGTTTCTGGTTGTTTGCTCGATCTGGCGCCTGTAGCCAGTCGTGGTGTCGACACTTGGTGTCGACACCGGCCAGTCGTGATGTCGACACTTGGTGTCGACACCAGCAGCGGCAGTGTCGACACCTTGTGTCGACACCAGCCGCAGTAGTGTCGACACTTGGTGTCGACACCAGCAGCGGCAGTGTCGACACCTTGTGTCGACACCGGCCGCAGTGGTGTCGACACTTGGTGTCGACACCAGCAGCGGCAGTGTCGACACCTTGTGTCGACACCGGCCGCAGTGGTGTCGACGCTTGGTGTCGACACCAGCAGCGGCAGTGTCGACACCTTGTGTCGACACCGACCGCAGTGGTGTCGACGCTTGGTGTCGACACCAGCAGCGACAGTTTCGACACCTTGTGTCGACACCGGCCGCAGTGGTGTCGACACTTGGTGTCGACACCGGCAGCGGTTGTGTCGACACCTTGTGTCGACACCGGCTTGTCGTGGTGTCGACACATTGTGTCGACACTGGGTGATGCGCTTGTTTTGGGGTTAGGAAGACTCGGGGTTGGTTCTTTTTAGGCGTGCAAGGCCGCGTCGGTTGGACCCGACGTTTTTGCCTTGGGTTCGTGTGTTTCTTAGGATTGTTAGTGTGACCTTTCCCTAGGGGGGGGCATTGGGTGTTCTGCTAAATTCTGCATGCCGACTCTTGGGTTGTGGCAGGTGGTGGAGTTTTGGTGGCCTCTGGAGGGGTGGTTTTATGTGGAGAGCTGTGGCCACTGCCTTTTTCCCCGGTTTGGGTTGGTGTGTGTGGGACCCTAAAGCTGCCACTGTTTGACCCCTTGGCCCTTTTTTTGGATCTGATTTTGGTCATGTATTCAGATCCATGTTTTGACCACTGCCACTTGCCCATGTGTTAGGACTGTTAGTCCCTTTCCTGCTTATGCTTTCTTTTCTTTTGGCATATATGTATATGTCTTGTTGTTGTTGCAGACTCTTTTGGTAGGGCATAATGGTTTTATTGCTCGCACTTGGTGTGCTCTGCTGTGCTCTAGACAGCACTCTCTTCTTACTGTCACCCCTTTTCTTTTGCTTATAGCAGTTTGTTGCCGGGTTGGTAAACCCTTCCTCTTATTTTCTCATTAATCTATTGCTCTATTTACCTTTTGATTGTTTCCATGCTGAGGTGTTCTTTTCTTGAATGCCTCAGGTCCAGGTTGTAGCCAGTTCAGTGGCTAGTTCTTTTGGAGGGGCTTGTTGGTGGCCTCCAGGGTAGCTGAGATAGCTGATCCCCGTTTTGTTGTGAGGTAGTTCTTTACTTTTCTGTATAGACATACATACTCGCCAGTGGGTTCGTGTCAGGTTGTTTACGCCCACTGGGGGCTCCTTGTGATGCTGGGTATGAATTTAAACTGCTGATTTTGCCTACTTGTGGTTGGTTACTTGATTCTGGGAAGGATTTATGCTAGGTTGCATGTTAGATATTTTAAAACCTAAAAGTATTATTATATGTACCCCATGCATAACATGTTTCTAAAACAAAGGCACTATTTTTCCTCAACGTAAAACACTATTTTTCATACCTACTATATTCACCTTAGGGTCGTGCATACCATGAGTCGTCCCCCGGGGACACTTATGCTCATTTAGGGTGTCAACTTAATTGAACCAAAGTATTTTCTGCTGCGTATAAATATAATTTTAACTGTGGACTAGCTGATCCACCGTGCCGAGGGATACGGCCATTCAACTTAACTGATTTTCTTTCATATTTAATCAACGATTTTCCTTAAAATCTAAGGTCTGGAGTTTTGCCTGAGCGTGTACAGTTATCACCTGCACGACGTGGCATCACGGCACGTGTTTTCTCTTACTCTGATACGATTTTACCGTTGAGAAAATACGGGTTGTGAAAAAAGTCCAATGAGACAATTACGGTCGTGAGTAGCTTTTGTGGGAGCAAGAGCAGATCATGCTTGAGGAGTATCCCAAGCTATTCTACTAAGGTATAATTTAATTTTTTTTACCTTTCCATTCTATAATCCGGGACAAAATTCATTTAAGGGGAAGAGAACTATAACGCCCCAAAAACCGAATATGAATTGGTCAATATGTTTATAATACCCTTAGTGAAGCCCTATGAAAATTGGGGATGAATTGGAAGTGTTTTGAAGGACTTTTGGTGCCCTTATAGTTTCACACGGACTGTAACACAGGTTTGTCCATAGCCATGTCGGGCACACGTCCTATGACACGGGAGTGTCCAGGGCCGTGTCTTGTTCTGTATTTGGCCATTTTACTATGATTGAGGAACACAGGCTGTGATATGGGTATTTCTAGAGCCATGTCGGGCACACGGCCTATGACACGGGTGTGTCTAAGGTCGTGTCTTGCTCTGTGTTTAACCGTTTTACTATGATTGAGGAACACGGGCTGTGACACGGGGAGTGTCCAGAGCCATGTCGGGCACACAACCTGTGACACGGGTGTGTCCAGGGTCGTGTCTTGTTCTGTGTTTGGCCGTTTTATTGTGATTACGGGACACGACCTGTGGCACGGCGGACACGGCGGTGTCACAAGACGTGTATGGACCAATAGAGACCATTTTAAGGGCAAATCAAGGCCTTTCATATTATTTAGGTGGGATCGACGGTTCAGAATCTTCCCTTATGAGATAAGATCGGGAAATAAGGGTTTAAACCTCATTTCCTTTGGCCCATTCTCTTTCTAAGAGGTAGAGAGAGGGGAGATCAAAGGGATAAGAAGAATGAGTAATCCCGCCATTATTGGAGCTTCGGAGCTCCAAATTGCGAGCCGAGTCCAAATCCGTGGAGGCGAGTCCGTTGCGGTGGTTTTCATCCGGCTAGTTTCTCCTCCATGGGGCCAAAGCGAACCTCTAGGGTAACGATTCTCTTCTTGGACATGTGAAGTCTTCTTCCTTTTGCATAGGAAACCCTCTATCACGAGTGTGCGGTGAGCGTGAGGTATTCCTTCGGGTAGATAAGGATTATCCCCGTAGTTTTGCATATAGAGTTCGGAATCGAAGTACGGACATAGGCATGGTGTGTGAAGCCCATTCGGATGGGTTCGTCCGGATTGGTGATGTTTTCATTATGCATGAATTGTCGGAGAAGACTTCTTGTTGTATGTTTTTGGGTTTCTACATGCTATATTGCAGCAGGGAACTTTGGGTACTAACCCCAAGGAGCACCCGAAAAACTGGGCAGGAACGCATTTTTGCCAGGTACCGCGTGGCGGTAGTGTTACCGCCAGCGGTAGCTCTGTAAAAGGGCTATTGTGAGGCCTGTCTCGTGGAGACCTGAGGGCCAGTTTGTGCGGCTGAGTGCTCTGGGATCCTAGCTTGGTGGCCTGAGAGCCGACCTTGTGAATAACTAGGTTATTTACTATTGTATAATCGATATGTTGGGACTAGGGGAAGCTTGACCCGCACGGATGACTTAAATTGACATGGAGATATGAGCAACGGGTTGAGTAGAACCGTACCCGCTCTATGTGATTCGGTTAAAGAGACCTAAATTACGTGGCACTTATCGGGGGCATAGAGGGAGATTCTTACGCTTTGGTCGGAAAGACTAAAATGCTCACGATGGTTGTCGTCAGGGGGGTGGTGGTGAAGCCTCAAAATGGATCAAATTCACTGAGAATGTGTCCTGAGAGCACGGGGTGTGTGGCTGTTCGTGCCTACGCCTGTGGTGAAGTCTGCTTAAATTGCACTTTCATTTATATGTTGGATTTTGCTAATACAATTGTAGGGAAGGAGCACTGCCGCCCCGAGTAAGGGGAGAGGTCATTGTAATTTGGTCAGCTTTAGCTGACAGTTGCTTTGTTTCGCCACCATGCGGTGGAATGTTTTTGCATGAATAGGTGATCTAAGTGTCAAGTAGCGGGCTAAGACCCATGATGCTGTGCTGGCCCTTGAAGGCCAAAGCGAAGTGTTTACTTTTACTATTTTCAAGTATGGTCGGCCTGCATGCCGAAGTATGTAAAACACTTTAATTCAAGATGAATGTTGTAAGGCCATAAGGCTAAGACTTTTGTGTATGTTATTTCATTCCTGCGGTGGATGTAGTGGACATCCATGTGTTGTGATGGGTTCTTCTTCCTTGCTTAAAAGCTTCAACTGGAATGCCCTATGTTAGGTTTCGATATAGTTTGTCTTAGGATCTTGGTATTAATATGTAATTCCGCTAACTGTCCATGAAATATGTCGTGGGGCCCTGGCCGGACCTTCTGTTGTATCCCATGTGACGGATGGGGGTGTTACAAAAATGTCGAACTTGATTCATCAAACTCAGCTCGACAAAATCTGCGCCAAAGCCCGGAATATCGAACTTCATTTGTCGAACTCAACTCGATGAAATATGCAGCAAAGGCCAGCATTCGTCGAAAGGCGTTGAGTGGACTCAACGCACTCAACGCTTAAGTGCGATAGTCATCGCACTCATAAATATTCAATCCGAGTTTTATAAACACTGCGCTTCACCTAGCAATACATCATTGCTCCACAAATAGTAAAAGTTTATAAAACTCAAAATCCATTATGACCAATGTTATAGTGTTGTCATGTCCCTTCGTCCATTACATCTGGATAGAATTAGAGGTATAGACTGTGTCACCCTCATAAATATTCAATTTGCGTTTCTTGATCTGCAATGGACTTGCAGAAAATTTGTGAGTCGAATATCATATATTGACTCAACCAAGCATGATCATGCACTTCTCAGTCCCATTCTATCAAGGGGACCCATTGATGCAAGTCCTATCATATAGGAGGACAAATCTCATCTCTGCTCACACGCAAACAACCAAATGATTCGTAACGTACCCAATAACCACATTTATAATCCAACTTTCTCAAGACTGGACTTTTGATGGCATCAAAGCACTCTCTTCCTCACTCAATGAAAGTTGTGACTTCAGGTCAAAGGACCACAAACAGCATTGCCACTTGTGTTTCCTGAGCAGGTTCTCCAGCTACAACTACTTGTAGCCCTGACTCGGGTTCCAATTCTGGTTCATTCAGTGTTTGTTGTTCATGAACTTCTTCGAGTACTACCCAGACTGTCTTTCTACTTAAGATCACTTTCTCAAGAAAGACACCAGTTCTTGCGACAAACACTTTGCCCTCGGGCGGTAGGTAGAAATAGTACCCTTTGGTTTCCCTAGGATACCCCCACAAGATAACACTTATCTGATTTGGGTTCCAGCTTATCGGGCATTTGACGTCTCACATATTCCTCGTATCCCCAAACCTTAATGAACGACATACTGGGGCGCTTCCCAGTCGATATCTCATATGGTATCTTTAGAACCGCTTTTGTTGGAGCACGATTTAATATTAAGGGAACAGTTTCTAGAGCAAAGACCCAAAAGGAAATATGCAGATCTACATGACTCATCATCGACCGTACCATGTTTAACAAAGCATGATTCCTCCCCTCAAGCACATCATTATGTTGTGGTCTTATAGGTGGAGTGAGCTGTGGTACAACACCACACTCTGCCAGATGATCACGGAACTCATGACTTAGGTATTCGCCACCTCGATCAGATCAGAGTGCTTTAACCTTCTTACCCAGCTGGTTTTCTACTTCGCTTTTAAACACATTGAACTTTTCAAAGGTTTCGGATTTGCACTTCATAATATACACGTATCTGTATCTACTAAAATCATCAATAAATGTAATAAAGTAGAAGAACCCACCTCTAGTTATAGATCTCATCGGTCTGCATACATCACTATGTACTATAACTAAGAGATCATCATCCCTCTCATTGAAGCCAGTGAAAGGAACTTTATTCATCTTGCCTAACAAACAAGATTCGCCTCTCTCAAATGATTAATAATCAAATGAGTCCAACAGTCTATCTCTATGGAGCTTGGATATATGTTTCTCATTTATATGACTCAAATGACAATGCCAAAGATACGTAGGGTTTGAGTCATTTGTTATTAGTCTTTTAGTATTTTCAATATTATAGATCGGATATTCTAAGTTCAAAACATACAGACCATTAAACATTTTGGCTACACCATAACAAACATCGTTCTTATATATTGTACATCAGTTGTTCTTAATAATAAAAGAAAAACCCACCATGTCCAAACATGAAATGGATATAATGTTTCTAATTATAGAAGGAACAAAATAACAATTATCTAGTTCTATTACAATCCCAATGGGCAAAGCAAGAAAATAAACCCCCACAACAACGACAGCAACTCTTGCTTCATTGCCAACGCGCAGGTCCACCTCTCCTTTACTCAGCATTATTCTCCTTTCCAGTTCCTGCACTTTTATAAAAATATGTTAACTACATCTGGTATCCAATACCCTAGATGAAGGAGCAGAAAGGTTTTCTCTATAACATATATAAAGGATAATTCCTCCTCCAATGACCAGCTTTGCCACAATGGTAGCACTTCCCTTCTTTACATGAGCCTTTCTTTCTCATTGTAGAAGACTTGGGCTCTAGTCTAGACTTAGATTCCACCTTCGTCTTCTTGAAGTCCTTGGCCTTGCCATTGCCTTTCTGCACCATCATTATGGTGCTAGCATACTTGGCCTTCTTCATAATAATCTCGACAGTTCACAACATGCCTAGGAGCTCGAGCAGTGTCTTGTCTATTTCATTCATGTTTTAGTTCAAGACGAACTGCTCATAACTGTACGACAATGATTACAGGATCAGGTCTGTAGCCAACTCTTGGCCTAGAGGGAAACCTAGTCTTTTAAGGTTCTCGATATACCCAATCATCTTGAGTACGTGAGTCCCTACTAGGTCCCGGGCTCCCATCTTACACTAGAAAAACTCCTTTGTGACGTCGAATCTCTCTTGACGAGCTTGCACTTGAAACATTTTCTTGAGATGCTCATCAATGTCCTTACAACCCATGTCTCATGTTGCTTCTGAAGCTCATATTTCATGGTAGCTAATATGAGACATTCGATGTATAAGGAGTCATCAAGATACTTCTTGTATGCATCTTTATCAGCACGGGGTGCATTCCCGGCAGGCTCATCAGGGGATACCTCTTCTAAAACATAGGGCTTGCGCTCTTGCCTGAGAACAATTCTCAGGTTTCTGTACCAGTACAAATAATTTGTACCACTCAGCTTCTCCTTCTCAAGGATCGCTCTGATTGACAGGGTGGAGTGTGAACCACTTGTCATGGAAATTCTACAAGAATACAAGCAAAGAAAATTAGTACCACATTTCAAAATATAATTTATCTTTCAATTATGACTTTAATCAAAAGCTCCCACTTTATTTATAAAACTGATAACCCTCAATATCATTTCGAAGAGTTTGGCGAGTAACCCTCTTAGTGGACAAGATCCATATTTCACAAACACTATGAGTCAGCTTTTGCTTTTCTCTCACAATTCAGCTATTTAGGTAAGCAACGCTTACCAATTGCATCGCAATGCAATTCTTATATGGCTAGTGAATAACTCTTTACTCACATCCATCATATGGTGCATGCCAACCCCATGCCTCTGGGCACTCAACCTTGAGGTCACCCAGTTAAGCTAGACCCGATGTCGACAATAGGATATCACAATTGTCCGCTCGCACCCTCACCAAGATAGATTAATGCACCTTGCTTTGACAAGCCTACACTTCATCGATCGAGGCAGGAAGAGTGTCATCCATTAGAAGGCATCCGAATACTTAATATTGCTTAAGGGATTTTCAATAGCTGCTAACTCTTTAATCATAGTTAACACTTAACCAGCGTGCACATCAAGCATAATAAAATACAACAAGCATAATCCAAATGCATACCAGATGCGCACAAGAATCATCAACACTTGATGAACTTGGCTAAGTCTGAACATCTAGACCATGTCCAAATCTTCAGGCCTACATGCACGGGACATGAGCAATACCAACTCCACTTACACAGTAGACAAGCTCGTCACTTTATGTGAGATTCAAAATCTAACACATACTTAGTTTCACAAACCAACACAGTGACGGTTATTGTTAAGTAGTAAACTCAAAGAAATCACATGTGTTCTTAGAAAGACCAAAGACTAGATTTGAGCATTTGGAACACTTCAAAATCACCAAATCTACGCACCATGGATTCAACAACTTCTGAAATAATGAATATTGCGGCAACCTCCCTTTGATACCACAATTGGGTTTTTGGTGATGACACAACACTTGTGCACGCAGCGGAAAAAGAACAAGAAAAACCCAAATGAGTTCGGATCTAGCAATATTCATGAATCAAGAAGTAAAGCATACTGTAATAAAAATTACCTTTGATGGATTGAGTCGGAAATCAACCTAGATGCTCCAGAAAAATCAGGCTGGCCACACAGCGGATAGAGTCTTGAGCGCAGAAAGTATATCCGCGCCTCTACAGTAATCCACACGATCGGGAGAATCCACAGCAACTTGTCACACAAGTGCTAGGTCGGGAGAGGACACTCAACGTCTCCACGGACTGCTAGATCTGTTGTAGGAGAGGCGGCGGCGACACTCACCTAGAATGGGATCGGCGACAGAATTGGCGAAACACTTCCGTCGGGTTTCTAGGTTTTCTTCTTATCACATAGTATCGTCTCATGTGCTGAAAGAAAAGAACTGTCCCCTGATAACCCTAAAACATACTATTTATATCCCAGGAGATAGATTCAACATGTCAACATTTGACTCACCACGGGCATTCGTCGAACTCATCCCGACGAACAATTTGTCGAACTCAACTTGATGAACTCGGCGCCAAAGGCCAGAACGTTGAATGGATTCGTCAAACTCAGCTTGACGAAATCTGAGGGCAAAGGCCAGAACGTCGAACTTGATTCGTCGAACTCAGCTCGAAGAAATCTGCGCCAAAGGCCAGAACATCGAACTTTATTCGTTGAACTCAACTAGACAAAATCTGCGCCAAAGGCCAGCATTCGTCGAATGGTGTTGAGTGGTCTCAACGCACTCAACGCTTAAGCGCGATAGTCAACACACTCAACACATTTAGCCCGATGGCGTTGAGTGATCTAAACACACTCAACGTCTAATGCCTTATAATCTTTCAACCTCCATGGCGTTGAGTGAACTTAACATACTCAACGCCTTCAGCCCCATGACATTGAGTGAGCTTAACACACTCAATGCCAAATGCCTTAAAATATTTTAATCCCCTTTTCAATATCCTTCAACACATTATATGAGCTAAATAATACAGATCCAATCTCCCAATTTCACCACAATCTTATGTGTGACACTGATAGGCTCATACTGAATTGGCAGTGAGGCTACATGCTTGATCACTTCCAAATTACTATGGTTGCACCAACAGCGCAACCTTAGTTATCTACCAGAACGACCGAGCTACGCCTTCAATTTGGCGAACTCAATCTCCAACTCGGTGACACGTGCCACGATATGCGCTAGGGTGTTCTGCGTAATGCGCAATACCTATTCCTCGTGAGGAGGTGCTACAGGTAAGAGAAAAATTAGTATCTTTTCAGATAATCAGCATGCTTTGCAGGGATATACCTTTTTCTTAGATCAACAGTCCTTCGGTTACCACGCCCTCTTTACCAAAGACATCATTAAGGATGGTAGAGAGCGTTGCTGCTCTCATCGCGCGGTAGCGACCCTTGGATGAGTTGAATGCTTGGAAATACTTACTGATTGGGGTTCAGTATATGGCGGGTTTGAAGTGACCATGTTTAAATGTAGACTTTAGATAGTATCTGCATTTCATAACACAAATTCAGGTATAGGTCTGATATGATAAACTTGAGTTGTTTGAAGCCGAAGAAGCTTAGCAATTGAGAGAGGCGGGGTAGCCCTACACTTTCTGAAGTCGGCAATGGCGGGGAAGAAGATCTCGCAGCTTGACAATGGTGGCAACTTAATCTAGGGTTTATGAAGTCGGGAATGGCGTGGAAGAACAATGGCAGAAACAAGAAAACTGAGCATTAGCACCAAACCTAAATCTCTAGCTGGACAATGGAGTTTGTAGTAGTTCGATCATGGACCTGGCGAGGAAGACGGCGAGGTAGCTGAAGGTGCTCGGAAAGCTGAAGCTCCATCGCTCCGACTGTTGCAGGAAAATCTGCGAAAAATTGAAAAGCGGAAAAACCTATTTAAAGACGCACAAAACTTCTGTGCGTTTCACGCAGGGAAAATTTTCTCCTGCAGAGATGGCTACACATTTTAGAGTGACGTTACGAGGAGAGCATTAAGGATATAAAGAAGCTTGTTGGTCAGTGAAGGGAGATTCCGAAGGCAAGTTCTTTTTGCACTTCTGAGAATCCAAAAGAGAAATAGGTTCCTGAAGTGAGTACTCCTGATCCCGGTGCAACTAAAGATGGAAAAGAGAAGGAGAACCCGCAACTTGATAATAATAAAGCTAGCTCCATGCTTTGGGGGAGGATTTTTTAGAAATGAAAATGAGTGGTAACAAAAGTAAGATAAGAAAATTAGCTTTTGAAAAATGTACATTGGAAAATGAGATTTGTTTGGGTAAACTCATTTTGCAAACATTTTCAGAAAGGAGAATCACTTTATAAACCGGTTGACAAATCTACGTTGCGCTAACTTTTTTTATTAACAATGTGCGTCCGGGGGAAAATGTGCGCCCGGGCAGAAAATGTGCGTACATGCGAAAAATGTCCGTACAGGCGAAAAATGGGCACCAGACCAAAAAATGCACGTCGGGGGGAAAAAGCGCCATTTTTTGGCTCGTGCACAATTTTTTTAGCCCAGGCACAATTTTTTCGCCCCGACGTGATTTTTTCTCCCTTGCCCGGTTTTTTCTTCCGCGCGCGAATTTTTGGCCTGGCGAGAATTTTTCGTCCGGGCACGATTTTTTCTCCCCGGCAAGAATTTTTCGACCGGACGCGATTTTTTCGCTCAGACGCCGTTTTTTCTCTCGGTCGCGGTTTTTTCGCTCGTCCGCGAATTTTTGGACCAGGAGCGATACTCTTCGCCCACGCGCAAATTTTTCGTGCGGGCTCTATATTTTCGCCCAAGCGCCAATTTTTCAGTCGGATGCAAAGTTTTCGACCGAGAACGAATTTTACGGTCGGACGCGAATTTTTCAGTCGTGCGCGAATTTTTTTGTCGGGAACGAATTTTCCGGACTGGCGCGAAAATTTCGACCGGGCGCGAATTTTTCACTCGGGCGTGAAAATTTCGACCGGGCGCGAATTTTTCACTCGGGCGTGATTTTTTTTGCACAGTCGTGAATTTTTAGCACGAACGCGTTTTTTTTTCATGAACTTAGAAATTTTTCTTCGGAAAGCAAAAAATTGCATTCGAGCGAAAAAAATTGCATCCGGGCGAAATAAATACGTGGTCGGGCAAAAAAATCACGCAAAGGCAAAAAATTCGCTTTCGAGCGAAACATTCGCCCCCAGGCGCGCAAAGGCGGTAAAATCGCCTACGGCCGAAAAAAAATGCGCCCAGGCAAAAAAATATCGCTCACGTTCAAAAAATTAGCTCCTTGTCGAAAAATTCGCGACCTGGCGAAAAAAGCACCTCCCGAGCCAAAACTTCGCTCCTATGTGAAAAAACTGCGCTCGGGCCAAAAAATTGTGACTGGGCGAAAAAACCGATCTCCGGCCAAAAAAACATTCTCCAATGAAAAATATCCCTCTCGGGGGAAAAATTCGAGCACGTGCGAAAAATTCGCTCACGTGCGAAAAAATAGTCCACAGGCGAAAAACCGCTCGCGGGCAAAAAAAATCGCGTCAGAGCAAAAAAATTCCGCACGGCCTAAAAAAGCGCGCCCGGGTGAAAAAAACGCTCCCGGGCAAAAAATCGCGATGGTGTGAAAAATCACGTCCGTGCGAAGAAATTGAGCGCGGACGAAAAAATCAGCCCGAGCGAAAAAAATCGTGCAAGGGTGAAAAAATCGCACTCGGACAAAAAAAATGCACCCGGGTGAAAAACTTTGTGCCCCGACGAAAATATCGGGCTCCGACGAAAAATTCGTGTCCGGGCAAAAAATTCGCGTTTGGACGAAAACATCGCGTCTGAACAAAAAAAATGGCCCTGTCGAAAAAAAATATGCGCGCGGGCGAAAAAATCGGGCCCGGGCAAAAAAATCGGCCAGGGAAAAAAAAGCCCACCCGGGGGAAAAAAATCATGCACGGACGAAAAAAATGCGCCCGGTTGAAAAAAAATCATGCATGGGCGAAAAAACGCCGCCAGGAGGAAAACCTCACGCCTGGGCGAAAAATGCCAGCTCGGGCGAAAAATGCTAGCTTGGGCGAAAAATGCTAGCTCAGGCGAAAAATTCGCTCCGACAAAAAATTCGAGTCCGGGCGAAAAATTCACATCCAGGCAAAATAACACGTCCGAGCAAAAAAATTACGCTCAAGAAAAAAATTGTGTCAGGACAAAAAAATCAAGTTGAAGATTTTTTTTAAAACATATGCATTTTCGGGATGAGAAAGTGTTTTTCGAAAAGGTTGAAAAGTAGGCGACAAGTGACTTTTCCAAAAGATGAGAAAATGAAGTTTTCCACGGTAGCTTTTCCCATCGGTAGACAATCCAAACGATTTCTTAAGTGTGGTAATATTTTCCAGAAAACAAAAAGGAGCTAAAAATCCTCCCAAACAGACCCTTAATCACTTGCTACCACTGCCACAAAGCTCAGACAGATTTTGTTTTTGAAATGAGCGAGATATTGCTATTCTTAGGTTAGAGGGACAACATTCTGATGACTTTTTATTTGTAATATTATTTGAATAATTTTTCTTGCCTGGTTTTTGTAAATTAATTCTATGTTATGATATGAGTTCTCGCACCTTTTATTTTCTTGGAATGTGAATGATTTTATTGCATGTTCATGGATTGTATTTTGATCAATTTCTTAGTTTGATTTGACACAGGTCCTACTCGCCGTTTCTCTCAAAATAATCATTGAGAAACCATGCAGGATGTATGGACTTTCGGGGTGCCGTTTTATAAATTAAGGGTGGCTTAGGTTATTATTAATTATTTCTTGAATTTGACAAGTACCTTTTTATGGTTGGAAAATAACAATTGTGCCTCGAGAAATCTACTGAGAGAGAAAACATTGCACAACACTTGTGTGATTTTAGGAATTTTTAAGTGTTGAAGGTCTCCATTGTGTGAAATTTTTTGGTCCGGGCCCCGGACGAAGATCATCGTCTGGGGCCTTTTTGATTCTGACGCGTGGCAACTTCTTTGTTCTTACTTTTTTTTTCCTTGAGAAATCTATTCGTGTCAGTTATTAAAATATGTGTGAATATATATTACTCATGTAAATAGCTGAAAAATTGTACTTTTATCTAAGATATTAAAAACAAATGCCGAGAAATTACACTGTTATCTCAGATATTACAGGAAAAAACTGAGATAATATATTTTTAACTCAAACTATACGAGATTGTATTTTTTTCATTTGTTTTCTTTGAGAAATCTCTCTATGCTAACGATTTTATGTAATATATAAGAGAAAATATAAATTTTCAGCTATTTTTAACTTTGTTTATGAGAAAACGTCATTTTAGTTATAGTTGTGACCAAGAAAATTTTGTTGTATCCTAGATATTTTTTTTCTCTCCGAGATTGTTCTAATTGTATCTGAGCGATTTTAGTCATGGTTAGTTTTGGGTTGAATACATTTATATCTTAAAGTTTTATCTTAGAGATTTTAGTCATGACTTAGAGAACTTTGTTGTATCTTAGAGATTGTACTAGTTGTATCTGAGCAATTATAGTACTTGCTTAGGGATTTTAATTGTATCTAAGAATGAAAAAGTTGTATCTCAAAATTAAATTATAGCGTATCTGAATAATTATAGTATTAACTTAAAAATTTTAGTTGCATTATAGTGTATTTAACTAATTAAAACATGAAATGTCTGTAACAGAACATTGATTACATATTAATCTCATATATTTTGGTGGATCCTTCAGTAAATATCTGAGTTTAATTTTTTCATTGACTGAAATGAATATTCTTTGAGTTAAAATTGTAATCTATTAGCTATTTTTTGTAATACCCGGGATTAAAAAGTAATCTCTAAATAATTTTTTTTTGTATCTGAGATATAAATAAAATCTCTCAGCTACTTACATATGTAATATAATATGCATGTATATTTTAATAATTAGCGTAAATATTTCCTAAAAAATGGCTAAGGCAGAAATTTTAAAAGCCCCACGTCAGAATCAGCCATGCTTTTAAAAGCCAAGCGTCAGAATCAGTTAAGCCCCGGACGATGCTCTTCGTCCGGGACGCGGACCAAAAAATTTTCCATTGTGAGAAATTTTTTGGGAGGATCAAACTAACTTGATTTTTTAGGGATCTATTGAGGTTCCCCTTGAATCCCTCAACTATGGTCTCAGATTTCCTCTATGGCCCAAGTTCATCATCATTTTCGAACATATCGCCATAATATCTAGTCAAATAGTTCATGTCTCTTATCTTATCCTCTCCTCCTTTGTGATTTGCCTCCAGCTAGAATGCGCACAATGGAACCTACAAGTATTCAGAAGCCTGTTCTTGATATGGTCGCTGTAGTATGGTACCGTATTCTTCATCAGCACGCGAGTGTGTGTTCTTAATCTCCCCACCAAAGCTCGTCGTTTGATCAACAACTTTGTCGTCTACTCGAGAAAAGAAGATGAATTTATTCCTCCTAAGCTGTATGGAGTGGAGCTAAAGGTGGCAGATTTCATTGCACACAATCCCCTGGATGTGAATTTTTACATGGACAAAATGAGCGAAGCTATCGCTCTTGGTCGGGAAAAAGGTGTACTCGCCTTCAAACTTCCTTTCCTAACAATGAGTTCTTGTTATCCTTTTGATAAGTGGTCTTCATCTTCCTGGAAATCTCCCATGGTGTCTGACAAGATACCTAGATCTCGAGAAAGACTCTGCTTATCTCTCTAAGGCATATGAATCATGCAAGCAGAGAAAACAATATACAAACAAGCGGCAAAAATTGCCACCTCCGAGAAGCGAGAACCCTTGAACTGAAGGTCAAAAGTTTTCTTCTCCATCGAACACATCTCGAATAACAATTTACGGAAAATCAGGAAGTGAAAGTGGTGGACTGGGCCACCTGTTCGCGCGGCCTGTACGGACAGGACTGGCGGTTAACCAGGTTGGAAATGGTGTTGCAGTCTGCTTGTTCTCTAGCGGCCTGGACGGTCTGTTCGCGCAGTTTGTGCGGACAGAGGAGGCGACTTGCAAGGCCGGGTTGTGTTCAGCCGGCAGTTGGTACCCAGAAGGTAACCGAGAGGATAGGAATGCAATCCGCGGAGCTCGCCAAGACTGGCGAGGTGTGGACTCGGTTGACATTCGCGGAGTTCCGGTTGTGGACTGGACTAGAGCTCGGGAGATCAGCATGGCATGTGCCTTGGTCTAGCTTCGGTGGCGCGGTGGGTGGTCACCGTTGTTGGGTATTGTATCCACGATTACCTAGATTTGAGGAAGCCACCTGTCAAGCTAAGATGAATTCACAATGTATTTGATGAAACATCTCAAGTTGTGCTTGCAGTTCCTCCACGCTAAGTGCACACCAATGTCAGGGTGCAGTAGGTCAATATACACGGGTCTGCACGACGTAATCCCTCGTTGAGCAGATCAGTGTGTTGGCCTATGTGCACTCTCTCTATTGGAGTGCACTTACTTTCAAGTACAGGGCCGTTCATATGCAAGAGAAGACAAGGAGCATGGAGGATCAAAGAGCAGCTCCTGGGTGGAAGACGAAAATTCGTCCAAGGCAAATTCGACGAGAATCACCAAGTGATTCTCGCCGATTCGGCGAGAATCACTAGTGATTCTCGCCGAATCGACGAGAATCATTAGTGATTCTCGCCGACTCCTTCTGGCCACCTCTAAATGGTGCCAAGTAAGATTCGGCGAGAATCACTAGTGATTCTCGCCGAACCAGTGGCCAAGCAGCTCATGCATACAAAGTAAAATTCGTTGAGAATCAATAAGTGATTCGGCGAGAATCACTAACGATTCTCGACGAATCGTGGAGAATCACTTAGTGATTCTCGCCGATTCGTCGAGAATCGCCTGCGATTCTCGCCGATTTTTCCTTGGCGTTTTCTCTGGAATTTCCTGAACCGGATTCTGCCGCTGTTAAATTCCTGGACCGGGATTTGAGGATTTCTATTGTGGGTCCCACAAACGGTCATATTGGAAAACTTCTACAGTATTTATATACAGGTATTTTGAACAGTAAAACGACGGAGAACGAGAAAGAAACTGATCCGCCTCGTAACCCTAATTCCGCGACTCCTCTCCGCCGCCGCCGTCGCGCTCGGGACTGTTGGTCGCCGTCAACATTTGAGATTCCTTCGTAATCTCCGGCGACAGAAGCTTAGCAAAGCTTGAGTCTCACGCGTCTATCCTGAGATCTCTTGTCTCTCGATTTGTTGACCAGGAAAAACTCCTCCGTCTGAATCGATCGAGACGACCGATCCTAGAGTGACCGTTGGTAGACCTAGTTTGCTTCGCTACGAAGATTGGATCTCCAAGTTCAGCAGCCGCTTTTCATCGTAGCCGCCGATCCTGAAGCTAGCCGCCGCTTGTGTGCCGCCGCCGGTTCCGGGGAGATCCTCTCCAAGAGAGACCGAGGTTGTAGACTCTTCATCGACTTCAAGAACACGTCGTCGAACGAAGAGGAACACCGTAGTCTCCGAAAGAAGTTTGTATCTCATATACATTCCATATTTACTTTTGTTGTAAAGGAACTTTTGTTCCGTGTTGTAAGGGTTGGGTGCAACCCGTTTTGTGGGAGTGTTGACTCTCACGTGTGGAAGGGCTCCTTCCGTTAGTGAAGGGATTGGATTTCAATCCCGTTGGAGAAGTGACCGAGTCGTCCCTTGTTGGGGAGATAGGTCGAAGGGGGAAAGTGGATGTACCCAAGTTGGGGAACCACTATAAATTGCCTGTGTTTTTTGTGTGCTGTGCTTTGTATTTTTATTGTGCAGGTACGTTCGTATATTCCGCAAAAGCGCTACTCATCACCTATTCCCCCCACCCCCCCCCCCCCTCATAGGTGCACATAGCTGACACTAGGTGGACTTTCAAGTGGTATCAGAGGGAGGTTGCTCTTCAAAAAGGTTAACACCTTGAGTAGAATCCTGCCACCAGTGTCAGAAGCATGGATCTGGATTATGAGATTCCGCCACTCAAACTCCCCGCATGCACAAAGGATTATTATCCCATCTGGAGAATGAGAGTATCCTTTCACCTTGATGCTATCGATCCTCGAGCTTCCTTCATTCTGGAAGAGGGTCTGTTTATCCCCATGAAGACCTCCGACTCTGGGATCCAAGTGCCCATGGGCATTGCTGAGATGTCAGAGACGGAACTATCACTATTTCACTTGGACGAGAGGATTCGACAAATCATCATGGATGTCTGGTCTGGAGCCTCTCGCTCTAGATTGGAAAAATGTAGAACGGCTAAATCTCTGTGGATGATGATCTCAGAGCTGATGGGGGGGGGGGGGTCAGAGAAAGCTGGATTATGCTGTCAATCAGAGGATGAAGCGTATGTAGGAGTCCTCACTTCTGAAGATGAAGGCAAGGATCCTTCGGACTGCATCAGAGCTCCAGTGTCCGTGTCAGAGACTGAAGAGGACAGTGAGGAAAGCAGCTCTGATGTGGATGAAACTATAGTCACTGGATCTAACGACAATAACACAGAAGTGCAGGTAACTTCCTCATCCTGCCCCGTATCTCTTGAAATTTCTGAAGACAGGAACTGCCCTCCTTCAGAAAATGCTGATTCCATGAATAGAGCCCTTCAGTCAAGCAATCTACTTGCTGAGGAGCAAGCTCAAGAGATTGCTCGACTGAAGGTCTTGTTGGTTCTCCAATTGGCATCCAACAAGGCCAAGGACTCTAAGATCTCGGCTCTAGAGAGTAGTCTGGAGAATGAGAAAAGAATAGTATCAAACTTCTCCAAGGTTGATGCCATTAAGAGAAAGCAAGAAAACGGGTGGATCTCCCGGATTGTCAATTCGTGGAGAAATGGGGAAACGGTATTCCGACCCCCCACTCCAAGCAGGAAGGCAACTCATCATGCCTTCAGGTATGACCACAGGAATAGTCGTGGTCACTGCAAGGGTGATCTGTCCCCATGTGGAGACACCCGGAGTGCAAGGGCCGGCATGGCCACCCACGAGAGAATACCTAAGGCTCATTCTGAGCCCTTTGTATTCACGGCCACTGCCACAACAAAGTGTGGATCTGCATGTCCCATTTCACAGGAGACTTCTCACCATTCGAGGACACGGGATAGGGAGGATAGAAGTCATGATGTCAGGCTTCATGGGGCCTCTGCAAGGGAGATGCCTGAAAGAATGGCACCACCTTCTCGGCCTCATACCGCTCACATCATGCATTCGTTCCACCCTTCCTCGTGTCACGATGGAAGAGGAATTTGTGTGACAAGAACATGCCCTATCCCGTTTAGACCTAGGACCGTGACTTCATCAGTCACTAGATCAGGTCGAAAACGGCGATACAACATTCACCCTTGTTGGTGTTGCGGCAAAGTGAGGCACTTTGCCATTGACTGTTGGCACAACCCCTCTGTGCCCACAGCAAGGGCTTATCCACATTCTAGGGACAGAGGAAGTCTTCCAGACAGGTTTTCTGAAGGAAGGCAGTTGCGTGCTTATGCTAATAGAAACCTAGGACCCAATATGATTTGGGTTCCTAAGGTAAAGTAATTCTATCTTGCAGGGTAGTCTAGGTCCCCGTGAATACGATGGGAACTGGACAGTAGGTGGCTCAAGGCTAACGTGGAACAAACGTCTGCAATAACAGATGTGCTACCTGTTTGAGCATATTCACTTTGAGCCTCTAATGTGTTCTACCTGTGGGACTAAAACGATGACTCTCAAAATCCCAGGTAATTTTGATCAGTTCAAGAACTTGTGTCATGATGCATCCTCATTCAAAATAAATATATATATTTCTATCCTTGTGTATACGTATACTTATGCTTATCACGTATATGTGCACCTTTATGGAGAGATTAACTCGAGGCATGCAAAC
This sequence comes from Platanthera guangdongensis, assembly GCA_039583875.1. NCBI lineage: Eukaryota > Viridiplantae > Streptophyta > Magnoliopsida > Asparagales > Orchidaceae > Platanthera > Platanthera guangdongensis. Next base: position 148,202,114 of record CM077150.1, read on the forward strand.
CTTTACACATCAATAAAAGGTTAACAAAGATATGTCATTGTAAATTTCGACAAATCACAATTGACATCAAGAAGCGTCTGGAGAAGTCTCGCTCAAATCCAAATAGATTGTCGTTACAATAAACATGTATTTATTAATCTTATATTAACTTGACATCCGAAGAATTTGAAAATGTTGCAATGCTTCCCAACGTGGAAATTCCCAGTAGAAAAACTCTTCAATTCGGAACCTCGGAACCTTTCAATTCCTAGTAAAGAAAACCCTTAAATTGCAAGTGGTAAAGAAAAATATCAATTTCACTTTATATACTCGGAATCCCGCCGAAGGAGCTCGCCGACCCTTGGCATTCACCCCGAATCCCGACGACTTAGATAAATCCCGCCGAAAGAGTCACTCCGCCTATTCGCCTTCTTCACGACTCCCGCAAGAGCACTCCCGACGACCCTCGCCTTCCTCACGAATCCTGCAAGCGCTCTCTCAAGTTCTTCCACTGATTCGCCGCAACCCGCAGCTCGTGAAGTCTCCCCCTAAGCTCCCGCAAGGGTCTCGCAAAGTTCTCGTTGAAAGGCTCCCGACGACTCCCGCCGAAGCCCGCACCGTAGATCTCCCCAAGTCTCGATTTTCCTCCGCTCAAACCACCTCACCGACTTCACCTCTAGGTATCCCCTCACCCGAAGCATCCACTAATGAAGTTTCCTTTTTGAAAGTTCATTAACATTTTGAGTAGGGCTTCTCTCTAGATCTACAATGACTCCAAGGATGACTGCAGGGTTGGTCTCTGGCTGTGAGCTGGTTCGCACTGGATTTTCTCATGCCTCAGACGAATTCCGGAATATCATTCTTATGCTGGAAGAGGCTGGGCTAACCTTCGTCTTGGAGCACCCTTGCAAAGTCCTGGACAAAGAAGTGCTGGAGTTCTTCTCTACCGCAAGGCTCCGAGATAGAGACTCCATAATCAAGAGCAAGGTGGCTGGGACTAAAGTAAAGATGTCTGCCAGTAAGCTAACTCGCTACCTGCAGCTTTCTAGTTCAGAGCAGGAGGACTATCTGGAGGACGAGGACAAAGCCAGAACTCTCTTGTTCTGCGGTCTTCCAAGAGGAACTCGATCAATAAAGAGAAAAGAGATGAATGAAGAATGGAAGCTCTTATCTGACGTTATTGGAAAAGTGCTCATCTGCAAGCCGGGCTCCCATGATCATATCTCAGGAGATATGTTCAAAATTCTCATAGCTGTTGTCTGCCGCAAGAGGTTCAACTGGGGGGAATTGCTGTTCCAAAAGATCAAGGACACTCTGGGCACTCCTAGTTTCGGCCGCATCATAAGTCTATATCTCAACCAGCTCAACGGAGACAAGTTCGACATGAGCAAAGGCGTCCCTCTCCACTACTTGAAAAAGATGGATGCAAGTGTGTTTGATCGATGGGAGCGGCGCATCGGGCAGCCTGCTGTGGAAGAGCACGAGGAAGTATCTCCAGCAGTCTCCCTCGGTGAAATTCCTGATACCGTGACTGCAGGAATCGAGGGGGAGACTCTACCCCCTCATATGGATGTAATATCTGAAATCGCCCAGGTGGCCAGGGATGCGGTGGCCGAAATTCATGAAGTAAGTGAACCTGAGCTGGAGGATGAGGAGATCCTGAACAGAAACACTCAAGGAACCGAAGCTGAAGCACTGGAAACTGCTGATCGAGAATTGGAAGAAGCTGCTGATATACTTGACTTCTTGGATGAGGACGAAGAGGAAGATGAGAATGAGGGCCATGAAGTACTTGAGACTCCGGATCCTGTTGAACCTCCACCTGACAAATCTGCACCAGTGGAGGGGGAGCTAAATAACTCTACAGAGGCCGCCAACATTCCTCCTGTAGAGACCGTGATGGTATCCAGCTCCACAGATGCGTCTGCAGAAATGCAAGGCCCTCAAGCGCCTCCGACCATACCGTTACGAGATGAGCTGGCCACTGACACTATCAATGTCATTCAAGGAATAGTGAACGAGCTTAAAGCCTCTTTTGATACAGCTCAGAAAACACTGCTGAAAAAGATTAAGACTTCTGAAGATCTCATGCTTAAAAATATGGTAGAGATCAACCATAAACTGGATGTAATGGAGAAGAAATTCGAAGAAAAGTATACCGCGGCCGGCGAAGCTGTCACACTTTTAATGGCCGGCTTGAAAAAGAATAATGATACTCTGGCTGTCATAAATCAGAACGCACACGTTGTAGCCAACAACATTCAGAAGTTTGATGGTAATATGGTCACTTTAAATGCCAATCAGCAGACCCTGATCACTGAATTCACCAAGACCACGAAGCATATTGATGACTCCCTGCACTCATATGCCAACTACATAGCTGTCGAAGCCAAAAAGGGGGAGAAAGAGTATATCGCTAAGTTGGCCGAGCTCCAAGAAAGCATGGATACAAACTTCGCACAATCAAGCAAATATGTCTATGAGAGCTGCTGGTGGATGCTCCAACAGGCGCTGGGTACGTTAGGCGTCGTCCTACCTGACCATCCTGCCGGTATTCATGTCCCTGAGACATCTTAGGCTGCTGAGGAAGTAAGTGTTGCTGGGGATGTAAGTGCAAGTGCTGCTGCAGATACTCCCACACATGACGCTGATGCTAGGGCCCTCTCCAGATCTAAACTGAGGAGTATGTTTGACCAGGAGGCCTTAGCAAAAGCCAGGGGAAAGAGAAAAGTTCAAGAAGGGACATCCAAGGAGACACAGGCTGCAAAGAGAACTCGAATGAATGAGGAGGAGGTACGAAATGAAAGGTGGAGTCCAGTTTCAAGGAACATAATCTTAGACACCTTCTGGCTGCAAGAAAGAGGAGAGATCAATCGAAACGAAGTATATAACCAGTATGAGTGGGAAACGCACAAAACGTTTGAAGCGAAACGCAACATCTTTTTCAGAAACAACAAGGATCCAGATAAAGTTGCTCCTCCTAGGTACTACCCGAAGCCCAAAGAATACATGGAGAGGCAAAGCAAGAAGTACTTGGCTCAAAATCTTAAGGGTGACGTAGCTAAGGACAAATAGTCAACACTTTATAGCTTGTCACTGTGTCTTAAGAACATTTAATGATTATTATTGTCATATAAACAATTCTGGATTATATGTGAATATATTTATCTTGGTATATATATTTGAATTTGTGAATGACTCAAGTCCTGATCTGATTGCATATATTCTCTTGTGCTGCATGTTTAATTTCTGAATGCTATGTTTATTATTTGATAAGTGTTATTCATCTTAGCTAGTAGGGTTTTGGCTTCGTCAAATAGGGGGAGATTGTTGGGTATTGTATCCACGATTACCTAGATTTGAGGAAGCCACCTTTAAAGCTAAGATGAATTCACAATGTATTTGATGAATCATCTCAAGTTGTGCTTGCAGTTCCTCCACGCTAAGTGCACACCAATGTCAGGGTGCAGTAGGTCAATATACACGGGTCTGCACGATGTAATCCCTCGTTGAGCAGATCAGTGTGTTGGCCTATGTGCACTCTCTCTATTGGAGTGCACTTACTTTCAAGTACAGGGCCGTTCATATGCAAGAGAAGACAAGGAGCATGGAGGATCAAGGAGCAGCTCCTGGGTGGAAGACGAAAATTCGTCCAAGGCAAATTCGACGAGAATCACCAAGTGATTCTCGCCGATTCGGCGAGAATCACTAGTGATTCTCGCCGAATCGACGAGAATCATTAGTGATTCTCGCCGACTCCTTCTGGCCACCTCTAAATGGTGCCAAGTAAGATTCGGCGAGAATCACTAGTGATTCTCGCCGAACCAGTGGCCAAGCAGCTCATGCATACAAAGTAAAATTCGTTGAGAATCAATAAGTGATTCGGCGAGAATCACTAACGATTCTCGACGAATCGTCGAGAATCACTTAGTGATTCTCGCCGATTCGTCGAGAATCGCCTGCGATTCTCGCCGATTTTTCCTTGGCGTTTTCTCTGGAATTTCCTGAACCGGATTCTGCCGCTGTTAAATTCCTGGACCGGGATTTGAGGATTTCTATTGTGGGTCCCACAAACGGTCATATTGGAAAACTTCTACAGTATTTATATACAGGTATTTTGAACAGTAAAACGACGGAGAACGAGAAAGAAACTGAGCCGCCTCGTAACCCTAATTCCGCGACTCCTCTCCGCCGCCGCCGTCGCGCTCGGGACTGTTGGTCGCCGTCAACATTTGAGATTCCTTCGTAATCTCCGGCGACAGAAGCTTAGCAAAGCTTGAGTCTCACGCGTCTATCCTGAGATCTCTTGTCTCTCGATTTGTTGACCAGGAAAAACTCCTCCGTCTGAATCGATCGAGACGACCGATCCTAGAGTGACCGTTGGTAGACCTAGTTTGCTTCGCTACGAAGATTGGATCTCCAAGTTCAGCAGCCGCTCTTCATCGTAGCCGCCGATCCCGAAGCTAGCCGCCGCTTGTGTGCCGCCGCCGGTTCCGGGAAGATCCTCTCCAAGAGAGACCGAGGTTGTAGACTCTTCATCGACTTCAAGAACACGTCGTCGAACGAAGAGGAACACCGTAGTCACCGAAAGAAGTGTGTATCTCATATACATTCCATATTTACTTTTGTTGTAAAGGAACTTTTGTTCCGTGTTGTAAGGGTTGGGTGCAACCCGTTTTGTGGGAGTGTTGACTCTCACGTGTGGAAGGGCTCCTTCCGTTAGTGAAGGGATTGGATTTCAATCCCGTTGGAGAAGTGACCGAGTCGTCCCTTGTTGGGGAGATAGGTCGAAGGGGGAAAGTAGATGTACCCAAGTTGGGGAACCACTATAAATTGCCTGTGTTTTCTGTGTGCTGTGCTTTGTATTTTTATTGTGCAGGTACGTTCGTATATTCCGCAAAAGCGCTACTCGTCACCTATTCCCCCCCCCCTCATAGGTGCACATAGCTGACACTAGGTGGACTTTCAACCGTGGAGTTCGCTGGTTAGAGCGGACTAGTGCCGGAGTTCGCCGGGTTGTGCCATTTGGCTCAGTCTGGGAGGTCATGTTGTCTGCGCATACTAATATTTCTATCTGCAGAGTTTAGCAGCGGTCAACTTTGTCTGTTTTGGCTGGGAGCTCGGGTTATGCGGACTACAGTAATATCTGCAGGCACGTGTAAATTGGAGTTGTGTCCGCAGGTAGCCGGACTGGGGTAATATTTGTAGAGTCCGTATGTATGGCGATCAAGTCTGGCTGGTCCTTGGCGACAATGCGGATTGGCTTAGTATCCGGCCTTGGTGGTGCAACCTTGGCGCACTAGCTGTCTTTCCTTGTTACGGCGGTCAGGTTATGTATCCGCGTCTTGGTGGATACACTTGGTGCTCGCTGTGAGATTAAACGGTTATCCTATCAACTAGAGCGGTGATCACACTCCTCTCTGTGCCTATAAATAGGACCCCCTGTCACATCGATCAAAAAATCCAACTGAATAGTAAGTGAACACGCTGATAGTTGCTGCGGTTATGATTTTGTATATGCGTGGTTGAGGAGATTGACTGGTTTATGCATTGCAGGTTGTGCGGATTGCGTTGGAAAGCCAGGGACTCAGTTCTGACTGCGGTTACGGACAATGCAGACTCTGCGGATAGCAACCAGTGGTTAACAACAGGTCATGGTTTGTGACTAGGAGCTCTCTATCTTCTACAAGTAGTTTCCCAGTTCAATTAGCTGTCTGCATCTAGCAGATTGGTTCAGTTCGGCAACTGCTCGCGCGATCTGGCGGCTAGCAACCGTGTGTTTAGGTGGCTTGCAGATCGGCGATTAGAGTTCAATATTGGAATAACGGGCTATTCGCGTGACTAGGTTGTAGTCTGGCGACCTGTCAGTTTGAGCGACTCCGTAGCGGTTAGCAGCAGTGCCAGCAGTTACTCTTTGAGTCCGCGCAACTTGTTTTCTCTGCCTTGTAATTTGCTTCCATCAGGTACATCGGCGAATCATATTTGGCTATGTATATATTGCCTTGTAAAGATTGTTTGATAGTACAGGTTTCTTGTTCTTCTATTTGCATTTGGTTATTTGGACCTGAATAGGTTGAGTGTTCCTGCGCCTGGTTTCCTGTTTTCTGCTTTCACAAATTTTTACATGATATCAGGGGGAACAGAGGATTGTGCAGTGATCAACCGTCAGTTTGCTTAATTTCTTCTAGGAGTCGCAGTAACCATGGATAGTTCATGAAAGGTGAAATGGCAAGAGGTCTTGGAATTAAGCTTCTTACATCGACCAACTTTAAAAAGTGGAAGTCATATATGGAAAGCTATGTTTTGGGCGAGGACCTTTGGGAGATCATCTGCGGAGATGAAAGGAAAGAGGTAGCTGTTGATGCTGGCAATGTTGGAGCGGTAAGAGCTTGGCGAAAGATAAACATGAAACCAGAGTTTACTCTTCAGCGACCTATCTCATCGGAACTCTTCGACCACATTGTCGGATGTCGGTCAACTGCGGAGTTGTGGACTTCCCTTGTTGGGTTGTTCAACAAGAAGAATGTAACTCGGTTGCAGTTCCTGGAGAATGAGTTGTCAGGTTCCACTCAGGGAGATTTATCTATCTCAAGCTTCTTCCTGAAGATGAAGAACGTATGCGCTTTGAATTCAACGTTGGACCCTGATATGCCGATTTCGGAGGCGAAGCTGAAGAGGCACATAATTTGCGGTTTGTGGAAGGGATATGTTGCCTTTATCACTTCCGTTCAAGGCTGGTACAATCAGCCACCTTTGCTGTAGCTGGAGAATCTGCTAGCTTTATAGGAGATCTTAGCAAGTCAGATGGCTGAAGTTACTATCTTTGGAGGACATGGTGTGGGGCTCTTCTCAGGTAATAAATAGAGATGGGACAAGAAGAAGAAGTTGTTTGTTGGTGATGAACCTTCTGCTTCCTATCAATAAGAGGAGAGGTATGCTCCTAGGCATGATAGGAAGTGGAAAGAAGGGCCAAGGAGATATTGATGGAACCAGCATGGCCACTTTAAGTAGGACTGTAAGGTTATCGTTTAGTCGGCGAACGTTGCTTATATAGGGAGAAAGAATGAGAACTTGGTTGTGGCTTCAACAAGTTCTTATGTTGATCAGATGAGGGTCAATGATAGTGTAGCTATCTGGCATGAAAGACTTGAACATGTCGGGATGGACAAGTTGAAAGCAATGGCATTGAGAAGCCTTGTGAAAGGCTTTCCTTGGTTGTCATCCTCGGCTACGGTCATGTTTGTGTGGGAAGTCAATACGGTGAGGCTTATCACTTCACATTTGATAGTCATAGACCGGGGTGTTCACAACCATTGGAGTGCATCCATGGAAAGCTGTTGGGACCGACCGTCACCGCCATTCTTGGATGTAGCAGGTATATGATGGTGTTGATTGATGACTATTCGAGGTACATTTGGATGTAGTTCATGATGGAGAAGTTGGGCTCATTATGTTTGTTCGTGGAGTCAAGAAGCTTGTGGCGGGCCAGCTTGTCCTGTGCATCAAGAAGTTGAGAACGGACAATGGAGGTGATTTTGATTCAATCGTGTTCTCTAACTTTTGCAGGAAGCATGGAATCCGGAGAGAGCTTTCTTGTGGGTATATTCCACAACAAAGTGGAGTAACAGATCGGAAGATCCGTCATTTGATGGAGACCTGCAAGTGTTTGCTTCATGTTAAAGACATTCCTAAGGCCTTCTGGGCAGAAGGGATCTCCTGTGCAGCATATGTCATCAATCAGATGCCTCTGAGTCCGATCAACATGAAGTCTCCGATTGAGCTGATGTTCAAGGAGAAGCCCAGCGTGCAACACCTTGAAGTGTTCGGATCGACCTGTCATGTACGCGTCCTGGATGCTCTCAGGACAGAGCTGGATACGAAAATGAGTAAGCTTGTCTTCGTGGGCTATGATGACCAGAAGAAGGGATGGAAGTGTATGGATCCTACTACGGGGAAGTTTGTCGTGTCCAGAGATGTTTTCTTCGACGAACTGACATCATATGGAGGTAGATCATCTGTAGAGCTACAGGTGTGCAGGTCTTCTAATGAAGCTGCATGTGTCGCTAGTAGCTCCAGATTATTCTAGCTTTAGGGCAGAGGATTATGATTCAGGAAGCAGGGGGAGTGATTCTAACGATTGTAAATATACCTATTTTTATGTACATTAATTAAGTCATTTTTGTTTATTTTCTTTGCTTTCAGTCAATTTCCTTTAATAAATTGTTCATATTTTGTTAAATTTGATTCTAATTGAACTTATTTTGATTTTCTAAAATTTCAGAAAAACGGCCCAAAAATGACCTGACACGCCCGTGTCCCACGATGACATGCCCGTGTCATGGGCGTGATACGTTCAATTCTAACAAAAATCAGCGAAAGTCGAAGAAATGCTGGACACGCCCGGCCACACGCCTGTGTCAACCCGACACGACCGTGACCAAGCCCGTGTCACTCCCGCTCGATGAAAATACACTCGACGTTTATCGTCCAACCTGACACGCCCGTGTCAGCCAACCCGACACGCCCATGTAACCGCTCTCGACAATTTCCGCTTGGCGTTTTGCTCTCGACATTTCCGTTCGACGTTTGTTGACTCAACCAGACACTCCCGTGTCAAGATGCCACACGGGCGTGTACTCCACCTGGCCGACAAGACCACGCCGATGACTTTTCGATGCGACACGTGCCCAGATCCACCTCCCCGACACGCCTAGAGTCACGCCCGTGACCTGGGGCGTGACCGCCACGTGACCGTGATGGGCTAGAACCCGAACAGGCAAGTGTATCTCTCGAATTGTAGTATCAAGGTCGTATTTAAACACGGGGTTGTCAAATACTGCTACTCACGCTTGAACTATTATCCTACCGAAAGAAAGGGGTTTTGAGAAATTTTTTTTTCGGAGAAAAACTAAAGATAATTTTTAGACGAAAAACTTATAATAAAAAGTTAACAATCGATCGAAGATTCACCATGAAACGAGATGAGGGAGATAAAAAGTATAGTTTTAAGCTTGCAAATCAAACTCGACCGTGACGGATCCGAAAATAAGACAAAATCTCGCTAGAGCATTAAGTCTCCTAACTTACAGACGCTTTGATCAAAATCTCTTTACAAATCAAAGGAGCCTAAAGTCGCATTATTGAGGTGACCTGCACTATTGGATTTGACTCCAATCCGGAAGATTTACGTCATCCTATCTCTAGGGTTGCGTTCAACTCCTTCCTTCTTTGAGTGATCTTTCACATTCACGAGCCTCTCGGCTACTCAAATATGAGATCCAAAGCCTACTACAGTATACCGGAAATACGGAGTCGACAAAATAAAAATCAAAGAAGGATCGAGTAAAATTAAGCAAACATAAAACTATGAAATAAAAGAAACCCTTATGTCATTTTATGGATCCTCACGATCGAAGGCTAAGAGAAATTAGCTACTCATAATTGAAAGGGAAGGCAAAACAAGATAAGAGAGGAACATTTTCATTACTTGCAAAAAAGAAGAGTACACAAAATATTAAAAAGACAAGACTATATTATGAAGAAAACTTGCAATAATGAAAAATCTAATACAATAATGAAACTAACAATAACAACTCACAAGCACTCTCCACTCTCCAACTCAACACTCAAATTTAACTTAAAACTTCACTTCCCAAAAATTCCCCTTTGGCTTGAGGGATGGGGTGGCTTTTATAGGAGATGGAGAAGCTTCTAGATGATAGGAAATGAAGGGGACATGAAGGGTGGCCGGCAATGAGGTTGGAGAATGCATGAATGCAATAAATGATGAGGGAGAGAGAGGGTAGGCTAAATGCAATGTATGGTGTTTAAGGGAATGAATTAGAAAATATAAAATAGAGAAGGGGAATGAATAAGAAATAAAGAGGGGAGAAAATAGAGTGGCCGGCCATGTATAGTGGTAAGGTGCATTCATATAAAAATTAATGAGGAGGGGGAGAGAGGGAATGAGGTGGCCGGCCATGCATGGGTAAATGAGCTGTTTTGTAGTGGGCTTTGGGTAGGGGCTATTCTTGCAAATGTGGGCTGTTTTGTTGGAAGAGGGCTGCTCCAAAGGCTGATTCATGTGGTACCGGGCTGCTCCATGTTGGGGAAGGTCGGCCATGGGCTGCATCATGTAGAAGGGCTGCTCCATGTACAAGGGTTGCACCATGACTTGAGGGCTCAGGTAGCATGTAGGGGGGCTGCATCATGATGTGGGCTGCACCATAAGTGGTCGGGCTGCTCCATGGTGAAGAAGTGGGCTTCACATGAACATAAAAACAAAATATTAGTTAATACAAATAAAACTAAACATTACATAATATAATATATATATTACTAAGACTAAACATAACAATAATAAAACATTAAATAAGACAATTAACAAAACATAAAAATAAACAACAAACATATTAAACATTAAAACTAAACTAAACATAACATAACACAACATAAAATATAAAACATAAAATAATTAGAACAAAACACATAATAAAGTTAGAAATTATAATATCATAACATAAAAGGCATTAAACGAGAAATAAAACAAAACAGATATAAACTAAACAAAATTATAACTAAACTTAGGAATTTAGGCTTATAAACTATACCAAAAACGATGACTAAAAGTAGTCATCAGTCCGACACGTGTCCAGCCCAAAGTCAACTAAGCCGTCACCTCGTCGAATCGAATCGATGAACAGTGCTGACACGCCCCCTGATACGCCCCTGTTAGAGGGCGTGTCCCATGAAATTTTCTGCCTATAAATTCAGAGCTGCTGTAAGGATTTCTGTTCCACTTTTTTTGGCCATTTTGTATAGGTGTTATGCTGCTGGGATGAATTCCAAATGTTATGTAAGGGATATTTTCTCCCCCCTGTCTCTTCTATTATAGCTTTGTAATCACCTTTTATTATTAATGCAAATGTAGTTTTTTTCCATTACATGCCTTGGACTTCATCTATGTGCCATCCCTTATGCAATCTTATTTTTTGCTTTTGTTTTATCCTTTGTTTTTGTTCTTTTTTATACGTGTGTGTGAGTGTATGAGTATAATTTTTACTTTTCTTTTTCCATTATTTTGTTTACTTAGATTGTTTAGTGTTAGGATTTTTCCATACTCCTTATACTCATCCGTATGAAACTATAAAAATGATTATAAAGTGGTTTTTGATTTCTTTCTACTTAATTTTTTTATATCGTAAACTTTTCGTTCTTTTATTTTTTCTTCCACTTTTTAAGCATTTTTATAGAGTTATAAGGACGGATAAGTTGTTATTTTCCTTTTTCAAGCATTTCATTTTAGCTTATATTTCAAAAAAACTTTTGCCCGTTTAATTTTTTTGTCTTCATTTTAATCATTTTTACCGCATTCTAGCGGTAGAAATGTAATTGTTTTAATTTTCCGAGTACTTCCATTTTTGCGTTTATTTGCAAAACTTTTTGCTTGTTTAATTTTTATTTTAGTTTTTTATGCATTTCTACCGCATTCTAGCGGTAGAAATGTAGTTATTTTAATTTTTTGGTAACTTAGGTTTTTGTAATTTTTTATGTTTGCGCATTTATTTCCGTCTACTCGTTAAGAGTTAAATGAAACATTGTTTTTATTTCATTCAGTAGAGAGTGTGTGTGTGCGTATTTTACTTTCATGTCGAGTGAGTGTGTTTTAATTTTCTGCAGTGTGTGCATTTTCAATTCTGTCGAGCGTGTGTGTGAGTTTTAATTTCTGTCGAGTGTGTGCGTGCGTTGCATTTATTTCCTCCTACTCATTTGAGTTGGACTCGCTTTCATTTCTCCCGCCCACGCATTTGCGACGGGACTCGCACTTTACTGCTTTCATTTCAGTCTTACTTGTTTGAGTAGGACTTGCAATTTACTGCTTTATTTACTGCTTTATTTCCTGCTTTATTTACCGCTTTCCTTTTATCGCTTTCACCTCTGCCATCCCCATTCCGATGAGTGGCTAACCGTTCTTAGCCCTCAGTATCGAAGAGCATTGGGGCAGATAAAATAGCTTTAAATAATTAAAGGTCCTTATTTTCTAATTAATTAAAATTACTTAAGGTTTGCCTAGGGTTTACGACGCGTAGGACCATATAATCGATGTGTGAGCCCTATTTCTGTAGTCCATACGCTAGCTAGCCGAGAGGCTGTGCGTATGGACCGATCGCCCCTTGGTAAAGAGAGTTCTACACTAACCCTCGAGAGAGGAGGCGAGCCAACTCTACCGGATTGGGTTTCCCACCCAATAGCGGGGTTCTTAGCGTAATGCAGGCGTTAAGAGGAATCCTTCGTCGGACTAACGTTCCGTCGAATAGTCTTAGCATTCAGGTGAGCGATATTCCTAGAGATAAGTGAGCTCATTCTAGTGGAACCTCCACGGCCAAGTCTCCGCCTTAATTGATTTGAAAATTAGGATCTCTTTTTATGAAAAGTTTATTTTAGTTCAAATTTTATTCGATGTCATCGCGCTAAGCTTTTGATCGCCTCCACCTTTTTTTCTACTTTCATTTTTCTGTCATTTTTATTATATATAAAATACCCGACAAGTAATTATCGGTTAAATAATAGTCCCCTCCAGGGAAGAATAGAAATAATCGAACCGACCCCGAGAACAATACAACCTCGATATTCCACACGGGAATATCCTGTACTACATGCGATAGGTGCACTTGCCTCCTTTCGTTAAAACTCGATCTAAACCGTTTTATATCCAAATAAATAAATCCGCGTGCCCCGTTTTCTAAATAAAAACCACATCGGCCTTTTTCCTTAAATAAACCGCCTGGGGTGCCGCACGAGTTCTCACCAATTTTTGGAGTTTTAACCGCATCAAGTTTTCGGACCCGATGCAAAAATTATCAATCAAGTTTTTGGCGTCGTTGCCGAGGATTTTTCGAGTCGTTATTTTGAACGCTGGAGAACTATTAATTCTACCTCTATATATATATATAAATTGGCCAACATAATAATAATAATAATAACTACTTTAAAAATAAACAATACAAAAACAAAAAACAAAAAAACTACAAAACTAAAAACTAAAAATCCAAAAACATATAAAACAAAAAAAATCGAAAAACCTTTAAAACCCAAACAGCTTAAAAAAATGAAAAAAAAACTTTAAAAAATTCATTATTATTATGAAAAAAAAATTTTATATACCAAAAAAAAATTTATAGTTTGGTATATAGTTTTTGGTAAAAGTGGAGAAATAAAAAAAAATTCTATTTCTGCAATTTTATATTTTGCAATAATAAAAAATCATCAAAAATACAAAACAAAAATACAAAAATTAAATCCTCCAAAAAATTTTTCTTGTTTTTATAATCAAAAACCTAAAAAATCCATAACACCAAACAAAAATTCAAAAAAAAAATGTTTTTTTACTTTGTAAATATTGTTTTTGTAAAAATAAATCTTTCTCTTTCCTCCTCTTTTCTTTTTTGTAAAAGCTCGCTTTTTAGCATACCTGCGGCGTTCGACTCATCGAACCAACCACCTAAATAAGAGTTTGTTCGCGGGTCATCAAGTTTTTTTTACTTTGTACATTTTTTTTTAAAAAAATTCTCTCTTCCCCCTCTCTTCTTATTTATACAAACAATTTTTCTCTTTCCCCCCTCTCTTATTTATAAATAACACTTTTTTCTCTCCTCTTTCTTGTAAATAATTTGATAAAAAACAAAAAAATCAAAAAAAATTTGAAAATCCAAAAACCCTAAAAAGATAAAATCCAAAAAAAGGGCATAACTATAAAAAACCAAAAAAAAGAAGATAAAAATAAATAAATTAATAAAAAATACAAAAAATGATAAAAACTATAAAAATTCCAAAAAAATATTTTGTTAAATTATGTAACAAAATAAATTGAATATGTCATATCTTAACCATTTTTGCTTTCCAAAAATCTAGTTTCAAGTTAATTTATAAGTGAATTTTACTTATTCTTTGCTTACTATTCGTTAATTAATTAAATTTTGATAGATTTAAGTGTCTAAAGTTAAGTTTTTAAAAACATTTTATGTCGTTTCCTTATAATAGAGAACTTGTTTTTCAGCACCACTTCTAATTTTTATAAATAGAAGCTCGTCTTTTATGTTAGAAAATAACAACACTGGATTTCAATTATTTCTACTTTATGCTTTTAGAAACATCAGAACGTTCATTTTAAAAAGGTTGCTCTCAAAACGTTTTTATTAAAATCTACTTTTTTTTTTGAAAAAATAAACCCCACCTCTTTTTTTTCATGTCTTACTTTGGCATGATTACCCTTATTTCACCCCTAAAAAGATTCCATGTCAATGAGAATAAGATTTCGTTCCGTAAACATAGACACCCAATATTTAAAAAGATTATATGTTATGAAGTAAGAGCATAAAATTCATTACTCCTACACATATACATTGGGTTATTTATTATTTATGAAGAAAGAAAAAAAATTTATATGTTAGGAAAATAAGATTTCATTTTCCTAATTATTCAAAAGAAAAAAATATATAGAGGTTCGAGAAAAAATTACCTCATCTCTAAATCCAAGCCCTCTTCATAAACCAACAAACCACTTAGCCTATTTCAATGATTCTAGAATTAATTTAAATTGTTTTTGAGAGCATAATTTTTAAATTGCATTATTTCCTTTAACTTTTTTAAGCTAAAGTTTTTTTTATATAATTTCAATCCATCTTTATTAAACTAACAAAAATAAATTTTTGCTTTCTATTTTATTTTATCTAGAAATCTTTTTGAAATTCTTCATCTATTTATAACAATTTCATAATTTATGATTTAAACTCTAGTACCCCGGATGTTTATTTTGATCTTACTTTTAATTAATTTAAGTGGTAGTTAAACTTAGGATTTCTTTAATTCCTTATAATTTCATCTCCAACTTTTGCTCTGGAATAACAAATGCTTAAGTATGAGGGTATTTGATGATTGTAAATATACCTATTTTTATGTACATTAATTAAGTCATTTTTGTTTATTTTCTTTGCTTTCAGTTAATTTCCTTTAATAAATTGTTCATATTTTATTAAATTTGATTCTAACTTAACTTATTTTGATTTTCTAAAATTTCAGAAAAACTGCCCAAAAATGACCTTACACGCCCGTGTCCCACGATGACATGCCCGTGTCATGGGCGTGATACGTACAATTCTAACAAAATTTAGCGAAAGTCGAAGAAATGCTTGACACGCCCGACCACATGCCCATGCCAACCCGACACGGCCGTGACCAAGCCCGTGCCACTCCCGCTCGACGAAAACGCACTTGTCGTTCGTCGACCAACCTGACACGCCCGTGTTAGCAAACCCGACATGCCCGTGTAACCGCGCTCGACAATTTCCGCTCGACGTTTTGCTCTTGACATTTTTCCGCTCGACGTTTGTCGACTCAACCAGACACGCCCATGTCACGATACCACACGGGCGTGTACTCCTCCACTTGGCCAACAAGACTGCGCCGACAACTTTTCGACGCGACCCGCGCCCAGATCCACCTCCCCGATATGCACAGAGTCACGCCCGTGACCTGGGGCATGACCGCCACGTGAACGACACGTGTCCAGCCCGAAGTCAACTAAGCCGTCACCTCGCCGAATTGAATCGATGAACAGTGATGACGCACCCCCTAAAATGCCTGTGTCAGAGGGCGTGTCCCATAAAATTTTCTGCCTATAAATTCAGAGCTGCTGTAAGGATTTCTGTTCCACTTTTTTGGGTCATTTGTATAGGTGTTATGCTGCTGGGATGAATTCCAAATGTTATTATGTAAGGGATATTTTCTCCCCCCCCCTCTCTCCTCTATTTTAACTTTGTAATCACCTTTTATTATTAATGCAAATGTAGTTTTTTTCCATTACATGTCTTGCACTTCATCTATATGCCATCCCTTATGTAATCTTATTTTTTTCTTTTGTTTTATCCTTTATTTTCATTCTTTTTTATATGTGTATGTGAGTGTATGAGTATAATTTTTTACTTTTATGTTTTCATTATTTCATTTACTTAGATTGTTTAGTGTTAGGATTTTTCCATGCTCCTTATACTCATCCTTATGAAACTATAAAAATGATTTTAAAGTGGTTTTTGATTTCTTTTTACTTAATCTTTTTAGATCGTAAACTTTTTGTTCTTTTATCTTTTCTTCCACATTTTAAGCGTTTTTATAGAGTTATAAGGATGGATAAGTTGTTATTTTCCTTTTTCAAGCATTTCATTTTAGCTTTTATTTCAAAAGAACTTTTGCCCATTTAATTTTTTCGTCTTCATTTTATTCATTTCTACCGCATTCTAGCGGTAGAAATGTAATTGTTTTTATTTTCCTAGCACTTCCATTTTTGCGTTTATTTGCATAACCTTTTGGTCGTTTAATTTTTATTTTAGCTTTTTATGCATTTCTACCGCATTCTAGCGGTAGAAATGTAGTTATTTTAATTTTTTGGTAACTTAGGTTTTTGCAATTTTTATGTTTGCGCATTTATTTCCGCCTACTCATTAAGAGTTAAATGGCGCATTGTTTTTATTTCATTCAGTAGAGTGTGTGTGTGTGCGTATTTTACTTTCATGTCGACTGAGTGTGTTTTAATTTTCTGCAGTGTGTGTGCGTTTTCAATTCTGTCGAGCGTGTGTGTGAGTTTTAATTTCTGCCGAGTGTGTGCGTGCATTGTATTTATTTCCTCCTACTCGTTTGAGTAGGACTCGCTTTCATTTATCCCGCTCACGCATTTGCGCCGGGACTCGCACTTTACTGCTTTCATTTCAGTCCTACTCATTTGAGTAGGACTTGCAATTTACTGCTTTATTTACTGATTTCCTTTACTGGTTTCTTTCCTGCTTTATTTATTGCTTTCCTTTTATCGCTTTCATCGTTGCCGTCCCCATTCCTATGAGTGGCTAACCGTTCTTAGCCCTCAGTATCGAAGAGCATTGGGACAGATAAAATAGATTTAAATAATTAAAGGTCCTTATTTTCTAATTAATTAAAATTACTTAAGGTTTGTCTAGGGTTTACGACGCGTAGGACCACATAATCGATGTGTGGGCCCTATTTCCGTAGTCCATACGCTAGCTAGCCGAGAGGCCGTGCGTATGGACCGATCGCCCCTTGGTAAAGAGAGTTCTGCACTAACCCTCGAGAGATGATGCGCGCCAACTTTACCGGATTGGGTTCCCCACCCAATAGCGGGGTTCTTAACGTAATGCGGGCATTAAGAGTAATCCTTCGTCGTACTAACGTTCGGTCGAATAGTCTTAGCATTCAGGTGAGCAATAGTCCTAGAGATAAGTGAGCTCATTCTAGTGGAACCTCCACGGCCAAGTCTCCGCCTTAATTGATTTGAAAATTATGATCTCTTTTTATTAAAAGTTTATTTTAGTTCAAATTTTATTCGATGTCGTCGCGCTAAGCTTTTCATCGGCTCCACCTTTTTTTCCTGCTTTCATTTTTCTGTCATTTTTATTATATATAAAATACCCGACAAGTAATTATCGGTAAAATAATAGTCCCCTCCATGGAAGAGTAGAAATAATCGAACCGACCCCGAGAATAATACGACCTCAATATTCCACACCAGAATATCCTGTACTACACGCGATAGGTGCACTTGCCTCCTTTCGTTAAAACTCGATCTAAATCGTTTTATATCCAAATAAATAAATCTGCGCACGCTGTTCTTTAAATAAAAACCACATTCGCCTTTTTTCCTTAAATAAACCGCCCGGGGCACCGTGGGAGTTCTCACTAATTTTCGGAGTTTTAACCACATCAAGTTTTCGGACCCGATGTGAAAATTATCAATCATATACTCCAGGTGCTTCTAGTTCTAGGCGGTGTCTTCTAGTTCAGAAATTAGGAGGAGCGATGCTTCAGGTGCTTCTAGTTCCAAGGCAGTGGCTTCTTGTTCAAGAAGGAAGGGGAGCGATGCTCTACGTAGCCCGAGAACGGAGCTGGTTCAGAAGAAGCACCATAGGTGGTTAGCCATGATCAGGCTCTTCGGAGATTGAAGAGGATCACCAACATACCAGTTCGATATAGCGAAGGAAACATGGTGAGCTCGGTCTCTTATTTCTTCGCAGGCCCTCAGATCGAGCGAGAGCCTTCTAGCATTGAAGGCACCACTGAAGTCAAGGAGGGGGAAAATGCCAAGGATGAGGAGACGACTTCCCTCAGGGGTGACGGGGATTGTGACCTTATGCCCATGGTTGGTGTTACTCCTGTGACGTACAAATGGGTGTTGAAGTTGGAGAAGAAGGCGGAGGGAAGCATGACTTCTTTCAGGAGGTGCTGGAGGGATCCCTTATGGTCTAGGATATGCAGAGCGAGGACTATATCGTGGACATATTCTTGATGTCACTATCGAAGAGGCCATGTTTACAGTTATGGGGACAGCTGGGGTTGGTCACCACTTTTCACATCAAGGAGGAGTGTTAAAAATCATGAAGTGAAAGTGGTGGATTGGGCGACCTGTCCGCGCAGCCTGTGTGGACAGGATTGCAGTCTAGACAGGTCGGAATTGGTGTTGTAGTCGGCTTGTGCTCTAGCATCCTGGGAGATCTGTTTGTGCGATCTATACGGATAGTGTAGGCGGCTTGCAAAGCTGGGTTATGTTCAGCCGACAGTTGGTTCCCACAAGGTAACCGGGCAGATACGATTGCTATCCGCGGAGCTCACCAAGACTTGCAAGGTGTGGACTCGGTTGAAGTTCGCGGAGTTTGGGTTGCAGACTGGACCAGAGCTCGGGAGATCGGTGAAAGTCTTTATTTTCAAGGATACCTAAATCACCTAGAGGGGGGTGGGGGGTGAATTGGTTTCTTAGTCTTTAGTGACTTATCTTTAATTTTCTATACTTTAGGTGCTTTGTTAGTTGGTTGGACTTTGCTTTCAAGATATGTAACCTGCAACACAACAAACACACAAGTCACATACAAGATTTATAATAGTTCCCCGAACAAGGGTACATCCACTTTCCCTCCCACCTATCCAACTATCTTGTTGGACTAGGAACTTCTCCAAAACTCTGCTCCAAAGAGCTTACACCTCAGATCACTCGGGATCTCTCAGTCTTCTTCAAGACTTACAACTCAGCCACAAGGGCCTATATGTTGGGTACATTGGAAAATGTGTACCAGATTTGAAAAGTCTCACCTTACTCAATGATATGCATTAAGGTGTATTTGCTGTTACTTTGATTTTATATATGCAGGTTAAGAAAATGCAAGAATGCCGGAAAAAGTTTCTAAGTCCATGAGTCGACACCAGAGAAGCTGTGTCGACACTCATGAAGGCTTGTGTCGACACTGGGGAAAAGCTGTGTCGACACCTGGAGTCAATTGTGTCAACACTTGGAAAGGCTGTGTCGACACCAGAAGAAACTGTATCGACATACAGAGGCAGAGTCAACACACATAAAAGCTTAGTCGACAACAATTGTGTCGACACACAGAGGCAGTGTCGACACACAGAATACTTTGTCGACATCAACTGTGTCGACACACAGGATTTGTGTCGACACATAGCAGAGTTTCAACAAAGTTGATTTTTGTGAAAAGAAGAAGTGACTGTGTTGACACACAGAACTAGTGTCGACACATTCTACAGAAGCTGTGTCAAGAAGCAGTGTCAACACCAAGGGAGCTATGTCGACACCACCAAGGCTTGTGTCGACACTTAGTCTACCTGTGTTGACACATGATGAAGTTCAGTCTCGACACTTTGCTGACAGAGACAGAGTTTCAAGAAGTGACTAGAAGACTTGATAGCTGCCATAACCAACCGGTCTACTGTAACTGTCAGAGCTGTCAGAAGTTCGTTAGATACCGGATCAGTCAGTTACCATGGATAAAGTCTATATAAGGACATTCTCTATCAACAGAAGTAGGATTTAATAATACAGATAGAGATACTAATACACAATAACATATAGAAGAAGATTTTCAACAGAAGATCTAAGAAGACATTCTCAAGTGGTGATCTACTCAGAGTTTGTCAAGAGAATTCAAAGAAGAATTCAGAAGAATGTTCAGAAGAATTTGGAGAGAGAGAGAGAGAGCTCCATCTATTCAAGTGAAGAAAGGGACTTACATCAATAAGTCTCTTAAGTGCAGATTCTGAACTAGTCTGCCAAGAAGAATTCAGATTGATTTCTGAATTTCAAGAAAGAAGCTGATTGAAGATTGACTTCAAAGGAGATCAACCCTACTGTGTTCAGATTCAAGAAGCTTTGAAGAAAGCTAAGATAGGTTGATCTCTATCATCAGATTCATTCAAGAACTAATCAAGAAACCGTCCATCCTTTCTCTCTCAACCTGGGTGGTGGTAGATTTATAATTAACATCTATTTTCTGTAGGATCTTTTTAAGATCTGAGTTGTAAGCCTGATTTATTAAGGCTAAGTTATAGTAGATAAGTTCTCTGAGTGGTAGGCCTTGTTGAAGGCTGAGGTAGTGCTGAGAGCCCGAGTTGTAGGAGATTGTCATCTCTGAGTTGTAGGCCTTGTTGAAGGCTGAGGTAGGGCAGATTGCCTGAGCTGTTGGAGTGTGGATTCACTCTGAGATGTAGGAGCCTTGTTTCGGTTCTGAGCTGTAAGATCTGAGGATCTGAGGAGAAGGAAAGAAGTTAGGCCGAATCTAGCACACTGCTAGATAGCCGAATGGGGAAAGTGGATGTACCCAGACCTTGGGGAACCACTATAAATCAGTGTGCAATTTGTGATTTTGTGTGGTATTATTATTTCTATGCTGTGATAGCTGTAGGACTATATGCTTTTGTTAATTAACTGAATTAAAAGTTCTGCCTTAGAAGAAAAAGGAATTGCACCTATTCACCCTCCTCTAGGTGTTTAGGAACCAATTCTTTCAAGTGGTATCAGAGCCAGGTTCCTCAAAGAAAGACTTAACAGTCTGAGTAAATCTTTAAGGCAGTATTAAGTTAATGAAGATGGGTTCAGGAGAAAACCATAAAGAACTTGGTTCAATGAAGTTGCCTATCTGTAGGAAGGAAATTTTGGAATATGGAAGGAAGTGTCAGACTATTTATGGAGGCATCTGATCCTAGAATTTATATAACAGTTAAGGAAGGACCATATATTCCAATGAAGGTTTCTGTTCTTGATGCTAATCAAAGGACTCCTAAGGATTTTTCAGAAATGACTAAGGATGAGATCATCTTGTCTACAATGGATAAAAGAGCACAGAATATTATAGTAAGTGCCATAGATGACTCAACTTTCTAGAATCTGATTCACTGCAAAACCTCCAAGGAGATGTGTGACACATTGGTTGTCTACATGGAGGGTTCTGAAGAGGTTAGGCAAGATAGAAAGTCAATGCTTAATCAAGAGTATGAGAGTTTCAGACAAGCCAAGTCTGATAGTATAACTGAATGTTATAAAAGGTTCTACAGAATTGTAAATGAACTAATGTCCTATGGAAGAATCTTCAGTACATATGAGCTGAATGACAAATTCCTTAGCTCTTTGACTAAGGATTGGGACACAAAGATCTGTGCCATAAGGGAAGTGGCCAGACTGGCAGAAATTTCACCTCCAACACTGTTTGGCAAATTGCTGTCTTATGAGATGCAGCTGATGGCCAGAAAGGAGGAAGAGAAAAATACAAAGGTTGACTGTAGAGAAAAGTCAGTGGCCTTCAAGGTAGAAGCCACAAGGAAGAATAGGAGGATGTCTTCATCTTCTCCTAAGAAAGATGCAGAAGTGATCTCAGAAAATTCTGATAATCACAGTTCAGACAGCAGTAATTCAGATGAAGACTTTGCTGCTTTCATAAGGCAATTTCAGAGATTTTTAAAGAAGAAGCAGTGGAAATCTAAGCCATCCTCATCTCAGTCCAAGGATGACTATTACCAGAAGAGGAAATCATCCAGGAAGGATAAGAGTGGGACAAAGCCTAGCAAGTCAACTACATCAAAGATCATTTGATATTGCTGCAATAGACCTGGACATGTTGTGGCTGACTGTCCAGACAAAAGAAAGGAGTCTGCTGATAAAAAGAAGTCCCATCACAAGAGCAAGAAGGATAAATCCTTGGTAGCTAAGAAAGAGAAAAGTTGGACAGATCAATCAACTTCAGAGTCTGAAACTGAGGCTGAGGCCTATATTGGTCTGTTTGCAACAGAAGAAGAGGATGAATTCCTGAAATTATTGGAATCTATCAATGAGCAAGAAGACCATCCGTGCAAAGGACAGATGGCTATGTCTGAAGAATACCAGTGTCAGGATCAACATGGCCCCAATAAGGTAAAAAGTTCATCTGTTGATTCTGATTACTTCACTGGGTCAGAATCAGATGCATCTGCATCAATAGATGTGGATGAGTCTGAATCTGAAGGAGATATTCATCAACTTATAGATGAATATGGGGATTTGTTGCAGGCACTCAAGAGAAGTAAAAACCTGGCCAAAAATCAGGCTAAGGAAATTGCAGCTCATAAGTTGGCTGCATATGATTTAGAAAAGCTGCTGGATCAGATGATGAATGAGATTGTCAGGCTGAAAAACATAACTGTTATTCAGATGGGTACAATCACATTCAAAAATGATAAGATCAAAAGTCTGGAAGACAGACTTCAGAAAGAGAAGGAGATACTGACTAGTTTCTCTAAGCAAAAATCTGTCCTACCCTTAATTGATGACTTTGTGTCTCAAAAGGGTAAGGCAGGATTAGGCATTAAGGGAACTTCATGGGCTGCACTGTCCAATAATAAAGGCAAAGCCCCAGCATAATACAAAAGATCTGTTGCAAACAATACATCTAAGATTGTACCTAAAACGAGTTATAATAAGTATGAGTGCTGGTGTTGTGGCAAGATAGGCCATTATGCCTTAGACTGTTGGCACAATACCAGTGTCAGAAAGGATAGCAGTCTACCTGTTAGAAGAGCTGCAGGTAGATTTGTCAAGTTTCAGGCTAACTTGAACCAAGGACCCAAAAGTTATTTGGGTTCTAAGGTTAAGTAATCTTTGTTGCAGGTGAGTCTAAGTTGCCATGCCCATATATGGTAGTTGGACAGTGGATGTTCCAGGCACATGACTGGAACAAGAGGATTGTTGAAGGACTACTCACCAATACTGAATGGGCCTAAAGAAATTTTTGGTGGTTCTGAAAAAGGAGTCATCAAAGGGTTTGGTAACATCTCTAACAACTCAATCACTATCACTCAAGTGGCTTATGTGAAGGGTTTGAAACACAACCTAATAAGCATAAGCCAGTTGAGTGATCTTGGATATGACATTTCATTTGTCAAGAATGGATGTCATATCAAGAGGTCAAGTGATCAAAAAGTCATATTGACTGGCTATAGAATTAGAAATGTGTATTGCCTAAACTTTGAGTTGTGAAAATAGAAATTCTCCTATCTATCTTGTGGCTGATGAGAAAGCCTCTCATTATGTCAAATGGCACAAGAGGCTAGCTCATCTTAACTACAAGACTATTAGCCAACTCTTTAGTAAAGAGTTAGTGAGGAATGGTCCTCAAGTTAAGTGCTACAAGGATTGGGTATGCTCAGCTTGTCAAAAAGGCAAGCAAGGCAGATCCTCCTTTCATAGCCTAGAAACCAAAGACTCAGTGAGGTGCTTATACCTCTTGCATATGGATTTATTTGGTCCTATGGCAGTTCATAGTCTAGATAGGAAGGTCTATACTTTTGTGGTAGTAGATGACTATTCTAGATTTTCATGGGTATTCTTTCTGAGGTAGAAATCTGAAACCCCAAATGTCTTCTGCAATTTTGTCAAACAAATTCAGAATGAATTAGATAGTTCAGTAGTCAAAATCAGAATTGACCATGGAACTGAATTCCAATCTGAAAGTTTGACAAGGTTGTGTGAAGAATTTGGGATTCATCAGGAATTCTCCTCACATAGAACACCTCAGCAAAATGGCATTGCTGAAAGAAAGAATAGGACATTGATTGAGGCTGGAAGAACACTATTGAGTGACACTTCTCTCCCAGAATATTTCTGGGCTAAGGCAGTAAACACTGCATGCCATGTGTTCAATATGGCTTACATCACCAAAAGCCACAAAAAGACACCCTATGAGGTTATGAAAGGCAGAAAACCAAACTTATCCTATTTCAACATCTTTGGTTGCAAGTGATATGTGCTTAACAATGACAAGTCTCACCTAACTAAGTTTGCTGCCAAATCCCAAGATGGGATATCTGTTGGGTACAATAATAATAGTAAGGCTTATAGGGTCTACAATTTGGCTACTCAAGTTGTAGAAGAGTCAGTTCATGTCATATTTGATGAATCTAGACTTATTAACAGTGAGTTTCCTAGTAGTTCTTGTAGCTCCAAAGGTATATAGCAGAAGATGGACCAGCTTACTATCAGAGAAGATCCAACTGTAAAGCAGGATGAGGAAAATGGTAGTTGCTGTCCAGGGGGAGTACAAGACACTCAAGAGGAAAATGAAGACCATGAGGTGCAGCATAACGAAGAGATTGAAGAAGGTCAAACTGTTGATAGATTACCTCCAGTAGTTAGACATTTAAAAGATCATCCTACAAACCAGATCATTGGTGATCCAAGACAAGGAGTACAAACAAGGAGCAGGAACTTAAACACAGTTCTTTGCTCAAGCTTCTTATCTCAACTGGAACCCAAGAGATTTGAAGAAGTTATTTAAGACCCACACTGGATTTATGCTATGCAGGAGGAGTTAAATCAATTCAGAAGGTGCAAGGTCTGGGAGTTGGTTCAAAAACCAAAGGGCCACAATGTCATAGGGACAAAGTGGATTTATAGAAACAAGCTTGATGAGAGTGGGATCATAGTAAAGAACAAAGCAAGACTAGTTGCCAAAGGATACAGGCAGGAAGAGGGCATAGACTTTGATCAGACTTTTGCTCCAGTGGCAAGGTTGGAAGCAATCAGGCTATTCCTAGTCTATATAGCATATCAAGCCTTCAAAGTGTTCCAAATGGATGTTAAGTCAGTATTCTTAAATGGAGACTTAAAAGAGGAGGTCTATGTAGAACAACCCTCAGGTTTGTTGATCCTCTAAAACCAATTATGTTTATAGACTTAGGAAAGCTTTGTATGGGTTAAAACAAGCTCCAAGGGCTTGGTATGAAACCATGTCTACTTTCCTCATTGAGAACAAATTCTCAAGGCGGAAAATAGACAAGACTCTATTCCTTAGAGAATCCAAAGGAAAGATCATCCTAGTCCAAATATATGTTGATGACATAATATTTGGTTCTACTGAAAATAACCTTTGTAGAAAGTTTGCAAAACTTATGTAAGGGAAATTTGAAATGAGCATTATGAGAGAACTTAAGTTCTTCTTGGGACTCCAAGTAAGACAGAATGATGATGGCTTGTCCATATCCTAGTCTAAGTTCACCCAGGAGTTAATTAAGAAGTATGATATGGAGTCATCAAATACCATGAGAACTCCAATAGGGACAAGTATGTCTTTAAGCAAAGATGATGCATGAAAACCTGTAGATGAATCTTTGTATAGGGGGATAGTTGGCTCCCTCCTATATCTGACTGCTAGTAGACCAGACATCATGTATGCTACATGTGTTTGTGCTAGGTACCAATCCTTCCATAAAGAATCTCATTATACTATTGTAAAAAGTATTTTGAGATATCTTAAGGGCACACCTAATCTAGGCCTTTGGTATCCTAGGAATAGAGATTTTCTACTAATGGGTTATTCAGATGCAGACTTTGCAGGATGCAAAGTAGATAGGAAAAGCACAACAGGCACCTGTCAATTTCTAGGAGGAATACTGGTGTCATGGAGCTGTAAGAAGCAGACTAGTGTGGCAATTTCCACAGCTGAGTCTGAGTATGTTGCTGCAGGAAGTTGCTGTGCACAGCTGTTGTGGATACAACATCAGTTAGAAGATTATGGTATTCAGGTAAGTAGAACTCCATTATTATGTGATTCTACTAGTGCTATTTCTATTGCTCATAATCCCATTTCTCATAGTAGAACAAAGCATATAGAAATAAGATACCATTTTCTTAGAGATCATGTAGAAAAAAAAGATATTTCTTTAGAATTTGTTAATACAGATTTACAAATTGCTGACATGTTCACAAAGCCATTAGATGAAACTAAATTCAATAATTTCAAAATTGAATTAGGAATGTTGAACATAAATTAGTTTAACAAATTTGGCTAAGTAAAATTGTGTCGACACAAAAAGTTGTTTGTGTCGACACATAGTAGTTGGTGTCGATACTCCAGGAAAGTATTGTCGACACATCTATGAAAAAGGTGTTGACACATCAGAGAAGTAGTGTCGACACATCCAGAAGTGGTGTCGACACTTAAAATCAACACACAGATTTCGTCGAGCACAGAATCAACAGATCGTTGAGCGCACAATCGACACATATCCTCGAGCGCAGATTCAACAACATTTCGTCGACCTCAAATCATCGACTTCACGGGTCTTTGTCGAACACGACCAACACAAATAGAATTGGTGTCGACATATAGAAGTCAACACTTCTGTCGAGACATTAGAAGTCTGTGTCGACACATTTCAACTGTGTCGACACATTAAGAGAATTTTGACGCGCCTTTTGACCTTCATTATTTAGAAGGGTATAAATAGGTCAACAACATATTCTGTCGATACACACTCCATATTTTCGAGACCAAAACCTTGTGTCGACAAATTATCTCTTCTCAATCCAAGATTTCTCTCAACCCCAATGGCATCAAAGCTTTAAGATAACGTCAACGAAGGCTATGAGCTGGTTCGCAACTCTTTTGATAATGCGGAACCCGAGATTAAAATAGTAGTAACCCTAATTGCAGAAAATGGTTTGGAATTTATGGTATCGGAACCTACAAAGATATGGAAGAAAGAAATACTGGAATTCTATGGTGCAGCTACTTTAGATTCGACTGGACTTAAGATCAAATCTACAGTTTAGAGAGCTAAAGTTAAACTTACCTTGAAGAGCTTGAGGAAAACTCTTCAACTTCCCAGAACTCAAGAAAAAGATAAAGTTACCTCTACCAAGACTGGGGAAGCACTTCAGTGGTGTGGATTGGATCCCACCATGAAGATTGGATCTGCAATGATCAGGAAAGTGATGAATCTGCAAGGAAAATTCCTTTTTGAAGTGGTTGAAAAGGTCGTTCTCTGCAAGCCAGGGGGACATGATAGGGTTTCAGCCTATATGTTCAGCCTGATGACCAGGATTATCTTCAGACTGAACACAGATTGGTCTGCAGTAATCTTTGAAAAGATTAAAGAAGGCATTAAGAAGCCAAATCTGGGAAGAATCATGAGTGTATACTTGGCTGGAACAATTCCAGAAGTAATGGAACAGATTACTAGTCTAAGATAAACCACATGAGAAGAATGGATATAAGGATAATCTCCAGATGGGACAGAGTCCTAACAAAGGACATGCCTGATGAAGAGAGGCCAGAGATTCCTGAAAAATCTCATGCACAAGACATTACAGATGGTGCTCAGGTGCAGGGGGAGCCTCATCTTGAGGACCAGCCAACACAATTAGAAAGTGAAATGGCTACTCAAACTATTTTTGAGGTAATCTATGAAGTTAATCAAACAAATTTCAATAATGAGGATGAAACACTAACTGTGCCTTTGGTTGATGTTGAGCAGACCACTCAACTAAACAGTCAAGCACATGATGTTATCATGGAGGATACATCTACATCTGTTGATGCTCCAGAGTTAAGAGTGCCTCAAGTCCCAACTCAACAAGAGTTTACCCTAGAAGAGTTGTTCACTGATATGGAGCAAGTCAGGAATGAGGGGGAGGAGCAAGGTACTGAGGGGGAGCAAGCAATAACTGAGGGGGAGCAACCTAGGACTGAAAAGGAATTGCCTCCTTGTCCTAAGGAAAGATTTGATATTGCAACTACCTCAGCTTCTAAAGATGAAGCAGAAATTCAAGCCAAAAAGAGAAAGCTGATGGTTTTCAAAAGGTGAAGCCAAAGCTATAAAAGGGCATTGCAAACTGCTCCACAACCTGCCCCAGCCACTGATTATAGCTCTTTGTTGGTATCCTTGCAAGTAAAGTTAGATGAACAAAGGATAGTCATGGAGAAATACATAGATGAGACCCATAAAGATCTGCAATTCTCCTTGGCTCAAGATATCAAATCAATTAGATTTGAAGTAAATCAGAACAAGAAGAAAATAACAGATTGCTTCCACAAAGGTGGCAATGCTGTAGTCTATCTTGCAAAGCAACAAAAAGCAATAATGACTCAAGTTGATGATATTGTTGTTATGCAAGTCTATGTCCTTGAAAATCAACTAAGGATGAATGACAATCTAACTGAATCACATAATGTGATTGTTATAGAATTAAAGAATACTGCTGCTGCCCAGACTGAGGCAAGTGCTAAAGCCAAGTCAGATTTTGATAAACAATTACAGGAAGAACTAGCTGTTGTAAAATCAGCTCTTAAGAATTCTCAAAAGATCATCTCTGATCAGCTACTGAAATTAAGGTCATTTTATTAAGATGGTGTTAATTATCTAGATGAACAAGTAAGATTTCAGAAAGATGACCTCATAGATCATATTAAAAGAGAAGTCATAAAGGGGGAGAGAGTGTTAGTCAAAGCAGGCTCAGATCATGCTAAATGGATATCTAATAGTATCAGAGCCACTCTTGGATATACACCCCTATGTGATGATGATAATGTAGCTGAGTCAGGTGTGCAACCTGCTTATTTTGAAAGTGCTCAACCTGAAGTTGCTCAGGTTATTTACCCTCCAACAGATTTTGATATGATTCAGCAAGAAGTACAGTCTATGTACAGCCCTCCAGAGGATACTAAAAATGTTATCCCTGAGAAGGTAGAAATGTCAGAGGCAGCTATGAATAAGGAGCAAGAAGCTCAACTTTCAAAGAAAAGATTCAGAGAACAGGCAGAGTTGAAGCCTGATTTTGAGCAGTTTAGTCCTACTTCTAGGAATTCTATCTTGACTGCCTGGAAAGCTGTAAAGGACAAGACCCATAATAGGGGTAAATGGTACACAGAGCAAGAATGACAAAAGCATGAAGCTAGGCAGGAAGCTATTCTACAATATAGAAGAAAGGCAAAAGCTGGGAAGCTACCTCCTAATGCTCAGGATACTAGCAAGTACTTCCCAAAGACTTTTCACTATTTTGAAAGGCAAAGAATAAGGGCTGAAGAACAAAAGAAGAAAGATCTAAAGGGCAAGAAGCCAGCTGAAGATACTGAAGCTCCACTACAAGACAAGATTCAGTCAGGCAAAGGCATAGTCATCAAGGAGCCTGACCAGCCTTAGAAAGATTAACTAGATGTTACAACATTGTAATCTTTAGTTTTAAAAATCTATGTAAACTATCGAGAAACTTTTGAAAGTTTAAACAAAACAATGATTAATGCTCATTATGTTTGCATCAGTATTCTATGATGAAATTTTATACATGTTTTGTTTATAAGTTACCCTGTCATATAATATCTCTATACATCATAATGTGTGTTTGTTATGAATGGTGTATATCATTCACTAATGGTTATGACTTCTCCAAATAGGGGGAGATTGTTGGGTATATTGGAAAATATGTACCAGATTTGAAGAAGCCTCACCTTACTCAATGATATGCATCAAGGTGTGTTTGATGTTGTTTTGAGTTTATATGTGCAGGTTAAGAAAATGCAAGAATGCAGGAAAAAGTTTCTAAGTCCATGAGTTGACACCAGAGAAGCTGTGTCGACACTTATGAAGGCTTGTGTCGACACAGGAGAAAAGTTGTGTCGACACCTGGAGTCAATTGTGTCGACACTTGGAAAGGCTGTGTCGACACAAGAAGAAATTGTGTCGACACACAGAGGCAGAGTCGACACAGAGAAAAGCTTAGTCGACAACAACAGTGTCGACACATAGAAGACTTTGTCGACATCAACTGTGTCGACACACAGGATTTGTTTCGACACATAACAGAGTTTCAACAAAGTTGATTTTTGTGAAAAGAAGAAGTGACTGTGTCGACACACAGAACTAGTATCGACACATTCTATAGAAGCTGTGTCGAGAAGCAGTGTCAACACCAAGGGAGCTGTGTCGACACCACTAAGGCTTGTGTCGACACTTAGTCTACTTGTGTCGACACATGATGAAGTTTAGTCTCGACACTTTGCTGACAGAGACAGAGTTTCAAGAAGTGACTGGAAGACTTGACAGCTGCCATAACCAACCGGTCTACTGTAACTGTTAGAGCTGTCAGAAGTTCGTTAGAAACCGGATCAGTCGGTTACCATGGAGATAGTCTATATAAGGACATTCTCTATCAACAGAAGTAGGATTGAATAATACAGATAGAGATACTAATACACAATAACATATAGAAGAAGATTTTCAACAGAAGAACTAAGAAGACATTCTCAAGTGGTGATATACTCAGAGTTTGTCAAGAGAATTCAAAGAAGAATTCAGAAGAATCTTCAGAAGAATTTGGAGAGAGAGAGCTCCATCTATTCAAGTGAAGAAAGAGACTTACATCAACAAGTCTCTTAAGTGCAGATTCTGAACCAGTCTGCCAAAAAGAATTCAGACTGATTTCTAAATTTCAAGAAAGATGCTGATTGAAGATCGACTTCAAAGGATATCAACCCTACTGTGTTCAGATTCAAGAAGCTTTGAAGAAAGCTAAGACAGGTTGATCTCTATCATCAGATTCATTCAAGAACTAATCAAGAAACCGTCCATCCTTTCTCTTTCAACCAGGGTGGTGGTAGATTTATAATTAACATCTATTTTCTGTAGGACCTTTTTAAGATCTGAGTTGTAAGCCTGATTTATAAAGGCTGAGTTGTAGGAGATAAGTTCTCTGAGTGGTAGGCCTTGTTGAAGGCCGAGGTAGGGCTGAGAGCCTGAGTTGTAGGAGATTGTCATCTCTGAGTTGTAGGCCTTGTTGAAGGCTGAGGTAGGGCAGATTTCCTGAGCTGTAGGAGTGTGGACTCACTCTGAGTTATAGGAGCCTTGTTTGGGTTCTGAGCTGTAAGATCTGAGGATCTGAGGAGAAGGAAAGAAGTTAGGGCGAATCTAGCACACTGCTATATAGGCGAAGGGGGAAAGTGGATGTACCCAGACATTGAGGAACCACTATAAATCAGTGTGCAATCTGTGATTGTGTGTGGTATTATTATTTCTGTGCTGTGATAGCTGTAGAACTATATGCTTTTGTTAATTAACTGAATTAAAAGTTCTGCCTTAGAAGAAAAAGGAATCACACCTTTTCACCCCCCCCCCCTCTAGGTGTTTAGGAACCAATTCTTTCACTATAACTCAGTGGTCAGTAGACCACCTACCTCAAGCCAAAGGCCCTACAGTCAGGCTGGGAGGTCAACCCTACCTCAGATCCACAAGGGATCCTAAAACATAGATTCTCAACAGAATCCTTCCTCAGAGCAAATTTGCACCTACCACTCAGATCCAATTGGATCCTACAAGATGTAAGTGGGTTGTGTGGTTGATCTTGACACAAGAGATGTTTCTCCATGCCAAGGTTCAAGATAGATGTAAACTCAGCCCCACTATGACTCAAGGAATATATTTTCTGAGTCTACTTTTACCTGAACTGAGATATACTCAGTCCTAGATTCTTCTTCTCAGCACCAGAGATTTTTCCTTCTAGGACAGAGAAGTGACTGCAGCAAAACTTGTTGCTACCTGAGCTGAGAGAATCTCAGCACAACTTCTTCTCAGCAGTAAAGATGAAGATCTTGCATTGGATTGTGCTGGAAGGAGTTTGTAGACAACTGTTGTGCATCTTCTCTTTTTATTGGGCCGAGGATATTTAGCCCTAACTTATCCATCACAGGCTCTAGTAAATATTCTTCAGAGTTGTACAGTTGGATCTGTGAAGAACTTGCTGGTGAAGATTGCCCCAGCTATCCTGCTTTTTTACTTCAAAGGTGTACTCTGATCTTGTTGATGTCGATGGAGAAGACAATCAGCTAACTTGTTTAGTTCTCAGACTTGTTGTCTTGAGCTTCTTATTCTTCAGTCACAGCTGTAATGGCGATGAAGAAGAACTACATCAACTTTTCTTCTCAAAAAGTAATCTTCTCCTGTAAAGGCTTTTCCTTTTATCAATTATGTCCCAACAGCTCTTTGAGTAATGGACCCCACACATTTAATGCCAGCTGCATTCTTGCTTTAACAGCAACTGTCGTACAGTAGATATGCGGCGCATTTTAGCTTGTACTGTAGCTTTCCCGCTATCGATTTGAATAATAATGACTTGTTGACTTGCTGACGTCAGCTCCTGTGGACTTAGCCAAAATCAAGTATTAGTAGAGTAGGTGTTGAGTGAAAGATCTTCACTCAACGCCAAGGCACTTAGACAGAATTCTGTCTATCTAGGTGTTGACATTGTTGAGTGAGCAAACCTCACTCAACACCTTTTGCCTTAGCTTATTCTTCAGCCTTTTCTGCATGCTTAGCGTTGAGAGCATTAAGTGAGTACACCTCACTTAACGCCGTGTGCCTTAGACATGCTATCTATATTTTAGGCGTCGAGATCATTGAGTGAGCTCTCGTCACTCAACGCTTTCTGCCTTAACCAATTTCCTGCTTTTTCAGCATCTTAGGCATTGAGAGCATTGAGTGAGCACGCCTCACTCAATGCCTTTTGCTTTAGCCAGATTATCCTGAATCATGGCGTTGAGAGCATTGAGTGAGCACGCCTCACTCAACACTTTCTGCCTTAGCCAGATTTTTCTCCTCCTTGGCGTTGAGTGAGTAAGCTCCACTCAACGCCAAACTAATTAACAGATTTTATTCCATTTAACTAGCTTTGATTGAGTAAGCTACACTCAACGCATTTGGACTTAGCCAAATATCATCACAAATTTTCTGTGGCTTTGACTTATAAGGAAATACTCGACCAATATAGAGTATGACGTTGAGTTAGTGATACTCACTCAACGGCTTTGGACTTAGCCACTTTTCTCTCCATTTCTTCTTAGGATTTTACTCCATTAGCCTGTCTCACAGCCTTTTGCTGTATGACATTGAGTTAGTTGACTTCACTCAATGCCTATGGACTTGGCCATTTTCTCAGCTTTCCACAACTTTCGCTTTGACTGTATAGGATCCACTCAGCGCTGTAAGTCATCTTGAGTTGATTGAATGATCTTCACTCAACGCCTGTGGATATGGACAGTTTTCTTTCTATTCACACCTTAGGTAAGTATTTACCTGACCTAGCCACTTGGGCTACCTGTCCCATTATTATTTCTAGGACATCCCTGCAATCACTAAACTTGAGCACAAGTTAGATTAGCACATATGTATACATTATTTGCTAGGCCTTCTTCAAATCCAGGACATTGGGATCAATGGACCCAACAATCTCCCCTTATTTGAAGAAGTCAAAACATATGTCAATATATACACTAACACAACTATGCAATATAATTAATAATCAATAAATTGCATCAAACAGAAATAATGATTATCAACAAAATGATTTTCATTTAACTTTTAATTAATAATAGTTCATGTACATTTAACAAAACAACACACATTCCTTAAGCCCTATAAGCAGAACCTGAAACTTTTCAGTTACAGGTTCCCATATCACAATCCCACTTCCCTTTGGCTTCTTGACTGCCTTGTCTTCAGCAACTGGCTTCTTATTTCCCTTGCTATCTTTCTTGTCTTCTTTAGCTGCTTCAGATTCAGCTTCATCTTCTGCTTTATCTTTCTGCCTCTAAATGTAGTTGAAGGGCTTGGGGAAGTACTTGGATGGTTGAACTGCACCAGGAGCCAATGTGTTAGGATTCTTGTTCTTCCCGTAAATTCTCCTTTCAGTTTCCCTCTTTTCCATTTTGTCTCATTCCATTTTGTTGTACCACTTTCCTCTGTCTGAACTTTTGTTTTTGACCTGATCCCAAGCAAGCGTAATGATGGATCTGGACGCAGGGCTCCATTGCTCGAAATCAGGCCACTTCTCCATTTCTTCTCTATATTTCCTTTTCCTTAGGTTGATTTCCTCCTCAGTTTCAGCAATAGTCATACATTTTGTCTTTAGTACCTGGTCTATAGTAGGGATGAAGGAAGGAATCTCAGCAGTAGTAGACTGCACTCCCCACTAATCACCAGCACTATCACCTTCTTCTATATACTGTCCATACCAATGATTGTCTTGCTGAGCAGACATTATGTTCAAGGTATCTTGGACATGTGCAGGCATCATTAGGATGTTTTCATATTGCACTGGCTCTATTCCCAATGAGCCACTCACCACATTAATTTCCTAGACCATGTTTTCAGTGTTAGTCCTTATAGCTTCACTCTCCCCCTTTTTGACTTCTTCAACTATTTGAATGGTCTGGGAGGTACTTGTCTTGCTTCTTTGTGTCTCTAGGTATTTAACTCCAACAGTAACATGATTCTAGACTTCCAACATATTGGAACACCCCCACTCGTCACATGGCATATAACGGTGGGTCCGGTCGGGGCCCCACGCCATATGTCACTGACAAGCGGTGGAATTACTTGTGGAAATCAAAATCTAATCACATCCTAACTCAATCCATTCTAGCGCAGCATTTTAAGTTAACATGAACTCAACGCAAAGAATGTCCACAACTATATAAACTCCACATTTATATATCCAAACCCGGAATGTATACAACTCACACACACTGGCCTTAAGGCCTTACAAGTTTCTCTTTACATAAATACATTTTCGTACATCGGCACGCAGACCGGCCACACATGAAATCTATCCACGATTCGCACGGCCTTCGAGGTCCTTTCGCAGCAAGCCTCAATTTCGCTCAAGCAATGCAATGTAATCCTCAATACCTGCAATTCATTATCCACCCAAGAGCGGCAAATAAAGTAACGGTCAGCTTTAGCTGACCACTTATAACGACCCTACCCCTTTCTCGGGGCAGTGGTTCCTTCCCTGTATGCATGGCCATATCATAATCTTTATCAACTTAGCAATCACAATCACATCACAAATGCTGGTATCCACCAGACGCTTCGTGCACTCAAGGCACCTTTTTGGTATACCAGATATCCCAGTCGTACACCGCCAATCGGGGGTTATGAACTTGTTAGCTGGCCGGTCCTAGTCACCACAACACGCATGTTGTGAGCATTCCGCCCAAACCATTCAGAGGTCCTAACCCCATAGCAAAATTGAGCATTTAGATCGACCCACCACTGTGGTGTAGCAAGTCGTGTATGACCGCAGCACCCATTTGCATTGCCACCAATCGACCTCCCAAAATAATCAGTTAGAGGTCAACCTTTTCCCGTGCTCAAATCGTCAATACCGCAGCTTGATGCGGGTCGGCTTTCCCTCCTGATCAGCCACAACTTTTCACCATTCACACAGAACAAATAGCACCCGCAGCGCTCATAACACAAGGAGCTTAACCAAAGCCTCCATTCATCCAGAAGCAACATCACATATCATTTATTCATCTCATACACATATTTCATATCGTTAAATCCACGGAGTCTTCTCCAGTTTACCCATGATCGTCACCAATCAAGATTATCCGCCCAGATGGGCTTCACATAGCATGCTTATGCCGTACTCCACAATTCCGGCTATAGATGCAAATTTAACTAAGGAATCACCTACGAGATCCACCTCTTGGTGGAGGATTCCACGCACATGCATAAAACAAGGACTTCGATGTCCAAGAAGGAGATCGTTACCCTTGAAGATCGCTTCGAAGCCATGAATCAACCGGATGGAAATCACCGTCTCAGCGTTGCCTCCACGAAGCCGAACTCGGATCTTCAATCCACACTCCGCAGCTCCTCCAGCAGCAGATTTCCTCCTTCCTCCTTTCCTTCCATTGCCCTCTCCATTTCTATCTCTTGGAATGAGAAGAAGAAGATGATGAAAATGAAGAGCTAATTCTGCATTTCGGCCTTATAATAGCAAGGAGAAATCTGAGCCATCAGATCCCCTAGGAAGAAAAGGAACGGCTAGAAAATTCCCTGAAAAAAGCTCTCTTCGGTCTGACACGCCCCGTGACACACCCGTGTCACAGGCCATGTCCCCTAAGCGGTACACGAACCGCCTTATCCACGCCAAGGTGACACCCTCATGTCACGCCCGTGTCAGCCTAGTCATGCCCGTGACACGGGGCGTGTAACCAACTCGAGACCTACTCGAGAGGCCTTACTCGAGAGAAAACCAACTACTCGAGTACCCAGATAGGACACTCCCGTGTCACCCCCCTCTTACTCGAGTACTTTTCCACCTACTCGAGTATATTTCGACATACACAAGAGCTACTCAAGTATGAGTGGGACACGCCCAGTGACACGCCCGTGTCACAGGCCGTGTACCCTCTTTCTCGAGTATTCGTCGACCTCAACTACTCGAGAGAAAATCGTCGACCAGGGGAGGACACGCCCTAGGTCACGCCCCCCAACACGCCTGTGTCACAGGGCGTGTACCTCCCGAAGAATTCGTCGACCGAAATTTGTCGACCACGCGCTCGACCACTCAACCCAAACAGGACACGCCCGTGTCCCAGGCCGAGTCACCCAATATTTTCCCGTTTCTCGAATTTGGGCTGTTATACATATGGTTATCAAGTAGCTTAGTATAGGCATCCATTTTTGTTGGGTATTGTATCCACATTAACCCCGATTAGGTGAAGTCACCCTTGAACTAAGATGAATTAAGTTATATTTGATGTTTTGTTTGAGTTATGTGTTTGCAGGATTATATTGCCAAGTGTAGACCAATGTCAGTCTACAATGGGTCACCAAACACAGGACCATACAATGTAATCCCTCATTGTATGATCCATGATGTTGACTAATATGTAGCCTCTCTATTGGGATACACTTCATTTTCAAGCACTAGGACTGATTGGAGAAAGACTTGTTGCTGAATTTATTGATGAAGAGAAAATTCTATTGAAGAAATTTTTGCTAAGTATTTTACTCGAATAGTTACTTATATACTCGAGTGAAACACTTAGTTAATACTCGAGTTAGTCTATCTGTACTCGAGTAAGGGTATTAGCTCTTGGGTAGTCAAATTATAGCTCTCGAGTAGCCAAGTCAATTACTCGAGTAAATCATCTCTTATTCTCGAGTTAACAGAATTTCTTCTCTGAAAATTTTCAAAGTCATTTACTCGAGTAGTCATATTAGTACTCGAGTAGATTAGTCTTTTATCTCGAGTTACAGAAGATAGGATTTCGTGTTGTTCTACTTCACTCGAGTAGTCCATCTACTACTCGAGTACTCCAAATTAAATACTTGAGTGATAAGTTTTTCATCCCTTAGAATTTTTCTAAGTCCATTACTCGAGTAGTAATATCCATATACTCGAGTAGTTTATGTCCTCTCGAGTAGTCCAGTTCCACTACTCGAGTAACCCAGATTCTTCTCCCAGAAATTATTCTAAGTCTTTGACTCGAGTATTCCTTCTACCTCTCGAGTAGTTAATTTTTGTTCTCTCGAGTAGTACTTCTTGTACTCAAGTAGTTCAACTCCACATCTCAAGTAACTATATTAGCACGCGAGTAAGTCTTTGTGTACTTGAGTAGTTGCTCACTATTTCTGGATTTTTCTCTAAGTTATTTACTCGAGTAATCTTCTTCCATTCTCTCGAGTAATCAGAATAGTACTTGAGTAGGTATTTGTTCACTCGAGTATTTCAGTCAATCTTTTCAGAAATTTGCTAAGTCCAGATTTGACGGAAATTTCAAATAGCCTTGACTTAATTGATCCACGTGTACGTCATTAAGGCTAATTATGACCATTAGGGAGAACTTATATAAGGTCTTGTCAAAACGACTAACCCTAATAAGTGCTGTCAAGAATTATTCTAAGTATTCTGAATCTCTTTCTCTCTATCTAAAAACGGAAGTTGCCCTCGCAGATCTTTATTGCGTATAATTGGCTAGGGTTTTCGATCCAGAAGATTCAGATCAAGAAGACTCACAGATCGAGATTGTTTTTCATTCTTCATCATCTCTCAAATCATCTGTGTCCAAGGAATTCCAGATCTAGTTCTTGCCGAGACTCTTCTTCAACCTATTCTGACAAAGCCGCAAAGATCAAAGAAGAAAATTCAGGCCGACTGTTTCCAGATCTGAGAAAGTTTTACTGTTTGTATTTTCATATACTCTCAATTTCATTCTTGTAGGAGATTTCTCTCCGAGTGTAGAAGCTTTTTCTCTCCGAGTTTTAGGAAGTTTTTAACTTTCAAGTGTAGATCTGTGTTATGGATCGAGATTGTAGGAACTTTATTCCGAGACGTAGGATTGGTTTTCAATCCGAGATAGTGGAGTAGCTGAGTCTAGTGCTTTGCTAGGTCAGTGAGGGAAAGTAGATGTACCCAAGGTTGGGGAACCACTATAAATCTTTTATTCTCTGTGATTGCTTGGTTGATAATTGTTTGCATAGATCTCTAAATTTTTTATTCCGCAAAAGACGCACAACTCACATATTCACCCCCCTCTAGGTGATTTAGGTAGACAACTGAACACTTTCAATCTTGGTAAAGATTTCAGTGTTCTGTTGGTTCCTCAAAACTTTTTCATTTTCATGAATGGTCACTGTGTTCTGAGCCTGAATCATTTGATTCTCTATAACAATGGCTATGTTCTATCTTGAAACATCCAGCTTTTCCATGGTTTAGTCTACAGCTGGAGCAACTCTTTTAAAGAACTTGATAGCTTCTCCTTTCAGCAAGTTTACTTTAAATCTGATTAATTTGATTTCTGTGGCTAGATCATTTCTGATATCTTTATGGGCTTCATCCACATAATTTTCTAATGCTCTCCTTTGTTCATATAGCAGGCTCTTTAGCTGGGCTAGGAACATTGGTGGCATCTGATCTGTTCTCGCAGAGGTGCATTCATTTTGAGGTTCCTGGACTTGCCTGACCTCAGTTCTCAAGGCAGTGTCATCCATTGAGTGAGTTGGGGATTGATCCTTCTCATGACTGGATTTCTCTTTCTCTGATTTAGAGGAAACTAGATCATGTACTTCAGGAGTAGGGATTATAGATTCATGCTCCCCCTCAACCTCTGCCATGCATTCATTTGCATGCAGGACAACAACAACATCGGCTTTATCAGTCTAAATTACTTTTGGAGGGACTTGTAGCTGCTCCCCCATGACTAATGCTTCTTGCATTTTATCTTCTGTCAGTTGCTCCCCCTCAACTGATGCATTCCATTTCTCAGCAAATGTAGCATCCATAACTTGAACCAGGAGTTGCTCTCCTTTACACATTGCAATCTCCATTTAAGAAGTTAAATTGATCTCCACCTCACTCTGATGATTATGTTCATCTAGAGACTCTTGGGGTGGTGAGAAGGTAATATCAGCATCAGTCGGGATCTTTGAAGACTCCCCCTCAGTCTCTGTAGTGAGCTTGTTGACAATCTTCACTACCATAACCTCATCCACTTCAGTTTGAGGATTAAGTGACGGTTATTCTGATGAGGCAGATGCCTCAGTGCCCATCTCCTTCCGAGGCTCATCAACCGATCATGTCAATTCAGTATGATGAGGTTTCTCCTCATCTTGTTCTGAAGAGCTGCTAGTGTAGCCTGGCTTTGGAACAACAACCGTCTACCCTTTCTTCTCTACACCTGGAGGTCCATGAGGCTGTAGGACCCTATCCCATCTATCAAGCATTTTGACATCCATTCTTCTCATGTGATGGACTCTTGCTCCAAGCTTCAGATTCAGGAACACTGGGACAGTCTGTCTTAGCAACAGGGATAAAATTCTTCCCAGATTGGGCTTAGATTGGCATTCCACTATTCTTTCAAACAACACACTTCCCCTGTTCGTTTTCTTGGAAAAGATGACCCTGGCAATAAGTTTGAACATCTTTTTGGAGATTTTGTCATGGGAGCCAGTTTTGCATAACAAGGCATTCCCAATGACATCGACTAAGAACTTACTCTTAAGGTTCAGTTCTTTCCTTAGGTTGATCCGGAGGAGTGCTTGGACAACCCACACCATTTTATTGATGACTTTACGTCTTCCAGCATCAGGTCATCTTTGTCGTCCGTCACAGGGAATTTTGCCAGCTTGAGGGCTTTGCTCAGTCTTCTTGGGGAAATCTTGACTTTCATTCCACTTAATGTCATCTTGATTTTACCAGCAGATGCATCTGCCCTGGCATTTGAAAACAACTCTAGAACTTCCCGTTTCCATATCAAGTCATGTTCTGACATGATAAAATCTGGGTCAGCTGTTCGGAGAAGATGCAAAACATATTATACCTCTTCAGGAGCATCATTGAACCTGTTGCGAACTAGTTTTGATCTTTCAAAGAGAAAATCTTGTCCTTTTTGCGCCATTTTCCTTCAGAATTTCTGAGAACGAGTGAACAAGTTTTCCATCTCTTCAGCGAATATGGGCAGGAGAGGGCAAGGAACAGTGACTTTTCTTTATCCACAAGCTCTACTATTTATAGTTATTTTTTAAGAGAAGGCGGAAAGTCACTTACCTATTTTGTTGATCAAGAATTGATCAATAGCTGGAGTGAACCCTTTTTACTTAGCCGCACATCGAAATTTCGCCCTTAGCCCTTAGTCTTAATAGGCCGTCCAATCTTGTCCTGCAATACACTGTAATGTGCATCCTAGTGTAGTGTAGCTTGAGCTAAATTCAACATGCCCAAGTCAAATTTGAGGATGTTGAATTTAGTGGTATCTAGTGGCTTAGTGAACATGTGAGCGACTAATCCAGTTATTGTAACAAGTTTTTAACTACTTGTCTTATTAATTAAAATAATTTATTTAATGAACATATCTCAAAACTGCAA
Source organism: Platanthera guangdongensis (assembly GCA_039583875.1). Lineage (NCBI taxonomy): Eukaryota > Viridiplantae > Streptophyta > Magnoliopsida > Asparagales > Orchidaceae > Platanthera > Platanthera guangdongensis. The sequence goes on from CM077150.1 coordinate 148,242,900, forward strand.
AGTTCTTACAATTTAGAGAACATTTAGTAGACTCATAAACAAGATTAATTCTACTTATCTTTGCCCTGTAGACTTGAAGCAGATGCTGGATTCATAGTCCTTGAGCACACCAACATCCTTGCTCCTGAACTTTGGACTTTGATGTGCATCTGGCTTTTCTTTGCAAGCTCCGCCACAACAATTGCACTTAGATGGTAAGACACTTTCCTCTCTGATTGCACATGTCTTTGACATCTTGAGCTTGATGGTCAGTACATCCACAGCCAACTTCTGGTGAATTGTTTAGAAGATAGCTTTCTCGTACCAGTTCTAGGTTTGGTACATCTCTGTCCAAGGACCACAAATGGGCATGGCCACTTGAACTATCCTGCAAAACAAAGTTTACCTTACCTTAGGAACCCAAGCTGACTTGGGTCCTAGGTTCCTATTATAATAAGAATGCATATGTCTACCTACAGGAGTCCTGTCAGGAAGACATAGCCTTGCCTTTGGCACACTGGGATTGTTCCAACAATCTATAGCAAAGTACCCCACTTTGCCCGAGCTGCTGCTGCTACACGCCGAATAGAACACGTAGTCCGCCGAGACCGCGAGGTCGCGCGGACACATTATTATTCGCTGCCTGCTGATGAACTGTAGAACAGACCGCCTACCCGCCTGAGACCGACGGACAGGTTATTGGAACTTGGAAACGCTGAAGCAGAGAACTGACAAGCCGCAGAAGCGACCTACTGAGACCGCAGAGACCACACCCTTTACAGAACTTTACCGAAGTCAAAACCAATCTCCTGGTTCCTTGAAGCTAGTCGCGCAACCTGCACACAACAAACCGTTAACTCTACTCAACCCACATGGACAGGAAAATCCAGACCACAACAAATGACCAAGCCCCACTTACTGTTCACTCAGTTACAGTAGACGTGCCGGGGGGGGTCTATTTGTAGGCGAGGTGAGGAGTGTGGTCACCACCCTAGTGAATAGAGTCATCGCCCCAGCTCGCGCACTAGCAAAGTCCCGTCCGCTGAGTCCGCAAGGACTTAACCAGATTCCAAGAAAATCCGCCAGGAGCAATAACGAAGATGTTCACCATTAGGCGAACTCGCACCAGTCCGCCCACACTATGCGGACTAGGCACCAACCCGCATAGCCCGCAAACACCACACAAGGATAGCTACCTTTACTATGACAGTCCGCACATAATATGCGGACAAGGAGGCAGTCCGCACAGCTCGAGAACAATGCCACAATCCGCCACGAGTCCACGACCAATAGGTAGTCCGCCCGGTCAACAGTGGACTCGTCGGATACCGCGGACACACTGTACTTGTCACTGAATGTGACCAAGTCCAAAAAAACACCAAGAACAAATGTGAGCTTGGCGGACAAGGCCCAGTCCGCCTGTCCCCAAGGTAGATCGCCAACATTCCACCAGAAGACAGAGCCTGCAAGCCCTACTCGCACAGCTGTCAAGACAACGGCCAACTGCCGGACTTCGACAACAGTCCACGAAGTCCTCCACAGCAGCTAACACCCACTGCACCACCAGAGCACGACAAAGGCCATAGCCAAACTCCAAGGCCAGTCCGCAACAGCGAACACCGCGGACTCAACCAGTCTGCAAAGCCTCCTGCGGATAGAACTGCCAATCTGACGATTAACACAAGCTTGCAAATCTACAAGGCCGCAGATCAACTAAGAATTGCCAACAGCCCGCAAACTGCAGTCCGCTCAGTCCGCTTTGCTAGAAGCCCGACTTCCTTGGCCATAGGCCAACCAGGCCGCACAACAGCCCGCCCAAGACCGCACACCAGGCCGCTCCTCAAGAATAGCCAAGCCACGAAGACAGCCAATGTCACCGAGGCCGTAACTGACAATCCTCCCAGGCCGCAGACTCAGACCGCTCAGGCCGCACAGTCCGCCCTACCTGTCCATCACCCACTTGCACTTCACAAATTTCAACACTCCCCCTTGAAGTGAGAAGTGGTGATCAAACCCACCGAGCTTCGTTGTAACACCCCCTATCCGTCGCATAGTATATAGCAGTAGGTCCGGCCGGGGCCCGACGCCATATACCACAGACAGACCGGGCGGTTACTTATGGAAACCATTCAACCAATCTCAACGTCCTACACAGAGCATTCTAGAGGAAGCAGTTTATAAAGGTTGTAAACAAGAACCCAGCAACAAGCATGAATGTCCACTAATACGAAAATAGGAATGTTATTACAAAATACTCAAAACAAGCCTTAAGGCCTTACAAAATGTTTCACTTGACTGTTACATGATTTACAAACCACGGCACGCAGGCCGGTCATACATGAATAAAGCAATAAACATTTCCATTCGGGCCTTCGAGGGCCGGCTTCGCAAAAAGGGCTTTAGCCCGCTATTGACCGCTTGGTCCAGCTGCACCTGCAAGCAACAAACCACCGCACGGTGGCAAAACAAGGCAACGGTCAGCAATGCTGACCAAATTATAACGATCCCGCCCCCAACTTAGGGCGGCGATGCTCCTTCCCTGCATTTCATTAGCATAAGCGAGCAATGTAAATATAGCCATTTCATCACAGGCGGAGGCTCAACGGACACACACCCCGTGCACTCAGGGCACATTCTTGGTGAACGCAGTCTAAGTCTGCCGACTCACCACCATCCCCTTTGGACGGCCAAACAATGAGCAATTTGTCTTCCTGGCATGGGTCACGGTAATTAAAACCATAGACCGCCGAAGACCCTCATCTATGCCAATGGCCCTAATCCGAACGACATAGAGTGGGTACGGTTCCATCTAACCCGTGCTCACAACGCAACGGTAATTTAAACCATATGCGCCCGCAACGGTAATTTAAACCATATACGCAGGTCAAACTTCTCCCGAGTCCCATTTCCATCACATGTCACATAACCCGGTTATGTTCAAGTTGGCTTTCAAGCCACCAAGTTGGCAAGATCTCGTATCCGCCCAGTTTTCCGGGTGCACCTTTGGGTTAGTTCCCGAGGCTCCCTGCTGCAATCTACCGCGTAGAAAACCCGAAAAACAACCAATAGCACGGAGTCTTCTCCGGCCTTATGCAATGCAACATCACCGATCCAGACTAACATGTCCGGGTAGGCTTCACACATCATGCCTATGTCCGTTCTCGCATACGGACTCTAAACAACGGGGACTTCACATATCTACCCGAAGGAACGCCTCCAACTCTCCGCAAACTCGCGAGAGCGGGCTTCCTATGCTAAGAAAGAGAGCGACTCATGCTCAAGATGAGGATCATTACCCTTGCGTTCCTCTTTGGCGCCATCGGAAAGTAATCGGATGGAAATGACCGCACTACAGTTGCCTCCGCGGATCCGGAGTCGGCTTGCGATTCGGAGCTCCGAAGCTCCTCCAATGGCGGATCTAGCTCCTTCTTCACTTAGCTCTCCTCTCTCTCTAAGACTTTAGAAAGAGATCACTTAAGAAAAAGTGAGGGTTTTCTAAGTCAAAACCCGGGTATATCCCTTCAGGAACAACCCCCAGCCATTGGATCTTCAGTCAAAGAAATGAACGGCTTCGATTCGGGACTGAAATGCCCAATCTGGACCGAACATGGCCTGGCACACGCCCGTGTCCAGGGCCGTGTGCCTCATTCGCCGTCAAAATCGGATCACCTGGAACCTCACACGGGTATCGAACACGCCCGTGTTCGAGCTGACACGCCCGTGTTCCACCTGACACGGCCGTGTACCCCATGATTTTTCCCCATTTTCAACCCGAGCACTGCACGGGTTCTAGGACACGCCCGTGTCACCTTGACACGCCTGGGCTCCAGGCCGTGTACACGGTCTCGACACTTCGCGGCTAAGTGTCGACACGGGTCGACGCGCCCTGCGACACGCCCGTGTCGCAGGCCGTGTGCCATGTCTCGACACATTGTCGACACCAAAGTGTCGACTTCGCGGGACGAGTGTCGACACAAGCTGACACGCCCTGCGACACGCCCGTGTCGCAGGCCGTGTGCCATGTCTCGACACAATATCACAGCACAGTGTCGACTTCGCGGCTAAGTGTCGACACGGGTCGACATGCCCTGCGACACGCCCGTGTCGTAGGCCTTGTGCCCAGTCTCGGCACAATGTCGAGACCAAAGTGTCGACTTCGCGCCTTAGTGTCGACACAGGCTTGACACGCCCTGGGACACGCCCGTGTCCCAGGCCGTGTGCCTGCAGCCAGAACTCAAACTGGCCCAAAATGTCCCCCTTTGCTCCTTTGAGTTTCGGGGCGTTACAACTCTACCCCTCTTAAAAGAATTTCGCCCACGAAATTACATAAAGGAAAGACATGTACAAAACCAAAATTTGTACCTGAGCGGAACAACTCCGGATATTCGTCATGCATAGTCTGCTCTCGCTCCCAAGAGAGCTCCTCACGACCGCAATTGTCCCACCGGACCTTGACCATCCTGATCTCTTTATTGCGTAGCCGCTTGACCTCCGAGTTTTCAATCCGCACGGGCTTGACCTTTGTCGTTAGCCCACTTTCCACCGGCACTTGATCGACCGCGATCACTTGCGTAGGCTCCTGCACCGCCTTCCAAAGCACCGAAATATGGAATACATCGTGTAAACCACTAAGCTCCACTGAAAGCTTCAACCTATAGGCCGCTTCTCCAACTCGCTCCAGAACCTCAAACGGTCCAAGGTACCTCGGGCTTAGCTTTTTCAATCGTCGCACCCGCGAGACACCCTTGAACGGCTTGATCTTTAAGTATACATAATCGCCCACAGCGAACTCCACGTTCCTGTGCTTGGCATTATAGTACTTTGCTTGCCGGTCCTGAGCGATAAGCAAACTCTCCCGAATGGTTCTCACCAAAGAAGTAGCATCCTCCACTTCCGATCGCTTATACAACTTTGACTCACCCATTTCTAACCAAGACAACGGCGTGCGACATCTTCTACCGTATAGGGCCTCGAAAGGCGCCATCTGAATACTCGTTTGGTAGCTGTTGTTGTATGCGAACTCCACCAAATAAAGGTGGTCTTCCCATTGCTTTCCAAAATCCAAGACACACATGCGAAGCATGTCTTCCATGGTTCTATTGACCCTCTCGGTCTGCCCATCCGTTTGCGGATTGAAGGCTGTGCTAAACTTCAGCTTTGTTCCCAACATTTGCTGCACAAGCCTCCAATTGTTGGACGTGAACCGCCCATCCCGGTCACTCACGATGCTGCGGGGCACACCATGAAGCCGTACTATGTTATCCACATAGAGCTTTGCCAACTTCTCCACCGGATCATCCTTCCTATGGGGAATAAAATGCGACACCTTCGTTAATCGATCAACAACCACCCAAATGGCGTCGTTTCCCTTCTGCGACCTTGGCAAACCGTGCACAAAGTCCATAGAGATGTCGTCGAATTTCCACTCCGGAATAGGCAAGGACTTAAGAAATCCTCCCGGCTTTTGGCACTCCGCCTTTACCAAGGCGCAGGTTTGGCACTTCGCTACGTATAGCGCAACATCCTTCTTCAAACCCGGCCACCAAAACAGTTTCTTTACATCGCGGTACATCTTCGTGCTCCCCGGGTGAATCGAGTACTTGGTATGGTGCGCCTCGTACAACAACTCCACCCGTAAATTGCCCACACTTGGGACGCACAGACGACCGTCTTTCCAAAGCAATCTGTCCTCCACGACGAATTGGGAATTTGACCCATCCAGAGCCTCTATCATGAACTGCTTCATATGAGCATCCATATCCAAAGCCTGCCGAATCCGATCAGCCAGGTCATATTGGACTTCAGTCCAATTCAGAACTGCTTCAACACTAGATTGTCTATCCACGCAAACAATCTCCAACGCCTCCAACTCCCGCACCAACCGCTCATCATGCACCGATAGCCAATTGGCTTGAGCTGGGGCTCGGCGACTCAACACGTCCACAACCGCATTCCCTTTGCCGGGCACGTAGTGGATCTTGAATGTATAGTCCCCCAGGAACTCCATCCACCTACGCTGCCGCATATTCAGATCCTTCTGATCAATTAGATACTTTAGGCTCTTGTGATCGGTGTAGATATCAATCTTCACACCGTACAAATAGTGTCTCCACAGCTTCAAGGCAAAAATCACGGCCGCTAACTCCAAGTCATGGACCGGATAATTCCTCTCGTGCACTTTTAGATGTCTCGAGCCATAAGCTATCACGCTTCCGTGCTGCAGTAGCACGCAACCCAAACCGCTGCCCGAATCATCGCTATATATCTCATAGCCTTCGGTTCCACATGGCGAACTCAGCACAGGCGCCGTGGTCAACCGACACTTCAGTTCCTCAAAAGCTCGCGCGCACTCCAGCGTCCAAACGAACTTATGCTCCTTTCTCGTCAAAGTAGTGAGAGGTAACGCTATCCGTAAGAAGTTCTCTACGAAGCGCCTATAATAGCCGGCAAGCCCCAAAAAGCTCCGGACTTCTGCTACCGTAGCAAGCTCAGGCCACTCCCGTATCGCAACAATCTTTGCCGGATCCACAGCAATACCCTCTCCACTTACTATATGCCCGAGGAACGCCACTGAGGATAGCCAAAACTCGCACTTCGAGAATTTGACATACAACTGATTTCTCCTTAGCGTCTCCAACACCAAATGAAGATGCTTGAAGTGTTCTTCCTCACTTTGCGAGTACACCAAAATATCGTCGATGAAGACGATCACAAATGGTCCAAGTACTCCCTGAACGTCCTGTCATCAAATCCATGAACACTGACGGCGCATTCGTCAGCCCAAACGGCATGACCGTAAACTCATAATGCCCGTACCTCGTACTAAACGCTGTCTTCGGGATATCAATCTCCCTTATCCGCAGCTGATAGTACCCAGCCTTGAGATCCAACTTCGAGTACACCGTCGACCCGACTAACTGATCAAAGAGATCATCAATCCGAGGGATCGGGTACTTGTTCTTCTCAGTTAGCTTGTTTAGCTCCCGATAATCAAAACAAAGCCTCAAGCTTCCGTCCTTCTTCTTAACAAAGAGGACCGGTGCGCTCCAAGGAGAAGAACTCGGGCGCACATACCCTTGCTCCAACAACTCTTGCAGTTGAACTTTCAGCTCCGCCATTTCCTTAGGCGCTAGCCGATACGGAGATCGTGACACAGGCTTTGCACCTGGCACTAGCTCGATCGTAAAATCTATCTCCCGCTGAGGCGGGGCTCCAGGAAGATCTACGGGGAACACATCAGGGTATTCCGATACCACTGAAATACAATCCAACGCGGGCTTCGGCTTTGCAACCTCCACTAGTGTAAAGAACAGTTCTGCTCCAGCACGAACCGCCTTCACCACCTGAAGAGCAGACATCAACGTCTTGCTCGACCCCTTTAAGCCCGTAAAAGTCGTCTCACGACTTGCTCCCAGCTTGACTTCCTTGTTACCACAATCTATATGGGCCTGCTGCTCCGAGATCCAGTCCATGCCAAAAATGACGTTGAACTCCGCCAACGGAAGTAAAGACGCCTGCAGGTCAAACTCCTGCTCCCCAATACGAACTTTAACGTCGCAGATCCTATCCGCTCGCATCGAACACCCATTGGGCAACAACACATCCAACTTATCCTTCGCCATCGAAGAAGGGACTCCGATGCGTGATATAAATCCTTCGGACAAGAAGGAGTGTGAGGCTCCCGTATCGAAGAGTGCTCGTGCCGGATTTTCACAAATCAATACAAATCCTAAACAAGTAGTGGTAAGGTAACATGTGCATAACAAGTATTTAAATAAATTGACTTGCTATAAATTAAACCGTACCTGTCACCACATCAGCTTGTTTAATGGCCTCCTATTGGCCAAGATTGTAGACCCTTGGTTGGGCCGGAGCATAATGGGATGCGGTCGACTCCACCGCCTTGCCCTTCTCTTCATAAGTAGCTCCCGGCTTCCTCTCGGACTTAGGACGTCCGCTCCAACAGTCACGGGCGAAATGCCCCGTCTTTCCACATGTAAAGCACGCGCCCGGGGTCCGACTCGTAGTCGCTCCAAAAGCACCAGAAGGAGCTGGACCCGAAGTCCTATGCTTCTTAAAGAATCTTTGATAGCCAGACTTTGAAGTTGTCGGCACTTTGAACCCAGATTTCTTCTCGCCCAAGCTTTTCTTTGCCTGCACATTCTTCATATCCTTTTCCAAGGACCGGGCAGTATTGACCAAGGTTAAGAAACCCTGCGTCATCGGCCCCGAGAGTAGCAACCTCAACTCGTCTCTCAACCCTTCATAGAAGCGATTAGTCTTGCGCTCCTCATCCATGATGGTGGCGCTAGCATAACGACTTAGACGAGTAAACTCGTGGAGATATTCATCCACGCTCCTCTCACCCTGTACCAACTTCAGGAACTCATTCTCCAACGCTATCTTCTGCGTCGAAGGGAGGTATCTAGCCAAAAATAATCTCGAGAACTCCTCCATCGAGACATCACCAAGTTGTCTACCCCTCAGTAAGTGCAGCTCCAATCCTTCCCACCACATCCTCGCTTCACCGTCCAGAAGGAACGTAGCGATGGTGGTCATTTTCCACTCCTCCGTCTCCGTCGCTGTCATGACTCTCTTTACCCTGGAGAGCCAGTCTTCAGCCTGAGATGGGGTTCCCAACCCCGAGAATAGCGGAGGGTTAAAGCTCATTACATGCTTTAGCTGCCTCTCAGTTGCCCTCCTTGGCACTATTGGTTCAACAACCACTTGCTCCACTCTCCTCGGCTCAGCCTCTTGCAGAGGTACTTGCTCCATCACAAGAGCGGGCTGCTGCGTTTGCCTTCCAGGCTGCGCATTAATCACGGCCAACACCGCTTCAGCCACCAATCGAATATTCTCAGCCGATAGAGGTGTTGCAGGAGCAACATCCGGTGCACTACTTGCCTCAGAAACTCGGCGTTCTGACGGCCCAACACCACTTCGGGTCACCTATAGTGGTACAAAACACCGTTAAGCGACCAAATAAATTGCAAACAGCAATTATAGGAACACGCAGGTTCCTCAAACACGAGTATTTTCATTCGTAAGTGGACATTCATGGGTTCTTTTTACTGTTATTATGATGACGCACACAATGTGCTCACCACCCCTTAAAAAGAATTCGCCCACGAATTCAGTTTAAGCCCAACCAAAACCAATAGTCTGATACCAAATTGTAACACCCCCTATCCGTCGCATAGTATATAGCAGTAGGTCCGGCCGGGGCCCGACGCCATATACCACAGACAGACCGGGCGGTTACTTATGGAAACCATTCAACCAATCTCAACGTCCTACACAGAGCATTCTAGCGGAAGCAGTTTATAAAGGTTGTAAACAAGAACCCAGCAACAAGCATGAATGTCCACTAATACGAAAATAGGAATGTTATTACAAAATACTCAAAACAAGCCTTAAGGCCTTACAAAATGTTTCACTTGACTGTTACATGATTTACAAACCACGGCACGCAGGCCGGTCATACAAGAATAAAGCAATAAACATTTCCATTCGGGCCTTCGAGGGCTGGCTTCGCAAAAAGGGCTTTAGCCCGCTATTGACCGCTTGGTCCAGCTGCACCTGCAAGCAACAAACCACCGCACGGTGGCAAAACAAGGCAACGGTCAGCAATGCTGACCAAATTATAACGATCCCGCCCCCAACTCGGGGCGGCGATGCTCCTTCCCTGCATTTCATTAACATAAGCGAGCAATGTAAATATAGCCATTTCATCACAGGCGGAGGCTCAACGGCCACACACCCCGTGCACTCAGGGCACATTCTTGGTGAACGCATTCTAAGTCTGCCGACTCACCACCATCCCCTTTGGACGACCAAACAATGAGCAATTTGTCTTCCTGGCATGGGTCACGGTAATTTAAACCATAGACCGCCGAAGACCCTCATCTATGCCAACGGCCCTAATCCGAACGACATAGAGTGGGTACGGTTCCATCTAACCCGTGCTCACAACGCAACGGTAATTTAAACCATATGCGCCCGCAACGGTAATTTAAACCATATGCGCAGGTCAAACTTCTCCCGAGTCCCATTTCAATCACATGTCACATAACCCGGTTATGTTCAAGTTGGCTTTCAAGCCACCAAGTTGGCAAGATCTCGTATTCGCCCAGTTTTCCGGGTGCACCTTTGGGTTAGTTCCCGAGGCTCCCTGCTGCAATCTACCGCGTAGAAAACCCGAAAAACAACCAATAACACGGAGTCTTCTCCGGCCTTATGCAATGCAACATCACCGATCCAGACTAACATGTCCGGGTAGGCTTCACACATTATGCCTATGTCCGTTCTCGCATACGGACTCTAAACAACGGGGAATTCACATATCTACCAGAAGGAACGCCTCCAACTCTCCGCAAACTCGCGAGAGCGGGCTTCCTATGCTAAGAAAGAGAGCGACTCATGCTCAAGATGAGGATCGTTACCCTTGCGTTCCTCTTTGGCGCCATCGGAAAGTAATCGGATGGAAATGACCGCACTAGCGTTGCCTTCGCGGATCCGGAGTCGGCTTGCGATTCGGAGCTCCGAAGCTCCTCCAATGGCGGATCTAGCTCCTTCTTCTTCACTTAGCTCTCCTCTCTCTCTAAGACTTTAGAAAGAGATCACTTAAGAAAAAGTGAGGGTTTTCTAAGTCAAAACCCCGGTATATCCCTTCAGGAACAACCCCCATCCGTTGGATCTTCAGTCAAAGAAATGAACGGCTTCGATTCGGGGCTGAAATGCCCAATCTGGACCGAACACGGCCTGGCACACGCCCGTGTCCAGGGCCGTGTGCCTCATTCGCCGTCAAAATCGGATCACCTGGAACCTCACACGGGTATCGAACACGCCCGTGTTCGAGCTGACACGCCCGTGTTCCACCTGACACGGTCGTGTCGCCGGCCGTGTACCCCATGATTTTTCCCCATTTTCAACCCGAGCACTGCACGGGTTCTAGGACACGCCCGTGTCCAAACCCATGTCACCTTGACACGCCTGGGCTACAGGCCGTGTACACGGTCTCGACACTTCGCGGCTAAGTGTCGACACGGGTCGACACGCCCTGCGACACGCCCGTGTCGCAGGCCGTGTGCCATGTCTCGACACATTGTCGACACCAAAGTGTCGACTTCGCGGGACGAGTGTCGACACAAGCTGACACGCCCTGCGACACGCCCGTGTCGCAGGCCGTGTGCCATGTCTCGACACAATATCACAGCACAGTGTCGACTTCGCGGCTAAGTGTCGACACGGGTCGACACGCCCTGCGACACGCCCGTGTCGCAGGCCGTGTGCCCAGTCTCGGCACAATGTCGAGACCAAAGTGTCGACTTCGCGCCTTAGTGTCAACACAGGCTTGACACGGCCTGGGACACGCCCGTGTCCCAGGCCGTGTCCCTGCATCCAGAACTCAAACTAGCCCAAAATGTCCCCCTTTGCTCCTTTGAGTTTCGGGGCGTTACATTCGTAACCGCTGAAATGGCCCGTTCGACAGTGGCTTCGTGAAGATGTCAGCAAGATTATCTTCACTCCGAACATGCCCGACCAGAAGAGATCCCTCCAACACCTTCTCCCTAATGAAGTGGTGCTCGATCTCAATATGTTTGGTCATTGCGCGAAGCACTGGATTGTTTACTAGTTTGAAAGCACTCTCATTATCACCCCGGAGCAAAGTAGGTCCTTGCACTTCTTCATGAACATCCTCTACAAGCCTCCTCAACCAGATGGATTCCCGAGCAGCCAAGGCCGAAGCCTTATACTCAGCTTCCGTAGTAGACACTAACACCGAGTCTTGCTTCTTGATACACTACGAAACACAAGCTAATCCGTAAGTGAAAACATAACCCGAAGTTGATCTCCGATCATCTGAGTCACCACCATAATCAGCATCCGCGTATCCAAGCAAAACAATGTCTGCATCTCTACTATGTAGGAGTCCCATATAAGAAGTTATCTTGACATACTTCAAAATGTTCTTTGCCGCCACCAGATGGGACTTCCTTGTTTCAGCTATAAATCGACTTACTCAACCAACAACTTAAGCAATGTCTGGCCTTGTAATCATCAGGTGGATCAAACTCCCAACTCGAGCTCTGAACACCAAGGGATCAGGAAGAATCCTTCCTTCATCTCGTCGAAGCTTCAGCCCATGTTCCAGTGGAGTAGAGCAATTGTTTCCTTCACCCATGCCGAATCGATTCACAATACGATCCGTATAACTCTTTTGGCAAATGAGTATCCTGCTCTTCTTCCTCTCCACTTCAAGACCGAGAAAGTGATGAAGCTCTTCCAAGTCTTTCATCTCGAAGCGTATAGCAAGCTCAGCCCTGAGCCTAGCGATTTCCTCCTCCGAATTCCCTGTGATGATCATATCATCCACATACAGTAGGACCAAGACTAGAAGCTCCCCCTTCTTCTTGACGAACAAGCTATAATCCGAGTTAGAAGCAAGATAACTACAGAATTGAAGATACTCTGCTATCTTTCCATACCATGCTCTAGGAGCTTGCTTCAACTCGAAGAGAGCCTTCCTGAGCTTGCAGACATAGTCCAAATGAACTTCAGAAACAAATCCAAGTGGCTGATCCATGGAGATGTCCTTATCAATCTCTCCATAAAAAAAGTGTTCTTCACATCAAGCTGCCACATCCTCCATCTCTTGTAAGCAGCCAAGACGATCACCACCCGAACCGAAGTCATCTTTGCAACTGGACTAAATGTCTCCTCATAGTCTTATCCATACTGCTATGAGAATTCTCGAGCAACCAGGCGAGCCTTGTATCTCTCAATGCTCCCATCATCCTTCTTCTTCAACTTAAACACCCACTTGCAAGTCACCAGAGTTATGCCATCAGCCTTGGGCACAGGGTCCCAGGTTTTATTCTTCTTGAGAGCAGCAATCCCTTCCTTCATGACATCATCCCACTCCTTGACTCCAGTGGCCTCATTGAAGTTTGCAGGCTCTCGCTCATCTAGAGGACCTGTAAAGAAGCAGGAGACAAAACTCACTGTATTCCCATCACAGTACCGAGCTGGTGGCTTCACAATCCTCTTTGATCTCCGAAGAGGCTTTTCCTTGCTCACTACCTCTGTTGCTTCTTCAGGCTCAACTCCACCTTCAGGAAATCTTTGAGCAATGCTCCCCCTGCTTCCTGAGCCAGAAGCCTCAGCACCAGAACTTGAAGCAACATGAGCTGCTGGAGAAACAACAAGCTCCTCTTCCAGAACTTCAGCAGCCACCTTCTGCTCTACATCAACCTTGCTCTCTGTTAGCTCAACTGAGCCACCTCCATACGATGTCAGTTCATCAAAGACCATGTCTATTGATATAACAAACTTCTTCGTTGAAGGATCCATGCATTTCCATTCCTTCTTCTACTCATCATAGCCAACAAAGACAAGCTTCCTTGCCTTTGCATCCAGCTTGGTCCTTGAAGCATCCGGGACATGCACATAGCAAGTTGATCAGAACACCCGAAGGTGTTCCACACTTGGTTTCTCCTTTAGCAACATCTCAAAGGGAGTCTTCATGTTGATCGGGCTGAGCGCCATCCGATTGATGACATTAGAAGCACAAGACATCCCCTCTGACCAGAAGGACCTAGGAATGTCTTTCGCATGAAGCCATCTTTTGCAAGTCTCCGTTATATGATGGATCTTCCGCTCCGCTACTCCGTTTTGTTGTGGAGTATGAGCACAAGTGTGCTCTCTTTGGATCCCGTGCTTCCTGCAGAAGTTAGAAAACTCTGAGCAGACAAAATCACCACCGTCGTCTGTTCTAAACTTCTTAACCCACAAGCCAAGCCAACCCTCCACCAACAAACGGAAGGCTTTAGACTTGTCCTTCAAGAAATATACCCAATTGTATCTTGAGTAGTCATCAATCAGAATGAGCATGTATCTGCTCCCACCAAGGCTTGTAGTGACGGTTGGTCCCATCAAGTCTCCATGGATGAACTCTAATGGTCTCTTGCTCCTTGTTTGTGATTTATCAAACGGAACGCGATGAGCCTTGCCGTACTCCCGCGCAAACGTGACCATCGCCAAATGAATATTGCTTAGGCAAGCCTCTTACAAGGCTTCTGTTAGCCATAACCTTCAGCTTATCCATTCCTACATGCTGTAACATCCCCCAAACAACTAGACTCCTATGAGTGGTTTTTTCATGACTAGGTCATGACAAAACCCTAGGAAGCCCAAGAAGGCCAAGTAGAACTAGGGATGTAGGTGAGACCACTATGGTCTGCAAATAGTTGATTTATGGACCCTAGTTAAGCTGATCATGGGGCTTCACCACGACATCAAGACCCCACCATGGCCTCACCAATCCATTGTAAAGTTCATCTAAACCTTAAGGGTCCATTGGAGTCGACTCAGGGTGGCCAAGTTTATCTAGGACCACTCTAGGCCTAAATTGGGCAAGGTACCCTAATTAAGGGCAGTGTGCAGTAGTAAAGCCCAACTAACCATACCAGGGTCTTCCTAGACCTAAAATGGGGTCAAGGGGTCACTAAGGACCCTTGGAGGACAGTCAAGGTAGTTAAGTTGACCAAAGTCAACTCTAGCCCTAAATGGGTCAAAGTGAACTATATTGGGTCAATTGACCATCTCCTAGCCAGGTGGACCCCATTTATACCCCCTAACCCTAAGGTGAGGTCCATGGGTCACCAAGGACCCATTTGGGTCAGCCCTAGTGTCTAAATTGACCAAAGTCAACCCTAACCTTAATTTGGGCAAAGTACCCTTCCTAAGGGCAGGTGGCCCCCAAAGTGCCAAGTCAACCCTACCCATCCCTACCTAGACTCTAGGGGAGCCCAATAGGTCACCTGAGACCCAATGATGGTAGCAAAAAAAGTCAATTTGACCTAGGTCAACCCTAGTCAAGATTAAGTCAAACCTAGCTCAAATGGGCTAACCCAAGCTCAAGCCCTCCTTCCTTTTTGGGCTAGCCTTAATATCTTGAAATTATGAATTAGTGTGCTGCAAATAGCTCTCCTGATTGACCAAGTCAACTTGGTGACTAGGAAAGAGGGTGAGCTCCATTCCATGTTAATGGAGGAGAGAGAAAGAAGAAGGAGGGGGAATGAAGGGGGCTCGGCCAAGGGGAGGCCAAAGGCCACCCTTAATGGTTGAATTCAACTCCCATGAGGAAGGGGAGAAGTTTCCAGTCAATTCCATGGCCACCAAGGCCTGGTTCAGCCCCCCTCCTCCATGGCCGAACCTAGCCATTAATGGCTTTAATGGGCATTGATAATCCAACCCCTCCCATCCCCAACTGAGGCTTTAAACACCACTAGTGGGTCGAGAGAAGGCTTTCCCAATCCTTACCTGAAGAAATCGAGCCCCCCACTAGACAGTTGCAGAAACAGAGCGGCTCCACCTTCAGAAATGGCTTTCCGGCGATCTTCTCGACTTCAGGCCGCCGGCAAGGTCCTCCTCCTCTCCTTACCTCATGGCTAGATCATAGCAATGTTTAGGTCCAAGGTTCGGGCTCAATTGAGCCCGAACCAGTTCCTGGTTTTCATGGTTTTGGGCCGAGAATTTTCTTGGTAGAACCGCCGGAATAAGCCCCTCCGGCGGCGAAGCCGCCGCCAGGCGATAGCCACCACCTCAACGGAGGTGGTGGTGGCGGTGGCCGGCTGGGGAGGTGGCCGGATGGCCGGCAACAGCGGCTAGAAGATGCTCCAGGAAGATCCAATCTAGGCCGTCGGCTGGAGGTGGAAGACGACCAGGTGACGTCCAAATTGCGTCAAGATTCGTGCTTTAATGATTTTCAAACTATAGGATTAAATAATGCATCTTAATGATTTCTGTCACACTATTTATAATTAATGGTTTTAATTTTTGAAAATACTTTGTCCCCTCTGCTGAAAACATCACCAACATGACATTTGTAGCCCTATCTGTCTATTTTAATGCAAAATTGGTTTGAACCAATTTGGACCCCTGGTTGGACTAGGCACCCATTTTTGTGGGACCTATACCTAAGGCTATCTTGAAATTAAAAAGGGTGCTCACTCTTCATCCCTTGTCCAAATGACTTGAAATTTGGGCAAGTGGTCACCCTTAGCTATATCTAGGGACTGTCCAAAAATGGGAATTTGTGGAGATACTTTGTCTATGGTTTTATCATTTATTTAATAATAATAGGGTAATTTAATTAGGTGGTCTAATTACTTCCAAACCCTCCCAAATTTTGGTGATTGGTCCCTGGCCTCATGATAAGTCTCTGTGTAAATTTTTATCTCATTTGGATGTGTTTTGGATAGGGAATGAACTAACCCTAATTTTACCTTATTGAGGGGTTCTTAAGTAAAAAGTGCACCTTGAGGTTCAGTGGTCAAATCACCTCAACAGAGGATGACATTTTGACCACTGACTTAGCATGACCCTTAACACCCTCATAGGTATTATGGGGTGGTCTAGGGTAGCTTAGCCTAAGGGTCCAAACTCAAACCCTAAAGAGGGGCTTTTGAGTGTTGTGAAGTGCATGGGGTCAAAAACCCTTCTGGGATCTTGCAACTTGGTAGAAATGATGCTAGGGTAGCCAAAGGCCTCTGATATGAATCTTAGAGGATTTGGAGTTGGATAGACCTCTCAAATCCCTAACCCTATTTTAGGGCACAAACACTTTTTGTGTAGAATAAGCCACCAAAACTTACTAAAAAGGTGTGAAACTTAGGTAGCATGGACTCTAAGTTAGATAGGACGTTTGGGGAATTTATTGGAATTTTATGAGAAATATAACTAGCACCCCCTTTGTTATGCATGATGTGGCCCTAAATGGTATTTTATTTATTATGATCACACTATTCATTAGAGGCTCATGAAACTTGGGCAGGAGATGTTTTAAGTCAACATGGTTGTTTCTGAAATTTGCTATAAATTTTAGTTGAAAAACTTTAGTATTTCCTTCACAAGTTTTAAAAAAGGCAATTATGGTCAATATATTATTTATAGCTATTTACTTGTTGCAAAATTGTGAAATTGGGGCTCAGATAATTTTAGGTCAATATACACTTGGAAAAATTAATTCATGATTTTTAGATGATTATTTGCAATATATACTTTACAAACCTATAATTTTGGGGATTTGATATATAATTTGAAAGTGCAAGTTAGATCTGATATACTCTAGAGGGGCGGGGGGGGGGGGGGGTGAATAGAGTATGGGTCTTGCTAAAAACTTTTTACAACAGTTGTTGTAATCCTAAGTGAACAGGGAAGCAAATAATATAAAGTAATCTAAACTAGAAGCAACTATCTAATCACAGATTAAACACACAGCAATCACAAAGCACAACCAGAAAACAAAAGAAAAATATGCAACCAGATGACACAAGGAGCTATAGTGGTTCCCCAATCAAACTGGGTACATCCACTCTTCTACCACCCTAGGTAGGAATCCACTGCAGGATGAGTTGATCCGGTGTCCTGGGCACCAATGAGCTTTTGATAAGGTCCTCAAAAACCAAACCAGATTTTTTGATCAGGTGTCTTTCCACCAATGAGCTTTTTATAAGGTGCTGAAAAACCAAACACAAACTTTTGAAGGGAGTTTGAAAAACCCTTTACAGCAGAGAGTGAGAGAGGGATGAGAAGATCTTCTCTGTCAACAGTCAGAGAGAAGATAGTGGATGTTGTCAAAGCTCCCCCTGAGATCTGTAGTTGTTCAGGAAGTGAAGCTTTGCAGTAGGGTGATAGGCCTTCAAAAAATTGATCTCCAACAAATGATGATTTCAGCAGCAACTGAAATGTGAGGTGTCTGGAGTCTTGAATGATGATGGCCTTGAACACTTGAATCAAAAGAGATCTGAAGATTTTAGATGGTTGATCTCTTTTGGTGATGGTGTTCTTTTATGAATTCTGTTAGACTGAGAATGTCTGCAACTCTCTCTCTTTCTCTTGTGTGATTGTTGTTGTGTGAACTGTTGTTTGCCGAGAGAGATTCTTGTTATTCTCTTTTTCTTCTATATCTTTGTTGTAGAGAATAATTCTATCTTTTATTCCATCTGTCTGAATAGAAATGATCAATTGTCCAAGATAGCCGTTGGCCTGTCATTAATTACTTCCTTAATTGCTTTTGTCTTCTGGAGGAAAGTCTAATAGAACATTTCTTGAAAATTCCTTGAAACTTGCTCCAAATTAAACGAAAACGGCTACAAGATCTCTGAATTAAATGCTGACAATAATTCCACAGCTGTCCAAATTTGAATCTTGAAGATCGTTGAACTCTTCAGAAAATCGTCGAACTGAGCTCAGAGATTTGGACTTATACAGAAATAGAGATCGTCGATCTGAGCTCCACTATCATCGAACTGAGCTCAGAGATTTGGACTTAGACAGCAACAGAGATTGTTGATCTGAGCTCCACTATCGTCGAACTGAGCTCAGAGATTGAGAACCAAAATGAAGTCAAGATCGTCGATCTGAGCTCGAAGATTGTCGAATGGAGTTCGACGACTTGTTGAAGTTGAGCTCAGAGATCGTCGAATGGAGTTCGACGATTCGTCGAAGTGAGCTCAACGATCGTCGAATGGAGTTCGACGATTCGTCGTACTGATCTCGACGAAATGACTTGGTCTTTTGAAATTGAAAATCATGGTCTTGAGGGCAGCTTCCAAACCTAACTACTAACCCTTAGACTCTATTCTAATTGACCATTAAATCTATACAATGAGGTCAAAACAGGTTTCCTAAGATACATAGTGATCCTGAACCAAATCAGTAATAGAGTATTCCAACAATCTCCCCATATTTGGGTTAGGATTACTATTTACAGATATTGAAATAAAAACAACAATATACAAAGCAAAAATGCAATAAACAAGACATTGCAGAATCACAGATATTATCTCAGACAGATCATAAAACAGCATATATTATCACCTTACAGAATTACTCCTTTTCCTTGCTCTTTATAAGTACTATTTCCCTGTTTGGATTAAGAGCTTCCTTCTTAGATCTTCTGTCATCAACTGTACCTAAAGAGGTTTGTTGCTTAGGCCTGGGCACTACAACTTTAGGATGCAGCTTCATGTAGCTTTCAGAATCAAAAAACTTGCTGGAAGCATATCTTTCAAGTTCCTTTTTCCTTTGATCAGATAATGTAGTAATATTGGAAGTGTCTTTGCCTTATTCTCTGGCTTTCTTGATCTGGTCTAGAGCAGCTAATTCCTTCATCCTAGCTGTCCAAGAAGTAGGGTTGTTCTCTAGATCCTCAAAAGGAACTGGAGGCTCGTATCTGTTTGAGGGATTGTTTGGAGGAGTTCTGGATGAGACTAACTCTTTAAGCTTGTAAGGAAAGGGACCTGAAGTAGTATCAGATGGACCTGGTCATTCCCTTGAGTAAGGATGTTGCCTGGAATAGCCTTTTGAGTAGACTTGAAATTCTCTTTGGTTTCCTCTATAGCTTCGTCTCCTTGACTGATAGCCTCTAGATTGGCTTCCCCTATGTTGAGATCTTCCTTGAGTCTGATAAGGGGTTTGGCTTCTGGCAGAGGGTTGAACAACAGAGCTTCCACCTACACCTGCATCAGGTGAGGGAGTAGGTGGAGGAGGATGATGGAACTGAGAGGAACCTTTCTCATACTTTCTCTTTTTCTTCATATCCTTTAGTTGATTCTTGGAATATTGCATCCAGTGTTCTGTAATAGGACAGTTATGCAGTATGTAATAGGGAATATCATTAGTATCTTTGAATTTAGCTGGAGGAACCCTTTTCATTGCTTTGCTTCTTGCTTTTCTTTTCCTTGCAATAGTTGCAGAGGAGTCATCTGAATCAGTCCTATATTGATCACTTTCTGAGCTTTGTTCATCATATAAATCATCAATCCTTTTGAGATAGTCTTTCTGTTGTTGTGATTGAGCAGGAGAAATAGTAGTGATAGCAACAATAGCAGCAGCAATAGAAATAGTAGTAGAAATAACACTGGCAGAAGTTGTAGCAGCAGCAGTAGATACAACAGTAACTGGGGCAGCATATTCAGATACAACAGTTTCAACATCAGCAATAACATCAGCAATAACAGTAGGCTCAAGGTCAAATGCCTCCGTCATATGTATATCCTCAGATATTAAATCATCAGAATTGTTAGCAATATTAACAATATCAGTACTTGCAACAGAAACTGAAGAAGCAGCAGCAGAAAAGGACTTTACAAAAGAATGTATTACACTGGTGTCACAGCTTAAAATAGGCACAATGGCCTTAGACAGATCTTCAGATGGCTGGACTGTAGTTTGCTCTGGAAGACAGCTGAAGTATATATAATCAAAATCTGATAATAGTGACCTGAGGTCCACTGAGAAAACTGCAACTTGAGATGGTGAGCCTTGAGCTTGAATTGAAGATACAGCAGCAGCAGGCAATCTAACCACTTCATGAGGCATCTCCCCCTGTCTAGATTCAGTCAAGACTGGATCAAGGCACCCAGATGAAGGGATTACCTGAGGAGGAATGAGGGAGGAGAGCCTGACAGATAGGTCTGCAACTGACTTTAGAAGTGGAGCCAAGGAGGTCTCCAACAAGAGTGATAGCCTTGGAGCTATCAGCTCATATAGTCTATCTGCTAAGGCTGGAAGATCTACATGCTCAATAGGGCTTTGAGCAGAGGTAGAGAATGAAGGTGGAGCAGCTGGAGATGTTGGTGGAGAGCTGGTGGATGGTGGAAATGAAGGTGGAGATATGGGGATTGTTGAAATGGAAGATAGTGGAATGGAAATAGAAGGTGTGAAGGAGGGTTGTGCAATGATATCTTGAAGTAACTGTTGGTAAGATGTGGATGAAGAGGGTAGATCAGGAGGGGATGAAGGGGAATCATCCATAAAGGAATCATACAGAAGTGTGAAAGATGGAAGTTGAGATGAAGAATCAATTTCTTGTTGAGAGTAGTGATGTAAAGGATGGAAGATTTCTTCTGTTAGAGGTGGAGGTGGAGAAATTGAAGTTGGAGATGGGGTTGAAATAATTATTGTGGAGGAGACTTGAATGGTGGAGGTGACTGGTGGAGATGAAATAAGAGGTGGAGGAGGAGGAGAAGCAGCAGGCAAGTCTTCTGCAGGGGCAGAGACTTGAGTGGAAGAGACTGCAACAGTCCTTGTGCCTGAAGTAGTAGATGTAGAGGGCCTGCTGGGCTTCACTATCTGCCTGTCCCACTTTCCAAACAGGGCACAGGAGAGCCTCTTAGAGGCATTGATGTGCATCCCATTTGAGACTAGCAGTGCAGGCATCTGTTTTGAAGAAATAGCCCTAGTATCATTCCAAAGTTGACAAAATTCTTGTTGATCTTCTTCTTGATCAGATCAAAGAAGACTTATCCCCAGTTTAACTGTTTCTTATCTACAAGAGCACCCATCAAACATAGTTGATACCTGGAGATGGTATCATGGGCTGAGTGTTTGGCCAACAAGACTTTTACAACAACATCAGCCAAAAACCTGTACTCCACAGATAAATTTTTCTTCAGGAGTTTGCTAGGGTTTGCATCTGAGTGACCCATTCTAGCAAGTAAATCAGAAAATTCTTCTCCAGACAGTTCAGTAGAGTCCTCTCCAGAACTCAATCCAAAAATCTCTGTCAGTGCAGCAGGTGTAAGAGGTACCTGAGTTCCTGATACTGTGCCAATCATTGTATTCTGGTCCTGGTTGTGGGCAGTATAGACCCACTCCTTGATTTCATCAGCAGCCAATTTGATTCTGGTGGACATGATAGTAACTAGCTTTTGCTCCTTGAAAAGTTCTAGAATTTTTTGGAAAATCTGATCACTGTTATTGAAAGAGTCCATATCTATATCAAATCCTGCATCAAATTTCATGGCGGCCAGGACTACAACTGAGACGGCCATTGTTTCCTGCAAAAATCAACAAACAAACGACCAAGTGTAGAGAAGTTTGGAGGGAAAGAGAATTTTTGCAGAAAGTATGAAAGAGCAAGGGAGAACGACGGCCGAAAAAAGAGTTTTATATTAGGGTTCGACGCAGAAAAGGAAAGATCGTTGAACTCAGTTCGACGATCGGGGCTTCTAAAGGAAACTGAAAGGTCATCAACATCGTCGATCTTCGTTCGACGATATTGGAGAGCATCGAGCTCCGTTCGACGATAGTTCAGAGAACAAAATCGTCGAGCTTTGTTCGACGATCGCTGACCTGGAGAGATAGTTGAGCACTATCTGAGAAGCGCTGAACTCTAGTCGATGATTTCGGATAGCATCGATCTCCGTTCGACGATCTGAGGGAAAATCGTCGAGCGCAGTTCAGAGACCAGAAACACTCTATACACTAGAAAAATCAAGATGTTTGCCTAGTCTTGGTCATTTTTAGAGTTTTAAAATCTTGGAACTTATTTTAGACTTCCTCCATCTAACATTCCTAACTGATTTAGGAAGAAGGTATTTTTCTTTTCATCCAAGGATTTGGTGAAAATATCTCCCCTTTACAAATCAGTTGGGATATATTGAAGTTCAATTTTATTTTTCTCAACATTATCCCTTAAAAAGTGATGCCTAATTTCTATATATTTTGTCCTACTATGGCTATAGAAATAGCACTGGTGTTATCACAAAAGATTTTTGACTTCTCTAAGTTGTAGCCATAGTCTAGGAGTTGGTTTTGAATCCATAATATTTGTGAACAACAACTACCAGTAGCCATATATTCAGCTTCAGCAGTTGAAGTTGACACATATGTTTGTTTCTTGCAAAACCAGGAGACATGTCTGTCACCAAGAAACTGACAAGTTCCACTGGTGCATTTCCTGTCAATTCTGCATCCAGCATAATCAGCATCAGAAAATCCAGTTAAGTCAAATGCTGAGTCTTTTGGATACCAGAGACCTAGATTTGGACAACTTTTAACATACCTGAGAATCCTTTTTACTAAAGTTAGGTGTGACTCTCTAGGGTTCACTTGGAATCTAGCACATATGCATGTAACAAACATTATGTCTAGTCTACTAGCTGTAAGGTACAATAAAGAGCCAATCATTGATCTATATTTTGTCTGATCAATAGGTTTCCCATGTTCATCAGCATCCAATACAGCATTAGTAGACATATGTATTTTCATACAAGATGCTTCAGACATACCAAATTTCTTGACCAATTCCTTTGCATACTTGGTTTGAGAAATAAATATGCCTTCAGCATGTTGTTTGATTTGCAATCCTAGAAAGAAGGATAGCTCACCCATGCTACTCATTTCAAATTTGGAATGCATTAGATTGGAGAACCTTCTGCACAAATTTGAATGAGTAAAACCAAAAATAATATCATCTACATAGATTTGTACTAGTAGGGTATGAGACTTATGGGTTCTAATAAAAAGAGTTTGGTCTACTCTACCCCTTATAAACTCATTTTTCAGGAGAAAGCATGCTAGGGGTCTCATACCATGCTCTAGGAGCTTGCTTGAGACCATATAATGCTTTATTCAATTTAAAAACATAATCAGGATGGGTTGGAGAGATAAAACCTGGAGGTTGTCTGACGTAGACTTCTTATTTGATGTCTCCATTAAGAAAGGCACTCTTTACATCCATCTGGTATACTTTGAAGCTTTTGTGTGCTGCATATGATAAGAAGATTCTTATGTCCTCCAATCTTGCAACTGGTGCAAAAGTCTGGTCATAATCTATGCCTTCTTCTTGAGAGTACCCTTGAGCAACTAGCCTTGCCTTGTTCCTTACAATTACTCCTTGATCATCCAATTTGTTTCTGAACACCCACTTTGTTCCAATAATGGAGTGATCCTTAGGCCTTGGTACTAGTTCCCAAACTTTGTTTCTTTCAAATTGATGCAACTCTTCTTGCATTGCAATGATCCAGTGTGGATCTTGCTCTGCATCTTGAATGGATTGAAGTTCAATTTGAGATAGGAAGCAAGTGTGCAACAGGTTTTGGTTGACCTGATTTCTGGTTTGCAAACCAGCTGAGATGTCTCCAATCACTTGGGAGATTGGAAGGTCTCTTGATGTCACTAAATCAACAGGGGGTGTTGATTGTTCACCAACCTGTGTTGTTGTTTAATCTTGTGGTACAACAACTGGCTCTTCAAGAAGTTTCTCTTCAGGATGTTGAATGTCTTCTTCATCTTCACTGATTTTCCCATTTTGAATGATTTGCAATCTGTCCAAGTCTTCAGCAAGAGAGTGTACCTGCAAAGGTTCTATGGTAGAAGTATTCTTCTCCTTGAAAGACATGTTAGTTTCATCAAAAGATATGTGAACAGATTCTTCAATTTTAAGAGTTGATTTATTATATACCCTATAAGCCTTACTGATCATGGAGTATCCTAGAAACACTCCTTCATCAGCTTTAGCTTGAAATTTTGGTAAGTACTTCTTGTCATTATTGTGTATGTAACAAATACAACCAAAAACTCTAAAATAATCTACTTTAGGTTTCTTCCCTTTGAGTAATTCATAGGTAGTCTTGCCCTTTAGTTTATGTATTAAACTTCTATTCAACACATAGTTGGAGGTGTTCACTGCCTTTGCCCAAAAAGATAGAGGAAGGTGAGCATCTGACAACAATGTAGTGGCAGATTCAATAAGGGTTCTATTTTTCCTTTCAGCTACCCCATTTTGTTGAGGAGTTCTAGGAGCTGAGAAAGTGTGCCTGATCCCTTCACTCTGACAGAACTCTTGCATAAGAAGAGAATCAAACTCTGTCCCATGATCACTTCTGATCAGGGCAATGTGAGTATTGAACTCAGTCTGTATGCATTTGAGAAACTCTGTCAAACACTTAAAGTTATCAGACTTCTTCCTCAGAAAGAACACCCATGTGAATCTAGAGAAGTCATCTACAACTACTAAAGTGTAAGATTTCCCTCCTAAGCTTTGTACTGTAATGGGTCCAAAAAGATCCATGTGTAACAGATACAAAATCCTAGGTGAATCACTATTATTAAGTGACTTGAAACTATTTTTAGTTTGCTTGCCTAATTGACAAGCCCTGCAGAGTCCATCCTTCTTATAAGGGCCAGAAGGTAGTCCTCTAACAAGGTTATCCTTGGATAGCCTAGCAATGGTTCTAAGGTTCATATGTCCTAATCTCTTATGCCATAATACATTAGGTCTACTAACAGAGTTAAACAGACAAATATCTACTTCAGTTGAAAGAAAGTCCACTAAATAAATGTTACCTTTCCTTTTACCTGTCAAAACATTTGTGTTGTCCTCTGATTTGATCTTGCATAAGGATTTGCTGAAAGTCACCTGGTAGCCTTCATCACATAGCTGACTAATACTGATCAAGTTGTGCTTCAGTCCTTCCACATAGGCTACCTTCTTGAATGTGACTGTGCCAATCTGAACTGCACCATATCCTTTTGTCAGTCCAAAGTTTGAATCACCAAATATGACTTTGGGTCCAAACATGGATTTGAAGGATGTGAGGTTGTCCTTATTTCCTGTCATGTGCTTAGAGCACCCACTATCCAAATACCATTGCTAGTTTGATGTTGGATAGGTCTTCACCTGCACATAAAACAATTTACTTGTTTTTGACCCAGTTTACCTTGGGCCTAGGTTGATAACCTTTAAATTCAGAAATAAATGACATCCTTGGTTGACTCTTATAACCTTCAGGATGATATCTCCTTGGAGGTATTATCCATTCAGTATAAGGGTTAAGTCTGGATGAAGGACCCCTAGGATTTGAATTTGATTTACCCTTGAAGGAGTTTTCAAATCTCTGATCTCTGCTCGACGATCGTTGAGCTGCGTTCGACGATCTTGGGTCAGATAGTCGAGCTCCGTTCGACGATCGACTGTGGCAGAGTTCAGGGTTTAGAGATTGTCGACCTGAGTTCGATGATTTTTCCTAAGATTGTCGATCTGCATTCGAGGATCGTCTAGCTCCGTTCGACGATTTCTGTTGAACACTTGTTTTCTTGGGTAAGTCAGAATTTTTCCTAGCTACCTCTACAACTCCCTTCCATTTATCAGAAATAAACTGAATTGGGGTTGTTTGTGCTATAGGTTGGCTGGATGAAGCACCCAAGCCCAGTGTACTATTGAATCTAGAGTTCACTGTGCTTGTGATGTCCATTAGCTTGATGCTTCTCTCATTAAGGGATTCTTCAAGCTTTTTGGCCTCTGATAGCTCACTTTTCAGTGAAGCTATCTGCTCCCTACACCACTCCAACTCCTCAGAGAGTTTGAGGTTTTCTGATTTTAAGGTACTATGTTCAGATAATTGATTTCTGAGAGAAATAATTTTCTTCTCAGATTTTAATAGGTCTAAACATAGTGCTTTAAATTCATACTTAAAGTCCTCAGAATTTAAATCAAAAGAACTTATTACCTAGTCTTCTTCAAGTTGAGTCTCTGAGTTTGACTCTGAATCTTCTGCATCAGAATTGTGTTGTGAGGCATTGATAGCCATCATGCAGAATTCCTTTTCTTCAGCATCATCCTCATCATCACTTGAGCTGGAAGAAGTTTCAGATTCTTCTTCTGTCTCATTCCAAGATTCAACAACAAATCCCTTCCTTGTGTGTTTGTTCTTTCTTGAGGAGGGTTTGCCATTGCTATTCTTCTTGAAGTCCTTGTCTTTTCTTCTTTCTCTCTTATCCTTTCTGTCCTTGTTTTTATTCTCTGGACAGTCAGACACAATGTGGCCTGATTTCCTGCAACCAAAGCAAACAATTTCTTTATTATTTGATTTATCATACCTTGGCTTGTCATGTTCTTTGTATGATCTCTTCCTGAAGTCCTTTCTGGCCATCTTGTAAAATCTTTTGGCTAGTAGACTAAGCAACTCATCATTGCCTGTGACCTTGTCTTCAGGCTGATCTTTAGTGGCTTTGAAAGCTATTGTCTTTTCTTTTCTTGTGGCTGCTGAGGCAGCCTTCTGCTCTTCTTCTCTGTTCTTAATGAGCAGCTCATAAGACTTGAGCTTGGCTAAGAGAGCTTCTGTTGTAATCTCATTTAGACTTCTGGCACACTTGATTGGCCAGATCCTTGAGTCTCAAGTGCTTGGGAAGCACATTAGGATTTTATCATTTAGCTCAATCAATGAGATCTCTTTATCCAAAGTTTTCAGTTCATTGACTATCAGACTGAGTCTATTATACATGTCAACTACTGACTCAGCTTCTTCTTTCCTGAAATTCTCATATTGGGATATGAGGTGAGATCTTCTATCTTTTCTTTCATCAGCAGATCGTGAGACTATTTCAGATAACTTATCCCAGATTTCCTTTGCTGAGTTGCATTCAGCCACCTTTTGGAAAATGTCATCAGACATAGTCTGGGCTAAGATATTCATATCCTTTGCATCTGCTACTTTCCACTTCTTGATCTCTGCATCTGTTCCTGAGGGAGGTGGATCAACATTTGAGCTTGTGTTCTCTGGAGGTCTTGGACACACTGTCAACACAGAATTGAAGATGTACTCATCAATAGAATTCATGTAGAGTCTAATCCTTGCCTTCCAAAGTGCAAACTTGGATAGATTACACACTGGAGGTCTGGTGCTAGCATAATCTTTGTTTTGGGCCATGATTTGTGAATAAGTAATTTTAATAACAAAATCAAAATAAGCAGATCTAACTATAGGAATCTTTGGGTTCAGGTGTTAGCCTGTGCAACTACTGAGATGTGGTATTTTTAATCAACCTGCCTCTGATACCAATTGAAAGTGCAAGTTAGATCCGATATACTCTAGAGGGGGGGGGGTGAATAGAGTATGGTGCTTGCTAAAAACTTTTTACAATAGTTGTTGTAATCCTAAGTGAACAGGGAAGCAAATAATATAAAGTAATCTAAACTAGAAGCAACTATCTAATCACAGATTAAACACAAAGCAATCATAAAGCACAGCCAGAAA
Source organism: Platanthera guangdongensis (assembly GCA_039583875.1). Taxonomy (NCBI): domain Eukaryota; kingdom Viridiplantae; phylum Streptophyta; class Magnoliopsida; order Asparagales; family Orchidaceae; genus Platanthera; species Platanthera guangdongensis. The sequence continues at coordinate 148,270,709 of CM077150.1, forward strand.
ACAAAAGAAAAATATGCAACCAGATTACACAAGGAGCTATAGTGGTTCCCAAATCAACCTGGGTACATCCACTCTTCTACCACCCTAGGTAGGAATCCACTACAGGATGAGTTGATCAGGTGTCCTGGGCACCAATGAGCTTTTGATAAGGTGCTCAAAAACCAAACCAGATTTTTTGATCAGGTGTCTTGCCACAAATGAGCTTTTGATAAAGTGCTGAAAAACCAAACACAAACTTTTGAAGGGAGTTTGAAAAACCCTTTACAGCAGAGAGTGAGAGAGGGATGAGAAGATCTTCTCTGTCAACAGTCAGAGAGAAGATAATGGATGTTGTCAAAGCTCCCCCTGAGATCTGTAGTTGTTCAGGAAGTGAAGCTTTGCAGTAGGGTGATAGGCCTTCAAAAAATTGATCTCCAGCAAATGATGATTTCAGCAGCAACTAAAATGTGAGGTGTCTGGAGTCTTGAATGATGATGGCCTTGAACACTTTAATCAAAAGAGATCTGAAGATTTCAGATGGTTGATCTCTTTTGGTGATGGTGTTCTTTTATGAATTCTTTTAGACTGAGAATGTCTGCAACTCTCTCTCTTTCTCTTGTGTGATTGTTGTTGTGTGAACTGTTGTTTGCAGAGAGAGATTCTTGTTATTCTCTTTTTCTTCTATATCTTTGTTATATAGAATAATTCTATCTTTTATTCCATCTATCTGAATAGAAATGATTCATTGTCCAAGATAGCCGTTGGCCTGTCATTAATTACTTCCTTAATTGCTTTTGTCTTCTGGAGGAAAGTCCAATAAAACATTCCTTGAAAATTACTTGAAACTTGCTCCAGATTAAATGAAAACGGCTACAAGATCTCTGAATTAAATGCTGACAATAATTCCACAGCTGTCCAAATTTGAATCTTGAAGATCGTTGAACTCTTCAGAAAATCGTCGAACTGAGCTCCACTATCGTCGAACTGAGCTCAGAGATTTGGACTTATACAGAAATAGAGATCGTCGATCTAAGCTCCACTATCGTCGAACTGAGCTCAGAGATTTGGACTAAGACAGCAACAGAGATCGTCGATCTGAGCTCCACTATCGTCGAACTGAGCTCAGAGATTGAGAACCAAACTGAAGTCAAGATCGTCGATCTGAGCTCGAAGATCGTCGAATGGAATTCGACGACTTGTTGAAGTTGAGCTCAGAGAACGTCGAATGGAGTTCGACGATTCGTCGAAGTGAGCTCAACGATCGTCGAATGGAGTTCGACGATTCGTCGTACTGAGCTCGACGAAATGACTTGATCTTCTGAAACTGAAAATCCTGGTTTTGAGGGCAGCTTCCAAACCTAACTACTAACCCTTAGACTCAATTCTAATTGACCTTTAGATCTATACAATGAGGTCAAAACAGGTTTCCTAAGAGACATAGTGATCCTGACCCAAATCAGTAATAGGTTATTCCAACATAATTTATTCAGAGCTTATTTCCTATTGGAAAAATTGGGAGACACTGGATTTTAAGTTGAATAGTCATTTTGAATTTATCATAAATTTTGTAGAGCATTTGCTTGTACTAAATGGGTACTTCATTCTCAAACTTGAATTTTTGGATTACTAGAATAAATAAATAAAATATCTGATAATTTAGGAAAATTATGAATTTCTGGGTTTAGGCTAAAAATGTCATTATAGCCCTCCAATAATTATTATTGGGGTATGGGGTGATTATTTTGTGTATCTCACTTTATACACTTCATATAGCTTAGGTTGGTCTGTATTTAGTAAAATCGCAGAAATTGTGTTGGAGTAAGAATTGAGGTACACGAGTTGGGGTTATATGTTTGCTGATTTGAATGAATGAAAAAGAGTTCATCGTTGGAAGTTGGGATGAGCAAGGGGTTGGAATGGTTAGTGTCTGGTGGAGTTCGGGATCAGCGAAAGTTCTTCCTTCCCGTAGGGAGGAAGTGTCTAATGCACTAGGGTTAGATCCAGTAAATTAATTAAGGGTTGAGAAACCTGGTAGCAACTAGTAATAGTAAGTATCTTGCGAAAGGGAGCTTTGGGCGTTATCTCATCATAGTTCCTAGTGCCTTCGAGAGCCCTTCACGGGGTATACCTTGGGCAGTCTTGGGCTAACCTAAATAGTAGGTAAAACTAAAATACAAGAGTAAGTAGAAGTAATATAGGGATTCACTCACACTCCCCGGAGTTGTGGGAGTTAGGATAGGTCACTCGGGCAGTAGGCTCGGTGGGTTTGGAGATGGGTAAGTTGGCCCGATGCGCTTTGGATTGGTTACAGTTGGTGACGGACGGGTTGGTCCGACGAGCTTTGGCTCGGTGGTTTACATCAAGGTTGCATGTGCATAAAGTAAAGGTGGTGGGTCTTCGGTATTGGTGAGTCGATGCACCGACGCCAATACGTTGACTAGGCAAGTGTGGTTTAGCACTTGGCCAAGTAAAACCCGGTGCGCCAGCCGGCAAGAGTACGCACGAGCTCTGCTTAGTGCACCAGCATTAAGGCATACGATAGGTCTGACTGGTAGTGCAATTACCGGTTTACAGGTGGGCGAGTCCCAACCCATCGCTTCCGTTTGCCACTACGGAGGTATCCTGGGAGGTTCGACTCCAGAAAGAGGGAACTAAAGGTCTGTGTACACAGAGTCGAGTGGGTGTATTGCACTTGCATGTTCACAGCATAACATATTTGTATTTAATAGCATAACCATTGCATTCAACCCTGACACCTATTGTATAAAGTGGTATGGGACGCTTTATACAATAGGCCTTGCAAAACGACCCCTTAGTTTATAAGCTCGTGCGAGCGTGCTTATAAGTTAAGGTTTATTTCAGAAATCTTATATACATGCTTAATAGAAAACCGACACCCTATCATATAAACGGGTATGAGACTCTTTATACAATAGGAGCCCTGCAAAAGACCCCTCGGCTTATGTGTTTTCGCATAAGTTAAGGTTATTTTTCCTGCTTAATTTCTCGTGCTTTTATTACTGCCTTATATACTATTGAACTACTAGTTTAGTTCCGCCGCCATCTGATCATTTACTATTCTCCACCTTCTTGTCCTCTCCTTTCCTCCTCCCCGCTCGGTGCCTAGGTGCCATGGGCGAAGGGGCGGGGGATGATAGGATTTAGTCTTTTAGACTAATGGTTTTCGAACCACATAATTTTAGGGAACCGTGGAGCCCAGCATGGAGGAGCAGCCCTGGAGGTCGACGCGCTTGGAGATGGGGCAGTCTAGTACCGGAGTTCAGACGGCAGGGACTTTGAGTACTGATCCTTACTAGTTATATCAGTTGTGCTTCCGCGATGAGAGACTTGTAGTGAGGGCATTGATGTACTGGGAATGAGCCCAAGATTCTTAGTATTTTTGTTATATCTGTGGACACTCCCTTTGTGGAGATTATATTTACTATTTATGTGATTTCCTGTGAACTTGTCTTTTAATTATTTGTTACAGTTGTGATCGATTTGGCCGACAGGATCGGTATTTTGTAGTGATGACCTTTCCGACGTGGAGGTGTCACCTCAAAACGGCGGTTCTGGGCCTAAGACCCTGTGGTTTTAAAAGGAAAAAAAGGGGGTCTTACAAGTGGTATCAGAGCAGACCTCGATCAAAAAGTAGCAGTCCACAACCCCTGGGTCACCCCCGTACGAGTTTAGTTTGGGGACAAACTAAGCAGTGGAAGCAGTGGTGTGCCCATATGGGGGATCACATGTAAATTGTCCACCGTTAATTAGGTTTGAGTCGATTATTTACTATTGGCTTTGTCATGCTACCCTGTCCAGCAGACTCCCGCGGTTGCACCACCTCCTTCGGTTCCCACGCTGTTCCTACAGTCAGAGATGGAGCAGACTCTGACAGCTATCCTGGAGGCGTTTAGGGCACAATAGGTTCCGGCTCCCCAGCCTAACCAGGGGGCCAACTGGATGAGTATTTTCCGATGACTTTCTCCCCCATCCTACTTGGGGACAGAGTCGGTCGTTCAGACGAAGGAATGGTTTGGCATTATGTATGAGATGCTGATTGGGATTCGGTGCCCGTGGGAGGAGAGAGTGTCCTTGGTCGTCTCTTACCTGGAGTCCCATGCCAAGAGATGGTGGAAGAATTCACTGGACACGATGTTTGCCGACAGAGAGGTTGCTGAGATAGCTTGGGGGGAGTTCAGGGCCGCACTGCTGGAGCATTTCGTTCCGCAGTCGGCCAGAGACGAGCTGGAGGATAGATTTCTATAGTTGAGACAGGATGGCACGACAGTGGTGGAGTATCATCGGGAGTTCAACCATCTGGCCCGGTTTGCGGATTCTTAACAGTTGGATGAGGCATGTTACACCAAGAGGTTCTATAATGGCATGCGAGAGGATCTAAGGGAGGCTCTTTTGTTCGTGTCCGACGAACCTATACCACGGTTATTGGAGATGGCGAAAAGGATCGTGGCAGATTGGCATACCACCCGAGGCCGGAAGTGGCCAACTGAGGACCAGGGCCGGGGGGCCCAGAATGATCAGCAGCGGGGCAACGTCACGGATGGGAGAAGAGTAGAAGACCAGCCTCGGCAGGAGGCGAGACAGGAGCAGAGGGATCCAGTAGTGGTGGCCCCTCAACCACCCTAGATGTGGGAGGCACAGAGACCCGGGCGAATGTCATATCCCCTGCCAGAATGCTTCAATTGTCATCAGGTGGGACATATCCGGAGGAACTGCCCCAAGAGGGGGGCACCACCACCAGAACCACCGGCTACCCCACCAGCTCATTATTTTGGAGGCCGAGGACGTGGACGAGGTCTTGGATACCATGACAGAGACCACAGGCAAGAGAGGGAGCAGGTATATTCGTTGGATCTGACTCAACAACGGAACCCGGAGCAAGTGATCACAGGTATGCTAGTTAATTTTTAATCTTTTCTTTCCTAGATAATTAAAGCTATGAATATAGGACTGATGGGCTAGGGAAGAAAACCATTATTAGATTTCTAAGAATTTAAGTTAAACACCCAGGCATAGTCTTCATCAGCGGCAAGCCCGCCTATACACTATTCGATACGGGTGCTTCACACTCGTTCGTGTCGGAAGCTTCCTGGAAGGGCTGGAAGGCGTAGAGCGGTTCACCGGCCTAATGATGAGGATATGGCTACCTGACGGATTGTAGTTATTCACCACCGCCCACTGCAACATGGAGGCGGAGATCGGCGGGAAGATATTTGAAGCACTGGCGATGATCATGAAGATGCCATTCTTTGATTTGATCCTGGGAATGACATGGTTAAGCGGGAACCATGCTCAGATCGACTGCATGTCCAAGAGTAGTACTGTGAGGCATGGGGATTCCATCATCGTCATCGAAGGTATTAGATCTATTCCCCAGCCCTTACTGACATTCGTGCAGGCTGTCAAGTCCCACTTACAGGGGGAGGAAGTCTATGAAGTGTTGTACGGGATGGTCGAGGCTAAGGGTTCCATTGCGGATATTACGGTGGTGCGAGATTTTTCCGACGTATTTCCAAAGAAGCTGCCAGGGCTACCCCCATATCGAGAGCAGGATTTCCGGATACAGCTCGTGCCGGGGGATAAGCCAGCGTCTAGAGCCCCTTACCGTATGGCCCTGAAGGAGATGACAGAGTTTCAGAGCCAGCTCCAGGAACTGGTGGATGCCGGTTTTGTCCGGCCAAGCTCTTCACCAGGGCGATCCCTGGTATTATTTATCAAAAAGGACGGGACACTCAGATTGTGCATCGACTACCGGGCACTAAACCGACTGACAGTCCAGAACACCTATCCACTGCCAAGTATAGATGGGCATTTTGACCAGCTGGAGGGTGCGCATTTCTTTTCAAATCTGGATTTGAGGTCGGGCTATTATCAGCTACAGATCCAGGAGGAGGACATACCGAAGAATGCCTTCATTAGCAGATATGGGTTGTTCGAGTTTACTATGATGCCCTTCGGGCTCACGAATGAACCGTCGGCATTCATAAGCCTCATGAATCAGGTGTTCGAGGCATATCTGGATGTGTTTGTCATTGTATTTATTGGCGACATCCTCATCTACTTGAGGACAGAGGAGAAGCACACACGACATCTGATGCGGACCCTGGAGAGACTACGGGAGCACCAGCTCTATGCGAAGTTCAGCAAATGCCAGTTCTGGTTGAAGGAGGTGGCTTTCCTAGGCCATATCATCAGTGGTGTTGGGTTGGCGGTGGACCCGGCCAAGATTTAGGCAGTTCGGGATTGGCCGCAGCTGAAGTCGGCCTCAGATGTGTGTAGCTTCATAGGACTTGTCGGTTACTACCAGAAGTTCATGGAGGGATTTTCTCGTATTGCCCTTCCCCTCACATCCCTGACAAGGAAAGAAGTGCATTTTGTCTGGACCCCACGGTGCGAGGTGGCCTTTCAGGAGTTAAAGAATCGACTCACCTCAGCTCCTATACTAGCCCTTCCATTGGGGAAGGAAGGATTCCAGGTCTACACCGACGCTTCCTACCAGGCCAAGGGTGTGGTGCTGATGTAGAATGGTCACGTGATAGCATACGCTTCTCGGCAGCTGAGGAAGCATGAGCTGAACTACCCAGTTCATGACTTAGAGATAGGAGCAGTCATATTTGTGTTGAAAGTCTGGCGACACTATCTGTATGGTGTCCACTGCGACATTTACTCCGATCACAAGAACTTGAGGTATGTGGACACGCAGAAGGAGCTGAATATCAGGCAGAGGCGATGGGTGGAGTTTCTAGCAGATTACCAGTACGAGATGCACTACCATCCGGGAAAGGCGAATGTGATGGCAGATGCGCTGAGCCGAAAGGCCACAAACTTTGGAGCAGGAACGTAGTTGATGGCCTTGGATTTGGTCCAGATGTTCGAAAAGATGCAGATATCCTTTGTGTATGAGGATCATCCTGAGCTGTACCGAGAGTACCTAGCATTGTTGATTGCCCCAGATGACATTCGAGACCGAGTTAGAGATGGGCAGAGGCAGGATACCCAGCTTGAGCTGATATTCCGGGCCTTAGAAGCGCGGCCTGCTAGAGATTACTCACTGAGGGATGGGCTAGTGTGTTTCAGAGGATGGATATACATACCAGAGGGAGGCCAGGTCCGAGAGGATATCATGACGGAGGCTCATTGCAGTCGGTATTTAGTACATCCGGGTGTTATGAAGATGACTGCGGACCTGAAGAAGACCATATACTGGCCAGGCATGAAGAAGGATATCACCTACTTTGTGACCCACTCCGAGGCATGCCAGTTGGTGAAGGCAGAGTGCAGGAACACAGCAAGACTATTGCAACCACTCCTAGTGCCAGGGTGGAAGTTTGATGATGTTACGATGGACTTCATACATGGGCTTCCCCGATCGCGAACGGGAAACGATTCGATCTGGATGATCATCGACTGGCTGACAAAGGTAGCCAGATTTATTCCGATCAGGAAGGATGACTCGGTTGGTGTGATGGTTTGGAAGTACGTGGAACAGTTCATCTGTTATCATGGCATACCTAGTTCGATTGTATCAGATCGGGATGGACGGCTCACGTCCAGGGAGTGGAGATCAGTGCAGACATACTTGAGCACCAGGCTGACATTAAGTACATCATTTCATCCCCAGACTGATGGACAGACGGAACGCACCAATTGGACATTGGAAGATCTGCTGCGGCTTTGCATACTGGATTGCGGTGAGCCCTGGGAGAAGCTGTTGCCACTGATCGAGTTATCATATAATAACAGCTACCAGTCCAGCATAAGGATGGCCCCTTATGATTCCCTGTACGAACGAAGATGTAGGACTCCGCTGTCATGGATATAGGACGAGGATCCGAAGGCTTTGGGTTCGGAGTTTGTTGAAGACACCGAGGCTTAGGTGAGATTTATACGGGATAGGATGCTAGAGGCACAGAGCCGGCAGGCTAAGTATTATTACTCTCGGCATCGTCAAGTGGAGTTCTAGGTGCGGGACCAGGTATTCTTGAAAATCCGACCAATGCATGGGGTTTCACAGGTGCGCGGTCGGAAGAAGAAGCTCAACTCAAGATATATGGGGCCTTATAGGATCCGAGAGCGGATCGGTCCCTTGCCATACAGGCTGGAGCTGCCACCGGTGCTGGCAAGCCTGCACGACGTATTCCATGTATCCTTACTCTGGATGGCTCTACTATGCCTGATGCAGCAGATTACGGTCACGGATGGTCCAGTAGCCTCTAATCGATCAGTTAACCTAGAACCGGTCCGGATTGACGACAGCGGAATACGAGTCTTGCGTCGCAAGAAGGTTCCATTAGTCAAGGTCCGGTGGAGGAATCACGGGCGAGAGGAGCACACCTGGGAGCCCCAGGACTTGATGCAACAAAGGTACCCAGAGCTTTTCAGTCAGGTATTACTCACAACCTCTCGGGATGTTACAATTTTCCTTTCATATTTGAAACCCCGTAGGCCTAACTAGAATTTCGAAGACGAAATTTTTTTTGTTATATATTGGGATTTGTAACATCCCTCAAACAACTAGACCCCTAGGAGTGGTTTTGTCATGACTAGGTCATGACAAAAGCCCAGGAAGCCCAAGAAGGCCAAGTAGACCTAGGGATGTAGGTGAGACCACTTTGGTCTGCAAATAGTAGATTTATGAACCATAGTTAAGCTGATCATGGGGCTTCACCAAGACTTCAAGACCCCACCATGGCCTCACCAATCCATTGTAAAGTTCATCTGAACCTTAAGGGTCCATTGGAGTCGACTCAGGATGACCAAGTTGATCTAGGACTACTATAGGCTTAAATTGGGCAAGGTGCCCTTATTAAGGGCTGTGTGCCCTAGTTAAGCCCAACTAACCCTACCAGGGTCTTATTAGACCTAAAATGGGGTCAAGGGGTCACTAAGGACCCTTGGAGGACAGTCAAGGTGGTTAAGTTGACCAAAGTCAACTCTAGCCTTAAATGAGTCAAAGTGAACTATATTGGGTCAATTGACGATCCCCTAGTCAGGTGGACCCCATTTATACCCCCTAACCCTAAGGTGAGGTCCATGGGTCACCAAGGACCCACTTGGGTCAGCCCTAGTGGCTAAATTGACCAAGGTCAACCCTAACCTTAATTTGGGCAAAGTACCCTTCCTAAGGGCAGGTGGCCTCCAAAGTGTCAAGTCAACCCTACCCATCCCTACCTAGACCCTAGGGGAGCCCAATAGGTCACCCAAGACCCAATGATGCTAACAAAAAAGGTCAATTTGACCTAGGTGAACCCTAGTCAAGATTAAGTCAAACCTAGCTCAAATGGGCTAACCCAAGCTCAAGCCCTCCTTCCTTTTTGGGCTAGCCTTAATATCATGAATGAGTGGGCTGCAAATAGCTCTCCTGATTGACCAAGTCAACTTGGTGACTAGGAAAGAGGGTGGGCTCCATTCCATGTTAATGGAGGAGAGAGAAAGAAGAAGGAGGGGGAATGAAGGGGGCTCGGCCAAGGGGAGGCCAAAGGCCACCCTTAATGGTTGAATTCGACACCCATGAGGAAGGGGAGAAGTTTCCAGTCAATTCCCTGGCCACCAAGGCCTGGTTCAGCCCCCCTCCTCCATGGCCAAACCTAGACATTAATGGCTTTGATGGGCATTGATTATCGAGCCCCTCCCCTCCCCAATTGAGGCTTTAAACACCATCAGTGGGTCGAGAGAAAGATTTCCCAATCCCTACCTGAAGAAATCGAGCCCCCCCTCCACTGTGCAGTTGCAGAAACCGAGCGTCGCCACCTTCAGAAATGGATTTCTGGCGATCTTCTTGACTTCAGGCCGCCAGCAAGGTCCTCCTCCTCTCCTTACCTCATGGCTAGATCATAGCAATGTTTAGATCCAAGGTTTGAGCTCAATTGAGCCCGAACCAGTTCCTGGTTTTCATGGTTTCTGGCCGAGAATTTTCTTGGTAGAACCGCCGGAATAATCCCCTCCGGCAGCCAAGCCGCAGCCTGGCGACATCCACCACCTCAACGGAGGTGGTGGTGCCGGTGGCCGGCAGGGGAGGTGGCCGGATGGCCGGCGACAGTGGCTAGAAGATGCTCCAGCAAGATCCAATCCAGGACGTCGGCTGGAGGTGGAAGACGACTAGATGCCGTCCAAATTGTGTCAAGATTCGTGCTTAAATGATTTTCAAACTATAGGATTAAATAATGTATTTTAATGATTTCTGTCACACTATTTGTAATTAATGATTTTAATTTTAAAAAATACTTAGGCCTCTCTACTGAAAATATCACCAACATGGCATTTGTATCCCTAAGTATCTACTTTGATGCAAAATTGGTTTGAACCAATTTGGACCTATTGTTGGACTAGGGCACCCATTTTGGTGGGACCTATACCTAGGGCTATCCTGAAATTAATTACGGTGCTCACTCTTCATCCTTTGTCCAAATGACCTGAAATTTGGGCTATATCTGGGGCTTGTCCAAAAATGGGAATTTTTGGAGATATTTTGTCTATGGTTTTATCATTTATTTAAAAATACTAGGGTAATTCAATTAGGTTGTCTAATTACTTCCAAACCCTACCAAATTTTGGTGAGTGGTCCCTGGACTCATGATATGTCTCTGTGTAAATTTTTATCTCATTTGGATGTGTTTTCGATAGGGAATGAACTAACCCTAATTTTACCTTATTGAGGGGTCCTTAAGTAAAAAGTGCACCTTGAGGTTCAGTGGTCAAATCAGCTCAACAGAGGCTGATATTTTGAACACTGACTTAGCATGACCCTTAACACCCTCATAGGGATTATGTGGTGGTCTAGGGTAGCTTTGCCCTAGGGTCCAAACTCAAACCCTAAGGAGGGGCTTTTGAGTGTTGTGAAGGGAATGTGGTCAAATACCCTTGTGGGATCTTGGAACTTGGTAGAAATGATGCTAGGGTAGCCAAAGGCCTCCGACATGAATTTTAGAGGATTTGGAGATGGATAGACCTCACAAATCCCTAACCCTAGTTTAGGGCACAAACACCTTTTGTGTAGAATAAGCCACCAAAACTTACTAAAAAGGTGTGAACCTTAGGTAGCATGGACTCTATGCTAGATAGGACCTTTGGTGAATTTATTGGAATTTTATGAGATTTTTTTTTAGCACCCCCTTTGTTATGCATGATGTGGCCATAAATGGTATTTTATTTATTATGATCACACTATTCATTAAAGGCTTATGAAACTTGGGCAGGAGATGTTTTAAGTCAAAATGGTTGTTCCTGAATTTTGTTATAAATTTTAGTTGAAAAACTTTAGTATTTCCATCACAAGTATAAAAAAGGCAATTATGGTCAATAAATTATTTAGAGTTATTTACTTTTTGCAAAATTGTGAAATTGGGTTCTGATAATTTTAGGTCAATATCCGCTTATAGAAATTAATTCATGATTTTTAGATGATTATTTGCAATATATACTTTACAAACTCATAATTTTGGGGATTTGATGTATAATTTATTCAGAGCTTATTTACTGTTGGAAAAATTGGGAGACATTGGATTTTAAGTTGAATAGTCATTTTGAATTTATCATAAATTTTGTGGAGCATTTGCTTGTATTAAATCGGTACTTCATGCTCAAACTTGAATTTTTGGATTACTAGAATAAATAAATAAAATATCTGATAATTTAGGAAAATTATGAATTTCTCGGTTTAGGCTAAAAATGTCATTTTAGCCCTCAAATAAGTATTATAGGGGTAAGGGGTGATTATTTTGTGTACCTCACTTTATACACTTCATATAGCTTAGGTTGGTCTACATTTAGTAAAATCGCAGAAATTATGTTGGAGTAAGAATTGGGACACACGAGTTGGGGTTATATGTTTGCTGATTTGGATGAATGAAAAAGAGTTCGTCGTTGGAAGTTGGGATGAGTAAGGGGTTGGAATGGCTAGTGACCGGTGGTATTCGGGATCGACGAAAGATCGTCCTTTCCGTAGGGAGGAAGTGTCTAATGCACTAGGGTTAGATCCAGTAAATTAATTAAGGGTTGGGAAACCTAGTAGAAACCAATAATAGTAAGTGCCTTGCGAAAGGGAGCTTTGGGCATTATCCCATCGTAGTTCCTAGTTCCTTCGAGAGCCCTTCACGGGGTATACCTTGGGCAGTCCTGGGCTAACCTAAATAGTAGGTAAAACTGAAATGCAAGAGTAAGTAGAAGTAATCTAGGGTTGCACTCACACTCCCCGGAGTTGTGGGAGTTAGGTTAGGTCACTCGGGCAGTAGGATCGGTGGGTTTGGAGATGGGTAAGTTGGCCCGATGGGCTTTGGCTCAGTTGTAGTTGGTGACGGATGGGTTGGTCCGGCGAGCTTTTGCTCGGTGGTTTACATCAAGGTTGCATGTGCATTAAGTAAAGGTGGTGGGTCTTCGGTATGGTGAGTCGATGCACCGACGCCAATACGTTGACTCGGCAAGTGTGGTTTAACACTTGGCCAAGTAAAGCCTGGTGCGCCAGCCAGCAAGAGTACACAGGAGCTCCGCTTAGTGCACCAGCGTTGAGGCATAGATAGGTATGACTGGTAGTGTAATTACCTGTTTAGAGGTGGGAGAGGCCCAACCCACCGCTTCCTTTTGCCACTGCGGAGGTATCCTGGGAGGTTCGGCTCCAGAAAGGGGGAACTAAAGGTCTGTGTACACAGAGTCGAGTGTGTGTGTTGCACTTATATGTTCACAGCATGACATATTTGTATTTCATAGCATAACCTTTGCATTCAACCATGACACCTATTGAATAAAGTGGTATGGGACACTTTATACAATAGGCCTTGCAAAACGACTCCTTGGTTTATAAGCTCGTGCGAGGGTGCTTATAAGTTAAGGTTTATTTCAGAAATCTTATATGCATGATTAATAGAAAACCGACATCCTATCGTATAAACAGGTATGGGACTCTTTATACGATAGGAGCCCTGCAAAAGACCCCTCGACTTATGTGTTTTCTCATAAGTTAAGGTTATTTCTCCTGCTTAATTTCTCATGCTTTTATTTCTGCCTTATATACTATTGGGCTGCTAGTTTAGTTCCACTGCCGTCTGATCATTTGCTATTCTCCACCTTCTTGTCCTCTCCTTTCCTCCTCCCCGCTCGGTGCCTAGGTTCCATGGGGGAAGAGGAGGGGGATGATAGAACTTAGTCTTTTAGACTAACGATTTTCGAACCACATCATTTTAGGGAACCATGGAGCCCAGCATGGAGGAGCAGCCCCGGAGGTCGACGTGCTTGGAGATGGGGCAGTCTAGTACCTAAGTTCAGATGGCAGGGACTGTGAGTCTTGATCCTTACTAGTTATATCAGTTGTGCTTCCGCGATAAGAGACTTGTAGTGAGGGCATTGATGTACTGGGCATGAGCCCAAGATTCTTAGTATTTTTGTTATATATGTGGACACTCCCTTTGTGGAGATTATATTTACTATTTATGTGATTTCCTGTGGACTTGTCTTTTAAATATTTGCTACAGTTGTGATCGATTTGGCTGGTAGGATCGGTGCTTTGTAGTGATGACCTTTCCGTACGTGGAGGTGTCACCGCAAAACGGCAGTTCTGGGCCTAAGACCCCGTGGTTTTAAAAAGGAAAAAAGGGGGTCTTACAAGTGGTATCAGAGCAGACCTCGATAACAAAGTAGCAGTCCACAACCCCTGGGTCACCCCCGCACGAGTTTAGTTTTAGGACAAACTAAGCAGCAGAAGCAGTGGTGTGCCCATATGGGGGATGACATGTAAATTGTCCACCGTTAATTAGGTTTGAGTCGATTATTTACTGTTGGCTTTGTCATGCAGCCCCCAGCACAGCCTACACCATAGGGAGGAGTCCAGCGGACTCCCGAGGTTGCACCACCTCCTCTGGTTCCCACTCCATTCCTACAATCAGAGATGGGGCAGACTCTGACAGCTATCCTTGAGGCATTTATGGCACAATAGGTTCCGGCTATGATGTCGAACCCGGGGGCCAACTGGTTGAGTATTTTCTGAGGACTTTCTCCCCCATCCTACTTGGGGACAGAGTCGGCCGTTAGGACGGATGAATGGTTGGACATTATGTATGAGATGCTGACTGGGATCCGGTGCCCGTGGGAGGAGAGAGTGTCCTTGTCACATCCCGCATTTTCTCATTTATATAATGAATCAGAGCACGAGAAAACAACGAGCTGTGATGCCACGTCAAGCAGGGGATAACTGCTGACGCTCAGGCAACACTCTAATCCTTCAAATCATAAGTTAAAATGAATAGAAAACTGATTTTTAAATTAATTGGCCGTATCCCTCGGCTCAGTGGATCAGATAGTCCACGGTTTGAAAACTATTTTTATACGTAGCGGAAAAATACTTCATTTATGCTAAACATCCTAAAAGAGCGCATAAGCGTCCTAAGAGGACAACTTACACTATGCAAGACCCTAGATTTCAATTTATAATATTTATAAGGAAAACCATCTTTTTACGCATTTGGAAAATAGAGATTGAGCTTTTATAAAACATGCTGATCATGCAATACATATATTAGTTCTGTTATAGGGTTTAAAGTAACTAGCAACCTAGCATAAAACATTCCCAGAGAGCAAGTGAAACTACCACAAAACAGGTAAACTAGCAGCTAAGCAAATACTTAATATCACAAAGGAAAATCACCAACGAGCGTCAACAACCTGACACGAACTCGCTGGTGAGCATGTATGTCTGTACTACTACTAGGCTAAAGAACTACCTCGACAAGCGAGGAAAACACTGCCAAAGCGCAGTCCACAGAGAAACTCCTGAAACTAGCCGCACAGCCGGCTACAGACCTGAACCTGAGGCATTCAAAAGAAGAACACTTCAGCAAGAAATAATGAAATAAGTGGCAAAGAAGCATCAGATAATAATTGAAAAGAACAGTAAGGTAAAGGGTTACCAACCCTGCAAGAGACTATGCTGAAAGTCTCAGCTAAAGAATCCAAAAGAGGACAAAAAAAATGCAAGAGTAATAATCAGTAAAGTGAGAGAAATGCAACAAGTACAGAAACGTACCAAACTCCGCTCAAGCCTGCAGAGACAGAAGGAAACCAATATGCATCAAATGAACAGTAAGAAGGAACTAACAGTCCTAAACTTGTAAATCATTAGCACTGGCACAAATCCCAAACCTGTGTCGGAGACTAAGAACAGTCACAACCGAACAACCAGGTCCAGGTGTCTCAAGAGTACTAAAGGGGCCGCCACAGGGTCCACACACATAGAGTTCCAACCTCTTACAGGAACCCAAAATGTCCAAAGGAGGGAATGGTGGTGGCCACGGCTCAAACTCCCCTGGTACCATACTCCTTCAGAAACCCAGCTACCACATGCTAAGGATCCACGATTCGGCACCAAAACTAGCCGACAACACCACTTAAAACTACCAAGTTCTACAACCAAAACCCGCCGAATTATTTCCCCCTACCCGCCGATTTATTTTCCCCTACCCGCCGAGTTATTTCCCCCTACCCGCCGAGTTATTTCCCCCTACCCGCCGAGTACAACTAAAAAAATAAAACCGATAACTTCCTAGTTTGGGCCGACTACAAGCCCTAAACTAGGAACATTCCAATTTCACCTATTCTACGACAAGGAGAAAAGAATAATACAACAAAAATGCAACTCATGGAGGCACGCAAGAGGGGAGAAATCCACTTGCCTCAAATCGACCTTGAAAACGTCACCCAAAATACTCCACCACGTAGATCCGTCCAAGAGGGGACACGCGGAGACGAGATCTACGAAAAAACGGACAACCGGGGTTAGGGCCGAAAAAATCTATGGCGAAACGATCACCGAAACGGGAAAAACTTACCGCGATCTCGAAGCTCTCGCCGAGAGCTTTCCAACGCCGCGATCGGATCGAAATTCCGTCCACCGGATCGGCGGTGGCGGCCGCCGGAAGATTCGCGAACGGATCCGCACTCGTCAAAAAAAGTATCGCACAGGGGGGGGGGGGGGCTGCTGTTCGGGGAAGAAGGAAGAGATTTTCTTCTTAACTTATATATATATATATATATATATATATATAATAATAATAATAATATTATATTTATTATTAATATAATCTAACATTTACTATAAAAAAAATAATCACCGATCGGTGAGAATGATTCTCACCGATTCGGTGAGAATCGGTGAGAATCATTCTCACCGATTCTCTACTATTGTATAAATATATATATATTTTTTATATATATAAATTCTTTATATAAAAATATATATATATAATAATATATATAATTATTATAACATGATATTCTTAATGGTTACGGAGGGTCAAACACGCGCCGAATCGAACGAAATTCGCACCGTAGGCGAATGATGACGCTACGAATCCAACGGCGAAGTCGAAATCGAATTCCGACGCACCGTTTTCGAGATAATAATTTCTAAAGTTAACGGCGTACGCGAAAACATACAAACTTCAATCGCGCGCCGAGGCTCCAAAAATGCTCGGAACGCGACGAAACTTGACGAGCAAGTCTAAAATTAGCCGATATAATTTCCTAATATAAAATTTTCCACTCCCGACGCAAAACCCAAAATCTGGCCGGTCAAACCTAACGAACGCAAAACGCGCTAACGACAAAGTCAGTAACAAAATCCGACGAACAGAACGCGGGCAAAATTCTCCCGAAGCCAAAACACAAGCATTCCCCAAGAGGCTCCACCGAGTCACCAAACAGACTCCGGCTCGCTAGGGAATCTTGCTACCAGGCATCACCAAGCCACGCAGGGAACCTAAAGAGCTAAAAGCACGCTGTAACAACGTCACACGACCAACACGCGCTAACAAAACGCTCTGACGTCAAAATACGCCAAATAAGAAATTAAATAAATCACTGGAAAATCAGGGGCGTTACAGTCACTCCCCCTAAAAGAAAGTTTCGTCCCGAAACTTTACGCATAAAACAATTCTACCAAAGAGGAAAAGAAAATAACCAAGGGTTATCGAATGCTTACCGAGCACAACTAGGAGAACAAATGAGGATGTGCCTCCCTCATAGCTGACTCCAACTCCCAAGTCGCGCTCTCCACGTCTTGGTTTTTCCACAGAATCTTTACCATCGGTATTGTCTTTTTCCGCAACACTCGATCTTGCACATCCAAAACACGGATAGGAACTTCCACGTAGGAAAGGTTAGGCTCCAACTGGGGCACTGCATCCAGCACTTGTCTGTCACTTAGCACACACCTCCGCAGTTGGCTCACGTGAAAAACATCGTGCACGCCAGGAAAATTTGCGGGCAATTTCAACTTGTAGGCTGACACACCAATCCGCTCCACAATTTCAAATGGTCCTACATACCTTGGGTCCAACTTATGGTTCTTACCGAACCTCTTCACTCCAACCATCGGGGAAACCTTAAGGAATACCATGTCCCCCACAGAAAATTCCAAAACGGACCTACGCCGATTGGCGTTCTTCTTGTATCGCTCTTGGGCTATCCGAAGCTTCTCTCGAATAAGCTTTACAGAGACTTCCATTTCTTCTAAGGCATCTGGACCTAACATCGGCCTCTCACCAACCTCAGCCCAAAATAGAGGAGTTCTACATCGTCTTCCATATAGCGCTTCGAACGGAGCCATTTGCAGACTCTCTTGATAACTGTTATTGTATGCGAACTCCATCAACCTCAAGCGTTCATCCCACGCTCCTCCGTGGTCTAATATATAACAACGGATCATATCTTCCACAATCTGATTAACACGCTCCGTTTGACCATTGGTCTGTGTATGATATGCGGTAGAATATCTCAAGTCAGTTCCCAATCCTTCTTGAAGGCTCTTCCAGAAACGAGACGTAAACCTGGAGTCTCGATCTGATACTATACTTACGGGTACTCCATGTAACCTGATAACTTCATTCAAATATAGCTCCGCTATCTTTTTCATCGAGTAACCAATCTGAAAGGGTACGAAGTGCGCACACTTTGTTAATCTATCAACAATCACCCAAACAGAGTCATGCCCTCGGGGAGATCTCGGCAAACCAGTAATGAAATCCATTGAGATACTCTCCCACTTCCAAGTTGGAATCTCTAAAGGCGCCAACTTTCCACCAGGCCTTCCATGATCAGCCTTAACTCTTTTGCACGTAAAACATTCTGACACAAACCTTGCGATGTCACCCTTCATCCCAATCCACCAGGCAATCTGTTTCGAGTCCTTATACATTTTTGTAGACCCTGGATGGTAGGCCACACTTGAACCGTGTGCCTCAATGCATAACTTATCTCGAATATCTCGAAAATTGGGGATGCAAAATCTACCGCGGTACTTTAGAGTACCCGCGTCATCGATCGAAAAGTCAGGCAGCTCCCCCTTCTCAGTTCTATTATGAAGGTGCAGTAGATCAGGATCGTCCTTTTGATGAAGCCTCGTAAGAGAAATCCATGAAGGCTCAGACACTTCCAAACTTCTTGGCGAGTCACATCTACCAACTGAAATATCCATTAAAAGGAACTCTTCTACTAACAACTCAGTGGAGAGATTGAAGATTTTCCCTGTCTTCCTGTTTAAGGCGTCGGCTACCACGTTAGCCTTACCCGGATGGTACAGGATCTCCACTTCATAATCAGCCACATACTCTAACCATCTGCGCTGGCGCAAGTTCAACTCCTTTTGAGTGAAGACGTACTTCAAACTCTTATGATCTGTATAAATCTTGCGCTGCGCGCCATACAACAAGTGTCTCCATAATTTCAATGCATAAATAACTGCTGCGAATTCCAAGTCATCCGTAGGGTAGTTCCTTTCATGAGTCTTAAGTTATCTTGACCCATACGCAATCACTTTTCCTTCTTGCATCAGCACACAACCAAGACCCACGTGGGATGCGTCCACGTAAACGGCATAGTCTAATCCTTCCGTAGGCAATGTCAAAATCGGAGCGGTGCACAGTCTATTCTTTAGCTCTTGGAACGCTTCTTCGCACTTATCGCTCCACACAAATGCTGCATTCTTCTGCGTCAATTTGGTCAATGGCGCAGATAACGTAGAGAAACCCTCTACAAATCTTCTATAGTAGCCAGCCAACCCTAGGAAGCTTCTTATTTCTTTGGGTGTGGCAGGCCTCGTCCATTCCATAACTGCGGCTATCTTTTCTGGGTCGACAGAGATTCCGTCCTTGTTAACCACATGACCCAGGAAAGAAACCTGAGGCAACCAGAACTCGCATTTACTTAGCTTGGCGAACAACTTATGGTCCCTCAAGGCAGATAAAACTAGACGCAAATGTTGGTCATGCTCCTCAACATTGTGTGAATACACCAACACATCGTCTATAAATACGACCACAAACTTGTCCAGAAAGTCCTTGAAGACCCTGTTCATCATGTCCATGAAAGCAGAAGGTGCGTTGGTCAAACCGAACGACATCACCAAAAATTCAAAATGACCATGTCTGGAACGGAAGGCAGTCCGCGGGATATCTGATTCACGGATCCATAACTGGTGGTAGCCCGAACGAAGGTCAATCTTAGAGAACACGGCGCTGCCTCGCAGTTGATCAAACAAATCATCTATCCTTGGCAACGGATACCTATTCTTGATCGTTACCTTATTTAGTTCTCTATAATCGATGCACAACCTCATCGATCCATCCTTTTTCTTGACGAACAAAACGGGAGCACCCCAAGGCGAAGAACTCGGCCTTATAAATCCGTTCTCAAGCAACTCGTCTAACTGGATACGCAACTCCCCCAGTTCGCGTGGGGCCATCCGGTAAGGCGCCTTGGCAATAGGACGCGTACCCGACTCCAAATCTATAACAAACTCCACGTCTCGATCAGGCGGGAGACCAGGAAGATTAGCTGGAAAGACATCAGGATAATCACGAACCACCGGGATCTCCTCCAAACACGGCAAACTAACCTTGGTTTCTAAAACCGAAACCAAACAAGCAAAACATCCGGAATCTACAAGCTTCCGAGCACATACCGCCGATATAGTCGGAGAATCCTGGCGCGGATAACCGTAAACACTCCCGGGCTGACCGTTGTCCATCCTGAAGTCCAAGCGTTTACCCTTGCATTGGATCACAGCATCATATCTGGACAACCAGTCCATGCCTAGGATCACATCGAAGTCTTCCAGATCTAACAGCTTCAAATCAGCAAATGCGAGGAAATCGCCTAACAAAATTGGACAACTCTGAATACCCTGGTCCGAAACTACAGATTCGCCTGAAGGAAACTTGACACAGAACGCATCACCAACACGATCGAGATCCAACCGGTAACGCTCTACGAAGGCCTTAGCCACGAATGAGTGGGTAGCGCCGGAATCGAACAGAACACGCGCCCAGCGGTTCTTTACCTTAAATCGTCCTGATATCACTTGCGTGGACGTCTGAGCTTCGTCCATAGAGACCACGTTCAACTTTCCTTTCCCCTTGTCCACTCGCTGCGGCGGCGGCAAGGCCTGAAGAGGAACTGGCTGCAGAGTAAGCTGAGCTTGCGGGCACTGATACTTGAGATGACCCACTTGACCGCACAAGAAACAACTTCTAGTCTTCTTCCAGCAATGGGCATCATCGTGCCCCGGCTTCTTGCATACCGAACAAAGCAAATCCTTCTTTTGGACACCTTGGATCGCATGAATCTGCTCTTTCCTTTGAGCTCCTAACCTTTGATAACATCTTTCCAATGGATGGCCCGGTCGGCCACAGAAACTGCATACCTCCTTGTTTCTCTTCCTCGGAGCAGCGTCAGGGACCTGAGCACTCTTACCCTCATCAGATTTTCTTTTATCCTTCCTCAGTTGTTGACCTCGATTCTTGGCATTATCAATTGCCTCTACCTTTAAGGCAGCTTCCACCATACCAGCATAACTTGAGGTCGCATAGGCACTTGCTAATTGCTGGACGTCACTCCTTAGCCCAGCCAGAAATCGCTTGCTTCTATTTTCATCGGAACTCACCAAGTCTGGGGCAAATCGGCTTAGCTTACTAAACTCGATTTCGTACTCACTAACTGTGAGCTGCCTCTGCTTTAAGTGCAGGAAATCATTCATCAGACGGTTCCTCTCGACCGATGGCAGAAACTTGCTCAGAAGTAGCTCCTTAAAGGACTCCCAGGAACACCCGTCCTTCAGACCTTCTTTCTCCCTCAGCCACCAGCCCTTTGCCAACCCTTTGAGCTGATACGCGGCTAACATCACTTTCTGATCATCAGTGATCCCGGAGTATGAGAACATCTCCTCGATTGATATCATCCAATCGTCTAAGACCATGAAATCTGCCTTGCCATCATACGTCGGAGGCCTAAGTCGCTGAAACTGAGAAATAAAGGTCATCTCTGGTGGAACCACGACCGGAGGCACCAGAGGAGCGGGGGGAACAGGGGCAGCTTGACCCACCACAGGGTCCTGAACTCTCGGAATCTGCCCTGCCACGACTGCTAACAAGGACTGGACCTGAGACTGCAAATCCCCTACTTGCTTTGACAAGGCTTCATTGCTTTGTCTCAGACCTTCTATCACTGCGCTGCTCTGCGCACCTGATGATTCTCCATCCGACTGGGGAGTCAACCTTGTCGAAGGACGCCTCGACATTCTAATGGAACAACAAAACACTAATTAGACACCTAGCCCACCCACTAGAACCAAACAACATAGTATAAACAATACATACTTAAGTACTTGCTCATGCTGCTAACTTGCTCTGGGATTTTTGTAATGATGATATGCTTATCCTATGATGATTCACCATCATCACACTAACTCTTGTGCCTAGATCGGGAATGCATGAATTTATATTCTTTTTGACTCAAAATTATGTGTGTACACATGTCATCCTGCAAATCATTAGCTTGGCACGTTGTGCTTATGCAATGTTATGCTATGCATTATTGTGCTATGCATTCTAAAAAGGCCCTAATGCATGTTATGAGCGGCGTATACATGAAAATGTTATGCATCCCATACTACATAACATTTCCATGCAACGAAAAGGAAAACGTGCTAGCCGCATTCATGTGGTGAGGTTATGCATCCCATACTACATAACCCTCACATGTTGCCTCCTATGGTGGATCCATATACAAACACATATTATGCATCCCATACTACATAATATGCCACGTATACTTCTTGTCATGTTATGAGTGTAGTGTTCGTGCTTCAGCCAAGACGTGCTGATGACATATCGGTGTGTGTATGATATGACTCTAAACACCTAACACTTACAGGGACAGGTTGCCCGACCATTTGTCAAGCAACCTCCCTCTGATACCAACTGTCACATCCCGCATTTTCTCATTTATATAATGAATCAGAGCACGAGAAAACAACGAGCTGTGATGCCACGTCAAGCAGGGGATAACTGCTGACGCTCAGGCAACACTCTAATCCTTCAAATCATAAGTTAAAATGAATAGAAAACTGATTTTTAAATTAATTGCCCGTATCCCTCGGCTCAGTGGATCAGATAGTCCACGGTTTGAAAACTATTTTTATACGTAGCGGAAAAATACTTCATTTATGCTAAACATCCTAAAAGAGCGCATAAGCGTCCTAAGAGGACAACTTACACTATGTAAGACCCTAGATTTCAATTTATAATATTTATAAGGAAAACCATCTTTTTACGCATTTGGAAAATAGAGATTGAGCTTTTATAAAACATGTTGATCATGCAATACATATAGTAGTTCTATTATAGGGTTTAAAGTAACTAGCAACCTAGCATAAAACATTCCCAGAGAGCAAGTGAAACTACCACAAAACAGGTAAACTAGCAGCTAAGCAAATACTTAATATCACAAAGGAAAATCACCAACGAGCGTCAACAACCGGACACGAACTCGCTGGTGAGCATGTATGTCTGTACTACTACAAGGCTAAAGAACTACCTCGACAAGCGAGGAAAACACTACCAAAGCGCAGTCCACAGAGAAACTCCTGAAACTAGCCGCACAGCCGGCTACAGACCTGAACCTGAGGCATTCAAAAGAAGAACACCTCAGCAAGAAATAATGAAACAAGTGGCAAAGAAGCATCAGATAATAATTGAAAAGAACAGTAAGGTAAAGGGTTACCAACCCTGCAAGAGACTATGCTGAAAGTCTCAGCTAAAGAATCCAAAAGAGGACAAAAAAATGCAAAAGTAATAATCAGTAAAGTGAGAGAAATGCAACAAGTACAGAAACGTACCAAACTCCGCTCAAGCCTGCAGAGACAGAAGGAAACCAATATGCATCAAATGAACAGTAAGAAGGAACTAACAGTCCTAAACTTGTAAATCATTAGCACTGGCACAAATCCCAAACCTGTGTCGGAGACTAAGAACAGTCACAACCGAACAACCAGGTCCAGGTGTCTCAAAAGTACTAAAGGGGCCGCCACAGGGTCCACACACATAGAGTTCCAACCTCTTACAGGAACCCAAAATGTCCAAAGGAGGGAATGGTGGTGGCCACGGCTCAAACTCCCCTGGTACCATACTCCTTCAGAAACCCAGCTACCACATGCTAAGGATCCACGATTCGGCACCAAAACTAGCCGACAACACCACTTAAAACTACCAAGTTCTACAACCAAAACCCGACGAATTATTTCCCCCTACCTGCCGATTTATTTTCCCCTACCCGCCGAGTTATTTCCCCCTACCCGCCGAGTTATTTCCCCCTACCCGCCGAGTACAACTAAAAAAATAAAACCGATAACTTCCTAGTTTGGGCCGACTACAAGCCCTAAACTAGGAACATTCCAATTTCACCTATTCTACGACAAGGAGAAAAGAATAATACAACAAAAATGCAACTCATGGAGGCACGCAAGAGGGGAGAAATCCACTTGCCTCAAATCGACCTTGAAAACGTCACCCAAAATACTCCACCACGTAGATCCGTCCAAGAGGGGACACGCGGAGACGAGATCTACGAAAAAATGGACAACCGGGGTTAGGGCCGAAAAAATCTATGGCGAAACGATCACCGAAACGGGAAAAACTTACCGCGATCTCGAAGCTCTCGCCGAGAGCTTTCCAACGCCGCGATCGGATCGAAATTCCGTCCACCGGATCGGCGGTGGCGGCCGCCGGAAGATTCGCGAACGGATCCGCACTCGTCAAAAAAAGTATCGCACAGGGTGGGGGGGCTGCTGTTCGGGGAAGAAGGAAGAGATTTTCTTCTTAACTTATATATATATATATATAATTAATAATAATAATAATATTATATTTATTATTAATATAATCTAACATTTACTATAAAAAAAATAATCACCGATCGGTGAGAATGATTCTCACCGATTCGGTGAGAATCGGTGAGAATCATTCTCACCGATTCTCTACTATTGTATAAATATATATATATATATTTTTTTATATATAAATTCTTTATATAAAAAAATATATATATAATAATATATATAATTATTATAACATGATATTTTTATATGGTTACGGAGGGTCAAACGCGCGCCGAATCGAACGAAATTCGCACCGTAGGCGAATGACGACGCTACGAATCCAACGGCGAAGTCGAAATCGAATTCCGACGCACCGTTTTCGAGATAATAATTTCTAAAGTTAACGGCGTACGCGAAAACATACAAACTTCAATCGCGCGCCGAGGCTCCAAAAATGCTCGGAACGCGACGAAACTTGACGAGCAAGTCTAAAATTAGCCGATATAATTTCCTAATATAAAATTTTCCACTCCCGACGCAAAACCCAAAATCTGGCCGGTCAAACCTAACGAACGCAAAACGCGCTAACGACAAAGTCAGTAACAAAATCCGACGAACAGAACGCGGGCAAAATTCTCCCGAAGCCAAAACACAAGCATTCCCCAAGAGGCTCCACCGAGTCACCAAACAGACTCCGGCTCGCTAGGGAATCTTGCTACCAGGCATCACCAAGCCACGCAGGGAACCTAAAGAGCTAAAAGCATGCTCTAACAACGTCACACGACCAACACGCGCTAACAAAACGCTCTGACGTCAAAATACGTCAAATAAGAAATTAAATAAATCACTGGAAAATCGGGGGCGTTACAGTGCTTGGTCATCTATTGCCTGGAGTCCCATGCCAAGAGATGGTGGATGACTTCGCTAGACATGACATTTGCCGACAGAGAGGTTGCTGAGATAGCTTGGGGGGAGTTCAGGGCCGCACTGCTGGAGAATTTCGTTCCGCAGTCAGCTAGAGACGAGCTGGAGGATAGATTTATACAATTGAGACATTGTAGAAAGACAGTGGTGGAGTATCATTGGGTGTTCAACCATCTGGCCCGGTTTGTGGATTCTTACCAGTTGGATGAGACAGGTTACACCAACAGGTTCTATAAGGGCCTGTGAGAGGATCTAAGGGAGGCTCTATTGTTCGTGTCCGACAGACCTATACTACGGATATTGGAGATGGCAAAAAGCATCGAGGCAGATTGGCATACCACCCAAGGCCGGAAGCGGCCAGCTAAGGACCAGGGCCGGGGGGCCCGAAATGATTAGCGACGGGGCCGCGTCACGGATGGGAGAAGAGTAGAAGACCAGCCTCGACAGGAGGCGAGACAGGAGCAGAGGGAACCAGTAGTGGTGGCCCCTCAGCCACCCCAGATGCGGGAGGCACATAGACCCGGGGGATTGACATATCCCCCGCCAGAATGCTTCAATTGTCATCAGGTGGGGCACATCCGGAGGAACTGCCCCATAAGGGGGGCACCACCACCAGCACCACCGGTTGCCCCGCCAGCTCAGTATTTTGGAGGTCGAGGACGTGGACAAGGTCATGGATACCATGGCAGAGACCACAGGCAGGAGAGGGAGCAGGTATATGCATTGGATCTGACTTAACAACGAAACCCGGAGCAAGTGATCACAGGTGTGCCAGTTAATTTTCAATATATTCTTTCCTAGATAATTAAAGCTATGAATATAGAACTGATAGACTAGGGAAGAAAACCATAATTAGATTTCTAAGAATTTAAGTTAAACACGCAGACATAGTCTTCATCAGCGGCAAGCCCGCCTATACACAGTTCGATACGGGTTATTCACATTTGTTTGTGTCGGAAGCCTTCCTTGAAGGGCTAGAATGGGTGGAGTGGTTCATTGGCCTGATGATGAGTATACGGCTACCTCACGGATCGGAGTTATTCACCACCGCCCACTGCAACATGGAGGTGGAGATCGGTGGGAAGATATTTAAAGCACCAGCGACGATCATGAAGATGTCATTCTTTGATTTGATCCTGAGAATGACATGGTTCCGCTGGAACCATGCTCAGATCGACTGCATGTCCAAGAGGATTACTGTGAGGCATGGGGATTCCTTCATCGTCATCAAAGGTATTAGGTCTATTCCCCCTCTTTTGCTGACATCCGTGCAGGCCGTCAAGGCCCACTTACAGGGGGAGGAAGTCTATGAAGTGTTGTACGAGATGGCTGATGCTAAGGGTTCCATCTCAGATATTCCGGTGGTAAGAGATTTTGCCGACATATTTCCAGAGAAGCTGCCAGGGCTACCCCCGCACCGAGAGTAGGATTTCCGGATACAGCTGGTGTCGGGGGCTAAGCCAGCCTCTAGAGCCCCTTACCGCATGGCCCCGAAGTAGCTAACAGAGTTTCGTAGCCAGCTCCAGGAACTGGTGGAAGCCAGTTTTGTCCGGCCAAGCTCTTCACCATGGGGAGCCCCGGAGTTATTTATCAAAAAGAAGGACGGGACACTCAGATTATGCATCGACTATCGGGCACTGAACCGACTGACAGTCTGGAACACCTATCCACTGCCAAGGATAAATAAGCTGTTTGACCAGCTGGAGGGCGCGCATTTCTTTTCAACGCTGGATTTGAGGTCGGGCTACTATCAGCTGCGGATCCAGGACAAGGACATACCGAAGACTGCCTTCAGTAGCAGATATGGGCTGTTCGAGTTTACTATGATGCCTTTCGGGCTCACGAATGCACCGTCAGCATTCATGAGCCTCATGAATCGGGTGTTCGAGGCATATCTGGATGTGTTCGTCATTATATTTATTGACGACATTCTCATCTACTCGAGTACAGAGGAGGAGCACACACGACATCTGATGCTGACCCTAGAGAGACTACGGGAACACCAACTCTACGCGAAGTTCAGCAAATGCCAGTTTTGGTTAAAGGAGTTGGCTTTCCTAGTCCATATCATTAGTGGTGCTGGGTTGGCAGTGGACCCGGCCAAGATTCAGGCAGTTCGGGATTGGCCGCAGCTGAAGTCGGCCTCAGATGTGCGGAGCTTCATAGGACTTGTCGGTTACTACAGGAAGTTCGTGGAGGGATTTTATCATATTACCCTTCCCCTCACATCCCTGAAAAGGAAAGAAGTGCCTTTTTTTTGGACCCCGTAGTGCGAGGTGGCCTTTCAGGAGTTAAAGAATTGACTCACCTCGGCTCCTACAATAGCCCTTCCATCAAGAAAGGAAGGATTCCAGGTCTACACCGACGCTTCCTACCAGGGCATGGGTACGGTGCTGATGCAGAATGGTCACGTGATATCATACGCTTCTCGGCAGCTGAAGAAGCATGAGCTGAACTACCCAGTTCATGACTTATAGATGGGAGCGGTCATATTTGAGCTGAAAGTCTGGCGACACTATCTGTATGGTGTCCACTGCGACAGTTACTCTGATCACAAGAACTTGAGGTATGTGGACACGCAGGAGGAGCTGAATATCAGGCAGAGGAGATGGGTGGAGTTTCTAGCAGATTACCAGTATGATATGCACTACCATCCGGGAAAGGCGAATGTGGTGGCACATGCGCTGAACCGAAAGGCCACAAACTCTGGAGTAGGAATGCAGTTGATGGCCTTGGAGTTGGTCCAGATGTTCGAAAAGATGCAGATATCCTTTGTGTCTGAGGATCACCCTGAGCTGTACCGAGAGTACCTAACATCATTGATTATCCTAGATGACATTCAAGACCGAGTCAGAGATGGGAAGAGGCAGGATACCCAGCTTCAGCCGATATTTCGGGCCTTAGAAGTAGGCACTGCTGGAGATTACTCACTGAGGGATGGGCTAGTGTGTTTCAGAGGATGGATTTACATAACAGAGGGAGGCCAGGTCCGAGAGGATATCATGACGGAGGCTCATTGCAGTCGATATTCAATACATTCGGGTGTTACGAAGATGACTGTGCACCTAAAGAAGTGCATGTACTGGCCAGGCATGAAAAAGGATATCACCTACTTCGTGACCCACTGCGAGGCATGCCAGTTGGTGAAGGCAGAGTGCAGGAACCCCACCGGACAATTTCAGCCACTCCCAGTACCGAAGTGGAAGTTTGACGATGTTGCGATGGACTTCGTACATGGGCTTCCCCGATCGCGGACGGGAAATGATTCGATCTGGGTGATCGTCGACCGGCTGACAAAGGTAACCAGATTTATTCCGATCAGGAAGGATGACTCGGTTGGTGTGCTTTTTCGGAAGTTCGTGAAACAGTTCAACCGTTATCATGGCATACCCAAGTTGATTGTATCGGATCGGGATGGACGGTTCACGTCCAGGGAGTCGAGATCAGTGCAGACATACTTGGGCACCCGACTGAGATTCAGTAAAAAATTTTATCCCCAGACTGATGGACAGACGGAACGCACCAATCAGACCTTGGAAGATCTGCTGCGGCTTTGCATAATGGATCGCGGTGAGCCCTGGGAGAAGCTGTTGCCACTGATCGAGTTCTCATATAATAATAGCTACCAGTCCAACATAAGGATGGCCCCTTATGAGGCCCTGTACGGATGGAGATGTAGGACTCCGCTGTTGTGGATACAGGATGAGGATCCGAAGGCTTTGGGTTCGGAGTTTGTTGAAGACACCGAGGCTCAGGTGAGATTGATACGGGATAGGATGCTAGAGGCACAGAGCCGACATGCTAAGTATTATGACTCTCGTCATCGTCAGGTGGAGTTCTAGGTGGGGGACCAGGTGTTCTTGAAAATCCGACCAATGCATGGGGTTTCACGGGTGCGCGGTCGGAAGAAGAAGCACAACCCAAGATATATGGGGCCTTATAGGATCCGAGAGCGGATCGGTCCCTTGGCATACAGGCTAGAGCTGCCACCGGAGCTGGCAAGCCTGCATGACGTATTCCATGTATCCTCACTCAGGAGGGCTCTACTATGCTCGGAGTAGCAGATTACGGTCACTGATGGGCCCGTAGCCTCTGATCGATCAGTTCACCTGGAACCGGTCCGGATTGACGATAGGGGAATACGAGTCTTGCGCCGTGTAGAAAGTAGCGAATAAGAAAGAACAAACGGATAGACTTTTGAATAATTGAAATTTTATTATCCAAAAAAGATATCATTTACAAAGGTATGACCTCCCTTATATAGAATGGAGGAGATATGAGAGAGTATAAACAAATAATGTGGGACTAAACATTTACAGGGCAGAGCGGCTAGAAATAAAGGAGACCGCACAGGCCGCGCGGTTAGTCAGATGGGTTAACCGCACGGCACCTCCAGCAGGATAGGAACAGGCCGCACTGAGAGTCCGATACACCGCCCGGTCTCCAAGCACCAGAGGAGACCGCCAGACCGCTCGGTCAACAAACCGCTAGACAAGACCGCAAGGCCGCCCGGTCTAATACTTCAACACTCCCCCTCAAGCTGGACCATAGATATTAATCATGCCCAGCTTGTCACAAATGTGGAAGAAGGAAGTAGAGACCGGCTTGGTGAAGATATCTGTCAATTCCTTGTCAGAGGTGACAAATGGAGTACGAATCTGTTTCTTCAAAATCTTTTCCCGAATGAAGTGATAGTCAACCTCTATATGCTTTGTTCTCTCATGGAAGACCGGATTCCTGGATATGTATATAGCGGTCTTGTTATCACAGAACATAGGGAGAGGATAGTCATATACCTCGCCCAGGTCAAGCATGAGAGCCCACAACCATTTTAACTCACACGTGGTTGACGCCATACTCCGGTATTCGGCTTCTGCACTGGATCTGGAGACAACGGACTGTTTCTTGCTCTTCCAACTCAAAAGATTACCGCCAACAAAGGTACAAAAACCTGATGTGGATTTACGATCGCCTTTGTCATCCGCGTAACTTGAATCTGAGTAGGCCTCAACCCTCAGATGACCATTCTTCTGAAAGAGTAACCCTTTGCCTGGTGCTGCTTTGATATACTTTAAAATCTTCAGGGCAGACTGAAGATGGCACTCCCTGGGAGCTTGCATAAACTGACTGACCTTGCCTACAGCATAGGCGATGTCGGGTCTAGTCACCGTGAGATAGATGAGTTTGCCTACCAACCGTCTGTACCTTGTGATATGAGATAGAAGAGGCGAGTCATCCGTCCACGTTTTGTCTTCTCCAATATCCATGGGAAACCGAGCCGGTTTGACACCTGTAAATCCTGCTTCTTGTAGAAGATCAAGGGCATACTTCCGTTGGGAGAGAACCAACGAGTCAAGTTTCCGAGAGATTTCTATCCCAAAAAAGTATTTCGGGGAGCCCATATCCTTCGTGACCAAGTGCCGATGGAGGTGCTTCTTCATCAAGTCCACCCCATCTCGGTCAACGCCAGTAAGAAGAATATCATCCACATATACTGCCAAAACCACCAGTCCCGAGGCCGTTTTGCGAATGAATAAGGAGTGATCGGTCGAACTCCTTCTAAAGCCGATGGTAGCCACAATACCACTGAATTTGTCGAACCATGCCCGAGGGCTCTGCTTTAGGCCATAAATGGCCTTCTTCAAATGACATACGCGTGTCTCCCCCTAAGCAACATACCCAGGAGGTTGCTCCATGTAGACGTCCTCCTGAAGATCGCCATAGGGAAAGGCATTCTTCACATCAAGCTGGGAAATAGCCCAATCCCGGTTAATAGCCATAGAAAGGAGAACCCGGATGGTGCTGAGGCGAGCAACCGAAGAAAAGGTATCAAAGTAATCAATGCCGTAAGTCTGAGTGAAACCCTTGGCCACCAGCCGGGCCTTGTAGCGATCCACAGTGCCGTCGGGGCGAAATTTCACAACGAAGACCCAGCGACAGCCAACCATATCAGTGCCCACGGGAGGAGGAACAAGGGTCCAGGTACCCCGTTCAGTAAGAGTAGCCATCTCCTCATCCATGGCAGACTTCCAATGAGGGAGAGCAAGAGCCTCCTGGTAGGTGCGGGGAGTAGAAGTAGCAGAAATAGCCAAGGCGAAACACCTGCGAGAAGGAGAAAGCCGATCATAGGAAACAACTGCCGCAAGCGGGTGTTGAGTACCCCCCCTCACCCCTTTGCGAAGAGCAATGGGAAGATCCAGGTCGACGGGAGTGTCAGCGATCGGAGCGTCCGTGGCGGAGAAGGCTAGCCCGGGACTAGAGAGAGACGGCGGCAGAGAGGAGGGAGGAGGGGTGGGTGGGGAGACGGACTGGGAAGGAGGCGGTGGAGGAGGAGACAGAGGTGGGAAAACGTCGAGAGGCGGGGAAGGAACGGAGATATCAGAAGGAAGAGAAGAGGTAGGAGAGAAATAGGAAGCATTCTCGAAAAAAGTTACATCCGCGGAGACAAACTGCTTGCGGAGAAGGGGGTCAAAGCAACAATAGCCTTTTTGAGTGGTAGAGTACCCCAAAAAGACACACTTGGTGGAACAGGGGGAAAGCTTGTCGCGGGTAGCGGAGGGAGCGTGAACAAAGGCCGTACAGCCAAAGACACAGAGAGGGAGAGGAAAAGGTTCCTTGTGGGGGTAGAGAATGGAGAAGGGGGTCTGGCCGTGGAGAACTGTGGAGGGAAGGCGATTGATGAGATAGCAGGCGAGGAGCACAGCGTAGCACCAGTAGGAACGAGGGACGTACATCTGCGTCATGAGAGTACGAGCAACATCAAGCAGGTGACAGTTTTTACGCTCCGCCACCCCATTCCGTTGGGAGGTGTAAACACAAGTCGTTTGATGAAGCAGGCCATGTTGGTGAAAGAAAGAGGAGAACTCATGATTCAGATATTCCTTGGCATTATCAGAACGTAAAACTTTAATAGAAATAGCAAATTGAGTCTGAATCATAAAATAAAATGATTGCCAAACAGAAAAGAGTTCAGAGTGATCTTTTAACAGATACACCCAGGTACAGCGTGAAAAATCATCTATAAAAGTGACAAAATAGGAACTGCCCCGACCAACAGTGAGGGTAGGAGCAGGACCCCATACATCAGAATGAATAAGATCAAACGGGCGAGAGGAGCCACGACCTTGCTTCGGTGGGAAGGAGGAGTGATGATGTTTGACAAGCTGACACGCATCATAGTTGAGCGGAGAACTGGTAGGAGGTAAGTGGGGCAGAAGCTGGCGAAGAATCCGAGGAGGAGGATATCCAAGGCGAAGATGCCATTGAAGGAGATCTGTGGAGGAGGAGTAGGCGGACAGAGCGGAAACATCGTCGAGGAAGTAGAGGCCACCGCTCTCAGTCCCAGTAGTAATCGTCTGCTGGGTCCTCTGGTCCTGAAAAGAACAAGTAGTGGGAGTGAATAAGACGGAGCACTGAAGTTGCTGACATAAAGTAGTAACTGATAACAAATTGCACGGGAACTTCGGGACATAGAGGGTGTCCTCCAAGCAAAGCGATGGGGTGAGTTGAACCATGCCCGTCCCATGAACCGGGGACGGTGAACCATCCGCCACACGAACTGGGGGTAAGCGGTCATGTGTCTCAAGACGGGAGAAGCAATGAGGGTTGCCCGTCATATGATTTGTAGCACTGGAGTCAATCAGCCATTTACCTTGGGTAACGACGTGGGCACTGCCTGACGTCGTGGACACAGAGGCAGATGGCCGAGAAGAGGCGGAGGACGAAGAAGGAGCATCACCGGAAGGGCGAAGATGAGGATGTTTCTGCCAGCAGCGGTCAACAGAATGGCCGGTACGACCACAGTGAGAGCAGAGGAACCGGGATGAACCCCGTCCGCCGGAGTGGCCGCGGCTACTAGGTCCCCCCCTTTGATCTTGGTGAGCAAAGGAGTCCTGGGAAGGGGGGAGGCCAACAGAGGCCGTTGGAGCAGCGAAGTAACAGTGGCAATGCGAGCCGCAATGGCATCCAAAGTAGGAGATTCCGCCTCACCCAAGTTCTGTTGGCGGATCATATCATAAGAATCGGGAAGACGAAGAAGATAACAAACAACCAGAAGTTCCTGGAAGTGTTTGTGCTGTTCGGCCAAGTCCGCGGAGAAGGGGCGATTCTAGAGGATTTCAGCACCAAGAGCTTGAACCTGCTGATACGCCGCAGCAGGAGACATGGAAGGGCGGGCGAAGAGGTCCGCATAGAGAGTATAAATACGGGACGTCTGGCCCCCCTTCGAATAGAGAGCAGCGAGGTGAAGCCAGGAGGCCTTGACCGTCTCATCATGACGAATGACGGGAAGGCACTCATCAGAAAGACTGTTGGCCAGCCAGGTGCGGACAAGAGCATCACTCGCATCCCAGTCATCAAACTCAGGAGAGGTACGAGGAGGAGGGTCATCAGTGAGGTGATGACGCTTGCGTTGAGAGTGAAGGAGAAAAGTGAAAGAAACGCTCCAATCGGGATAGTTGGAGCCAACAAGCTTAGAAAGGGTGCCAAGGTTGCCCGAAGGAGGAGGAGGAGAAGGAGCTGCAGGAGTAGTGGTGAGACCGGAAGTAGTCATAGAACACAGCAAGAAACCGCAGCGGATAGAAAAGGAAGAAGCCGCGCGAACACAAGCGGCTAGAAAGCAGTCAAAGGCACAGCGGGGAAGAGGTCGCGCGGACTGAAAAGGCCGAGCGAACAGAAGAGAAGAGGAGGCAAGAAGCAGCGACTACAACAAGTCGCAGGCCGGGCGAACAGAAACATGCCGCAACGACTAGGAAGTCGGAGAGGCAAGAAACAGGTCGCGGCGACGACGAAACAGGTCGCGGCGACGAAAAGCAGTAGGAGAAGAGAACCAAGGAGAAGCAAGCCGCGCGAACAGGGCAGCGAACAGAAACAAGCCGCGCGAACAGGGCAGCGGACAGAAGAGAAGGCAAGCCGCGAGACAGGTCGCGGAAAGCAGAAAACAAGCCGCGAGAAGCAGAGAGCGCACACAATCAGGAGGAAACGACCGTGCCCTCTGATACCATGTAGAAAGTAGCGAATAAGAAAGAACAAACGGATAGACTTTTGAATAATTGAAATTTTA
This sequence comes from Platanthera guangdongensis, assembly GCA_039583875.1. Classification (NCBI taxonomy): domain Eukaryota; kingdom Viridiplantae; phylum Streptophyta; class Magnoliopsida; order Asparagales; family Orchidaceae; genus Platanthera; species Platanthera guangdongensis. The sequence goes on from CM077150.1 coordinate 148,304,824, forward strand.
TTATCCAAAAAAGATATCATTTACAAAGGTATGACCTCCCTTATATAGAATGGAGGAGATATGAGAGAGTATAAACAAACAATGTGGGACTAAACATTTACAGGGCAGAGCGGCTAGAAATATAGGAGACCGCACAGGCCGCGCGGTTAGTCAGATGGGTTAACCGCACGGCACCTCCAGCAGGATAGGAACAGGCCGCACTGAGAGTCCGATAGACCGCCCGGTCTCCAAGCACCAGAGGAGACCGCCAGAACGCTCGGTCAACAAACCGCCAGACAAGACCGCAAGGCCGCCTGGTCTAATAATTCAACACGCCGCAAGAAGGTTCCATTAGTCAAGGTCCTATGGAGGAATCACGGGCGAGAGGAGCACACCTGGGAGCCCCAGGACTTGATGCAACAAAGGTACCAGGAGCTTTTCAGTCAGGTATTACTCACAACCTCTCGGGATGTTACAATTTTCCTATCATATTTGAAACCCTGTAGGCCTAACTAGAATTTCGAGGATGAATTTTTTTTGTTATATATTGGGATTTGTAACATCCCTCAAACAACTAGACCCATAGGTGTGGTTTTGTCATGACTAAGTCATGACAAAACCCTAGGAAGCCCAAGATGGCCAAGTATACCTAGGGATGCATGTGAGACCACTATGGTCTGCAAATAGTAGATTAATGAACCCTAGTTAAGCTTATCATGGGGCTTCACCATGATTTCAAGACCCCACCATGACCTCACCAATACAGTGTAAAGTTCATCTAAACCTTAAGGGTCCATTGGAGTCAACTCAGGGTGGCCAAGTTGATCTAGGACCACTCTAGGCCTAAATTGAGCAAGGTGCCCTAATTAAGGGCAGTGTGCCCTAGATAAGCCCAACTAACCCTACCAGGGTCTTCCTAGACCTAACATGGGGTCAAGGGGTCACTAAGGACCCATGGAGGACAGTCAAGGTGGTTAAGTTGACCATAGTCAACTCTAGCCCTAAATGGGTCAAACTGAACTATATTGGGTCAATTGACCATCCCCTAGCCAAGTGGACCCCATTTATACCCCCTAACCCTAAGGTGAGGTCCGTGGGTCACCAAGGACCCATTTGGGTAAGCCCTAGTGGCTAACTTGACCAAAGCCAACCGTAACCTTTATTTGGGCAAAGTACCCTTCATAAGGGCAGGTGCCCTCCAAAGTGCCAAGTCAACCCTACCCAACCCTACCTAGACCCTAGGGTAGCCCAATAGGTCACCCAAGACCCAATGATGGTAACAAAAAAGGTCAATTTGACCTAGGTCAACCCTAGTCAAGATTAAGTCAAACCTAGCTCAAATAGGCTAACCCAAGCTCAAACCCTACTTCCTTTTTGGGCTAGCCTTAATATCATGAAATTATGAATGAGTAGGCTGCAAATAGCTCTCCTGATTGACGAATTCAATTTGGTGACTAGGAAATAGGGTGAGCTCCATTCCATGTTAATGGAGGAGAGAGAAAGAAGAAGGAGGCGGAATGAAGGGGGCTCGGCCAAGGGGAGGACAAAGGCCACCCTTAATGGTTGAATTCAACTCCCCTGAGGAAGGGGAGAAGTTTCAAGTCAATTCCCTGGCCACCAAGGCCTTGTTCAGCCCCCCTCCTCCATGGCCGAACATAGCCATTAATGGCTTTAATGGGCATTGATAATCCAACCCCCCTCCCCAACTGAGGCTTTAAACACCATCAGTGGGTCGAGAGAAGGCTTTCCCAATCCTTACCTGAAGAAATCGAGCACCCCACTATGCATTTGCAGAAACCGAGCGGCGCCACCTTCAGAAATTGCTTTCTGTCGATCTTCTTGACTTCAAGCCGCCAGCAAGTTCCTCCTCCTCTCCTTACCTCATGGCTAGATCATAGCAATGTTTATGTCCAAGGTTCGGGCTCAATTGAGCCCGAACCAGTTATTGGTTTTCATGGTTTTGGGCCGAGAATTTTCTTAGAAAACTGCCGGAATAAGCCCATCCGGCCGCCAAGCCACCGCCTAGCGACAGCCACCACCTCAACAGAGGTGGTGGTGGCGGTGGCCGGCCGGCGAGGTGGCCGGATGGCCGGTGGTAGCGGATAGAAGATTCTCCAGGAAGATCCAATCCAGGTCGTTGGCTGGAGGTGGAAGATGACCAGATGCCGTCCAAATTGCGTCAAGATTCGTGCTTAAATGTTTTTCAAACTATAGGATTAAATAATGCATCTTAATGATTTCTATCACACTATTTGTAATTAATGGTTTTAATTTTTAAAAATACTTAGGCACCTCTACTGAAAACGTCACCAACATACTCTTTGTAGCCCTAAGTGTCTACTTGAATACAAAATTAGTGTGAACCAATTTGGACCTCTAGTTGGACTAGGGCACCCATTTTGGTGGGACCTATACCTAGGGCTATCCTGAAATTAAAATGGGTGCCCACTCTTCATCCCTTGGATAAATGACCTGAAATTTGGGCAAGGGGTCTCCCTTAGCTATATCTAGGGCCTGTCCAAAAATGGGAATTTCTGGTGATACTTGGTCTATGGTTTTATCATTTATTTAATAATACTATGGTAATTTAATTAGGTGGTCTAATTACCTCCAAACCCTCCCAATTATTGGTGAGTGGTCCCTAGCCTCATGATTTGTATCTGTGTAAATTTTTACCTCATTTGGATGTGTTTTGGATAGGGAATGAACTAACCCTAATTTTACCTTATTGAGGGGTTCTTAAGTAAAAAGTGCACCTTGAGGTTCAGTGGTCAAATCACCTCAACAGAGGCTGATATTTTGACCACTGACTTAGCATGACCCTTAACACCCTCATAAGGATTATGGGGTGGTATAGGGTAGCTTTTCTCTAGGGTCCAAACTCAAACCCTAAGGAGGGGCTTTTGAGTGTTGTGAAGGGCATGAGGTCAAATACCATTGTGGGATCTTGCAACTTGGTAGAAATGATGCTAGGGTAGCCAAAGGCCTCTGATATGAATCTTAGAGGATTTGGAGATGGATAGACCTCTCAAATCCCTAACCCTAGTTTAGGGCACAAACACTTTTTGTGTAGAATAAGCCACCAAAACTTACTATAAAGGTGTTAAACTTATGTAGCATGGACTCTAAGTTAGATAGGACCTTTGATGAATTTATTGGAATTTTATGACAAATATTACTAGCACCCCCTTTGTTATGCATGATGTGGCCCTAAATGGTATTTTATTTATTATGATCACACTACTCATTAGAGGTTCATGAAACTTGGACAGGATATGTTTTACGTCAAAATGGTTGTTCCTGAATTTTGTTATAAATTTTATTTGAAAAAGTTTAGTATTTCCTTCACAAGTTAAAAAAAGGCAATTATAGTCAATACATTATTTACAATAATTTACTTGTTGAAAAATTATAAACTTGGGGCTCTGATAATTTTAGGTCAATATCCACTTGGAGAAATTAATGCATGATTTTTAGATGATTATTTGCAATATATACTTTACAAACCCATAATTTTGGGGATTTGTTGTATAGTTTATTCATATCTTATTTCCTGCTGGAAAAATTGGAAGACATTGGATTTTAAGTTCAATAGTCATTTTGAATTTATCATAAATTTTGTAGAGCATTTGCGTGTATTAAATGGGTACTTCATGCTCAAACTTGAATTTTTGGATTACTAGAATAAATAAATAAAATATCTGATAATTTAGGAAAATTATGAATTTCTGTGTTTATGCTAAAATTGTCATTATAGACCTCAAATAATTATTATAGTGGTATGGGGTGATTATTTTGTGTACCTCAATTTATACACTTCATATAGCTTAGGTTGGTCTGCATTTAGTAAAATCACAGAAATTGTGTTGGAGTAAGAATTGGGGCACACGAGTTAGGGTTATATGTTTGCTGATTTGGATGAATGAAAAAGTGTTCGTCGTTGGAAGTTGGGATGAGTAAGGGGTTGGAATGGCTAGTGTCCGGTGGTGTTCGGGATCGGCGAAAGATCGTCCTTCCCGTAGGGAGGAAGTGTTTAATGCACTAGGGTTAGATCCAGTAAATTAATTAAGTGTTGGGAAACCTGGTAGCAACCAATAATAATAAGTGTCATGTGAAAAGGATCTTTGGTCGTAATCCCATCGTAGTTCCTAGTGCCATCGAGAGCCCTTCACGGGGTATACCTTGGGCAGTCCTGGGCTAACCAAAATAGTAGGTAAAACTGAAATGCAAGAGTAAGTAAAAGTAATCTAGTTTTGCACTCACACTCCCCAGAGTTGTGGGAGTTAGGTTAGGTCACTCCGGCAGTAGGCTTGGTGGGTTTGGAGATGGGTAAGTTGGCTCGATGGGCTTTGGCTCGGTTGCAGTTGGTGACAGATGGGTTGGTCCGGCGAGCTTTGGCTCGGTGGTTTACATCAAGGTTGCATGTGCATAAAGTAATGGTGGTGGGTCTTCTGTATTGGTGAGTCGATGCACCGACACCAATACGTTGACTCAGCAAGTGTGGTTTAGCACTTGGCCAAGTAAAACCCGGTGCGCCAGCCGGCAAGAGTACGCAGGAGCTCCGCTTAGTGCACAAGCGTTGAGGCGTACGATAGGTCTGACTGGTATTGCAATTACCGGTTTAGAGGTGTGCGAGTCCCAACCCACCACTTCGGTATGCCACTACGGAGGTATCCTGGGAGGTTCGGCTCCAGAAAGGGGGAACTAAAGGTCTGTGTACACAGAGTCGAGTGGGTGTGTTGCACTTGCATGTTCACAACATGGAATATTTGTATTTCATAGCATAACCATTGCATTCAACCCTGACAATTATTGTATAAAGTGGTATGAGACGCTTTATACAATAGGCCTTGCAAAACAACCCCTTGGTTTATAAGCTCGTGCGAGCGTGCTTATAAGTTAATGTTTATTTCAGAAATCTTATATGCATGCTTAACAGAAAACCGACACTCTATCGTATAAACAAGTATGGGACTCTTTATACAATAGGAGCCCTGCAAAAGACCGCTCAGCTTATGTGTTTTCGCATAAGTTAAGGTTATTTTTCCTGCTTAATTTCTCATGATTTTATTAATGCCTTATATACTATTGGACTGCTAGTTTAGTTCCGCCGCCATCTGATCATTTGCTATTCTCCACCTTCTTGTCCTCTCCTTTCCTCCTCCCTGTTCGGTACCTAGGTGCCATGGGGGAAGGGGCGAGGGATGATAGAACTTAATCTTTTAGACTAACGATTTTCGAACCACATCATTTTAGGGAGCCGTGGAGCCCAGCATGGAGGAGCAGCCCCGGAGGTCGACGCGCTTGTAGATGGGGCAGTCTAGTATCGGAGTTTAGACGGCAGGGACTGTGAGTCCTGATCCTTACTAGTTATATCAGTTGTGCTTCTGCGATAAGAGACTTGTAGTGAGGGCATTGATGTACTAGGCATGAGCCCAAGATTCTTAGTATTTTTATTATATCTGTGGACACTCCCTTTGTGGAGATTATATTTAGTATTTATGTGATTTCCTATGGACTTGTCTTTTAATTATTTGCTACAGTTGTGATCGATTTGGTCGGCAGGATCGACATTTTGTAGTGATGACCTTTCCGGACGTGGAGGTGTCACCGCAAAATGGTGGTTCTGGGCCTAAGACCCCGTGATTTTAAAAAGGAAAAAAAGGGGGTCTTACACATGCCCCACCATTTCATGCCATATAGCAGCGCTATCGTTTTCTCTCATCCGATCAACATAAGAGTTAGTTGCAAGAATAAACAATTTCTTCACTCTTATCCCAAGATGAGCAACATCAGCCTTAACCGCTGATACGTTGCTAAGGAACTTCACTTATGTTGGCCCAAACAGAATGTGATAACCCGTGTTGACTGCATTGGTTACAGTGAAGAGGTTCTTCTTCATGCCCGACACGCGATACACACTCCTTAATAAGAGTGACCCATTATCACTACCTAAAGAGACAACCCCCTCTTTCTCTACTACATAAACAGTATTATCAGCCGTTATGGTAGCTTAATTACCTGAGTAAGCTTGCAAGGAAGAGAACTTCGACTTGTATCCGATGAGGTGATGACCACACCCGGAGTCCACGATCCACTCGTCGTTGAAGTTGATAGTAGACAAAGAACAGACACAAGAGCCCGTCATGAAAGCTCCACCCCATCCAGCTTCCTCCTTGCCTACAGCATGCCCAGGCTGCAGTTTTACCTTGCAGTCACGCTTGAAGTGTCCCCGTTGATGACACATATAGTACTTCAAGTTCTTCTTCCAATTCTTCTTAAGAGCAGCGCTCCTCTCTGGTTTATAATAAGTTGAAGGCTCATTTTCAACAACAGTCTTATTCTCTTTCCCTTCCCATCCCTTCTTCTTCTTGCCTGAGAAGAGAGCTTCACTGACTTCCTCTGTGATAGTAACTCCAGCCATCTGCCTTGCGAGACTTTCCTGCGAAGCAAGCAGGTTCTCAAGCTCCAGCAGAGATGGCTGAGGAGCCCAGCCTTGAATAAATGTCACAAAGACAACATACTCCTTTCGCAAGCCGTGGATTATGTGCCTTTTCATCTTAGCCTCAGAGATAGGCTCATCTGGATCAAGTGCTGATAGCTCAGCACACAAGCTCTTCATCTTCAGAAAGAATTTTGAGATGTTCAAGTCTCCTTGAGTTGTCCTAGCCAACTAATTCTCTAGAAACTGAAGTCTTGCTACATTCTTCTTATTGAACAACTCATCAATATTTATTCAAATATCAGCAGCGTATTCACATCCAATGATGTGATCAAACAGTTTTGGTGAAACAACCCTCTTGAGAACAAACTCCGCCTTTGCATTTGTTTTTATCTAGAGCCTAACCTGCTCAGCAGTACCAAAAGCAACAGTAACTTCCTGTCTGTCGTCACCACCGACGACCTCCCATAGCTCCTCGCCCAAAAGGTAACTCTTCATGCACGACTTCCACTTCCTAAGTTAGTCGGCATTAAGAGTTCAATACCAAGACCTCTTGCGTAGCTTACTTCCATTGAAACAACCTTTGGTTAAGCTTCCAGAAGCACAGAGCAACAACAGAGCAACAACACACGTTGATCACCGCTCAAGAAACTGATCCTCGCTCTGATACCATGTTGAATTTTCTCAAAGTGGTCAGCAAGATAGCCTAAAGCCAAATGAATATTCTTAGAACTATCCAGTTAACACCTTGATCATGCAGAAACCCAAAGAGCAAGCTTAGCACCAAATGCAAATGGAAGAACAAGCATATTTTATATTTATTAACACTTCTTTACATGACGAGGTATACATAGCGAGACATGATTTTGCCAGTACACAAGATACAACAGAAAGCACAAAATAAGTCGGGCGGACAGCACTGGAGACTGCCGAGACCGCCCAATGCGCCGAAGTCACCTAAGCTGCATGAGATGCTGCTGCTACACGCCGAATAGAACACGGAGTCCGCTGAGACCACGAGGTCACGCGGACACACCGTTATTCGCTGCCTGCTGATAAACTGAAGAACAGACCGCCTACCCTCCTGAGACCGGAGGACAGGTTATTGGAACTTGGAAACGCTGAAGCAGAGAACTGACAAGCCGCAGAAGCGAACTGCTGAGACCGAAACCTTCATAGAACTTGATTGAAGTCAAAACCAATCTCCTGGCTCCTTGAAGCTAGTCGGGCGACCTGCACACAGCAAACCGTTAACTCTACTCAACCCACGCGGACAGGAAAATCCAGACCACAACAATTGAGCAAGCCCACTTACTGTTCACTCAGTTACTGTAGACGTACCAGGGTGGGGGTCTATTTATAAGCGAGGCGAGCAGTGTGGTCACCACCCTAGTGAATAGTGTCACTTCCCCAGCTCGCACACTAGCAAAGTCTCGTCCGCTGAGTTCGCAAGGACTTAGCCGGATTCCAAGAAAACCCTCCAGGAGAAATAACGAAGATGTTCACCATCAGGCGAACTCGCAGCAGTCTGCCCACACTATGCGGACAAGGCACCAGCCCGCATAGCCCGCAAACACAACATAAGGACATCTACCTTTACTGCGACATTCCGCACACAATATACGGACAAGGAGGCAGTCCGCACAGCTCGTGAACAAAGCCACCATCCACCACGAGTCCACGACCAACATGCAGTCCGCCCGTTCAACAGTGGACTCGGTGGATACCGCGAACACACTGTACTTGTCACTGAATGTGACCAAGTCCAGAAAACATCACTGCTGACCAATCAGTTTTTAGTTTGAAAATGATCCTTGTCATTAAACTGATCATGTGAGCTGATATCCTATCATGCCCACCTGGCTTACACAAGATCACCTTTCCTACTACTTCAGACATGAATTTTCGTTGCATATTCATTCCTCTTCTGTTAAATACTGAACCAATCTTCATGTTTGAATCTAGTCCACACCATTGCAGTGCCTCCCTTGTTTTAGATGTAGGTACATCTTACTCTTCTTTAGTTCTTGGTAGATGTAGAACTTTTCTTATACTCTTCTGGGTGAGTTTTACTTTTACTCCATGGACTATGGATTTAATATTGAGTGCAGTCTCATCAAGTGTAGCTACACCAAAGAATTCGAGTACTTCCTTCTTCCAAATGTTGGTTGGCTCAGATACTAGATATTCCAACCCATTCTCAGTAATTAGGGTTACTACCTCCGTAATTTCTTGTTCCGCATGGTCAAATGCATTGCGAACTAGCTCATATCCCTCATTGACGTTCTTCTCGAGCTTTGGCGCCATTAGGGTTTTGAGAAATCTTGAAATTAGATGAGAGAGATGTCGACACAAAACTCTGGTCTCGAAACTATTGAGAGCGTGTCGACAAACAATGGTGAAGACCTATTTATACCTTTCTAAAAACGAAGGTGAAAAGGCGCGTCAAAATACTCTAAATGTATCGACACTGTTGAAAAGTGTCGACACTTACTTCTAATGTCTCGACATAATTGTTGTCTTCTATGTGTCGACACCAATTATGATGTGTCGACACTTATACATCTGCGTTCGACGATTAGTCGATACTTCACTCGACGAAATTAGTATTAAACCTAAGTGTCGACACCACCCTGGATGTGTCGACACCTACTCTGGATGTGTCGACACTATTTCTCTGAAGTGTCGATACAGACTTTCTAGATGTGTCGACACCATTTCTCTGAAATGTCGACACCACTTCTATGTGCCGACACAGACAACTCCTTGTGTCGACACCATTTTACTTAGCCAATTTTTTTATCAAACTATTCTAAGTTCAACATTCCTAATTCAATTTTAAACTTATTAAATTTTGTTTCAACAAGAGGCTTAGTAAACATATCAGCAATCTGATTATCTGTTTTAACATATTCTAGGGAAATGTCCTCTTTTTCTACATGTTCTCTAAGAAAATGGTATCTAATTTCTATATGCTTAGTCCTACTATGTGAGACAAGAATTATTAGCTATAGAAATTGCACTAGTAGAATCACAAAACAAAGGTGTTCATTTACTTGAATACCATAGTTAACTAGCTGAGGGTGAATCCACAAAAGTTGTGCACAGCAGCTTCCTACAGCAACATATTCTGACTCAACTGTGGAGATTGCCACACTGGTCTGCTTCTTACTTCTCCAAGACACCAGTCTTCCACCTAGAAATTGACAGGTTCATGTAGTACTCTTCCTATCTTCTTTGTAACCTGCAAAATCTGCATCTGAATAACCTGTCAGTACAAAATCTCCATTCTTAGGGTACCAAAGGCCTACATAAGGTGTGCCCTTAAGATATCTCAAAATCCTTTTTACTGCATTCAGATGAGATTCTTTAGGGCATGCTTGGTACCTAGCACAGACACATTTAGCATACATGATATCTGGTCTACTAGCAGTCAAATACAGTAGGGAGCCAACTATCCCTCTATATAAAGTTTCATCTACAAGTTTCCCTGCATCATCTTTGCTTAGAGACATACTTGACCCCGTAGGAGTTTTCATGGTAGTGGATGATTCCATACCATACTTCTTTATCAACTCTAGGGTGAACTTAGACTGGCATATGGACAGGACATCTTCAGTCTGTCTTACTTAGAGACCCAAGAAGAACTTAAGTTCCACCATACTGCTCATTTCAAATTTTCCTTGCATAAGTTTTGCAAACTTTCTGTAGACCCAAATATTATATCATCTACATATATTTGGACTAGGATAATATTGCCTTTAGATTCCCTAAGGAATAGAGTCTTGTCTATTTTTCCCCTTAAGAATTTGTTCTCAATGAGGAAACTAGACAGGGTTTCATACTAAGCCCTTGGGGCTTATTTTAACCCAAACAAAGCCTTCCTAAGTCTATAAACATAATCAGGTTTGAGAGGATCAACAAAACCTGAGGGCTGCTCTACATAGACTTCTTCCTTTAAATCTCCATTTAGGAAAGCTGACTTAACATCCATTTGGAATACATTAAACCCTTGATATGTTGCATAGGCAAGGAACATCCTGATTGCTTCTAGTCTTGCTACTGGGACAAAGGTTTGATCAAAATCAATAACTTCTTCCTGCCTATATCCTTTTGCAACAAGTCTAGCTTTATTCTTTATAATGATTTCATTCTCATCCAATTTGTTCCTAAAGATCCACTTTGTTCCAATAATGTTGTGGTCTTTGGGTTTAGGAACTAGCTTCCAGACCTTGTATCTTCTGAACTGATTCAGCTGCTCTTGCATGACATCAATCCAGTGAGGGTCTAGAACTGCTTCTTCAAATTTCTTTGGTTCCACTTGTGATAGGAAGCTGGAGTAATGAACAGTGCTCAGATTCCTGCTTCTAGTTTGCACTCCTTGTCTTAGATCACCAATTATCTGATTGGCTGGGTGATCCTTTAAGTATCTATTTGCTGGAGGTAGTCTATCCTTAGGTTGTACACCTCCAGCCTCTTCATGTAGCTGTACCTCTTGGTATTCTTCAGCATCAGTAGTGTCTTGTTCTCCCCCCGGACAGCAGCCACCATTTTCCACTTGCTGAGTTGCAGTAGAACCTTCTGTAATGGTAAGCTTGTCCATCTTCTCAGTTATACTTATAGAGCTGCATACACTACTTGGCAACTCGTTGTTAATCAGTCTTGTTTCATCATAGACTATATGTATAGACTTTTCTACAACTTGAGTAATCAAGTTGTAGACCCTATAAGCCTTACTATTGTTGATGTACCCAACAAAGATCCCCTCTTGGGATTTGGCAGCAAACTTGGTTAGATAAGACTTGCCATTGTTAAGTATATAGCACTTGCAACCAAAGATCCTGAAATAGGATAAATTTGGTTTTCTGCCCTTCACAATCTCATAGGGAGTCTTTTTGTGGCACTTGGTGATAGTAGCCCTATTGATTATATGACATGCAGTGTTTACTGCCTCACCCCAGAAATATTCTGGGAGAGAAGTGTCACTCAATAGAGTTCTACCAGCCTCTATCAATATTCTATTCTTCCTTTCAGCAATACCATTTTGCTGAGGTGTTCTAGGTGAGGAAAATTCTTGAAATATCTCAAATTCTTCACATAGTTTTGTCATACTTTCAGACTGAAATTCAGTACCATGGTCACTTCTGATTTTGACCACTGTACTGTCCAACTCATTCTGAATTTGTTTAACAAAACTATATAAGATACTTGGGGTTTCAGATTTTTGTCTTAGGAAGAACACCCAGGAATATCTAGAATAGTCATCTACTACCACAAATGTGTAGACCTTCCTACCTAGACTGTGAACTGGCATAGGACCAAATAGATACATATGCAAGAGATATAGACACCTCACTGAATCCTTGTTTTTAAGGCTATGAAAGGTGGATTTGGTCTGCTTGCCTTTTTGACAAGCTGAGCATATCCCGTCCTTATTACACTTAACTTAAGGACCATTTCTCGCTAACTCTTTGCTAAAGAGTTGGCCAATAGTCTTATAGTTAAGATGAGCCATTCTCTTGTGCCATTTAACACAATGTGAGACTCTCTCATAAGCTACAAGACAAATAGGAGAAGCATTGTTCTCACACTCTAAATTAAGACAATAAACATTTCTCTTCCTATATCCTGTCAAAATGATCTTTTGATCACTTGACCTTTTGATATGACAACCATTCTTGACAAATGAGATGTCATATCCTAAATCACTCAGCTGACTTATGCTTATAAGGTTGTGTTTCAAACCTTTCACATAGGCCACTTGAGTGATAGTAATCTCATTACTAGAAATGTTACCAAAGCCTTTGATGATTCCTTTTTCTGAATCACCAAAGGTAACTTTAGGGCCATCCTTGATAGGTGTGTAGTCCTTCAGCAACCCCCTTGTTCCAGTCATGTGCCTGGAACATCCACTGTCCAAGTACCATATTGGGGCATGGCCACTTGGACTCACCTGCAATAAATACTAGTTAACCTTAGAACCCAAATGAGTTTTGGGTCCTTGGTTCAGATTAGCTTGAAATCTAACAAATCTACCTGTAGTTCTTCTAGCAGGCAGATTTTTACTGTCCTTGACACTAGAATTGTGCCAACAATCTATGGCAAAGTGGCCTACCTTGCCACAACACCAGCACTCAAACTTGATGTACCTTTGTTTAGGTACAACCCTAGCTGAATTATCTACAGCAGGTTCCTTGTTCTGTGCTGGGGCTTTGCCTTTAGACTTGGACCTAGCAGTCCAGGCAAGTTTTTTAAACCCTAATCCAGCCTTACCCTTTTGAGGTACAAACTCATCTAACAAGGGTAAAATATATTTAGGTTTAGAAAATCTAGCCATAATCTTTTTCTCCTTCAGAAGTCTAACCTCCAGATTTCTAATCTGATCATTGTTGAAATTGATTGTGCCCATTTGAATAACAGTTATGTTTTTCAATCTGGCAATCTCATTCAGTTTTTGATCTAACAACTTCTCTGAATCTACTGCAGCCAACTTAAGACTATCCATCTCCTTTGCCTGAGTTTTGGCCAAGGTTTTGCATTTCTTCAAGGCCTGCAACAATTCCCTATATTCATCAATTAACTGATGAATACCTCCTTCAGATTCAGACCCACCCACATCACTTGATGCAGATGTATCTGACTCTGACTTAGTACTATAAATTGAACTAGAAGAACAACTTTGTATCTTACTTGGTCCAGACTGATCCTGGATCTTGTCTCCTTCAGATATAACCATCAGTTCCTTGCACTGATGGTCTTCATGCTCATAAATTGAGTTCATTAGCTGCATGAACTCATCTTCTTCATCTTCAGCAAACAATCCAATGTAGGCTTCAGCTTCTGATTCTGTTTCTGAAGATGACCGGTCTGTCAGACTCTAATCTTTCTTAGTAATAAAGGAATTTTCCTTTTTGCTCTTAACCTGAGTCTTCTTTTTGTCAACTGACTCCTTCCTCTTTTTAGGACAGTCAGCCACTACATGTCCCTGTCTATTGCAGCAATAGCACACAATCTTTGAAGATGTAGCTTTGCTTGGCTTGGACCTGCTTCTGTCATTCCTGGATGACTTTCTCTTCTGATAATAGTCATCTTTTGGTTGAGAAGTGGAAGGCTTAGACCTCCACTACCTCTTCTTTAGAAATCTTTGAAAGTGCGTAGTAAAAGCAGTAAAGTCTTCATCACTTTCACTGCTATAAGAACTCTTGCTATCTGAATTATCTGTGACAGCCTCAGTAATTATTTTAGGTGGAGATGGAGACTTGCTTCTATACTTCTTAGTGGCTTCAGTCCTGAAAGCCACAGTCTTTTCCTTGTGCTCCACTCTAGTATTCTTCTCTTCCTCCTTTCTAGCCATTAACTGCATCTTATAAGATAGCAGTTTTCCAAACAAAGTTGGAGGAGGTATATCAGCAAGTTTGGCCACTTCCCTAATGGCACAAATCTTGGTGTCCCAGTCCTTAGTCAGGGATCTTAAGAACTTGTCATTCAACTCATAGTTACTGAAGACTCTTCCATAGGACATCAACTCATTAACTATCCTATAGAAATTCTTGTAACATTCTGTAATGCTATCAGACTTTCCTTGTCTGAAGCTTTCATATTCCTGATTTAACATTGACTTCCTGTCTTGTCTTACTTCCTCTGATCCCTCCATATAGAATATTAATGTGTCCCATATTTCTTTAGAGGTTTTACAATGGATTAAGTTCTAAAATGTTGAATCATCAATGACACTAACAATTATATTCTGGGGTCTCTTGTCCATAGTGGTCAGGATGATTTCATCTTTAGACATTTCAGAAAAGTCCTTGGGAGTTTTCTGATTTGCATCCAGAATGGATATCTTCATTGGCACATATGGGACTTCTTTGACTGTAATATATATCCTTGGGTCAGAAGCTTCCATAAAGAGTCAGACCCTCTTTTTCCATATGTCAAATATCTCTTTTCTACATATTGGCAATTTCTTTGACCCCAGCTCCTTGTGATTTTCACCTGAACCTATTTTCTTGATTCTTTCTTGATTCTTAAATCTGCCTTAATATCTCACTCTGACTGTTAAGTCCTTCTTTGAGCAACCTTCCTCTGATACCACTTGAAAGAATTAGTGCCTAACCACCTAGAGGGGGGGGGGTGAATAGGTGTACTTTTTCTTTTTAATTTTAAGGCAGAAACTCTGTACAATTAAACCTGTATTTGCAATATTCTACAACTATTCAGCATAGCTAGCTCAGCAATCACAGAAACAATCAAACACAAAGTGCACACAGTATTTATAGTGCTTCCCCAAGGTCTGGGTACATCCACTTTCCCCCTTCGCCTATCTAGCAATGTACTAGATTCGGCCTAACTTCTGCACTTCACCTCAGATCCTTAGATCTTACAGCAGCTCAAAACCCATACCAGGTTCCTACAACTCAGGCAAACAGCCCTACCTCAGCCTTCACCAAGGCCTACACTCAGAGAACACAGTCTCCTATAACTCAGGAGCAAAGCCCTACCACTCAGTCTTCAACAAGACTTACACTCAGAGATCTAAATCTCCTACACTCAGCCTTTATAAAATAGGCTTATAGCTCAGATCTATACAAGATCCTAAAGAAAATAATGTTTACAAAGTAATTAACCTCAACCCAGATAGAGAGAGAAAGGTTGGCTGGCTTCTTGATGAGTTCTTGGAAGAACTAGGCAGAGATCAACCTCTCTTAGCTTTCTTCAAAGCTTCTTGAATCTGAACTCAGTAGGGTTGAACTCTTGAGAAATTGATTCTTCAATCAGCTTCTAACTTGAGATTCAGATCACAATCTGAATCTTTCTTAGCAGCCTGGTTCAGCAACTGCTCTTCTTAGATGGAGCTCTCTCTCTCCAACTTCTTCTAGATCTTCTATTGAAAATCTCATATATAATTACTTCTCTCTTAGTTGTTGTTAGCCGGTTGTGATTGATCTTCAATCTTAATTATGATCGATCATCATTTTCTGTTGAAGGAGAAAACCATTATATAGTCTTCCTCCATGGTAACCGGCGGATCCAAATTCTAACAACCTTCTGACAGCTTTGACAGTTGTAGTTGACCGGTTTGAAATGGCAGCTGTCAAGTCATCCACTCACTTCTTGAAAATACTGTCTCTGTCAGAAAGTGTCGAGACTGATCTTCATTATGTGTTGACACAAATAGACTAAGTGTCGACACAAGTGAATTAAGTGTCGACACATGCCTTGGTGGTGTCGACACAACTTCTTTTGTTGTTGTAACAGCTTCTCGACACTTCTTCCTCAGAATGTGTCAACACTTATTCTGTGTGCCGACACAAATACTTCTTCTTTAACACTTAGTTGAATTCTGCTGTGTGTCGACACATCTCCTTTGTGTCGACACATGCCTTCTTGTGTTGAAACTTGCTGAGTGTCGAGACATCTCCTTTGTGTCGACACAAGTACTTCTTTTACTTTAACTTTGTTGAAGCTTGCTGAGTGTCGGCACAGACTCCTGGTGTCGACACATTTGATGTCGACTAAGCTTCTCTGGGTGTCGACACTGCCTCTAAGTGTCGACACGATTTATGTCGACTATTCTACACAGTGTGTCGACACTGCCTGTATGTGTCGACACATTTCTTCTGGTGTCGACTCTGCCTTTCCTGTTGTCGACACAATTTACTCCAAGTATCGACACAGCTTTTCTCCAGTGTCGACACAAGTCTTCATAAGTGTCGACACTACTTCTCTAGGTGTTGACACATGGACTTAGAAACTTTTCTGCATTTCTTGCATTTACTTAACCTGCACAAATAAACTCAAAACACATCAAATACACCTTGATGTATATCATTGAGTAGGGTGAGGCTTCTTCAAATCTGATACACATTTTCCAATGTACCCAACAAAATAAGATAACTTTAGATAGCGTTATATACGAGCGAAACTTATCAAAAGCGAAAATGACGTCTAAGAGTTCCTTTTCCGTCATCGTGTAATTTATTTGTACTGAAGTGAGCGTCTTGCTACCATAATAAATTGGATGAAAATGTTTTTCTATGCGTTGGCCAAGAACGGAACCTAAGGTAATATCACTAGAGTCGCACATAATTTCGAACGGAAGGGACCAATTAGGGGCCACTAAAATTGGTGAGGTGATAAGTTTTTGTTTTATTAAATTAAAGGAGGACTCGCATTCGCTACTAAAGATGAAACGTGATTCCTTTTACAAGAGGTGAGTAAGCGGCTTTGTTATTAAAGAAAAGTCTTGAATAAAGCGTCAGTAAAAGCCCGCATGGCCTAAAAAACTCCTAATAGATTTTACGTTTATTGGTTACGGTAGTTTTTCTATGATTTCTATCTTGGCCTTATCCACCTCCATCCCCTTAGACGAAATCATATGGCCGAGGACCAAACCTCCTCGAACCATAAAGTTGCATTTTTCCCAATTTAATACAAGGCTTGTGTCCTCGCACCGTTGAAGGACACGATCTAAATTGTGAAGGCAATCGGGAAAAGAGCGTCCGAAAACAGAAAAGTCATCCATAAAGACTTCCATAATGTCTTCTACTAGCTCGCCAAAGATCGCTAGCATACATCTTTGGAATGTAGCCGGCGCATTGCAGAGTCCAAATGGCATTCTTCGATATGCGAAGGTGCCAAACGGGCAAGTAAAAGTTATTTTCTCTTGATCATCGGGGGAAATGGGTATTTGGAAAAACCCCGATAAGCCGTCAAGAAAACAATAATATGGATGACCGGATAAACGCTATAAAATCTGGTCCAGAAAAGGTCGAGGGAAATGGTCCTTGCGAGTGGCATCATTAAGTTTTCTATAATCGATGCACACTCGCCAACCCGTAATAGTACGAGTTGGTACGAGCTCGTTATGCTCATTCACCACTACGGTTAGACTGCCCTTCTTGGGCACGACATGCACGGGACTAACCCATGCACTGTCCGAAATAGGGTAGATAATCCCTGCATCTAATAACTTAATAATCTCGGCTTTAACGACGTCTTTCATGTTTGGGTTAAGGCGGCGCTGCGGCTGAATCGTTTTGCGGCAATTATCGTTAAGAACAATTTTATGGGTGCATAAGGAGGGGTTAATCCCATTTAAATCAGAGATTTGCCACAAAATTGCGTGGCGATGTTTAAATAAAACTTCCAATAAATCGGAAGTCCCTGAATCACTCAAGTCCGAAGAAATGATAACGGGAAGCGTATCGCTTTTTCCCAAAAATGCGTATTTGAGTGATGCGGGTAAGGGTTTGAGGTCTAGGATCGGCGGTTCTTCTAAGGAGGTTTTAATTCCTATGTCTTTCTTACCAATTAGTTCGAAAGGCATGTCTAAAGAGGTATCCTCATCGCATTTAGAATTTTCAAGCGCATAAATATCGTTGTTTAAAAATACGGACTCGAAAACGGGAGAAGAACGATCTCCAAAAAAGGTATCTAAAGATTAGCAGAAATCGTCGCTCAATGACAAATTGTCCATCGAGGGATTAATAGAGAAAGTAACTTGGTCATCTCCTACCCGGAGGAGAAGACGACCATTACTAACATCTATTAGTGCGCGGGAGGTGGCGAGAAATGGGCGACCGAGTATTATCGGTACCTCGGCGTCCTCCTCGATGTCTAAGATGACAAAGTCTACCGGGAAGGTAAACTTATCTACTCGGACAAGGACGTCCTCCACTACCCCGATATGGAACTTAACCGAGCGATCCGCTAATTGGATGCGCATATTCGTAGGACTAATAGTACCCAAACCTAAACATGAAAAGAGCGAGAACGGCAACAGATTAATGCTAGCCCCTAAATCAGCTAAGGCGCATTTTACTAATATATCGCCAAAAAGGCACGAGACGGAAAGCCGTCCCGGGTCATTTTGTTTTGTGGGCAATTTATTAGTAAGGGCCGCCGAGCAGACAGTGTTGAGAGATACATGTGAAATATCCTCTAATTTACGTTTATTAGAAAGTAAGTCTTTTAAAAATTTTGCATATTTGGGCATTTGCGAGATAGCCTCAAAAAAGGAACATTTATATGAGTTTATTTTAATAATAAAATAAATTTTTCGTATTACGCGTGCTTACGCTCATTATCTAATCTATGCGGATACGGTAAGGCCTTGTTTAAAATAATTTTTTCATTTAAAATTGGTAAATGTGGCGTAGTCGAAGAAGGGGGAAGAGGGGTTGGAGGTGAAATATGTACCTGTGGGTCGATTCGTTTTGGATAGATCACCTCCTTTCCGCTACGGAGGGTTATATCTTTGGCGTTCTCCCGCGGATTGGGCTCCGTGTTTCCCGGCAGTGCCCCGAGCGTGCGCTCGAACATCATCCTCGCCAGTTGTCCAACCTGTTGTTCGAGAGTTTTTAGCGATCCGGTGATGTTCCGGATATTTGACTCGTTGGACGCAATATACTTAGAAAATTTTCCTCCATCGGGGAGGGTTTTGGAAGAGGAGGAGGCGGCAGAAATCCGGGCGCATAAGAAAGAGGGGGACGCAGCGCATTGTTCGGGTTACTCCAAGAGAAATTTGGGTGATTCCTCCAACCCGGATTATAGTTATTACTATAAGGGTTGTTGTTGGGGTTGAAGGAAGGACGACCCGAATTTCCTACGAAGTCCACGAACTCTTCGGCCACGCAGACATTGGGGGGAATAAAATAAGGCAGAGTGGAGGAGGCAGCATACATCTCCCCCACCGGCTTTGTTAACCTTTCAACTTGAAGGGTTAAGAGAGTAGTGGCATCCACTTCAAAAAGACCAGTCGCAGGCTTTCGGCGTACCCGTGGGATGTTCCATTGAAAGGCGTTCATTGCCATCTCTTCGAATAAAGCCTGGGCGGCCTCGGGGGTTTTGTTGTTTAGTGTGCCCCCGGCAACCGCGTCAATCATTTGACGCGTCTGAAAATTAAGCCCATTATAAAAAATTTTTACTTGCAACCACGTTGGAAGCGCGTGGTGCGGGCACCGGCGGAGGAATTCCTTAAACCGTTCTCAAGTCTCGCATAGAGACTCATGATCGTTTTGCACAAACGTAGAAATGTCCGCCCGCAACTTTGCAGTTTTTGCGAGCGGAAAGTACTTCGTTAGGAACCGCTCCGTCAACTCAGCCCACGTGGTGATACATCCTCGCGGGAGGGCATTCAACCACGCCTTGGCTTTGGACTTAAGGGAAAAAGGAAATAGGCGCAAGCGAATGGCGTCATCAGTGATGCCATTATTCTTGAAGGTGTCGCATATTTCCAAAAAGTTGGACAAGTCGACATTCGGGTCCTCATCCGGTAGTCCATCGAACTGCACGACATTTTGGACCATTTTAATGACACTCAATTTTATTTCAAAATTATTATTCGTCACTGCTGGATGAACAATACTAGACCCAGTATCATCGAGGTTAGGCCGGGCATAATAAGACATAGTACGCTCGGCTGCCGGGGCAGGGTTAGGAGGGCCATATCTACGACAGAGGGTTCTCCGATAAATTCTTCGGAGTCTAAAGAAGGAGTTTGGCGTTGAGATAGAATACGCGCAAGAGAGCGTTCGATCTCAGGGTCGAAGTCAAAATCTTCACACTCGGAGGGTTGTCCACCGGTCATACACCCAAAGAAAAAATAAAACAAAATAAACACTTTTTTTATTTTATTTAAAATAGAGTTTTTTGTTTTTTTTAGTTTATAGAAAATAAGTAAAAGTAATAGACTCTGGAATTCGAAATAGTAACTCGAAGAATCCCCGGCAACGGCGCCAAAAACTGGATGCGCCCGCGAACACACTCTTACTGTGGTTGGTTCGGTGAGTCGATCGCCGCGGGCGTGCTATATGAGGCAAGTGCACCTATCGCAAGTAGTACTCGATATTCGGGGGAATACCGAGGTCGTATTGTTCTCGGGGTCGGGTTGACTATTCTTACTCCTCCAGGAGGACTATTATTTTACTGAAAGTAAGGTGGAGATTTTAATTAAGACGAAAAATGTAAAAGAGCGAAAAAACATTTAGAAAAATTCGATGAAGGGTTAACACTCGGCATCGAATCGGATTAGGAGAAAAAAACTTTTAATAATTAGAGGACTTAGTTTTCAAATTAATTAAAGGCAACTTTGCCATGGAGGTTCCACAAATATGAGCGCACTTATCTCTAGGAATATTGCTCAGCTGAATGCTAAGACTATTCGACCGAACGTTAGTCTGACGAAGGATTCCTCTTAACGCCTGCTTTACGCTAAGAACCCCGCTATTGGGTGGGGAACCCAATCCGGTAGAATTACGCTTGTCCTCTCTCGAGGGTATGCACGCAACTCTATTTACCCCGGGGTGATCTGTCCATACGCACGGCCTCTCGGCTAGCTACCGTATAGATAATGGAAATAGGGCCCACACATCGATTTGTGGTCCTATGCATCATTAACCCGGGGCAAACCTTAAGTGCTTAAATTAAAGTGAAAATAAAGAGCTTTAATTATTACGAATTATTTTAAATGTCCCAATGCTCTTCGATGCCGAGGTAAATAGCGATTAGCCACACATCGGTATGGGGACGGCTTTATAATTTGATGAGGTGCGAGTTCGAAAATAAGCGCTAAAAGGTTATACGAATAAGACATGAAAATGACAAACATTTAGAAACTAGAAAAGTTAGCTAAAACAAGAACTCACGCACACTCCAAATTATAAAAAAACAGAATAAACTAAATTACAAAAAAAGGAAAATTGCAAGTCCTACTCAAACGAGTAGGCGGGAAATAAAGGCACGCCATTTAACTCTTAACGAGTAGGCGGAAATAAATGCAAGTACAAGTCCTACTAAAATAATTATAGAAAAATAAAAGACCTGTCATTTAACTCAAATGAGTAGGCAGTAAACAAAATCCGACCATTTAACTTCTAGCGAGTAGGCGAAAATAAACGCTAACACACACACACTCTACATAATTGAAAGAAGCAATAAAACTATCTCCTACACACACGCACTCTACATAATTGAAGAAAGCGATAAAATAAAGCATTAAAATAAAGCATGAAAAACTAACTCGTACACTCACACACTCTAAATAAATCAAAGAAAGCAAAAAAATAAAGCATTAAAATTTATCCCCTACACACACCCACTCTACATGGAAGTTGAAATGACAAAATGAAAACTAACTCTTACACTAACACATACAAATTAAAAGAAAAATGAAAGTTACCAAAAATTTAAAACTACTACTTTTCTATACTTAGGTTTTACCAAAAACAAATAAAAAGAACAAAATAAAATTTTAAGAGAACAAACGTTTTTCAAAACAAATCAAAGAACCAAAGTTCTTTAAAAATTAAAATTTCAACATTTTCATTCTTAGGATTTCATAAAAGTGATAAAAATGAAAAGAAAATGAAAAGAACAAAAAATGTTTTACAATCCTACAAAAAAAACTAAGTAAAAAAAATAAAATCACTTTCAAAACTCTTTTATAGATACATAAGAATGAAATTTAAAAAGAAAACATTAAGGATGAACATGTTGAAGAAGAGATAAACATATCATACCATGCTTGGAAATGAAATCTATAACAAACTCTAACATTGAGACAAGTAAAAAAACATAGAAAATGAACAAGTTACACTCATACACACACACACACACACACTTTTCATAAAAGGAAGAACAAAGGAGAAACTAAGGATAAAATTAGAAGAAAAGTGGGCACATAAGTTCATTCCAAAGCCATTTAAGAAGAGAAAAACTAACATTTTTATTGATTAAAATAGACTATTACAAAGCTTTTATAAATCTAAAGCTAAAGCAAAAACAAACATGAAAGGAAGGGGGAGAAATCTCCTTACATAGCAAAGGAATCCACGGATGCAACCCACAAAACACACTAAAGTGGCTCAAAAATGTTAACCCTTGGTCATTACAGAAGCGGGGTATTTATAGGAAAAAAAATCTAAGTACACGCTGTAACATCCCATGTTACTTCTAGGTCCCTTTCACTTAGATTGGATTAGGCATGGGATGGGTGACAGGGGTTTTAGGTAGGTTTGACCCTAGGTAGTGTGTTGTAGCGAAGTGGGGCCCACTATAGGACCAAGTCAAAATAGGTCAAACTAGCCTAAATAGGGACCCAAACCACACCATGACCCCACCACATTGCCCTAACCCTAAAAACAATCTAAGTGCGCCCTAGGGCATGCCATTAGGTCAACACTTTGACCCCAGTTGACCGAAGTCAACCTTGGGCCTAATTTCGTCAAACCCGCAATCATAAGCCCAATTAGACTAAGTAGGGCAACCCCTTGACCCAACCCAAGTTGGGTGGTGCCACTAAGCTCATGACCATCAAATGGGGTCAGCCCACTCATCTTGTTAACTAAGTCAACTCTCCAAGTCAACAAGTCAACTATTTGACGTAAAAGAGGGAAATGAAGGCCAAGCCACCCTCCCTTGGACCAAGCCCACCAAATTTGGCCCATGGCCAGCCCAAGTGAACAAAACCAGCCCTACCCCTCTGAATTAGGAGTGAGAGTGCATGCAAAGGGGTAGAAATGGGATTTTAAGAGGAAGAGGAGAGAGAAATGGGGATGAAGAGGAAGGGTGGCCACATGGCCACCCCTTCAGCTGTAATCCTCTGCCCAACACCTGCTGGCCGGCGTCCCCTGATTATTCCAGGATATTTTGGTGGCATGCTGGCCACATGGCACCCATGGTGACATAACCAAAGCCCAAACCGAGCTCACATAGGTAGTATCTCCCTATACAACCATCCTCAGCTCAAACCGACTTCACCATTAGCTTCAGGAGGTGGAAAGGAGTGGAATTCGATAGCTGGATAAAAGATTTTGGTGGAAAATCAAGAAATCGGGGAGGAGCTCGCCGGCGCACCACCACCATGGCAAACCGCCGCCTGTCCCGCCGCCAAGCCCCAATCCAAGTCTGTTTCGCCACCCCTCTACCTGTACTAGAAATCTAGATCCACTAAGGGAGATATCGGGCTCAATTGAGCCCGATGCCATGAGAGAAAAGTGAGAAATTCCGGGCGTTTTCTTCTTGCTTGGGTTCGCCGGAGGAGCCAACTCCGGCGGCCCCACCGCCTGGAAAAGCTAGCCCCCACCTTAGCGAAGGTGGTGGCGACATCCGCCGGCGGCGGTGGTGGCTCAGCTGGACAGAAACAGCCAGCAAGCATCGCCCAGGAAAAACAAATCCCAGCCCTTGATCTAATGGGGACGATGAACGGATGTCGTCCAGGGCTGCTTTTAGATTCGTGCACTACTTAAATTAAAATCAAATTATTTTGTTGTATTAAATGAAATGAAATTTATTATGTGTCACATAAATTCAGTGACATTAGATGCCATATTTAGGCCTCGTAGATGCATTTCCAGAACATGGATCCTGAATGACAAATGTAGCCTTACCTGTTAACTTTAATTTGACAGCTTAATCAGCAATTTTGGTCCAGTAGTCTGGCCTGTAGGGCATTTCTCCTAGGACTGGTCCTAGATAAAGGCAGATATTCATTTGGATGCCCAAGTCAAACCAGCAATCACCATGGCCCCAAATGTTGGGTACATGCATGATTAGGGCATACCTAGCCCCTGCCAAAAATGGGGAATTTTTGAAACAAATGTTCTATAGTTTTGGTCATAATATCAAAAACTAAATAAATGAAATATTTTGAGTTATATGACCCCTCATAGCCCCAAATTTTTGTACTAGGTCCTTGGGGACATCGGTGGTGCATGATAAAAATTTCAGCACAATTGTATCACGGCATGTTGGAAAATACACTTGCAAGTTTTGGTTATATATTGCCTTGGTGTGTCAATAGCAATAAATTAAATATGGTGCATTCAACCTGATTGAGGCACTCAAAAATCATGGATTTTATTCCAGTGGTTCATTAGGGTAAATTTCACCCCTCAGATTAATTATGGGATTTTTGGGATCAAAAATCTCATTAATTGGAATTTGTAAAAATATAGCTCCTTTTGAAAATAAATTGGAAAAATAGGTTTTCCTCAACTAAAAGTCCTCAAACTTTGCCAAGTTAAAAATAAGGTTATATTTGACTTAAGAAAATTTGATCTTTCTGTTTGAAGAAATTGTGGAGTAAAATACCTTGAAATGCCCATTTTACCCTTTTTGCATTTATTCTTGATTTGATGGAAATACACTTCAAATAAATTTGGAAATATTGCTAGTGAAGTATAATTGTGTTATTTGTCTTGCATAATTATTTCAGAATTTATGGGTGTACTGATAATTTTTAAATTAATATAATGGCATTTTGGTAAATATGTAAGAATGGGAATTTTTAGGCCATTACACTATAAAGGTTGATGAAACTCTGCCGATAGTCTTAAATTAATGTTTTATATGTTCTGTAATTTTCCTGAAATTTTGGATTATGTATTCCTTGTACTTCATTTGGAAAATGAAAATTATGTAGATTTGGTATTAAATAAGGAATTGGTATAAATAATCAAAGGAAACTTATGAAACCCTGTAGACAGAAATATTTTATCAATATACAACTCAGGAAAAATTACCTAGGTTAGTGGATGTCAAATTATACTACATCATGTGTAAGTGACCTAGGAAATAAATTAAAAGATTTAATTAAGGGATTATTTTACCTAGGAAAATTATGAGAATACATATGATAGTTCCATTAGCCCATACCACCCTAGGATAAATATTTAGGGGCAAGAGGCCCTAAGGATTGAGAGATTCCATTTTTGGGGTAATAATAGGACATGGTCCGCATATAACATAAATAAGTCATGCTTTAGTGAATTACCAGAGGATTGATTATCAGAAGAATAATGGAGTGCAATATGAATAATCCCTGGTGGGAAGTATTGTCTTAGTGACGGGAGTAAAGGTGCAAGTCTTTATGTAGCAATCGGAGTGGAGGTCGACGGACGACCGTCGGTTTCCCGGTAATATCTTAAGTCACTCGGATTGTTCCACAGCAACAATGAGAGCTGGGGTGAAACCTGGGTAGTCATCAACTAAAGTAAATATCCTTGCAAAAGGGAACTTTGGGCGTAATACCATCGTAGTTCCTAGTGCCCCCGAGAGCCCTTCACCGGGTATACCCTGGGCAGTCCTGGGATTAACCTTAAATCACTAAGTATAATAACCCGTAGACAAGAGTAGTATAATAGGTTAAGACATTTGTTGTACCTTCCCACCTGTGTAGGGTTGGAGTGTTTCATGTTATATGCTCACCCGTGTAGGGTTTGAGGGAATTGGTTGTAAAGGCACTATTGTGCGTTCTCACCCGGGTTGGGTTTGAGGGTTTCAGGACGGGTTTGGTCCTGCGAGCAGAAGGCTCGGAATGAAATACTTGCATGTGCATAAATATAGTGGCGGGGCATGCGGTACTGGCCATTCGTCACACCGATGGCAGTACGGTGCACCAGGCGGTTGTGAGGGTTAGAGGGGCCAGTGGGTTGTTTTACACTGCGGTCTGGACGACGACCCCCGATAACGCACATCCGACCCAACAAGACTGACGGGTTGTCAGCAAAGTACGTACACGAGACTCTAGAGTGCACCTTGGACGTATACAGAGGTGTATGAGAGGGGTCTAAGGCTTGGTAGTGTGCATACCGGCGTAGAAGCGGAGACGCCCGTTCCGCTGCTGCCATAGCCACAGCGGTGGTACCCGAGAGTGATGCTAGCTCTCAAAAACTGGAAACTAAAGGTCTGTGATCACAGAGTCGTTGTGCGTGAGTTGCACTTGCCTGTGCATAAAATTGCATCATAACATTCATTCATATTAGGTCATACGCATCATAGATCCTAATCATATAAACTAGTATGGGCTCTTTTATATGATAAGTTAAATTTCCTGGAAATCCTAAGTTATATATTTGTATGGGCATTTATATTAGTTAGGTTACTTTTGTGATAGTAGTATAGTGGTAGAATAGTTTTATTTACATGCTCTAACCTTCTGTTATTTACATCCTTTACTAGTACTGCTCTTTACTTACTTGTACCTTATTTAGAACTGCTACAGTAGAACAATAATGCTTATTACAACTGCTAGCTAGTTTCTGTCACCTGCTTCCACTTTTGCTACCCCTTGTTGTCCTCCGCTTCGTCCTCCCGCTCGGTGCCTAGGAGTTGCGGGGCGAGGTGCGGAGGAAACGACTTAGTCTTTTTGACTAATGGTCGGTGACCATACTATTTTTAGGAGCCCGTGGAGATGGAGCACCAGCACGACGAGGAGACAGGACGTGAGGAGCAGATACCGCTGCAGCAAGCTACAACCACTACTGTGCGTCCTCAGCTGGGATGAGTTCTGATGTACTAGTATAGCTTCCGCTTTTATTTGAGAGAGAGAGTTGATTTTGATGTACCGTGCATAAGCCCTTATTACTCTTTCATTTTGTACTCTTTAGTTGACCATGTTGATGTACTTTTCATTTCATACATATGATTTGTACTTGTGACTTGTGGATTTATATACTGCTTTTCTTCTTCTTCTCATATTGGCCTACAGGTTAAATGATCGTATTAGCCGGTAGGATCGCTGTGTTGCGGTGTCGACTAACCCGTGCGTTAGTGCCACCGTAGGACGGCGGTTCTAGGCATAAGACCCGGTAGCCCTCCTTGGTAAGGGGGAGGAAGGGGGTCTTACAAACTGGTATCACTTGAAAAACGATCATATGAGAAAGAAGTCCACAACACCGCACCACCCCCGCCCGAGCATTAGTTTGCGGACAAACTATGCAGCGGAAGCAGTGGTGAACCATGTGTAAAAGTCACATAAAATGGTCTACGAAGTACAATGAGTTAGGCCAGTTCTGTTTTAACCTTACCTTTATGCAACCTCCACAGGTCGCCGCGCCGCACAATGTGACTCCTCCCACTCCAGCTGCCACTCCATCCCTACATACGGAGATAAGGCAGACTTTGACGGTGATTCTGGATGCCTTCAAATCCCAGCAAGTCCCGACTCCGCAGCCAAATCCAGGGTCGAACTGGTTGAGTGCTTTCAAGAGCCTGTCCCCACCAGTGTACCGTGGGACAGAGGATGCGGTAAAGATGGAGGAATGGCTGGAGGCCATACACGAGATTTTAGCAGGCATCAGCTGCACGATCGGCGAGGCAGTACCTCTAGCCACCTCTACACTAGAGGCTCATGCGAAGAGATGGTGGAAATCAGTGCGGGAGTCTACATATGCAGACAGCGAGCTGTCAGAGATATCATGGGAGGAGTTTGGCGATGTATTTCTGGATCACTTCGTCTCTGCTACGGACAGATATGCCTTGGAGGAGATGTTTTTGAACCTCAGGAAGGGGACTAGATCGGTGATCGAGTATCAGCGAGAGTTCTCTCATTTGGCCAGGTTCGCAGGGATTGAGGATTCCGATGATAGGAGGTATGCCAAGAGGTTCTACCGGGGCCTCAGTGACGATTTGATGCAGGCCTTGCTGTTCATTTCTCATGGCAGCACTAGGCAGATCATTGAGATGGCAAAGAAGGTAGAGGCTGACCAGCTGATGGTGCAAGGAAGAGGAAAGAGACCGTTTGATGGGTCCACATCAGGAGAGGGCAGCAGGGGCTCTCAGAGAGGCAGGACTCTCAGATACAAGAAGGGTGGGGGACGTCGTCATCCCAACTTCAGGCAGGAGCAGGGGCCTCCTCCAGTATTGGTTCCCCCACCTCTACAGGTGTATGGTCCGAGGAGACAGGATGATCATGGCCACCGACAGGTAATTTGTTACGGATGCCGCCAGCCCGGGCACATTAGGTCGGAGTGCCCGCATCGATTCCATCCTCGTCCTCCTCCTCCACCTCCAGTGGCCCCAGTACAGCAGGGCCGAGTCGGAGGCCGAGGATGAGGCCAAGGCCGGGGATATCACGGCAGGCGACGTAATCAGGAGCAGATATATGCCTTGGACCTCACGGAGCAGAGGAACCCCGAGGAGGTTATCACAGGTACTTAAGGTTAATTATTAAGTTCCTTGAGTTTTCAATTATATAGTACCTGGAACTATAGGGTAACAATTAATTTTAACTTAAACAAACCTCAGACATAGTTATGATCAGCGGCAAACACGCACATACTCTCTTCGACACGTGTTCTTCGCACTCGTTCGTATCCGAGGCCTTCATAGACGGAATCGAAGGCATGGAAAGATTTCATGGACTAGAGATGAGGGTGCGTCTACCCGATGGGTCAGAACTACGGACCACAACCCATTGTGATATGGAGGCTGAGATTGGTGGCAAGGCATTTGAGGCGCCGACAACTATTCTGAAGTTGCAGGACTTTGACTTGATTTTGGGCATGACATGCTTACATCAGAACCATGCTCAGATAGATTTCCCATCAAGAAGGATCACACTAAGGCATGGCGACTCCCATGTTATCATCGAAGGTATTCAGCCTATCTGCCACACATTGTTATCTTCTGTACAAGCTGTGAAGGCCCACGAGCAGGGCGAAGAAGTTTACCTTATCTGCTTTGAGATGTTGGGGACAGAGACTTCTATCTCAGATATTCCGGTGGTTCGGGATTTCTCCGACGTATTCCAGGAGAAATTGCCCGAGCTACCACCAGCCAGAGGCGTGGATTTCAGGATCCAGCTAGTACCGGGAGCGACGTCGGTGTCCCGGGCACCTTACAGGATGGCTCCCAAGGAGTTAGCAGAGTTCAGGACTCAACTTCAGGAGCTAGTTGAGTCGGGATTTGTGCGGCCTAGTTCATCGCCGTGGGGAGTGCCGGTTCTCTTTGTGAAGAAGAAGGACGGGTCGTTACGACTATGCATAGATTACCGGGAGCTGAATCGGTTAACGGTCCGCAATACCTACCCACTACCTCGGATAGATGAGTTATTTGATCAGCTGCAGGGAGCCTTCTGGTTCTCTAAGCTAGATTTGCGATCCGGTTACTACCAGCTCCGCATCCGGGAAGAGGACATACCGAAGACGACATTCAGTTCACGCTATGGATTATACGAGTTCACGGTGATGCCTTTTGGGCTCACGAATGCCCCTGCCGCATTCATGAGTCTAATGAACCGTGTATTCGAGCCTTTCTTAGACCGCTTCGTGATTGTATTCATCGACGACATTTTGATATATTCCCGGACTCAGGAAGAGCATACAAAGCATTTGACGCTGGTCTTGCAGAGGCTGAGGGAGTCACAGATGTACGCAAAGTTTTCAAAGTGCCAGTTCTGGATGCAGGAGGTGGCTTTCCTGGGACACACGATCAGTGGGGCTGGATTAGCAGTGGACCCAACCAAGGTAGAGGCAGTAAGGGATTGGCCACGGCCGAAGTCAGCATCCGATATTCGCAGCTTCCTGGGTTTGGCAGGGTACTATCAGAAGTTTGTGGAGGGGTTCTCGAGGATAGCCCTCCCCCTCACGACTTTGACGAGGAAGGATACTGAGTTCACCTGGACAGAGCAGTGTGAGGCGGCATTTTAGGAGCTGAAGGACCGACTCATCTCATCCCCTATTCTTGAGCTTCCATCCGGGAGTGAAGGATTTCAGATTTATACAGATGCCTCTTACCAGGGGATGGGTGATGTCCTGATGCAGCATGGACATGTTATTGCTTACGCTTCGAGACAGTTGAAGAAGCATGAGCATAACTATCCAGTACATGACTTAGAACTCGGGGCTGTGGTATTCGCCCTAAAGATGTGGAGACATTACTTATACGGGATTCATTGTGATATCTATTCAGATCACAAGAATCTTAAATATATTGATACGCAGAAAGACTTAAACTTACGACAGAGGAGATGGCTGGAATTCCTCTGCGATTATGATTATAAGATCCACTACCATCCGGGGAAAGCGAACACAGTAGCAGATGCTCTGAGTAGGAGGCCCGACACTTCTGGACCGGAGCCTCGATTGATGTCTATAGAGCTGTTGCGGATGATGGAAGACATGTACATTACCATGGTATCTGAGTCCGAACCAGTGGTATATCTGTTAAATTTTCTCAACGTGGTCAGCAAGATAGCCCAAACACCAAATTAATATCTTCGGAACTACCCAGTTCGCACGCTGAACCTGCGGAAACCCAAGGACTAGAGGTTGCACCCAACAAAACAATGGAAGCACAAGAAAGTCTTATTATGCATTCACTTCTTTACAATCCGAGGCATACATAGCGAGACATGATTTCGCTAGTATTACAGCTGTAAACAGAAGAAACCAAAAAACAAGCCGGGCGGACAGCACTCCAGTCCGCCGAGACCGCGAGGTCGCCGAGACCGCCGAGACCGCTGAGCTCGCCCAAGCTATGCTGCAATCCGCCGAATACCACGGAGTCCGCCGAGACCGCGAGGCCGCGCGGACAGACCGTTATTCGCCTCCTGCTGAACCCGAACTGAGGAACTCCCCTACCCGCCTGAAGCCGGCGGACAGGTTATTGAAGCTGGGAAAGTTGAAACAGAACTGACAAGCCGCAGAGCGACCTCCTGCTGAGTCCGCAGAGACCGCACACTTCCAAGCACTGACCGAAGTCACAGCCAAACTCCTGGCTCCTTGAAGTTATCCGCGCGACCTGCACACAGCAAACCGTCAGCCTGAAACAATCCGCGCGGACTGGAAAACACAGACCGCAGCACTCGCCCAACCCAATTTACTGTTCACTCACGTTACTTAGGTTTCTGTAGATGTGCCAGGGGGGTCCTATTTATAGGCCAGGTGAGGAGTGTGGTCACCGCCCATGAGATAGCGACACCGCCCCAGCCCGCGCGAATACAAACGACCGTCCGCTCAGTCCGCGAGGACTTAGCCAGTCACCAAGGGAAACCGCCAGGAGCAAGGCAACCATTGACGAACCCTCTCCAGTCCGCCCAAGCTAAGCGGACAAGGCACCAGCCCGCAAAGCTCCAACTGCTTCAGGACAGCACCCTCTTCAATGGCAGTCCGCACCAACCCGAGGCAGTCCGCAAGACCCACACCTCAATCCGCCACAAGTCCACGACCAAAGGCAAACAGCAACAGTCCGCCCGGTCACAGCGGACTTGGCGGATACGGCGGACACCATGAACTTGACACCAAGTGTGACCAAGTCCAAAACCATCAAGGGCCAGTGCGAGCATGGCGGACACAAAGCCCCGTCCGCCAAACACCCTAGCACAGACCGCAACCAGTCCGCGAGCTCCTCGTACTTGTCCAACACAGCAGCTTCCTCCCGGACTCCAAACACCAGTCCGCCAACCGGTCTCCACAGCAAGACCTGCTGTAACACCTGAGCTCGACAAGGCCTCAGCCAAGCTCAAGGCCCAGTCCGCAACAGCCCCAACCGCGGACACACCAGTCCGCAAGGCTTCCCGCGAACTCGAACCAACCCGCCAACAGCGCAAGCAAGCACCTGCGGCCACTGAGCAAAGCACCAGTCCGCAAGCCTCTCTATCCGCAGATACCAGGCCGCACCAAACCGCGGACTCCATGCAACAACCCGCTCAGAACACAGCCGGCTTCCACCAGACTTCTCACCAGGCCGCAACCTCAGTCCGCCCAGTCCGCCCAGTCCGCCAAAGCTGACCGCACAGGCCGCGCGGCCTGTCCCGTCACCCACTTCCACTTCACAAATTTCAACACTCCCCCTTGAAGTGAGAAGTGGTGACCAAGCCCAGCAAGCTGCGCAAGCGTTCAAAAGGCCCCTTCGACAGCGGCTTCGTGAAGATGTCAGCAAGATTATCTTCACTCCGAACATGCCCGACCAACAGAGACCCCTCCAACACCTTCTCCCTGATGAAGTGGTGATCAATCTCTATATGCTTGGTCCTGGCGTGACACACTGGATTGTTTACCAGTTTGAGAGCACTCTCATTGTCACCCCAGAGTAAAGTAGGCCCTTGCACTTCTTCATGAACATCATCTATCAGCCTCCTCAACCAAACGGCTTCCCGAGCAGCCAAGGCCGAAGCCTTATACTCCGCCTCCGTGGTTGAAACCGACACCGAGTCCTGCTTCTTGCTACACCACGAGATGCTAGCTGAACCGCAAGTGAACACATAACCCGAAGTAGACCTTCGATCATCCGAATCACCGCCATAGTCAGCATCCGTGTACCCGAGCAACGCAAACTCCGCATCCCTTCCATAGAGGAGTCCCATCTCAGAAGTCACCTTGACATACTTCAGAATTCCCTTCGCCGCCACTAGATGAGATTGCCTTGGTTCAGCCATATACCGACTTACTCGGCCAACAGCATAAGCTATATCCGGCCTTGTAATCGTCAGGTAAATCAAGCTCCCAACAAGAGCCCTGAACACCAAGGGATCATTAAGAACCCTTCCCTCATCCCGTCGAAGCTTCAGCCCAGATTCCAGTGGAGTAGAGCACTTCTTCCCTTCGCCCATGCCAAACCGCTTCACAATACGATCAGCATACCCTTTCTGGCTAATGAGAATCCCGCACTCCTTCCTCTCCACTTCCAGACCAAGAAAGTGATGCAACTCTCCCAAGTCTTTCATCTCGAAGCGTATAGCAAGCTCTCCCCTGAGCCTTGCTACTTCCTCCTCCGAGTTCCCTGTGATGATCATATCATCCACATACAGCAGGACCAAGACTCTTAGCTCTCCCTTCTTCTTGACGAACAAGCTAGAATCCGAGTTAGAAGCCAGGTATCCACAGAACTGCAGGTACTCTGCAATCTTCCCATACCACGCTCGAGGAGCTTGCTTCAACCCATAGAGAGCCTTCCTGAGTTTGCAGACATAGTCCGGATGCTTCTCAGAGACGAAACCAAGCGGCTGATCCATGAAGATGTCCTTGTCAATCTCTCCGTAAAGAAAGGCATTCTTCACATCGAGTTGCCACAACCTCCATCCCTTGCTAGCAGCCAAGGCGATCACCACTCTTACAGACGTCATCTTCGCAACTGGACTGAATGTCTCCTCATAGTCTTCTCCATACTGCTGTGAGAATCCTCTAGCGACCAGGCGAGCCTTGAAACGATCAATGCTCCCATCAGCCTTCTTCTTCAACTTATACACCCACTTGCAAGTAACCGGAGTAATGCCATCAACCTTGGGCACAAGGTCCCAGGTTTCATTCTTTTTCAGAGCATCAATCTCTTCCTTCATGGCACCTTCCCACTCCTTCACTCCAGTGGCCTCGTTGAAGCTTGCAGGCTCTCGCTCATCCAGAGGACCCGCAAAGAAGCAGGAGACAAAGCTCACTGCATTCCCATCACAGTACCGAGCCGGTGGCTTAACCACCCTCTTCGATCTCCGAAGACACGGCTCCTTGCTCACGGCTTCCGTTGCTTCTTCAGGCTCCACTCCTACCTGGGGCAAGCATTGAGCAGTGCTCCCCCTGCTTCCTGAGCCAGAAGGCTCAGCCTCGGAGTTCGAAGCAACAGGAGCTGCTGGTGAAACAACAAGCTCCTCTTCCAAGCCTTCAGCAGCCTCCACCGGTGCTTCCTCAACCTTGCTACTTCCGGTAGGCTCCACCGAGCCACCTCCATATGACGTCAGCTCGTCAAAGACAACGTCTCTTGACACCACGAACTTCTTCGTCACAGGGTCCATGCACTTCCATCCCTTCTTCCGCTCATCATAGCCAACAAAGACAAGTTTCCTTGCCTTCGCATCCAGCTTTGTCCGTGAAGCATCCGGGACATGCACGTAGCAAGTTGAACCGAACACCCGAAGGTGTCCAACACTCGGCTTCTCCTTCAGCAACAGCTCAATAGGAGTCTTCATGTTGATAGGGCTGAGTGGCATCCGGTTGATAACATATGCAGCACAAGACATTCCCTCCGCCCAAAAGGACCTCGGGATATCTTTCGCATGCAGCCAGCATTTGCAGGTTTCCGTCAAATGACGGATCTTCCGCTCCGCTACCCCATTTTGTTGTGGAGTGTGAGAACAAGTAAGCTCCCGTTGGATCCCGTGCTTCCTGCAGAAGTTAGAAAACTCGGAAGAG
The DNA here is from genome assembly GCA_039583875.1 of Platanthera guangdongensis. Classification (NCBI taxonomy): domain Eukaryota; kingdom Viridiplantae; phylum Streptophyta; class Magnoliopsida; order Asparagales; family Orchidaceae; genus Platanthera; species Platanthera guangdongensis. Next base: position 148,339,150 of record CM077150.1, read on the forward strand.
ACAAACTCCCCCCCGTTATCAGTTCTAAACTTCTTAATCCGCAAGCCAAGTCGGCCTTCTACCAACTCCTTGAACTCCACGAACAAACGGAAGGCATCCGACTTCTCCTTTAAGAAGTACACCCAAGTATACCTTGAGTAGTCATCAACCAAGACAAGCATGTATTTGCTTCCACCAAGGCTGGCAGTAACAGTCGGTCCCATCAGGTCGCCATGAATACACTCCAATGGTTTCTTGCTCCTTGTTTGAGATTTATCAAACGGAAGGCGATGTGCCTTACCGTATTGACAGCCCGCACAAACATGCCCATCACCAAAGGAGGACAACATCGGCAACCCCCTCACCAGACTTCTACTCGCCATTGCCTTTAGCTTGTCCATGCCAACATGCCCCAGCCTCTCATGCCAGATAGCCGCACTATCATTGGCTCTCATCCTATCAACATAGGCACTGGTGGAAAGAACAAACAAGTTCTTCACCCTCCTCCCAACATGAGCAACATCAGCCTTTACCGCTGATACGTTGCGAAGGAACCTCACGTCTGTTGGCCCAAACAGAACGTGATACACAACGTCCACCGCGTTGGTCACCGAGAAGAGGTTCTTCTTCATGCCCGGTACGTGATACACACTCCTTAACGTGAGTGGCCCCTGATCACTACCCAAAGACACGACCCCCTCCTTCTCTACTGCATAAACAGTATTATCAGCAGTGATAATAGCTTCATTACCTGAGTAAGCCTGCATGGAGGTGAACTTCGACTTGTCTCCGGTGAGGTGATGACCACACCCGGAGTCGATGATCCACTCGCTGTTGAAGTCCTCAGCAGATAAGGCCCGGACACAAGTGCCCGTCATGAAAGCTCCTCCCCATTCTGCTTCTTCACTTCGCGAGCAAGCTTCCTCCTTTCCCGCAGCATGCCCAGGCTGCAGCTTGACCTTGCAGTCCCGCTTGAAGTGCCCATGCTGATGACACCGGTAGCACTTCAGATTCTTCTTCCAGTCCTTAGGAGCATTGCTCCTCTCCGGCGGATATGAAGTTGAAGTCTCCTTCTCAACAGCGGCCTGCACCTTCTTCTTCTTCTTCCCTTCCCATCCCTTCTTCTTGCCTGAGAAGAGAGCCTCGCTGCCTTCCTGATTCAGATTCACTCCAGCCATCTGCCTTGCTAAGCTCTCCTGCGAGGCAAGCAGATTCTCCAGCTCCAGCAGAGACGGCTGAGTAGCCCACCCTTGAACAGACGTAACAAAGGCCACATACTCCTTCCGCAAGCCGCGGAAAATGTGCCTTTTCATCTTTGCCTCAGAGATAGGCTCATCAGGATCCAGTGCCGACAGCTCAGCACACAAGCTCTTCATCTTTAAGAAGTACCTGGAGATGGAAAGGTCTCCCTGAGTTGCCCTGGCCAACTCATTCTCCAGGAACTGAAGCCGCGCCACATTCTTCCTATTGAACAACTCATCAATGGTTGTCCAAATATCAGCAGCCGACTCACATCCAATGATGTGATCAAACAGTTCCGGAGAGACAGCTCTCTTCAGAACGAACTCTGCCTTTGCATTAGTTCTTCTCCAGAGCCTCACCTGTTCAGCAGTACCGAAAGCAGCAGTTACTTCCTGTCTGTCGTCTCCACCAACGACTTCCCACAGCTCCTCGCCTAGAAGATAACTCTTCATGCACGACTTCCACTTTTTATAGTTAGTCGGCGTTAAGAGTTCAATGCCCAGACCTCTTGCTAAGCTTCCTTCCATTGCAACCACCTGTTGGTACCCTTCAGCAGCACCGAGCAACAACACAGGTTGATCACCACTCAATCACTGAGTAACAACACTGGCTGACCTCTGCTCACGCAACTGAACCTCCGCAACCTCAGGAACCTCCCTCTGATACCATGTTAAATTTTCTCAACGTGGTCAGCAAGATAGCCCAAACACCAAATTAATATCTTCGGAACTACCCAGTTCGCACGCTGAACCTGCGGAAACCCAAGGACTAGAGGTTGCACCCAACAAAACAATGGAAGCACAAGAAAGTCTTATTATGCATTCACTTCTTTACAATCCGAGGCATACATAGCGAGACATGATTTCGCTAGTATTACAGCTGTAAACAGAAGAAACCAAAAAACAAGCCGGGCGGACAGCACTCCAGTCCGCCGAGACCGCGAGGTCGCCGAGACCGCCGAGACCGCTGAGCTCGCCCAAGCTATGCTGCAATCCGCCGAATACCACGGAGTCCGCCGAGACCGCGAGGCCGCGCGGACAGACCGTTATTCGCCTCCTGCTGAACCCGAACTGAGGAACTCCCCTACCCGCCTGAAGCCGGCGGACAGGTTATTGAAGCTGGGAAAGTTGAAACAGAACTGACAAGCCGCAGAGCGACCTCCTGCTGAGTTCGCAGAGACCGCACACTTCCAAGCACTGACCGAAGTCACAGCCAAACTCCTGGCTCCTTGAAGTTATCCGCGCGACCTGCACACAGCAAACCGTCAGCCTGAAACAATCCGCGCGGACTGGAAAACACAGACCGCAGCACTCGCCCAACCCAATTTACTGTTCACTCACGTTACTTAGGTTTCTGTAGATGTGCCAGGGGGGTCCTATTTATAGGCCAGGTGAGGAGTGTGGTCACCGCCCATGAGATAGCGACACCGCCCCAGCCCGCGCGAATACAAACGACCGTCCGCTCAGTCCGCGAGGACTTAGCCAGTCACCAAGGGAAACCGCCAGGAGCAAGGCAACCATTGACGAACCCTCTCCAGTCCGCCCAAGCTAAGCGGACAAGGCACCAGCCCGCAAAGCTCCAACTGCTTCAGGACAGCACCCTCTTCAATGGCAGTCCGCACCAACCCGAGGCAGTCCGCAAGACCCACACCTCAATCCGCCACAAGTCCACGACCAAAGGCAAACAGCAACAGTCCGCCCGGTCACAGCGGACTTGGCGGATACGGCGGACACCATGAACTTGACACCAAGTGTGACCAAGTCCAAAACCATCAAGGGCCAGTGCGAGCATGGCGGACACAAAGCCCCGTCCGCCAAACACCCTAGCACAGACCGCAACCAGTCCGCGAGCTCCTCGTACTTGTCCAACACAGCAGCTTCCTCCCGGACTCCAAACACCAGTCCGCCAACCGGTCTCCACAGCAAGACCTGCTGTAACACCTGAGCTCGACAAGGCCTCAGCCAAGCTCAAGGCCCAGTCCGCAACAGCCCCAACCGCGGACACACCAGTCCGCAAGGCTTCCCGCGAACTCGAACCAACCCGCCAACAGCGCAAGCAAGCACCTGCGGCCACTGAGCAAAGCACCAGTCCGCAAGCCTCTCTATCCGCAGATACCAGGCCGCACCAAACCGCGGACTCCATGCAACAACCCGCTCAGAACACAGCCGGCTTCCACCAGACTTCTCACCAGGCCGCAACCTCAGTCCGCCCAGTCCGCCCAGTCCGCCAAAGCTGACCGCACAGGCCGCGCGGCCTGTCCCGTCACCCACTTCCACTTCACAAATTTCAACAATATCGAGAGTATTTGAGCTCAGTGATCAGTAGTGATGACATACGAGAGCGCATCCGAACACATCAGACGCGGGATGCTGCATTACAGCCGATTTTTAGTGCCCCAAAAAGGGGCAAGGTTGAGGACTACATGATACAGGATGATCTTCTTCGATTCCGTGGACGCATTTACATACCAGCAGGGGGCAGTATCCGGGAGGATATACTCAGAGAGGCTCATTGCTCCAAATATTCAGTGCATCCCGGCATCACCAAGATGTGGGCAGATTTGCGGAGGTCTATGTATTGGCCCGGGATGAAGAGGGAGATCACTCATTTTGTGATATTCTGCGAGACGTGTCAGCGCGTGAAGGCGGAATGTAAGAGCCCAGGAGGTTTACTACAGCCACTGCCAGTACCAGAGTGGAAGTTCGAGGACATTGCTATGGATTTTGTGCACGGACTACCTCGCTCCCACTCTGGGCATGATTCTATATGGGTCATAGTAGACAGACTGACCAAGGTAGCGAGCTTTATCCCAGTTCGGAAGGATGCCCCAGTTTCAATTTTGGTGAGATTATTTGTGGAGCAGTTCGTTAGATATCATGGCATTCCCAGGACGATCGTTTCGGACTGTGATGGTCGGTTCACTTCGAGCGAGTGGAGGGTCGTGCATGCTTACTTGGGCTCTCGGCTTACTTTTAGTACCGCCTTCCACCCGCAGACCGACGGACAGACCGAGCGGACCATCCGGACCATGGAGGACCTACTCAGACTATGCATATTGGATACGGGGAAGCCTTGGGAGAGGCTGCTGCAACTGATTGAGTTCTCGTACAATAACAGCCACCAGGCTAGCATCAGGATGGCTCCATATGAGGCACTTTATTGGAGGAAGTGCCAGACACCGCTATCATGGGTTCAGGATGTGGATAACAGGGCTCTTGGATCTGATTATATAGAGGATACTGAGGTTCAGATTCGTTTGATCAGAGATCGGCTACTAGAGACCCAGAGCAGGCAGGCAAAGTATTATGATGCTCTGCACCGGAAGGTCGAGTTCCAGGTTGGAGACAGAGTTTTCTTGAAGATACGTCCAGTACACGGTGTCTCTCGAGTGCGGAGGCACAAGAAGCTCAGTCCACGATACATGGGGCCATACTTGATCCTGGAGCGGATTGGCCCCTTAGCTTACAGACTGCAGCTGCCACCGGAGTTGGGTGCATTACATGACGTCTTCCATGTCTCTTCCTTGCGAAGAGCTCTCCTTCGGCCGAAGCAGCACATTACTACTATAGCCGGACCGGTAGAGCCTGACAGATCAGTTAGTTTGGAGCCGATCCGGATTGACGATACAACCATCCGAGTGTTGCGGAAGAAGGTCCCTCTTGTGAAGGTGCTGTGGTCCAACCATGGACGGGAGGAGCACACCTGGGAGCCAAGGGATCTAATGCTGGAGCGACACCCGGAGCTGTTCACTTCAGGTATATTTTAGTTTACACGTTAAAAATTTCTTATAAATCTTGCAAATAAACCCCGTAAACCCGAACTTAAATTTCGAGAACGAAATTATTTTTCTTGGTTGTTGGAAATTGTAACATCCCATGTTACTTCTAGGCCCCTTTCACTTAGATTGGGTTAGGCATGGGATGGGTGACAGGGGTTTTAGCTAGGTTTGACCCTAGGTAGTGGGTTGTAGCCATGTGGGGCCCACTATAGGACCAAGTCAAACTAGGTCAAACTAGCCTAAATAGGGACCCAAACCACACCATGACCCCACCACATTGCCCTAACCCTAAAAACAATCTAAGTGCACCCTAGGGCATGCCATTAGGTCAACACTTTGACCCCAGTTGACCAAAGTCAACCTTGGGCCTAATTTGGTCAAACCCACACTCATAAGCCCAATTAGACTAAGTAGGGCACCCCCTTGACCCAACCCAAGTTGGGTGGTGCCACTAAGCTCATGACCATCAAATGGGGTCAGCCCACTCATCTTGTTGACTAAGTCAACTCTCCAAGTCAACAAGTCAACTATTTGACTTAAAAGAGGGAAATGAAGACCAAGCCACCCTCCCTTGGACCAAGACCACCAAATTTGGCCCATGGCCAGCCCAAGTGAACAAGACCAGCCCTACCCCTCTCAATTAGGAGAGAGAGTGCATGCAAAGGGGTAGAAATGAGATTTTAAGAGGAAGAGGAGAGAGAAATGGGGATGAAGAGGAAGGGTGGCCACATGGCCACCCCTTCAGCTGCAATCCTCTGCCCAACAACTGCTGGCCGGCCTCCCCTGATTATTCCAGGATATTTTGGTGGTATGCTGGCCATATGATACCCATAGTGACACAACCAAAGCCCAAACCGAGCTCACATAGGTAGTATCTCCCTATACAACCATCCTCAGCTCAAACCGACATCACCATTAGCTTCAGGAGGTGGAAAGGAGTGGAATTCGATAGCTGGATCAAATATTTTGGTGGAAAATCAAGAAATTGGGGAGGAGCACACCGGCACACCACCACCATGGCAAACCGCCGCCTGACCCGCCGCCAAGACCCAATCCAGGTCCGTTTCGCCGCCCCTCTACCTGTACTAGAAATCTAGATCCATTAAGGGAGATATCAGGCTCAATTGAGTCTGATGCCATGAGAGAAAAGTGAGAAATTCCAGGCTTTTTCTTCTTGCTCGGGTTCGCCGGAGGAGCCAACTCCGGCGGCCCCACCGCCGGGAAACGCTAGCCCCCACCTTAGCGAAGGTGGTGGCGACATCCGCCGGCGGTGGTGGTGGCTCAGCTGGCCGGAAACCGCCAGCAAGCATCGCCCAGGAAAAACAAATCCCAGCCCTTGATCTAATGGGGACGATGAACGGATGCCGTCCAGGGCTGCTTTAAGATTCGTGCACTTCTTAAATTAAAATCAAATTATTTTGTTATATTAAATGAAATGAAAATTATTATGTGTCACATAAATTCAGTGGCATTGCATGCCATATTTAGGACTCTTAGAGGCATTTCCAGAACCTGGACCCCAAATGAAAAATGTAGCCTTGCCTGTTAAATTTAATTTGACACATTAATCATCAATTTCGGTCCAGTAGTCTGGCCTGTAGGGCATTTCTCCTATGACTGGTCCTACACAAAGGCAGAAATTCATTTGGATGCCCCAGTCAAACCAGCAATCATCATGGCCCCAAATTTTGGGTACATGTATGATTAGGGCATACCTAGCCCCTTCCAAAAATGGGGAATTTGTGAAACAACCTTTTCTATAGTTTTGGTCATAATATCAAAAACTAAATAAATGAAATATTTGGAGTTACATGACTCCTCATAGCCCCACATTTTGGTGGTAGGTCCTTGGGGACATCAGTGGTGCATGATAAAAATTTCAGCACATTTGGATCACTGCATGTTGGAAAATCCACTTGCATGTGTTGGTTATATATTATCTTGGTGTGCCAATAGCAATACATTAAATATGGTGCATTCAGCCTGATTGAGGCACTCAAAAATCATGGATTTTATTCCAGTGGTTCATTGGGGTAAAGTTCACCCCTCAGATTAATTATGGGATTTTTGGGGTCAAAAATCCCATTAATTGGAATTTTTAAAAATATAGCTCCTTTTCAAAATAAATTGGAAAAATAGGTTTTCCTCAAGTAAAAGTACTCAAACTTTGCCAAGTTACAAATACGGTTATATTTGACTTAAGAAAATTTGATCTTTCTGTTTGAAGAAATTTTGGAGTAAAATTCCTTGAAATGCCCATTTTACCCTTTTTGCATTTATTCTTGATTTGATGGAAATACACTTCAGATAAATTTGGAAATATTGCTAGTGAAGTATAATTGTGTTATTTGTCTTGCATAAGTATTTCGGAATTTATGGGTGTACTGATAATATTTAAATTAATATAATGGCGTTTTGGTAAATATGTAAGAATGGGAATTGTTAGGCCATTACACTATAAAGGTTGATGAAACTCTGTCCATAGTCGTAAATTAATGTTTTATATGTTCTGTAATTTTCCTGGAATTTTGGTTTATATATTCCTTGTACTTCATTTGGAAAATGAAAATTATGTAGATTTGGTATTAAATAAGGAATTGGTATAAATATTCAAAGGAAAATTATGAAACCCTGTAGACAGAAATACTTTATCAATATACAACTCAGGAAAAATTACCTAGGTCAGTGGATGTAAAATTATACTACTTCATGTGTAAGTGACCTATTAAATAAATTAAAAGATTTAATTAAGGGATTATTTTACTTAGGAAAATTATGAGAATCGATATGATAGTTCCATTAGTCCATACCACCCTAGGATAAATATTTAGGGGCAAGAGGCCCTAAGGATTGGGAGATTCCATTTTTAGGGTAATAATAAGACATGGTCTGCATATAGCATAAATAGGTCATGCTTTAGGGAATTACCAGAGGATTGATTATCAGAAGAATAAGGGAATGCAATATGAATAATCCCTGGTGGGAAGTATTGTCTTAGTGACAGGAGTAAAGGTGCAAGTCTTTAGGTAGCAATCCGAGTGGAGGTCGACGGAAGACAGTCGGTTTCCCGGTAATATCTTAAGTCACTAGGATTGTTCCAGAGCAACAATGAGAGCTGGGGTGAAACCTGGGTAGTCATCAACTAAAGTAAATATCCTTGCGAAAGGGAACTTTGGGCGTAATCCCATCGTAGTTCCTAGTGTCCCCGAGAGCCCTTCACCGGGTATACCCTGGGCAGTACTGGGATTAACCTTAAATCACTAAGTATAATAACCCGTAGACAAGAGTAGTATAATAGGTTAAGACATTTGTTGTACCTTCCACCCGTATAGGGTTGGAGAGTTTCATGTTATATGCTCACCCGTGTAGGGTTTGAGGGAATTGGTATAAAGGCACTATTGTGCATTCTCACTCGGGTTGGGTTTGAGGGTTTCAGGACGAGTTTGGTCCTGCGAGCGGAAGGCTCGGAATGAAATACTTGCATGTGCATAAATATAGTGGCGGGGCATGCGGTACTGGCCGTTCGTCACACCGATGACAGTACGGTGCACCAGGCGGTTGTGAGGGTTAGAGGGGCCAGTGGGTTGTTTTACACTGCGGTCTGGAGGACGACCCCCGATAACACACATCTGACCCAACAAGACTGACGGGTTGTCAGCAAAGTATGTACGCGAGACTGTAGAGTGCACCTTGGACGTGTACAGAGGCATATGAGAGGGGTCTAAGGCTTGGTAGTGTGCATACCGGCCTAGAAGCGGAGACGCCCGCTCCGCTGCTGCCGTAGCCACAGCGGTGGTACCTGAGAGTGATGCTAGCTCTCAAAAAATGGGAACTAAAGGTCTGTGATCACAAAGTTATTGTGCGTGAGTTGCACTTTCCTATGCATAAAATTGCATCATAACATTCATTCATATTAGGTCATACGCTTCATAGATCTTTATCATATAAACTAGTATGGGATCTTTTATATGATAAGTTAAATTTCCTGGAAATCCTAACTTATATATTTGTATGGACATTTATATAAGTTAGGGTACTTTTGTGATGGTAGTATAGTGGTAGAATAGTTTTATTTACATGCTCTTACCTTCTGTTATTTACTTCCTTTACTAGTACTGCTCTTTACTTACTTGTACCATATTTAGAACTGCTAGAGTAGAACAATAATACTTATTACAACTGCTAGTTAGTTTCTGTCACCTGCTTCCACTTTTGCTACCCCTTGTTGTCCTCCACTTCGTCCTCCCGCTCGGTGCCTAGGAGTTGCGGGGCGAGGTGAGGAGTAAACGACTTAGTCTTTTTGACTAATGGTCGGTGACCATACTATTTTTAGGAGCCCGTGGAGATGGAGCACCAGCACGACGAGGAGACAGGATATGAGGAGCAGATACCGCTGCAGCAAGCTACTACCACTACTGTGCGTCCTCAGGTCGGACGAGTTGTGATGTACTAGTATAGCTTCTGCTTTTATTTGAGAGAGAGAGTTGATTTTGATGTACCGGGCATAAGCCCTTATTACTCTTTCATTTTGTACTCTTTTGTGGACCATGTTGATGTATTTTTCATTTCATACATATGATCTGTACTTGTGACTTGTGGACTAGTGGATTGATATACTGCTTTTCTTCTTCTTCTCATATTGGCCTATAGGTTAAATGATCGTATTAGCTGGCAGGATCGCCGTGTTGCGGTGTCGACTAACCCGTGCGTTAGTGCCACCATAGGACGGCGGTTCTGGGCATAAGACCCGGTAGCCCTCCTTGGTAAGGGGGAGGAAGGGGGTCTTACGCACGCCCTCCGATACGGGCGTATCACTACTGTTTGCGAAGGCGGCTGCTGATTTGACGGGAAAGTGGACTTCAGGCTGGACACGTGTTGGTCATGCAGCGGTCACGCCCCAGGTCATGGGCGTGACGGTGGGCGTGTCGAGGAGGTGGATCTGGGCGCGGTGTGTCCAAAGTCGTCGAGCGGGTCTTGTTGGCCAGGTGGATAAGTCACGCCCCAGGTCATGGCATGACTCTGGGCGTGTCGGGGGTTCGACGATCGTCGAGCGAAAAGTTGTCAAGCGGTAATATCGTCGAGCGGAAAGTCGTCGAGCGGTAAAATCGTCGAGCGGCAAAATCGTCGAGCGGCAAAATCGTCGAGCGGCAAATCGTCGAGCGGAAAGTCGTCGAGCGGAGGATCGTCGAGCGCTGGACACGGGGCATGTCACGGGCGTGTGACCGGGCGTGTCAAGCAATTTCTTCAAAATTTATTCATTTCTCGGGAATCTGACGTATCACGCCCTGGTCACGGGCGTGACCAACAGTACACGGGCGTGACAGCACTGTTTTGGCAGATTTTTCCTTTTTTTCCAGAAAAATAAAATAAAATAAGTTAGTAGTAAATTTACAAAATAGGAGCATTTTATTGAACAAAAATAAGTAAAAATGATGAAAACGACTAAATTAATGTACACAAAAATACATATATTTACAATTCATCAATAGCATTTTGTAGTTCCCCAGTCTGACCCTCTAAAGATGACTTTTGGTCCGTCTTTGACAGGGGTGAAATCAAGAAACAGGATTCTTGTCCCGGTGATGTGTCTCTTGTACTCCTGCTTTACCTTTTAAATGTGAGGTCTAGTAGAGGTAAAATACTTGGACATGGATTCCTCCTGACTACAACATACGCAGGGCTTCTCCATCTCCTTTGCCTTAGGTACAATAGTTTTGGCTTTCGGTGCCCTCTTATAGTTATGTCCATGAACATAAGGACCATAAATCTTGAGTTCAATCTCTTCGTAAGGTGCTTTAAAGACACTGGCACCATAGTCTTGGGAGCAGGCCCACCCCTGGTATCACTTCTTGGGCTCTATATAAGTAGGCTAGCTAGATGACTGTAGGATGACTCAAGGTCAAACTTGTTTGTCGGGAAGATTACCTTCCTAAACGAGGGTTTACCTCGAGGTGCCTTCCCCTTTTCTTTGACACTGGCTTTCTTGGCATCCTTACCTTTTCAAACTACGTGGTCAAGACCACTACCCTTCCTCAGAGCTGAAATCTCATCAATAAGAGGAAGAATAGTCTTTTGCTTGGCATAACTCACAACAAGTTTTCTCTCCACCAAGAGCTTTTCATTTAGATCATTAAGATATTTCTCTTTTAGAATTAATATTTCAGCCGAGCTTTTCAATTGCTCTTATAATGAGTAAACTTCACTTATGAGAGGAGTCAATTCTACAATTACCTCACCCAGGCTTGATTCCACTACCTTGAGAGAGGCAATCTCTTTTGCTTGCTTAAATTCTCTAATGGTTATGACTTTGGTGTCCCAATCCTTTGTTAGGGATCTCAGAAATTTGTCATTGAGCTTGCCATTAGTGAAATTATGACCATAGTTCATGAGGCAATTTACAATCTTAAAGAATTTCTCGAAGATGTCAGCAGTACTATCACTTGATCCTTGCTTGAATGGTTCATATTCATGATTTAGCAATGATCTGTGGTCGTCTCTGACTTCTTCTGTCCCTTCAATCAGTACAACTTGGCAGTCCCATATTTCTTTGGAAGATTTCCAGTGGAATAAATTCTGAAGCATCGAGTCGTTCGCTGCACTTGTGATGATGTTCTTTGCCTTCTTATCAAGAGATACTAAGGTAATTTCATCCTTAGTCAAGTACATCATCTTCTTTGGGATCATGACTGTAGGATTCAAAGCTGATGGTTGAGTCGGTATGTGGGGTCCTTCTTCCACAATCTAGAATATTCTGGGATCAATAGCTTCCATGAAAAACCTTACTCGTTCTTTCCACATTGGAAAGTTTTCTTTTGTGTATACTGGCAGTTTCATAGAAGACATGTCTTTACTTTTTTCCATGGTTACTAGACGAAATCTCTTGACGTTAGAACAGGGATCATATTCAAGGTGTTAGCCTTATATCGAACAAAACACCCCTCTAATATAAATTTAAAGTGTCTAGCGTCTACCTAAATCACCTATAGGGGGTGCATATGTGATGTTTGTGTATATTTGCAGAATAAAAATTACTTACAAATTAAACACACAAACACAGAGATTTATAGTGGTTCCCCGAGTTGGGTATGTCCACTTTCTTGCCTCGCCTATCTACCACGAAGGGATAGATTTGGCTACTTCATCAAACTCAGATTTCCACAAATCTTACACCTCGAAGCCGCAACACCTACAACTCGGAGATGACGATCCTACCACTCGATCCACAACCGATTCTACGACTCGATCCACAAACAGTTCTACCACTCGATCCACAAATGGATCTAACACTCGGAGAAAAAACTCCTACAAAAGTAAATGAATATTATACAGTAATATTATACCCAACTTAGACAAGATTTGAAATCTTCAATCCGTTGTTCTTCGAGAATTGTAGATCTTGAAATCGCTTAGAGAACACAGAATATAAAAACTTAGAAGATCTTGAATCTTGACTTGAATCTTTGATCGACTCGATCTGAAGGAGTATAGATCTGTAGAGAGAGTATTAGTCCAGTCGCATATGTCAGAGTAGATGAATCGTGCACAGCAGATCATCGGCGGCCGATAGGAATGTCGCGATGCGTACGGGAGCCGATCCGATGGATTTTCGATTCGAAAAGTTTAGCGATTTCGAATTGATAGAAATAACACCATTGGATGGAAATGAAATATCCCATAGGTATTTATAGAGATCTACTTGCCAACGGTATTAAGAAACATTCCAAAAACAAAACCTAGAAAGCACTGTGTATGACTGATCGAACCCGAACCAGAATTTTGAAAAAGTCCGAAAATGACCTAAGTCAAATTTGTCGAGTATCGCTGAGTATCACTAGTATATTCGTCGAATGGTTCTTGATATACAATGAATGAGACTTAGAAAAATCAGCTCAGGCCGGCAAATCACTCAATGCCAAGGTGGAGACCATACTCGACGAGTATCAGTTTGTATACTCGACGAATTCTTCAAGTATCAGCTAGCTCACTCGACGCACTCGACGCCTGGCCAAGTGATATACGTCGAATAAGACTTAGAAAAATCCAGAGAAGTAGTGTCAAATGGACTCGACGAATTCGACTTGTATCATCTAGTATATTCGACGAATTCGACGAGTATCATTAGATACATTCGACAAATTCGACGAATATACACGATGATACTCGACAAATTTAACTTGGCGGATTTTCCAATTCTTAGAGAATTTTCCCTAAGTACAGATGATGAATTCGACAAGTGTTGCAAGGGATATATGACAAATTCGACGAGTATCAACGAGTATACTCGACGAATTCGACGAGTATTCCTAACCATACTCGACAAATTTTACATAGGCAAATTCCCGTTCTTCTGATTCCAAGCCTTTGTCCTTCCTTGATCCTTATCCTATACTTGGGATAGAAGTACACCCAAATAGTGAGATTACATGTGAGTCAACACATTGGCCTAAACAATGAAGGATTATATTGTATAGTCCTATGTTTACTGACTCACTGTAACCTGACATTGGAGTGTACTTAGCAATATAAACTTGCAAGTACATAACTGAAAGTCTTGATTTCTAGACACCTAGAGGGGGGGGGGGGTGAATAGGTTCTACTGTTTCCTTCAAAATTTTAGGCAAATAGCAAAATTTAACTCAGTACAGAAACAATGTAAACCACAGAATAATGGACACAACACAACATACACCAGATTTATAGTGGTTCCCCAAGGTCCGGGTACATCCACTTTCCCCCTTTTCTTATCTAGCAGTGTACTAGATTCGGCCTAACTTCCTTCTTTCTTCTCAGATCCGCAGATCTTATAGCTCAGAACCAAGAATGGTTCCTACAACTCAGACTTATATAAGTCGTACCTTAAATTCTTCCCCAAGAACCCTACCTCAGGCCTCAGCCTATGTCACTTGTCTTACAACTCAGAGTGAAACCCCACTCCTACAACTCAGGCAAAAGCTCTACCTCAGCCTTTATAATTACAGGCTTACAACTCAGATCTTAGAACAGATCCTACCAGAAATTGTTTGATTAAGAGATACAAAAATTTCACCAGATGAATCTCTTCACTGGTGTGCTTCTTGATCAGTTCTTGAATAGTCTGATCTTCAGATCCAACCTAACTTAGCCGTTTCAAAGTTTCTTGATAGATCAAAATAAAGTTGATCTTCACTTGATGTAGAAGTTGATCTTCAGATAGCTTCCTCCTTGAATTCAAAATGTGATCTGAATCTTCCTTGCAGACTGATCTGAATCTTCCTTCATAAGGGTTTCCCCTTTTCTTGTTGTAGAAAACTCTCTCTGAAGGATTCACTTCTTAGTGTTGTATGTTCTCTTTTCCTTGCTATTGTCTGCCATTTTGTTGTATTGAACCAGTCCTTTATATAGAGTTTCCTCCTGATTACCGGGTGATCCGGTTTGTGACAGTATTCTGACAGTTCTGACAAAGGTGTCAGACCGGTTGGTTATGTCAGCTGATTCCTCAAAGACTTTCCAACTCAACATGAACCACTCAACAAACTGCTTCACATGTGTCGACACAAATGGACTAAGCATCGACAAAAATCTTGATTATGTCGACACAACACTCCATGTGTCGACATAGTCATTCTTCTGGTACTCGACACAGCATCTGTTAAATGTGTCGACACAAGCCCTCTATGTCGACATAATTCTGCTTCCATTGTCGACATAACTCCTGGGTGTCGACACAGCTTCTGCTTTCACTGTCGACATAGCTCCTGGGTGTCAACACAGCTTCTTCTTTCAGTGTCAACATAATTCCTGGCTCAGGTGTCGACTCAAGTCTGAGTGTCGACTCAGCTTCTTCTTTAGGTGTCGACACAATTCTTCACAAATGTCGACACAAGTCTCTGTGTCTACACAGCTTCTTCTATTGGTGTCGACACAATACCTGGGTGTCGAATCAACTTCTTCTTTAGGCGTCGACATAATTCTTCACAAGTGTCGACACTTGTACTTAGAAAATTTTCTTCCGATGCTTAAACCTGCACAATGAAACTCAAACATACATCCAATATAAATTGATGTATATCATTGATTAAGAAGAGGCTTCTCCAAATCTGATACATATAAACAGTGTACCCAACAATCTCCCCCTATTTGGAGAAGTCATAACCTTTAGTCAAAGATATACATCACTCATAATAAAACACATAAAAAGAAATAGATGTACATGCATTTTACTGCAGAGTAACATATAAACAGTGTAAACAACTGAAATGGATATTGAAACTGATTTCATTTACTTAGAGAGAAATGTTAAGTTTACACAGTTTTCTTTAGAACAAAATCCAAAAGGTTACATTATTCTATACATAAGCCTAACTATCCTATACTTGATTTGGCTCCTTAATCACAATGCCTTTTCCTGATTTGATCTGAGCCTGCACAGTAGGTTCAACATCATCAACAAGTTTCTTTCCTTTCAGATCCTTCTTTTTCTGTTCTTCAGCCCTTATCCTTTGCCTTTCAACATAAGGAAAAGGCTTTGGGAAGTACTTGCTAGGCTCCAGAGCATTAGTAGGTAACTTCCCAGCTTTTGCTTTTCTTCTGTATTGAAGAATGGCTTCCTATCTGGCTTGATACTTGTTCTACTCTTGCTCAGTATACCATTTACCCCTTTCATGGGTCTTGTCCTTCACAGCTTTCCAGGCAGTCAATATAATGTTCCTGGAAGTAGGGCTCCATTGCTCAAAATCAGGCTTCAGCTCAGCCTATTCTCTAAACCTTTTCTTGAACAGTTGTGCTTCCTTCTGAGCTTCCTTGGCAGCCTCTGACATTTCCACTTTTTCAATAATAATATTTTTAGCATCCTGTGGAGGGTTATACATTGACTGAACTTCTTGGTGAACCATGTCAAAATCAGCTGGAGGGTAAATGACTTGAGCAACTTCAGGTTGATCTCCCTCAGTATAGGCAGGTTGCACTCCAGACTCAGCAACATTGTCTTCATCACATAAGGGGGGATATCCAAGAGTTGCTCTGATGCTATTTGATATCCATTTAGCATGATCTGAGCTGGATTTGACTAACACCCCTCCCCCTTTATGACTTCTCTTTCAATATGATCTCTTAGATCATCCTTCTGAAATTTGACTTGGTTAACAAGATAATTTGTGCCTTCTTTGTAATAATTCCTGAACTTCTGCAAGAAATCAGAAATATTCTTGTGAGATTTTGTAAAAGTGTCCTGAACACTAGCTAGATCTTCTTTGATCTGCTTGGATAATTCAGCTTTGAGAGTAGTGGTTAGAGTATCAATCTTGGTAAGAATGGCAAAGTGTGACTCTTTGAGGTTATCATTCATCCTGATTTGATTCTCAAGAACATATCCTTGCTTAACTGCAATGTCATCCACTTTAGTAGTGAGTTCTTATTGTTGCATTGCCAAGTATAATACAACATTTCCTCCCTTGTGGAAGCAATCTGTCATTTCTTTCTTATTTTGATTTACTTCAAACCTGATTGATTTGATATCTTGAGCCAGATTGAATTGCAAATCTTTATGTGTATCATCCACATACCTTTCCAAAGACTACCTTTGCTCATCCAATTTCAGTTGTAATTGGCCCAGTAGGGAACTGAAATCCATGCACTGAGCAGATGGTGGTGTGACTATTTATAAGGCCTTTTTATAGCCTGAGCTCCGTTTTCTTAAGTCAGCTAACTTCCTTTTCTTAGCCATTGAGGCTTCTTCATCATCAGAAGATTCTGAGGAACTTTGTATATTTACCGGTTAGGGCATGCTGAGACATCTCCCCCTCAGTACTTGGAAGTTCTTTTTCTATGATTTGCTGCTCCCGCTCAGTCCCTGCTATTGGGTGTTCAGGGAATAGCTCGTCCATAGTTACCGATTGTTGCAGCTGAACAGGAGGAACAAAATTTGTTTGGAAAATAGATGGTTCTCCCTGGACATCCAGATCTTTGTCCAGGTCATTCTCTGAAAAGGAAATACTTATTTGAATATTTTGTGAAGTATCTTGTAGCTGCTCAGCTTGTTCTTCTTTCTCAGCATTTAGCAGTTCTTCAATGCTAATTTCTGACACTATTATCATAATAGTATCAGCAGCATGCTCACTTTCTAGAGCAGCATCAGTAATACCTCCCCCTTGGGCAGGAAGCTCAAGTTGTACTGTGTCTTGTACTGCTAGTTCTGAATTTTCTCCCCTGGAGTGGAGACTACATGATGCTCTAAAAGCATACTGCTCTCCACTTGATCCTGTGCTACCTTTTGTGGCCTGTCTTCATCTGAACTAAAGACCACTTCTTCTTCAGAATCACTGGAGGATTCTGCTTGTGGAATAACCTTTTTCTACTGTTTATCTTTCTTAACAACTTTCTATGGAGTAGATACTTCCTTTGTCAAAACTCTATCCCATCTAGATAGAATTCTCACATCCATCCTCCTCATATGGTTGATTTTGGTTCCTGGAAGTTGGTGCAAAACATCTGGTATTGTAGCAGATAGACATAAACTCAAAATTCTTCGCAGATTTGGTTTTTTTATCCTTCTTGAAGCTTATCAAAAACTATTGATGCCCAGTCTGTTTTTATGGAGAAAATAATCCTTGTCATCAAATTAAACATGTGGACTGAAATTCTGTCATGTCCACCAGTCTTACAAAGAATTACCTTCCCAACTACTTCAGATAGAAATTTCCTTGGGAATTCATCCCTTTCCGGGCAATAGACGATCAAAACTTGATATTAGGATTTAGCCCGCAGCAACTTAGTGCTTCTTTACTTCTAGATGGAACAATTTCTTCATCATCCTTAATCATGGGAAGTTGGAGTGATTTCCTGATGGTCTTTAGTGTTAGTCTAACTCGTGAATCCTGAACTGTGGCTTTGATCTTCTTCCCTTCTGGGTCCACAGTAGCAGATTAATAGAATTCCATGACTTCCTTTTTCCAAATTTTTGTTGGTTATGAGACCAAGAATTCTAATCCATTATCAGAAATTAGGGTAATGACACCCCGGATTTCTTGTGAAGCTGTCGTGAATCCTCCACAAACTAGCTCATATCCTTTATTCACCTTATCATCTTGGTGAGGCGCCATTGTCGAGAGAGATGGAAGAGAAAAGAAGAGAAGGTCTTTGTTGACACAAGGTGCAGATCCTAGATTTTTGAAAGCATAGTCGACCAAATTTTGGCTTGACCTGTTTATAGTGTTAGCGTAAAGGGCAGGTCAAAAGACGAGCCATAGTCGACCAAATTTTACATGTGTCAACAGAAATGACCTACGTCTCGACAAAACTTAGGTTTAGTCGACATGTCTAGATGTCGACATACATGTGTCAAAGTCGACACGGGCTGGTCATGTCTTGACATAGTTGTGTCAACACCAACTTTTGTGTGTCGATATGAAAAATCCTTTAGATATAAGGTCTCGACAAGGATGTGTCGACACCCATTATTCTGTCGACACAGATAATGTTTCTATGTCGACACATCCTTATTCTTTGTCGACACAACATACTGAGAGTGTGTCGACACAATTGTGCTTGTGTCGACATAAACTTTGTACTTAGACAAATTTCCTGTGATATTTTGTACTTACATATTCTTCTTAGGGATGCTTGTGCTAACCTATTATAGGTTCAACATACCTAATTCAATTTTAAAATAATTGAATTTAATTTCTTCCAGAGGTTTTGTAAATATATCAGCTATTTGATTATTTGTGTTCACAAACTCTAGACTAATATCTTCTTTCTCAACATGTTCTCTGATGAAATGAAACTTAATTTCTATATGCTTGGTTCTACTGTGAGATACATGATTCTTAGCAATAGAAATAGCACTGGTTGAATCACAAAATAGTGGAATTCTACTTACCTTGATGTCATAATCTTCTCGTTGGTGCTTTATCCACAACAACTGTGCAAAACAACTACCTACAGCTACATAGTCAGACTCAATTGTTAATATAGCTACACTTGTTTGCTTCTTGCTGCACCATGACACCAGCCTTCCTCCTAGAAATTGACAGGTTCCTGTTATACTCTTCCTGTCTTCTTTATATCCTGCAAAGTCTGCATCTGAGAAACCTCTTAGTAAGAAATCTCTATTCTTTGGGTACCAAAGGACTAGATTAGGTGTGCCCTTAAGATATCTCAAAATTCTTTTAACTGCAGTATAATGAGATTCCTTTGGGCAAGCTTGGTACCTAGCACAGACACATGTTGCATACATGATGTCAGGTCTACTAGCAGTCAAATAAAGTAGGGAGCCAATTATCCCTCTATACAAAGACTCATCAACAGGTTTCCCTGCCTCATCTTTGCCTATAGGCATACTTGTTCCCATAGGAGTTTTCATGGTGGAGGCTGAGTCCATACCATATTTATTAATCAACTCCTTGGTGAACTTAGACTGAGAAATGGACAATCCATCATCAGTTTGTCTAACTTGAAGTCTCAAAAAGAACTTCAGCTCACCCATACTGCTCATCTCAAACTTCCCTTGCATAAGTTTAGCAAACTTCCTGCAAAGGTTGTTTTCAGTTGAACCAAATATAATGTCATCAGCATATATCTGGACTAGGATTATCTTGCCTTTAGATTCCCTAAAGAATAGAGTTGTGTCTATCTTTCCTCTAGAGAACTTATTATCAATGAGAAAAGCAGACAAGGTTTTATTACAAGCCCTTGGGGCTTGTTTTAAACCATATAGAGCTTTCCTAAGCCTATATACATAATCAGGATAATGAGAGTCTAAAAAACATGAGGGTTGTTCAACATAGACTTCCTCTTTTAAGTCACCATTCAGGAATGCTAACTTTACATCCATTTGATATACCTTAAACCCTTGATAGGCATCATATGCCAAGAACAATCTTATAGTCTGTAACCTTGCCACTGGGGCAAAAGTTTGATCAAAGTCAATCCCTTCCTCTTGCCTGTAACCTTTTGCTACCAATTTGGCCTTGTTCTTGATTATAGTGCCATTCTCATTAAGTTTGTTTCTGTAGATCCACTTGGTTCCTATAATGTTGTGATCCTTTGGTTTAGAAACCAGTTCCCATACGTTACACCTTTTGAATTGAGTCAGCTCTTCTTGCATAGCATCAATCCAGTTTGTGTCTAGCCTTGCTTCTTCAAACTTTCTGGGTTCTATTTGTGACAAGAAGCTAGAACATAGAACTGTGTTCATACTTTTGCTTCTTGTAAGAACACCTTGACTTGCATCACCAATAATTTGATGTGCAGGATGATCCTTCAAGTGTCTTCTTGCTGGAGGAAATCTGTTAACCTCACGGACTTCTTCATTTTCTTCAACCTGATGCTCCTCATTGTCTTCTTCATTCAGTGAGTCTTGTTCTCCCCCTAGACAACAAGCATCTTTTTCCTCATTCAGCCTAGCAGGTACCTCTCCATTGATGGTCAACTTGTCCAGCCTATCTGTTAGACCTGTATAACTAAATGAAGAACTATACAATTCACTGTTAATCAAATTAGATTCATCAAATACAACATGGATAGATTCCTCTACAACTTGGGTAGTTAAGTTGTAGATTCTTTATGCCCTACTAGTATTGTTGTACCCAACAAATATCCCTTCTAGGGATTTGGCAGCAAACTTTGTTTGGTAGTGCTTTCCATTAACTAAAACATAACACTTGCTACCAAAGATTATAAAGTAGGAAATGTTTGGTTTTCTGCCTTTCAAAATCTGATAGGGGGTCATCTTATGTTTCTTATTGATGGAGGCTCTATTGAGAACATGACATGCAGTATTTACTGCCTCTGCCCAGAAGTACTCAGGGAGAGTAGTCTCACTAAGTAGTATTCTACTTGCCTCAATTAGAGTCCTATTCTTTCTTTCAGCAACTCCATTTTGCTGAGGAGTTCTAGGTGAGGAGAATTCCTGATGAATCCCAAATTCATCACAGAACTTTATCATACATTCAGACTGAAATTCAGTTCCATGGTCACTTCTGATTTTGACCACGAAACTGTTATATTCATTCTGAATTTGTCTAACAAAAGTCTGGAAAACAGTTGGGGTTTCAGATTTCTGCCTCAAGAAGAAAACCCATGTGTATCTAGAATAGTCATCCACAATTACTAATATGTATATTTTCCTACCAAGACTGTGAACTAACATAGGACCAAATAAATCCATATGCAAGAGATATAAACATCTCATTGAATCTTTAATATCAAGTGCATGGAAAGAGGACTTAGTCTGTTTGCCATTTTGGCAAGCAGAACACACACCCTCTTTAATGCACTTGACTTGAGGATCATTCCTCAGTAACCATATGCTAAACAGCTGTCCTATTGACTTATAGTTCAGATGGGCAAGCCTCTTGTTCCATTTAACACATAGTGAAGCTTTTTCTCCTGCAACTAGACAAATGGGTGAGTTTTCAAACTCACAATCTAGGTTAAGAAAATATGCATTCCCTTTCCTAGTGCAAGTCAAAATAATCTCTTGATTACATGACCTTCTTATTTGGCACTCCCCTTTCAGAAAGGAGATATCATAACCTAGATCACTAAGTTGACTTATGCTGATCAGGTTATGTTTTAGACACTTCACATAAGCCACTTTAGTGATAGTAATTGAATCACTAAAAATGTTACCAAATCCTTTGATAATTCCTTTTTCTGTTCCACCAAAGATTACTTTTGGTCCATTCTCTATGGGTACATAGTCCCTCAACATTCTCCTTATTCCAGTCATGTATCTGGAACATCCACTATCCAAGTACCACATAGGGGTATGGTCACTTGGATTCACCTGCATCAAATACATAATCACTTACCCTTAGAACCCAAATTGTTATTGGGTCCTAGGTCATTGTTAGGTTGAAATCCTGCAGTTGTTCTGACAGGTAGATTACTCTTGGTTTTAACACTTGTGTTGAACCAACAATCTCTGGCAAAATGTCCCACTTTTCCACAACACCAACACTCAAACCTATTATACCTTCTCTTAGGTACATACTTTACTAATTTGTTGCCAGCAGTTCTATTGAGTGTAGGTGCTGGAGCAGTAAACCCCAAGACTTCCTCTTGAAACTGATGGGCTTGCCTATAGTGTTATCTATGGGCATTTGCACCGTTGCCCATGAGATCTTCATCCTCACAGTGACCATGAGTACTATCATGATCATAACTGTTTGTTGGTTGCATCACTTTCCTAAAGAAAATAGGGGGCTTTGAAGCTAGTGGCTGTGCTGGGGCCTTACCTTTTCTATGAAAATTGGTGGCCCTAGTTCTACCCTTGAAACCTAAACCAGTCTTCCCTTTATGAGAAATGAAATTATCTATTAAGGGCAAGACTGATTTTGGTTTAGAGAATTTAGCCACTAACTCTCTTTCTTGCTGAAGTTTTGCCTCAAGTTTCTTGATGTGATTTTCCTTGAAAGAGATTATGCCCATCTGAATAACAGTAATATTTTTCAGTTTGGCAATCTCCTTCAATTTTGAATCTATCAACATGGCTGAATCTGATGCAGCCTGCTTCAGAGACTAAATCTCCTTGGCCTACTCCTTGACAAGAAACTTTCTCCTCTTCAGAGCTTGCAACAACCCACCATACTCATTAATGAGTTGATGCACATCCCCTTCTGATTCAGAACCATACACATCTCTTGATGCAGAAGTTTCTGAATCTGATGCAGTGCAGTAATCTGAAGCTGAGGGAGAACTGTATACCTTACTAGGACCAGGCTGATCCTGGCACTGATCATTTTATGATAGAGACATCAGCCCTCTATAGCAATAATCTTCTGCTCCATTTATGGAGTCCAGCATTTGTAGAAATTCTAGTTCACTAGAATCCTCTTCTATTGAGATTAGCCCAACATATGCTTCTGCATTATCTTCATCTCCTGATCCTGAAGATGAAGAGTCTGTCCAACTCTTCTGCTTCTGAGCAACAAGGGATTTCTCCTTCTTGCCTTTCACTTGATGCTTCTTCGTATCTTTAGATTCAGTCCTCCTGCCTGGACAGTTAGCTATGACATGTCCAGGCCTGTTGCAACAATAACGCACAATCATAGTATTAATTTGTTTACTAGGTTTTGATGCATGCTTGTCCTCCTTGGGAGTCTTCTTTTTCTTATAATACTCATCCTTAGAAAAAGATGTTGATGGCTTGGTTCTCCATTTCTTCTTTTTCATGAACCTTTGGAATTGCCTTATAAAGGCAGCAAAGTCCTCATATGAGGTGCGGCTATCTGATGTGCTGTTGTCAAGATTTTCTTCTTCAGCCTCAACACTCCTTCTGGGTGGAGAAGAAGACCTTTTCCAACCCTTTCTTGTGCCTTCAGCCTTGAAGGCTACAGACCTTTCTTTGTATTCAGGCCTATTGTTTTTCTCCTCCTCTTTTCTGGCAGTGAGCTGCATTTCATATGATAGCAGCTTTCGAAATAAAGTGGGAGGAGGTGTATCAGCAAGCTTGGCCACTTCTCTGATGGCACATATCTTTGTGTCCCAGTCCTTTGTTAGTGACCTAAGAAACTTGTCATTCAGTTCATATGTGCTGAAGACTCTTCCATAGGTCATCAGCTCATTGACAATTCTGAAGAATTTCTTGTAACATTCAGCTATGCTATCAGTCTTGGCTTATCTAAAGCTCTCATACTCTTGATTTAGCATAGATTTCCCGTCCTCTGACTTTTTCTGTTCCCTCCATATAGACAATCAGGGTGTCCCACATTTCCTTGGAGGTTTTACAGTGCACCGGATTCTGAAATGTGGCATCATCTATAGCACTTACTATAATGTTTTGTGCTCTTTTGTCTAATGTTGCCAGGATGATCTCATCCTTAGTCATTTCAGAATAGCTCTTAGGGGTTTTAACATTTGCATCCAGAACTGATACCTTCATTGGAATGAAGGGACCCTCATGTACTGTAATGTAGATCCTTGGATCAGATGCTTCCATAAACAACCTGACCCTTTCCTTCCATATGCCAAAACATTCTTTCCTGCAGATAGGCAGTTTCATAGATCCAAATTCCTTCTGATTCTCTATTGAACCCATTCTTGAAATCTGTTATTACCTTGGAGATCCACTTAGACTGTTAGGTCAATCTTTGAGTAACCTACCTCTGATACCACTTGAAAGACTTGATTTCTAGACACCTAGAGGGGGGGGGGGGGTGAATAGGTTCTAATTTTTCCTTCAAGATTTTAGTCAAATAGCAAAATTTAACTCAGCACAGAAATAATGTAAACCACAGAATAATGGACACAGCACAACATACACCAGATTTATAGTGGTTCCCCAAGGTCTGGGTACATCCAGTTTCCCCCTTCGCCTATCTAGCATTGTATTAGATTCGGCCTAACTTCCTTCTTTTTTCTCAGATCCGCAGATCTTACAACTCAGAACCAAGAATGGTTCCTACAACTCAGACTTATACAAGTTCTACCTCAGATTCTTCCCCAAGAACCCTACCTCAGGCCTCAGCCCTACCTCAGCCTATGTCACTAGGCTTACAACTCAGAGTGAAACCCCACTCCTACAACTCAGGCAAAAGCCCTACCTCATCCTTTATAATTACAGGTTTACAACTTAGATCTTATAACAGATCCTACCAGAAATTGTTTGATTAAAAGATACAAAAATTTCACGAGATGAATCTCTTCACTAGTGTGCTTCTTGATCAATTCTTGAATAGTATGATCTTCAGATCCAACCTGACTTAGAAGTTTCAAAGATTCTTGATAGAACAAAATAAGGTTGATCTTCACTTGATGTAGAAGTTGATCTTCAGATAGCTTCCTCCTTAAATTCAGAATGTGATCTGAATCTTCCATGCAGACTGATCTGAATCCTCCTTCATAAGGGTTTCCCCTTTTCTTGTTGTAGAAAACTCTCTCTGAAGGATTCACTTCTTAGTGTTGTATGTTCTCTTTTCCTTGTTATTGTCTCCCATTTTGTTGTATCGAACCAGTCCTTTATATAGAGTTTCCTCCTGATTACCAGCTGATCCGGTTTGTGACAGTCTTCTGACAGTTTTGACAAAGGTGTCAGACCGGTTGGTTATGTCAGCTGATTCTCTCAGATCCGCTGTCCAACTCAGCATGAACCACTCAGCAAACTGCTTCACATGTGTCGACACAAATGGACTAAGTGTCGACACAAATCTTGATGATGTCGACACAACACTCCATCGGTCGACATAGTCATTCTTCTCCTACTCGACACAACATCTGTTAAATGTGTCGACACAAGCCCTTTGTGTCGACATAATTCTGCTTCCATTGTCGACATAACTCCAGGGTGTCGACACAGCTTCTGCTTCTAGTGTCGACATAGCTCATGGGTGTCGACACAGCTTCTGCTTTCAGTGTCGACATAAATCCTATCTCAGGTGTCGACTCAAGTCTGAGTATCAAATCAGCTTCTTCTTTAGGTGTCGACACAATTCTTCACAAATGTCGACACAAGTCTGGGTGTCGACACAGCTTCTTCTGTTGGTGTCGACACAATACCTGGGTGTCGACTCAACTTCTTCTTTAGGTGTCGACATAATTCTTCACAAGTGTCGACACCTGTACTTAGAAAATTTTCTTCCAATGCTTAAACCTGCACAATGAAACTCAAACATACATCAAATACAAATTGATGTATATCTTTGATTAAGATGAGGCTTCTCCAAATCTGGTTCATATAAACAGTGTACCCAACAATAAATAAAATAACAACATCAAATACAATCTCAATTTATCTTAGCTTAACTGGACCCTTCTTCAAATCAGGGTTATTGTGGATACAATACCCAACAGTCAATCACTCGCTCATGTAGGTGTTGTGGTGTGCGGCGCGTATGGAACAATATTATATAAAACTGAAATAAAAGTGCTTCTAGCATATAAATGAAATGTGCACGTGAGAGAGTAACAAAAAATGGTTTTCCCCTGACTAAACTAAACAATCCAATACAATGATATAACAAAAGAAATTCAAATAGATGTTTGGAGAGAAGTTAACCAATGCTCAATAAGTGAGTATACCAAAAGATGCGTGAAAGTAAAGATAATGCCTCCATTTGAAGAATCACAACAACCGCCATCCAAAATAAGTACCTCTAGGTGTGAGCTACGCAAAAACAAAAATACACAAGTAGAGAATAAATTAAAGGAAATGCAACTGAAATAAGATAACTGCTGAGGTTATTATCCTCTGAGCATGACTTATTTAGCTTTTATGAAGTTCTAGCTGATAGGAATATGTTAGGAGAAGTGAACAAGAAACTGTTCAAATATTTGTGTCAGTAAATGGTACCGATACGGAGATAAAATAGTTACCCCTCTACCTAAATAATAATACAAGCTCCTCATAGGTAAATGGAAGAGAATGCAAGAGGAATACTAGGAATCCTCACTCATCTCACCAAAAATATCCTTGTCTAGCAAGATAACGTCTTCAGGGAGTAGGAAAGAGGGGAGAGTCATTGATGGAGCTTCCTCTATAGAGGGGAATAAACCTCCTCATATAAGAGGATTCTCATATCATTGACTTGAGCATAATGCTCCAAGTCCTCTTGGAGTACCTGTGAAAACTTAACCTACACAAGAGCAGGGGATTAGGAAATAAAAAAAGAATGACGTAAATAATCAAAAATCGAGGGAGTGGTCCCGGTCTTACTCCCATCAAGTTAAAGCAGCGGAATATTGTCGGCATCATCAATAATATTGTAGGGCTCAGTAGGATCAGTAATGGCCTCCTCTACTAGTGTCGAGGTAGTTTCTGTAACACCCCAAATTTCTATAGGCAGGAAAAGAGGTTATCGTACAATGGTAGGCAGGTATCGCGCCGCTGTAATGTCAGGCATCAAGAGCATTTAGTGAGGCGAGGTGACTCAACGCCTAGGCTATCGTGCGACGGTAGATTGTTATCACGCGGCATTAGCCATTTATTTGTCCGAGATCTCTAGAAGTTATAGCCCGACTATAGTGATACCGCAGGCGGTAGCTTGACAATTTATTTGTTGAAGCTCTTGGGTTTCTATCATGCAGCGGTAGTAACTATCGAGCGGTGGTAGCGGGAGCGATCGTGTCATAACCATCCATACCTACCACTAGGCGCTAGCATCCTATCGCACAACGATAATGAAGCTGTAATGGAGTGTCCACGTGTCGACCTGTGGTTGGAGGGCCTGGGCAGTGGCACGAGGTTCGAGGTATCGTTTAGCGGTACCGCACGGCGGTAGCTAGTGACCGTGCAATGATATGTCTGTTTTTAGTGTTGGTCTGGTCGTTTTCTCTTCATTTTCTTTTGGAGTTTGAGAAACTTGTGCTAGAATTTTGGAGGAGGAGAAGCAGCGCCAGAGAGAGAAGATCTCGCCGCCATTTGAGACTCAGAGCTCGGATTCGCAGGGCGTGCTAGGAACTACATAGGCAAAACCATTGCGGTCGTGTTAGGAACTACATAGGCAAAACCTTTGCGGTCGTGTTAGGAACTACATAGGCAAAACCATTGCAGTCGTGTTTATCCGGTTAAAATCTCTTCCATGGCGCCGAATCGGATGTTTAGGGTAACGATTCTCTTCCTTGAACATATGAAGTCCTTCTTTTTGGCATTAGAGGGTAGACAATCCATGAAAATATGGAAGTAGTTCTCCCAACGGGTAGATATGTGTATCCCCATTAGTTTTGCATTTATATTCAGAATCGAAGTACAGAATAGGCATGTTGTGTGAAGCCCATCTGGATAGGTTGGTCTGGATTGATGATGTTTGTACGTTTTTGTGTGACAGAGAATGCTCCGTGGTTATTGCATAGATTTTAGAGTCACGGGGTGTGTAGATGGTTGCACTGAGAGTACTTGTGGTAGACTCTAGGAAAACACTCAAGTTGGTAGCATTATTACCGGTGATAGCTCCCTGTGAGCGTTGTATTGTTTGTTGAGGCCTTTATTGTAAGACATTAGGGCCGTGTGTGCCTATATCTTAAAGACCTGGGTGCCGTTTTGTGGAGCGTGAGCTTAAGTTACTTAGCTTTGGTAGCCATGAGGGCTAGCTTAGGATCTTTACAGAGTTATGGATCATGCAGAAAAGGGAAAGGGGATGCAGACCCACATCAGGCCTACGAGCCGAACGATTTGAGCACTAGATGTGACTGAAATGTACCCTCCCCTATGTCGGTCGACTTGGAGTAGTCAATGTATAAATCACATGACTCGTTATACTGGGGTGTTGTCTCTGGCCTTGACCCTTGTGAGACTGAATGGTCAAATGATGTTGACTGTCACAGAGAACAGTGGTGTGATCCTTATGATCCTGTGTACCAAGAATGTGCCCTGATAGCAAGGGGCGTTGGGAGTTTTTGCCAACGTCTGTGCTGAATGGTGCTTAAGCTGTACGTTTTGATTACCAATATATGATTATGCTAATGTCTGTAGGGAAAGAGCACTGCCACCCCAAGTGAGTTGTGGAGTCGTTATAATTTGTTCAGCTAATGCTTACCGTTGCTAATGTTTGCCACCATGCGGTGGAATGTTTCGCGCAAGTACAACCGAGCCAAGCGGGAAATAGCGGGATGGAGCCTAGGAATGCTAAGTTGGCCCTTGAAGGTCAAAGCAAATTACTCGTTTATTTTATTGTTCATGTGTGGTCAGACTGTGCGTCGATGTATTCAAGACATTTTAATTTGAGTTGAACAATGTAAGGCCTAAAGGCCAAAATAATTTGTGAATTTGTTTATTCTTTCCTACTTTATTATTAGTGGACGTTCAATTGGTTGGGTTCCTATTAACCTTCAAATTACTTCCGCTATAATTCACTCTGTGATAGGATGCGTGTATTTGGATTATGATTTCAATTAGTAACTCCTTTTATTGTCCGTAGTATATGGCATTGGCCCCGGCCAGACCTTCTGTTATATGCTATGTTACGAACGAGGATGTTAAAAAGTTGGTATCAGACTCTGGTGTCGGTCTTTCTTATTTTGAATTCATGGGCGAATTCTTTTAAGGGGTGGTAAGAACATGTATGTGTGTTACCGTTATAACATAAATGAACCCATGAATGTCCACTTTGGAATGAAAATACACATGTTTGAGGAACATCCGTGTTCCTATGATTGCTTTTAGGCAAGTGTTTGTCACCTAATTGAGTGTTTCATGATTATAGGTGACGAGGAGTGGTGCAGAGGAGTCGCAACGTCAGCACTCTGTGGAGATTAGTTGTAACGCCCCCTATCCGTCGTATTGCATATAGCAGTGGGTCCGTCTGGGGCCCGACGTCATATACCACAGACAGAACGGAAGGTTACACAATGGAAACCATCCTGCCAATAAACAACGTCATACACAGAGTACATTCTAGCGAAATCAATTTAAAAGGTTCAAAATAAAGAACCCAGCCATAAGCATGAATGTCCACTAAACAAATCTTGGAGGAATGAACATACAATACACCAGTACTTGGCCATATGGCCTTACAATAGTTTACTCAAATTAAAGTGTTTTCCAAACCTCGACACGCAGGCCGGTCACACATGAATAATACAAGTAAACATTTAATAATTAGGCCTTCGAGGGCCGGCTAAGCAACATGGGCTTTTGCCCGCTATTTACCACTTGGCTCCGCAGTACCTGCAAGCAACAATCCATCGCAACAGTGACAAACAAAAGCAACGGTCAGCTATGCTGACCAAATTATAACGACCCCGCCCCCTAACTCGGGGCGGCGATGCTCCTTACCTACACTTTGTTAGCATAACCAAGCAGTATATTGTAAAAAAACTTCATCACAGGCGTGGGCACGCACGATCATACAATCCGTGCTCTCATGGAACATTCTCGGTGAACCCGGTCCAAGTCCGCAGTCTCACCACCGCACCCTGGACGACAAATCTCGTGAGCATTATGGTCTTTCTGGCCAATGCCTAAGAACCTCCATCTATGCCAACGACAAGTGCCAAGTACCTTTAGGTCTCTTTAACTGAACGATATAGAGCGGGTACAGTTCCATCTGACCTGTTGTCCACACAACCCTGTCACCTTAAGATATGGGCGCGGTTCAAACTTCCCCGAGTCCCAATCTGATCACACACTTCACATAACCCGATTATGTGCAAGTTGGCTCCCAGGCCACAAAGATGACAAAATCACGCATATGCCCAGTTTTTCGGGTGTACCTTGGAGTTAGTCCCCAAGGCTCCCTACTGCAATCTACCGTGTAGAAAACCCCAAAAACAACCATCGACGTGGAGCCTTCTACGACCATTCATGCAATGCAACATCACCGATCCAGACCAACTTGTCCAGGTAGGCTTCACACATACGACCTATGTCCTTTTCTCGATTACGGACTCTACATGCTAAACAACGGGGACTATTCATGTCTACCCGAAGGAACGCCTCACACTCACTGCAAACTCGCGAGAGTGGGCTTCCTATGCAAAGGAAAAGAGGACTTCACATGTCTTAGAATGAGAATCGTTACCCTAACATTCCTCTTCGGCGCCATGAAGATCTATGTGGATGAAAAGCACCGTAATGTCCTCGCCTTCGTAGATCCGAACTCGGCTTGCGATTTGGCGATCCGAAGCTCCGCCGGCGGCCGGATCTATATTCCTTCTTCCTTGCTCTCCCCTCTCTCAAGAACTTTAGAAAGAGATTGCTTGAATGAAATGAAGCATCCAAACCCTACTCCCGGGTATAACCCAGCAAGAACAGCCCTGAACCGTTGGCTCCCAAAATAAGGAAACGGATGGCCATGATTCGCACTTAAAATCCAAAACCTGGGCCGAACACGGCGTGTGACACGCCCGTGTCCAAGGCTGTGTGCTTAAATCGACGCAGAAACCGTCGCACCTAGAATAGGACACAGACACCCGACACGTCCGTATCATACCTGACACGCCCGTGTCATCCAGTACACGCCCGTGTTGTCGGGCGTGTTCCTCCATCGACATAGGACCAAAAACATCCCGCAAGGGACACAGGTACTCGACATGCCCATGTCGAACCTGACACGCCCGTGTCTACCCTAACATGCACGTGCACTAACACCGTGTGTCTACCACGACACGGCCAGGCTTTCACCCCGAGAAGGACACAGCTTGGGACACGCCCGTGTCTCAGGCCGTGTTCGCTGCTCGACGATCGTCGACTCCAACTTCATCGACCACTCGGCCAAAATGTCGACCCGAGCATGACACGCCCCTGGGAAACGCCTGTGTACCAGGCCGTGTAACCCCTACCAAGTTCCAAATATGGTTCAAAATGATACCTGTCCCTCTTTTGAGTTACGGGGCGTTACAGCTCTCTCCCTCTTAAAAGAATTTCGTCCCGAAATTACAGACAGGGAAAATAAACACAGAACTAAAACGGTACCTGAGTGGAATAGCTCTAGGTACTCCTCAAGCATGGTCTTCTCTCACTCCCACGAGAGCTCCTGCCGACAGTAATTGTCCCAATGGACCTTGACCATCCTGATCTCTTTGTTGCGTAGCCGCTTATCTTCCAAGTCCTCAATGCATACAGGCTTGACCTTTGTCGTCAACCCATTATCAACCGGTACTTGATTGACAGCAATCACTTGCGATGGCTCTTTCATCGCCTTCCGTAGCACCGATATGTGGAATACGTCGTATAGACCACTTTACTCTACTAATAGCTTCAATCAATACGCTGCTTCGCCAATCCGCTCCAGAACCTCAAACGGTCCAAGTTACCTCGGGCTTTGCTTCTTCAAGCGCTGTACCAACGAGACACCCTTGAACAGCTTAATCTTCAAGTACACCCAGTCGCCGACAGCGAACTCCATGTTCCTATGCTTGGTGTTATAGTACTTAGCTTACCGGTCCAGAGCGATTACAATCTATCTCGAATCATTCAAACCAATGACGTTGCATCTTCCACCTCTTGCCGCTTGTACACCTTTGACTCACCCGTTACCAACCAAGACAACGACGTGCGACATATTCTACTATAAAGGGCCTCGAAGGGCGCCATTTGAATGCTCTCCAAATAGCTATTGTTGTAAGCGAATTCCATCAACTATAGGTGATCTTCCCACTACTTCCTGAAATCTATAATGTACATGCAAAGCATGTCTTCGATCGTCATGTTGATTCTCTCGGTCTGACCATCCGTATGCGGATGAAAGGCTGTGCTGAAACTCAGCTTTGTTCCCAACATCTGCTGCACCAACCTCCAATCATTGGACGTGAACCGCCCATCTCGGTCACTCACAATGTTGCGGGGCACACCGTGAAGCCGTACAATATTATCCACATATAACTTTGCCAACTTCTCCACAGAATCATCCTTCCTATGCGGAATGAAGTGCGACACTTTTGTCAAACGATCTACGACCACCCAGATGGCGTCGTTTCCCTTCTGCGACCTTGGCAAACCACGCATAAAGTCCATAGTAATGTCGTCAAACATCCACTCCAGAATAGGCATGGACTTCCAGAATCCTCTAGGCTTTTGGCACTCCGCCTTCACTAAGGCGCATGTTTGACACTTCGCCACATAGAGTGCCACATCCTTCTTAAGTCATGGCCACCACAACAATTTCTTCATATCACGGTACATCTTCGTGCTCCCAGGGTGGATCAAGTACTTGGTATGATGAGCCTCGTACATCAAATCCGTCCGCAGATTGCCCACGTTTGGGACGCACAGATGACTGTCTTTCGATAGTAATCCATCCTCAACATCAAATTGGGAATTTGACCCATCCAAAGCCTCAACCATGATTTGCTTCATGTGGCCATCCATATCTAGAGCCTGCCGAATCCGATCAGCCAGGTCACACTGAACTTCTATCCAGTTCAATAGGGCTTCATCACTTGTCTGCTTGTCTACACAAGAGATCTCCAACGCCTCCAACTCCCAAACCAAATGCTCGTCATAAACCGACAGCCAATTGGCTTGAGCTGTGGTCCTGCGACTCAATGCATCCGCAACTACATTGCATTTCCCAGGCACATAGTGAATCTTGAATGTGTAGTCCCGCAGGAACTCCATCCATATACGCTGTCGCATGTTTAGATCCTTTTGATCCAACAAGTATTTCAGGATCTTGTGGTCGGTATAGATATCGACCTTCATACTATACAAGTAATGCCTCCACAACTTCAAGGCAAAAATCACGGACACTAACTCCAAGTCATGGACCGTATAATTCCTCTCATTCACCTTCAGCTGTCGCGAGCCATATGCTATTACGCTTCCATGCAACAGTATCACACAACCCAATCCACTGCCCGAAGCATCGCTGTAGATCTCAAAGCCTTCGGTCCCACTCGGCGAACTCAGTACAGGCGTCGTGGTCAACCGACTCTTCAACTCCTCAAAAGCTCGTGCGCACTCCGGCGTCCAAACAAACTTCTGCTCTTTCCTCATCAGAGTCGTGAGGGGTAATGCTATCCGCGAGAATTTCTCCACGAAGCGCCTGCAATAGCCGACAAGCCCCAGAAAACTCCAGACTTACGCTACCGTAGACAACACAGGCCACTCTCGCATCGCAACAATCTTCACCGGATCAACCGTAATTCCCTCCCCACTGACTATGTGACCAAGGAACGCTACTGAGGACAACCAAAACTCGCATTTGGAGAAATTGACGTACAACTGATTCCTCCTCAGCATCTCCAACACCAAATGCAGATGCTTGAAGTGATCCTCCTTACACTACGAGTACACCAATATGTCGTCGATGAAGACGATCACAAAGTGGTCCAAGTACTCTCTGAAAGTTCTGTTCATCAGATCCATGAACACCGACGACGCATTAGTCAGCCCAAACGGCATGACCGTAAACTCATAATGCCCGTATCTCGTGCTAAAAGTTGTCTTAGGGATATCACTCTCCCTCATCCTCAGCTGATAATAACCGGACTTAAGATCCAATTTTGAGTACACCGATGACCAGACTAACTGATCAAATAGATCATCAATCCTCGAGATCGGGTACTTGTTCTTCTCCGTTAGCTTGTTCAACTCTCGATAATCGATATAAAGTCTCAATCTTCAGTCCTTCTTCTTAATATAAAGGACCGGTGCGCTCCAAGGCGACGAACTTGGACGCACATAACCCCGCTCCAACAACTCTTGAAGTTGTACCTTCAGCTCCGCCATCTCCTTAGTTGCTAGCCGATACGGGGAGCGTGACACAGGTTTCACACCTGGCACTAGCTCGATGGTGAAATCAATCTCTCGTTGAGGTGGGGCTCCAGGAAGATCGCCAGGGAACACATCAGGGTACTCAGATACCACTGAAATACTGTCCAACATAGGCTTAGGCTTTGCAATCTCCACTAGCGTGAAGAACAGCTCTGCTCCAATACGAACTGCCTTCACCACCTAAAGAGCAAACATCAAATTCTTGCTCGACCCTTTCAAGCCCGTAAAAGTCGTCTCACGACATGTTCCCAACTTAACCTCCTTGCGACTGCAATCAATATAAGCTTGCTGCTCCGAGAGCCAGTCCATTCCAAATGCCACGTCAAACTCCACCAGTGGTAGTAACGACGCTTGTAAATCGAACTCCTGACTCCCAATACGAATCTTTACGCCACAGACTCTGTCCACACGCATCGAACACCCATTTGTCAACAACACATCTAGTTTATCCTTTACCATCGAAGAATGTACTCCGATGCGCGATATGAATCCTTCGGACAAAAAGGAGTGCGAAGCTCCCGTATCAAAGAGTGCTCTCGCCGGATTATCACAAATAAAAACAAAGCTTATACAAGCAGTGGTAAGGTAACACGCGCATAACAAGTATTTAAAAATTAACTTGCTATAAATTTAAACCGTACCTGTCACCACATCCGCTTGCTTAATGGCCTCCTGCTGGCCAAGATTACAAATTCTAGGTTGAGCTGGAGCATAATGAGATGCAGTTGACTCCACCACCTTGCCCTTCTCTTCATAGGTTGCTCCCGGCTTCCTCTTGGACTTGGGACATCCGCTCCAGCAGTCTCGGGAAAAGTGTCCCGACTTTCCAAAAGTAAAGCATGCGCCTGGGGTGTAACATGCTCACCCGTGTAGGGTTTGAGGGATTGTGATAAATGCTCACCCGTGTAGGGTTTGAGGGATTCAGGATGGGTTGGTCCTGCGAGCTGAAGGCTCGGGATGAAATACTTGCATGTGCATAAATATAGTGGCGGGGCATGCGGTACTGGCCGTTCATCACACCGATGGCAGTACGGTGCACCAGGCGGTTGTGAGGGTTAGAGGGGCCAGTGGGTTGTTTTACACTACGGTCTGGAGGACGATCCCCAATAACGCACATCCGACCAAACAAGACTTACGGGTTGTCAGCAAAGTACGTACGCAGACACTCTAGAGTGCACCTTGGACGTGTATAGAGGCGTATGAGATGGGTCTAAGGTTTGTTAGTGTGCATACCGGCCTAGAAGTTGAGATGCCCGCTCCGCTGCTGCTGTAGCCACAGCGGTGGTACTCGAGAGTGATGCTAGCTCTCAAAAAGTGGGAACTAAAGGTCTGTGATCACAGAGTTGTTGTTTGTGAGTTGCACTTGCCTGTGCATAAATTGCATCGTAACATTCATTCATATTAGGTCATACGCTTTATAGATCCTTATCATATAAATTAGTATGGGCTCTTTTATATGATAAGTTAAATTTCCTGGAAACCCTAACTTATAAATTTGTATGAGCATTTTTATAAGTTAAGGTACTTTTGTGATGGTAGATAGGTTTACATTTCAGCTTTACTTTACTTTTCTGTTCTTACTTTCTGTTCTTTACTCCCTTTACTCGTACTGCACTTTACTTACTTGTACTATATATTTAGAACTGCTAGAGTAGAATAATAGTATCCATTACAACTGCTAGTTAGTTCTTGTCACCTGCTTCCACTATTGCTACCCCTTGCTGTCCTCCGCTTCATCCTTCTGCTCGGTGCCAAGGAGTTGCTGGGCGAGGTGCGGAGTAAATGACTTAGTCTTTTTGACTAATGGTCGGTGACCATATCATTTTAGGAGCTCGTGGAGATGGAGCACCAGCACGATGAGGAGGCAGGACTTGAGGAGCAGATACCGCTACCGCAGATTACTACTACTGCGCGTCCTCAGGTGGGACGAGTTTTGATGTATTAGATTAGCTTCCGCTTTGATTTGAGAGTGAGAGTTGATATGATGTACTGGGCATAAGCCCTTATTACTCTTTCATTTGTACTCATTGTGGACTATGTTTCTGTACTCTTCATTATATATATGATATGTACTCTGTGACTTGTGGACTAGTGGATTTGATATGCTGTTATACTTCTTTTTCTCATATTGGCATACAGGTTTTATGATCGTATTAGCCGGCAGAATCGGCATGTTGCGGTGTCGACTAACCCGTGCGTTAGTGCCACCGTAAGACGGCTGTTCTGGGCATAAGACCCGGTTGCCCTCCTTGGTACGAGGGAGGGGGGTCTTACAAACTGGTATCACTTGAACAAACGATCATATGAGAAAGAAGTCCACAACACTGGACCACCCCGCGCGAGCATTAGTTTGCGGACAAACTATGCAGCGGAAGCGTGGTGTGCCCATGTGTAAAAGTCACATAAAATAGTCCACTAAGTACAATTAGTTAGGCCAGTTCTGTTTTAACCTTACTTTTATGCAACCTCCACAGGTCGCCGCGCCGCAAAATGTGGCTCCTCCCCCTCCAGCTGCCACTCCATTTTTATAGACGGAGATGGGGCAGAATTTGACGGCGATCCTGGATGCCTTCAAAGCCCAGCAAGTCCCGGCTCCGCAGCCAAATCCGGGGCCAAGCTAGCTGAGTGCCTTCAAGAGGCTGTCCTATACCAGTCCAGGCCCATCCCATGGGAACCCGCTGGCACCGCCGGCCTACCAGGATCCAGACCAGGGCCCACCACTGGTAGTCAGCCTTTCACATTCAAGCATGCAGGCCATGCACCCCAACCCCTCTCCGGCCTGTTTATCAGCACGGCGGGTTGTTGCCACTTGGGATCGAACCCAGGACCTTGATAAGAGAGCTTTCCTCCACTCCCTCATCACCAACTGAGCTGCATCTCAGTTGGTGATGAGGGAGTGGAGGAAAGCTCTCTTATCAAGGTCCTGGGTTCGATCCCCAGTGGCAAAAACCCGTCGTGCTGATAAACAGGCCGGAGAGGGGTTGGGGTGCATGGCCTGCAGGCTTGAATGTGAAAGGCTGACTACCAGTGGTGGGCCCGGGTCTGGACCCTGGTAGGCCGGTGGTGCCACCGGGTTCCAATGGGATGGGCCTGGACCGTTATATATCCCCACCGATTTACCGTGGTACAGAGAATGCGGTATAGACGGAGGAATGGCTGGAGGCCATACAAGAGATTTTGGCAGACATCAGCTGCCCGGTCGGCGAGCCAGTACCTCTAGACACCTCTATACTAGAGGCTCATGCGAAGAGATGGAGGAAATCAGTGCGGGAGTCTACATATGTGGACTGGGAGCTGTCCGACATATCATGGGAGGAATTTTGCAATGTATTTTTGGAGCACTTCGTCTCTACTACGGATAGAGATGCTTTGGAGGATAGGTTTCTGAACCTCCGGCAGGGGAGCAGATTAGTGATTGAGTACCAGAGGGAGTTCTCCCACCTTGCTAGGTTCGTAGGGATACAGGATACTGATGATAATAGGTATGCCAAGAGGTTCTACCGGGGCCTCAGGGATGATTTGAGGCAGGATTTGTTGTTCATTTCTCACGGCACGACCACCCAGATTATCGAGATGGCGAAGAAGCTGGAGGCTGACCATCTGATGGTGCAAGGCAGAGGGAAGAGACTGTATGATGTGTCTACATCAGGAGAGAGCAGCAGGGGCTCTCAGAGAGGTACAACTATTGGATACAAGAGGGGTGGGGGACGTCGTCACCCCAACTATAGGCAGGAGCAGGGAACTCCTCCAGCATTAGCTCCCCCACCTCTACAGGTGCATGATCCGAGGAGACAGGATGACCATGACCAGCGGCAGGTAGTTTGTTATGGATGCCGCCAGCCCGGGCCCATTAGGTCGGAGTGCCCGCTTCGATTCCATCCTCCTCCTCCTCCACCTCCAGTGGCCCAATACAGCAGGGCCGAGGCCGAGGCCGAGGCCGAGGACGAGGCCGAGGCCGAGGATGAGGCCGAGGCCGGGGATATCACGGTAGGGGATACAATCAGGAGCAGATATACGCTTTGGACCTCATGGAGCAGAGGAACCCCGAGGAGGTTATCACAGGTACTTAAGATTATTGTTAAATTTCTTGAGTTTTCAATTATATAGTACCTGGAACCATAGAATAACAATTAATTTTAACTTAAACAAACCTCAGGCATAGTTATGATCAGCGGCAAGCCCGCACAAACCCTCTTCGATACGGGTGTTTGGCACTCGTTCGTATCTGAGGCCTTCATAGACAGACTTGAAGGCGTGGAAAGATTTCCGGGATTAGAGATGAGGTGCATCTACCCGATCGTTCAGAACTGCGGACCACTTCCCATTGTGAAATGGAGGCCGAGATTGGCGGTAAGGCATTTGAGGCGCTAGCAACTATTCTGAAGTTGCAGGACTTCGATTTGATTTTGGGCATGACATGGTTACATCGGAACCATGCTCAGATAGATTGCCCATCAAGGAGGATCACACTAAGGAATGGCGACTCCCATGTCATCATCGAAGGTATTAAACCTATCTCCCACCTATTACTTTCTTCTATACAGGCTGTGAAGGCCCACGAGTAGGGAGAGGAGTTTTACCTTATCTGCTTTGAGATAGTGGGAGCAGAGGCTTCTATTTCAGATATTCCGGTGGTCCGGAATTTCTCCAATGTGTTCCGGAGAAATTGCCGGGCTACCACCAGCCAGGGACTAGGATTTCAGGATTCAGCTGGTACCGGGAGCGAGTCCAGTATCTCGAGCACCTTACAGGATGGCTCCCAGAGAGTTGGCAAAGTTCAGGACTCAACTTCAGGAGCTAGTTGAGTCGGGATTTGTACGGCCCAGTTCATCGCCGTGGGGAGCGCCAGTTCTTTTTGTGAAGAAGAAGGACGGGTCGTTACGACTATGCATAGATTACAGGGAGCTAAACCGGTTAACGGTCCGCAATACCTATCCACTGCCTCAGATAGACGTGCTATTTGATCAGCTGCAGGGAGCCTTCTGGTTCTCAAAGCTAGATTTGCAATCTGGTTACTACCAGCTCTGCATCCGGGAAGAGGACATACCGAAGACGGTATTCAGTTCACGATATGGGTTATACGAGTTCACGGTGATGCCTTTTGGGCTCACGAATGCCCCTGCCGCATTCATGAGTCTAATGAACAGTGTATTCGAGCACTTCTTGGACCGCTTCGTGATTGTGTTCATCGACAACATTTTGATCTATTCCCGGACTCGGGAGGAGCATACAGAGCATTTGACACAGGTCTTGCAAAGGCTGAGGGAGTCCCAGATGTATGCAAAGTTTTCAAAGTGCCGCTTTTGGTTACAGGAGGTGGCCTTCATGGGGCACATGATCAGTGGAGCTGGATTGGCGGTGGATCCAGCCAAGATAGAGACAGTGAGGGATTGGCTACGGCCGAAGTTAGCATCCGACATTCGCAGTTTCTTGGGACTAGCAGGTTATTATCGCAAGTTTGTGGAGGGATTCTCGAGGTTAGCCCTCCCCCTCACGTCCTTGACGAAGAAGGATGGAGATTTTGTTTGGTCAGAGCATTGTGAGACAGCTTTTCAGGAGCTGAAGGACCGACTCACCTCATCCCCTATTCTTGCGCTCCCATCCGGGAGTGAAGGATTTCAGATCTACACAGATACCTTTTACCAGGGGATGGGTGCTGTCGTGATGCAGCATGGGCATGTTATTGCTTATGCTTCAAGACAGTTGAAGAAGCATGAGCATAACTATCCAGTACATGAATTAGAGCTCGGGGCTGTGGTATTCGCCCTAAAGATGTGGAGACATTATTTATACGAGATTCATTGTGATATCTATTCAGATCACAAGAATCTTAAATATATAAATACACAGAAGGACTTGAACTTGCGATAGAGGAGATGGCTGAAATTCCTCTGTGACTATGATTATCAGATCCACTATCATCCGAGGAAAGCAAACACAGTAGCAGATGCTATGAGTAGGAGAGCTGGCACTTCTGGACCGGAGCCGCGGTTGATGTCTATAGAGCTGATAGGGATGATGGAAGACATGCATATTACCATGGTATCTGAGACCGAAGCAGTGGTATATCAGGAGTCCTTGAGCTCAGTGATCAGTGGTGATGATATACGAGAGCGCATCCGAACACATCAGAGGCTGGATATTGCATTAGAGCCGATCTTCACTGCCCTGGAAAGGGGCAAGGTCGAGGACTACACACTGTAGGATGATCTCCTTTGATTCCGTGGACGCATTTACATACCAGCAGGGGGCAGTATCCGTGATGACATACTCAGAGAGGCTCATTGCTCCAGATATTCAGTGCATCCCGGCATCACCAAGATGTGGGCAGATTTACGGAGGACCATGTACTGGCCTGGGATGAAGAGGGAGATCACCTATTTTGTGACACATTATGAGACATGTCAGCGCGTGAAGGCGGAATGTAAGAGCCCAGAAGGTTTACTACAGCCACTACCAGTCCTAGAGTAGAATTTCGAGGTCATTGCTATGGATTTTGTGCACGGAATAGCTCGTTCCCACTCTGGGCATGATTCTATATGGTTCATAGTAGACAGACTGACCAAGGTAGCGCGCTATATTCCAGTCCAGAAGGATACTCCAGTTGTAGTTTTGGTGAGACTATTCGTGGAGCAGTTTGTCAGATACCATGGTATTCCCAGGACGATTGTTTTGGACCATCATGGTCGGTTCACTTCGAGCGAGTGGAGGGTAGTGCAGGCTTACTTGGGGGTCCCGACTTACCTTTAGTACCGCCTTCCACCCACAGACCGACGGACAGACCGAGCGGACCATCCGGACCATGGAGGATCTACTCCGCCTGTGCATATTGGATACAGGGAAGCCTCTTGAGAGGCTACTACCACTGATCGAGTTCTCCTACAATAACAGCCACCAGGCTAGCATCAGGATGGCTCCTTACGTGGCACTTTATGGGAGGAAATGCAAGACAACGCTGTCATCGGTTCAGGACTTGGATACCAAGGCTCTTGGTTCTGATTATGTGAAGGATATGGAGGCTCAGGTACATTTGATCAGGGATCGGCTGCTATAGGCTTAGAGCAGACAAGCGAAGTATTATGATGCTCGACACCGGAAGGTGGAGTTCCAGGTTGGAGACAAGGTTTTCTTGAAGATACGTCTGGTACATGGTGTCTCTCGGGTGCGGAGGCACAAGAAGCTCAGTCCTCGATACATGGGGCTATACTTTATCCTGGAGCGGATCGGCCCCTTAGCTTACCGACTACAGCTGCCACCGGAGTTGGGTGCCCTAAAAGACATTTTCCATGTCTCTTCCTTGTGAAGAGCTCTCCTACGGCCGGTGCAGCATGTTACTACTACAGCCGGTCCGATAGCGCCAGATAGATCCGTCAGACTGGAGTCGATCCGGATTGATGATACAGATGTCCGTGTGTTGCGGAAGAAGAAGGTCCCTCTTGTGAAGGTGTTGTGGTCCAACCATGGACGGGAGGAACACACCTGGGAGCCAAGGGACCTGATGTTGGAGGAGCACTCGGAGCTATTCACTTTAGGTATACTTTAGTCTATTTTAAATTTCTTATAACTCTTGCTTGTAGGATCCCCATAGACCCGA
The DNA here is from genome assembly GCA_039583875.1 of Platanthera guangdongensis. Lineage (NCBI taxonomy): Eukaryota > Viridiplantae > Streptophyta > Magnoliopsida > Asparagales > Orchidaceae > Platanthera > Platanthera guangdongensis. Next base: position 148,380,871 of record CM077150.1, read on the forward strand.
TCTTGAATTTCGGGGACGAAATTATTTTCTTGTTTATTGGGATTTGTAACATCCCAACTTTTCATCAGGAAAAACTTTTGGGTGACACGGCCTGGGACACGGGGGTGTCCCAGGGCGTGTGCCCCCCCTACGTTCGATGATCGGCGAAAGGTGCTCGACGACTGATAACATCAGAAAATTTTTTGGCTGACACGACCTGGGACACGGGCGTGTCTCAGGGCGTGTCCCGCCATTCGATGAACTTAGTTCGACGAAGTTGACTGGGGCGTGTATGCCGCCGTGTAAGGAACACGCCAGACGACACGGGCGTGTCTGGAGGGCATGTCCCCTCGGTTCAACGATCGCCGAGTGTCGATCGTTGATCGTCGAGTGGCGATCGTCGGGTAGGTGTACACGGCATGTGACATGGGCGTGTCACAGGGCGTGTCCCGCTGTGTCAAACTGCGTTCGACGATTTAGGTATCCGTTCGACGATTTAGTTCTGCGTTCGACGATTGTCCCCAGCAAGCTGCGTTCGACGAGTTTATCTCCGTTCGACGATTTATATCTGCATTCGACAATCGACAAAATTGCCCGTTCTATGATCGACGAGTGGTCTTTCTTGGCTAGATTTTGGCTTGATGCAGCAGGCGAATTAAAGAGACATAGGCCACTTGTCCTTGGCTCCATCAACCCAAAATTTGTGCTGGATGGATTCCTCAGAGAATGTCCAGGGAATGTGACTGTATGGTGCCCACTTGGCATGAAGGGTGAAACAACCAAAGCTCCAAACCGAGCTTACATTGATTGTATCTCCCCATATACCTCCTCTCAGCCAGAAACAGTGACTCCATTAGCTTCAGAGGGCAAAAGAGAGTAGAACCCAATAGCTGGAGTGAAGGAAATGGTGCAGGAACCATGAATCCGAAAGGTGTCACCGGAGCAAGGTCGGGAATGGCCACCCGCCTCCATCCTCGCCGCCAGCCACCAACACAGGTCCGTTTCACCATCCCTCTACCCGTACTAGAATCCTAGATCAACTAGGGGAGATATCGGGCTCAATTGAGTCCGATGCCATGGGAGAAATGGGAGAGTTTTCAAGCATTTTCTTCTTGCTCGGGTTCGCCAGAGGAGCCAATTCCGGTGGCCTCACCACCGGGAAATGCTAGCCATCACCTTAGTAAAGGTGGAGGCGACATCCGCCAGCAGTGGTGGTGGCTCAGCTGGCCGGAAACAGGCAGCAAAAGTGGCCCAGGAAAATGAATCCCAGCCGTCGGCTGGAGGTAGAAGATGACCAGATTCCGTCTATCTAGCTTTAATATTCTTGTTACATTTGTATTAAAAGAAATTTATTTCTGTTATTATTTTAGTGAAATGAAATTTCATATCTGTCATTTTAATTCAGTCACCTTGCATGTCAAATATAGGGCTCTTAGAGACATTTCCAGAGGATGACATGAACATGAAATATGTAGCCCTTTGTGTTAACTTTAATTTTCCAAACTTAACTTTAGATTTGGTCCAGTGGTCTGATCTGTAGGACCATGTTTCTAGGGTTGGTCCTTAGCTAGGGCAGAACTTCAAAATGATGCCCAAGTCAAACCAGTCATCCAAATGGCCCACAATTTTGGGTGCATGCATGTTTAGGGCTTGGTTAACCAATGTAGAAAAATGAGAATTTTTGGGAAAATTCATTCAATAGTTTTTACTAAAATACCCAAAAATAAATAAATGAAATATTTGGGGTTGTGTGACTCCAAATGGACCCAAATCTTGGTGGCATGTCCTTAGGGACATAATAAGTGTATGTTGTAAATTTCAGACAATTTGGACCAATGCATATTGGGTAAACCCACTTGCATGTGTTGGCTTGATATAGGCTTGGTGTGCATTTTAGCCTAAAATGAAATAATGTGTATTCAACCAACTTGGGACATTCAAAAGTCATGATTTTCATTATGGAGACACATGATGGTGTAATACACCTCTCATATCAATGGTCGGTGTTTTGGAAACAAAAATCCCATTATTTTGAATTTCTGAAAATTTGGTCCTTTTAGGAAATAAATTTAAAATAGGTTTACCCTTATCGTAAAATGATCAATTTCTGTTGAGGACTAAGGAGTGATATAATAAACACTAGAAATAAATTATATCTCTGTTGGATGAAGTTTAAGTAGTTTAAGGAGCAAAATGACCATTTTACCCTTATAGAATTTTGTGTAGAAATCATGGATATATTCCTTTGAAAAATCTGAGAAAATTCATATTACTGTAATTGTATGTTTTATAGCTTGTGTAATTATTTCAATATTTGTGGAGTGGGAAATAATGTACTTAGGCCCCATAATGGTATTTTGGTAAATAACTCAATTTGATCATGGATAGGCCATTTCAACCTAGATGTAAATGAAAATCTGGACATAGCATTATTTCATTATTATCAAGGCTCTGTAATTTAATTAGAATTTTTGAGATAATATTTTATGCACTTCATTTGGAAAATGCTAGATTTATGGATATAGTATTAAATAGGAAATAATTATATATCTGAATTGGAAAAGCATGAAATTTGGTAGGCCCCATTAATTGTCATATTATATACCTAGAAGAATCCCTAGGACAGTAGGTTAAATATTGACAATACTTCATGTGTAAAATGACTAGGGATTACAATTAAAGAAATTAATTTAATGGTGTAAGTAATTTGGAAAATTATGGAATTCATCCTGTTCATCATATAGGTCCCTACCATCCTAGGATAAATAATTTTGGGCATATGGCTAGAGAAATTAGAAGGTCACATTTGTGGGTGGTATCAAGACATGGGTAAGGGTCTAGCACCGATGTTCGTATTAGTAGGTGAAAGTTCACCTAGTGTCAACTATCTTCACCTATGGGGGGGGGGGAATAGGTGACGTGCAGCATTTTTGCGGAATTTAAATTGTACCTGCACACAAAAATAAAACAACACAGCACAACAGAGTACACAAGCTATTTATAGTGGTTCCCCGACTTGGGTACATCCACTTTCCCCCTTCGACCTATCTCCCAACCAGGGACGACTCGGTCACTTCTCCAACAGGATTGAAATCAAATCCTTGCACTATCTGAAGGAACCCTTCCACACGTAGGAGTCAATACTCCCACAACCCGGGTTGCACCCAACCCTTACAACTAGGAACCATCGTTCCTTTACAAAAAAAGTAAGACTAGAATGTACAAGAGATACAAACTACGTTTGGAGACTTAGGTGTCCCTCTTCGTTGACGACGTGTTTTTGAAGTCCACGAAGAGTCCACTACCCAAGATCTCACTTGGAGAAAATCTCCCCGGAACCGGCGGCGGCAAGATGGGCGGCGGCTAGGTTCACGGGATCGGCGGCAACAACGATGTGCGGCTGCTGTTCTTTAGAGATCCAAACTTCGTAGCGAAGCTAGCTAGGTCTACCAATGGTCACACTAGGATCAATCGTCTCGATCGATTCGGATGGGGAAGATTTTCCCGATCTACAAATCGAGAGACAAGAGATCTCCGGTTAGACACGTGAAACGCTGAGCTTAGCTAGGCTTCTGTCGCAGGAGGATCTGGGCGAAACCACGATCAACCGGCGAACAACTTGGCGCGAGCGACAGCGGCGGCGGCGGAGCGGAAACGGCGATCTAGGTCACGTCGCGGCTCGCGTATTTCCTTTTCTTCTTCGCTTTTCTTACTGTTCAAAAATACCCGTGTATTTATACACACGTATACTCCTAAATGACCGTTGTGGGTCCCACCAGAAGGAAACCCTAGTTCCGGTTCAGCACAGTCACATCGGTAGAATCCGGTCCAGCAGCTTCCAGAGAAATTGCTAAGTCAAAATCGGCGAGAATCGCAGGTGATTCTCGACGAATCGGCGAGAATCAGTTAGTGATTCTCGACGATTCGTCGAGAATCACTAGTGATTCTCGCCGAATCACTTGTTGATTCTCAACGAATAGTACTTGGTATTCATGATCTGCTCAACGATGGGTTCGGCGAGAATCACTAGTGATTCTCGCCGAATCTTACTTGGCACCATTTTGAGGTAGCCGGATAGAGTCGGCGAGAATCACTAATGATTCTCGACGATTCGGCGAGAATCACTGGTGATTCTCGCCGAATCGGCGAGAATCACTTGGTGATTCTCGTCGAATTATACTTGGATGAATTTTCGTCTTTCCACCCAAGAGCTGCTCCTTGACCCATCCTTGCTCCTTGTCTGCTCTTGTATAAACACGGCCCTGTACTTGAAAGTAAGTGCACTCCAATAGAGAGAGTACACATAGGCCAACACACTGATCTGCTCAACGAGGGATTACGTCGTGCAGACCCGTGTATATTGACCTACTGCACCCTGACATTGGTGTGCACTTAGCGTGGAATAACTGCAAGCACAACTTAAGAGGTTTCATCAAATACATTGTGAATTCATCTTAGCTTGACAGGTAGCTTCCTCAAATCCAGGTAATTGTGGATACAATACCCAACAATCTCCCCCTATTTGACGAAGCCAAAACCCTACTAGCTAAGATGAATAACACCAACCAGATAATATAAACAACATTCAGAATTTAAATATGCAGCACAAGAGAATATAAGCAAACAGATCAAGACTTGAGTCATTCACAAATTCAAATACATATACAAATATATATATTTATATATAATCTCAGAATTGTTCATATAATAACAATAAACGTTAATTGTTCTTAAGAGAGAATGACAGGCTATAAGTTTTTGACTACTTTTCTATGGCTAAGTCATCCTTGAGTTTTTGAGCCAAATACTTCTTTCTTTGCCTCTCCATATACTCTTTGGTCTTCGGATAATATCTGGGAGGAGGAGCTTTATCTGCCGCCGTGTTGGTCCTGAAGAAGATGTTTCGTTTCGCTTCATACGTCTTGTGTATTTCCCACTCATACTGGCTGTATACTTCATTTCGATTGATTTCCCCTTTTTCTTTTAGCCAGAAGGTGTCTAAGATGATATTCTTTGAAACTGGACTCCACTTTTCGTTTCTTACTTCCTCCTCACTCAGTCGAATTCTCTTTTCAGCTTGTGTCTCCTTGGAGGTCGCCTCTTGAGCTTTTCTCTTCCCCCTGGCTTTTGCTAGGGCCTCTTTGTCAAACATGCTCATCAGTTTTGCTTTGGAAATAGCCCTAGCATCAGCTTCACTCATGGGAACATCTGCAGCACTTACTCCCTCAGCAGCACTTACTCCCTCAGCAGCCGTAGTAGTCTCAGGAGCATGAATACCCGCAGGATTCAAATCGACGCCTAACGCCTGTTGGAGCATCCACCAGCAACTTTCATAGACATATTTGTTTGACTGTTCGAAGTTGTTGATCATGACTTCCCGAAGCTCAGCCATCTTAGCAATATATTCCTTCTCCCCCTTTTTGGCTTCGACTGCGATGGAGTTTACATAGGAGTGCAGGGAGTCATCAATATGCTTTGTCGTCCTGGAGAATTCAGTGACCAATGCTTGTTGATTGGCGTTGAGAGTTACCATATTACCGTCAAACTTTTGAATGTTGTTTGCTACAACATGAGCATTCTGATTTACTACGATGAGAGTGTCGGTGTTCTTTTTCAACCCGTCCATAAGAAGAGTGACCGCTTGGCCGGCCGCTGTATACTTTTCTTCAAATTTCTTTTCCATCATGTCAAGTTTATGATTGATCTCCACCATGTTCTTGAGCATGAGATTTTCAAACTTCCTAATCCTTTTCAGCATTTTATTTTGAGCTTTTTCAAAAGAAGCTGTAAGCTCATCCACTATTCCCCGAATGATATTCACGGTGTGAGTGGCTATATCATCTCGTAGGGGAATATTCTGAGGCACTTCTTGGCCTTGCACTTCATCAGATGCACCTGTAGAGCTGGACAGGAGCACAGTCCCTAATCGAGGAATACTTGCAGCATCTGCAGATTTCTCGGACTCCCCCTCCACTCGTGCACCAATGTTCTCAAGAACGATCTCAGGTGCGTGCTTGTCAGATGGAGGTTCAATGAAATCCCGAGTCTCCACTGCGTCCTGTCCCTCAGTTCCATCTTCCTCACCTTCCTCACCTTCAGCATCCAGAAGATCATTTTCATCAGCATCATCTTCCAACTCTTCGTCACCAGTCTCCTGTACAGTAGCTTCGGCTCCTTGATCGTTCAGGTTCAGGTCCTCCTCATTCTCCGGCACAGTTTCACTTTCTTCTTGTATAGTTGCGACTGCATCTCTGGCTATCTGGGAGATATCAGATACTATATCAGCATGAGTGGGTAGAGGCTCCCCCTCAATTCCTGCAGTCAAAGCATCAGGAATTTCACTCGGGATTACTGCTGGAGATATGTCCTGTTGTTCTTCCACGGCATCCTGCCCAATTCGCCTCTCCCATCTGTCAAAAACACTTGAGTCCATTTTCTTCAAGTAGTGTAGAGGAACACCTTTACTCATGTCATACTTGTCTCCATTCAGCTGATTGAGATACAGACTTATGATTCGGCCAAAGCTCGGAGATCTCAGGGTGTCCTTTATCTTCTCAAACAGCAAAGCCCCCCAGTTGAACCTTTTTCGGCAGACAATTGCCACCAGGATCTTGAACATGTCTGCAGAGATATGGTCATGAGAGCCTGGCTTGCAGATGAGTACTTTTCCGATTATGTCTGACAGAAGCTTCCCTTCTTCATTCATATCCTTGCGCTTTATCGACCGAGTTCCTCGTGGGAGACCACAGAATAAGAGAGTCCTGGTTTTATCTTCTTCCTTAAGATTGTCCTCGTGCTCCGAGCTAGAGAGCTGCAGGAAGCGGGTCAGCTTGCTGGCAGACATCTTGATCTTTGCCCCAGCCACCTTGCTCTTGATAAGAGAGTCTTCATTTCGGAGTCTGGCGGTAGCAAAGAACTCCAGCACCTCTTTGTCCAAGATTTTACACGGGTGCTCCAGTGCGAATGATAGCCCAGCCTCTTCCAGCATGAGAATGATGTTTCTGAATTCGTTAGAGGCATGAGAGAACCCTGTGCGAACCAGCTCGCATCCAGTGACCAGCCCAGCGGTTGTCCTTGGAGCCATTGCAAATCTAGGGAGAGAAGCCCTACTCTACGCTTAATCAAAAATCAAAAAGGAAGCGACACTAGTGATCAAGTCCAAGTAAGGGTGAGGGGGTGGTTACCTAAAGGTGTAGACGGTGAGTTAGTTCGATGAAGACGAGGGACACCCGATGAGTGTACGCGGAGAAATTCCTGGAAGGAAGAATCGAAACCGGGACATATCGTCGGAGAGCTTCCTGCGGGGTCGACGGAAGCCTGCACGATTCGGCGAGATACTTGCGTGAAGACGATGGAGATGTTCGGTGAGAAACTTCGGTGGGATTCTTGCGGGAAACCTTCGGTGAGAAACTTGCGGATTCGGTGAGTTCCTGCGAAGTTAGGCGGGATTCAGCGGGATTCGATGGAAGCCTGCACGATTCCTGGTGAGTTTCCTGCGGAGTCCTGCGGAGTTCGACGGGATTCGGCGAGTTTCCTGCGGAACGTCCTTCGGCGGGATTCCTACGGAAGGTGAAGGGTCGGCGGGAATTCTGAATACCAGGCGAGAATTCTAAATATATTATATGCCCATGTATGAAGGATCGACGAGTTAAAGGGATTCTAACTGTTTCCGCGTGTTTGGCGAAAGGCTTCGGGTTAAGCGAGTTTCGAGTTTGTCTAAGTTGATTTGAAAATCTTCTAAACTTGTGAATACTTCTTAAAGCCACAATTTGGGGTTTGAACCGGCTTTTCCATACATTTCTTGATGGCAATCTTCGCTAGTTTTTAATGAATTAATTTAAGCCTATAGATGTTAGATCTCAAGTATACCAGTGGAATTTCCGATAAGTCGTCATGGTTATATCTATGGTTTATGTTTACCGTGTTAACATATCCTTAGATGTACGCACATACAAGTGTAAGTATAAGTATAAATATATATATATATATATATATATATATATATATATATATATATATATATATATATATATATATATGTAAATGTGGATACAATATGACTCAAGTCCTGGAATTGATCAAAAGTATCTGGGATTATCAGAGTTATCATTTAGTCCCTCAGGTAAAACATATTAGGAACTCAATGTGAGTATGCTCAAGTAGATATCACATCTGTTATTCCAGACGCTTGTTCCAATTTAGTCTTGAGCCACCTACTGTCTAGTTCCCATCATTTTTACGGGAACCTAGACTACCCTGCAAGAAATAATTACTTTACCTTAGGAACCCAAATCATATTGGGTCATAGGTTCCTGTTAGCATAAGCACTCGACTGCCTTCCTTCAGAAAACCTGTCAGGAAGACTACCTCTGCCCAGAAAATGTGGATAGGCCCTTGCCCTTGACACAGAGGGGTTGTGCCAACAGTCGATGGCAAAGTGTCCCACTTTGCCACAGCACCAACATGGGTGAATGTTGTATCGCCGTTTCTGACCTGATCTAGTGACTGAGGTAGTCACGGTCCTAGGTCTAAACGGGATAGGGCATGATCTCCTCACAAAATCTCCTCTTCCACCGTGACACGTGGAAGGGTGGAAGAAATGCATGTTGCGAGCGTCATGAGGCCGGGGAGGTGGTGCCTTCCTTTCAGGCATCCCCCTTCCGGAGGCCCCATGACAACTTACACCATGACTTCTAACCTCCCTATCCTGTGTCCTCGGGTGGTGAGAAGTGTTCTGTGAGCTGATACATGCAGATTCACACCGAGTTGAGGCAGTGGCAGTGAATACAAAGGGCTCATAATGAGCCTTAGGTATTCTCTCATGGGTGGCCACGACGGCCCTTGCACTACGGGTGTCTCCACATAAGGACAGATCACCCTTGCAGTGACCACGATTGTTCCTGTGGTCATACCTGAAGGCATGATGAGTTGCCTTCCTGCTTGGAGTGGGGGGTCGGAATACCATTTCCCCATTTCTCCACGAATTGATAATCCGGGAGATCCACCTATTTTCTTGCTTTCTCTTTATGACATCAACCTTGGAAAAGTTTGATACTATTCTTTTCTCATTCTCTAGACTACTCTCTAGAGCTGAGATTTTAGAGTCCTTGACCTTGTTGGATGCCAATTGGAGAACCAACAAGATCTTCAGTCGAGCAATCTCTTGAGCTTGCTCCTCAACAAGTAGGTTGCTTGTCTGAAGGGCTCTCTTCAGAGAATCAGAATTTTCTGGAGGAAAGCAGTTCCTGTATTCAGAAATTTCAAGAGAGATGGGGCAGGATGAAGAAGTTACCTGCTCTTCAGTGTTATTGCCATTAGAGCCAGTGACCGTTGTGTCATCCTCATCAGAGCTGCTTTCCTCACTGGCCTCTTCAGTCTATGACACGGACACTGGAGCTCTGATGCTGTCCAATAGATCCTTGCCTTCATATTCAGAGGCGAGGACCCACACATAGGCTTCATCCTCTGGTTGACAGCAGATTCCAGCTTTCTCTGACCCCCGCATCAGCTCTGAGATCATCACCCACATAGATTTAGGTGGCCCACATTTTTCCAATCTAGAGCGAGAAGATCTAGACCAGATATCCATGATAATTTGACGAATCCTCTTGTCCAAATTAAAGAATGAAAGTTCCATTTCCGACATCTCAGCAATGCACTTGGGCACTTGAATTCCAGAGTCGGAGGTCTTCATAGGAATAAAAGGACCCTCTTCCAGGATGAAAGATGCATGAGGATCGATAGCATCCAAGTGATACGACACTCTAATCCTCCAGACGGGATAAAACTACTTTGTGCATGTGGGGAGTCTTAGTGGCAATATCTCATGATCCAGCTCCATGCTTCTGACACTGGTGGCAGGATTCTACTCAAGGTGTAAACCTTTTTGATGAGTAACCTCGCTTTGATACCACTTGAAAGTTCACCTAGTGTCAACTATCTTCACCTATGGGGGGGGGGGGGGAATAGGTGACGTGCAGCGTTTTTGCGGAATTTAAATTGTACCTGCACACTAAAATAAAATAACACAGCACAACAGAGTACACAAGCTATTTATAGTGGTTCCCCGACTTGGGTACATCCACTTTCCCCCTTCGACCTATCTCCCAACCAGGGACGACTAGGTCACTTCTCCAACAGGATTGAAATCCAATCCTTGCACTATCGGAAGGAACCCTTCCACACGTAGGAGTCAATACTCCCACAACCCGGGTTGCACCCAACCCTTACAACTAGGAACCACCGTTCCTTTACAACAAAAGTAAGACTAGAATGTACAAGAGATACAAACTACGTTTGGAGACTTAGGTGTCCCTCTTCGTTGACGACGTGTTTTTGAAGTCCACGAAGAGTCCACTACCCAAGATCTCACTTGAAGAGAATCTCCCCGGAACCGGAGGTGGCAAGATGGGCGGCGGCTAGGTTCACGGGATCGGCGGCAACAACGATGTGCGGCTGCTGTTCTTTAGAGATCCAAACTTCGTAGCGAAGCTAGCTAGGTCTACCAACGGTCACACTAGGATCAATCGTCTCGATCGATTCGGATGAGGAAGATTTTCCCGATCTACAAATAGAGAGACAAGAGATCTCCGGTTAGACACGTGAAACGCTGAGCTTAGCTACGATTCTGTCGCTGGAGGATCTGGGAGAAACCACGATCAACCGGCGAACAACTTGGCGCGAGCGACAGCGGCGGCGGCGGAGCGGAAACGGCGATCTAGGTCACGTCGCGGCTCGCGTATTTCCTTTTCTTCTTCGCTTTTCTTACTGTTCAAAAATACCCGTGTATTTATACACACGTATACTCCTAAATGACCGTTGTGGGTCCCACCTGAAGGAAACCCTAGTTCCGGTTCAGCACAGTCCCATCGGCAGAATCCGGTCCAGCAGCTTCCAGAGAAATTGCTAAGTCAAAATTGGCGAGAATCGCAGGTGATTCTCGACGAATCGGCGAGAATCATTTAGTGATTCTCGACGAATCGGCGAGAATCATTTAGTGATTCTCGACGATTCGTCGAGAATCACTAGTGATTCTCGCCGAATCACTTGTTGATTCTCAACGAATAGTACTTGGTATTCATGATCTGCTCAACGATGGGTTCGGCGAGAATCACTAGTGATTCTCGCCGAATCTTACTTGGTACCGTTTTGAGGTAGTCGGATAGAGTCGGCGAGAATCACTAATGATTCTCGACGATTCTGCGAGAATCACTGGTGATTCTCGCCGAATCGGCGAGAATCACTTGGTGATTCTCGTCGAATTATACTTGGACGAATTTTCGTCTTTCCACCCAAGAGCTGCTCCTTGACCCACCCTTGCTCCTTGTCTGCTCTTGTATAAACACGGCCCTGTACTTGAAAGTAAGTGCACTCCAATAGAGAGAGTATACGTAGGCCAACACACTGATCTGCCCAACGAGGGATTACGTCGTGCAGACCCGTGTATATTGACCTACTGCACCCTGACATTGGTGTGCACTTAGCGTGGAATAACTGCAAGCACAACTTAAGAGGTTTCATCAAATACATTGTGAATTCATCTTAGCTTGACAGGTGGCTTCCTCAAATCCAGGTAATTGTGGATACAATACCCAACAGTAGGGCCACCAGGGGAGGAATTTGAATAACTAGTAAAGTGAGGATCTTAGTGGAGGAATTAACCCTGGTTGGTCTCCTAGAGAATTCCTTAACCATGTGTGGAAGAGTGTAAGTCCCGTGACAGCAACAATAACGGGGACCGACGGAAGACCGTCGGGCTCCTAATAACGCCTTAAGTCTTTAGGGTTGTTCTAAAGTAATACGAGAGTTGGGGTAAAAATCCTGGGTAGACACCAATAAAAGTAATTATCCTTGAGAAAGGGAACTTTGGACGTAATACCATCGTAGTTCCTAGTGCCCCGAGAGCCCTTCACCGGGTATACCCTGGGCAGTCCTGGGATTAACCTTAAATCACTAAGTATAATAACCCGTAGACAAGAGTAGTCTAATAGGTTAAGAAATTGTGGTTCATTCTCACCCGTGTTGGGATGGAGGGAGACTTGTGTAACATGCTCACCCGTGTAGGGTTTGAGGGATTGTGATAAATGCTCACCCGTGTAGGGTTTGAGGGATTCAGGACAGGTTGGTCCTGCGAGCTGAAGGCTCGGGATGAAATACTTGCATGTGCATAAATATAGTGGCGGGGCATGCGATATTGGTCATTCGTCACACCGATGGCAGTACGGTGCACCAGGCGGTTGTGAAGGTTAGAGGGGCCAGTGGGTTGTTTTACACTGCGGTCTGGAGGACGATCCCCGATAACGCACATCCGACCCAACAAGACAGATGGGTTGTCAGCAAAGTACGTACGCAGAGACTCTAGAGTGCACCTTGGATGTATACAGAGGCGTATGAGAGGGGTCTAAGGTTTGGTAGTGTGCATACCAGCCTAGAAGTGGAGACGCCCGCTCCGCTGCTGCCGTAGCCAGAGCGGTCGTACCCGAGAGTGATGCTAGCTCTCAAAAAGTGGGAACTAATGGTCTGTGATCACAGAGTCGTTGTGTGTGAGTTGCACTTGCCTGTGCATAAATTGCATCATAACATTCATTCATATTAGATCATACGCTTCATAGATCCTTATCATATAAATTAGTACGGACTCTTTTATATGATAAGTTAAATTTCCTGGAAACCTTAACTTATAAATTTGTATGGGCATTTTTATAAGTTAAGGTACTTTTGTGATGGTAGATAGCTTTACCTTTCAGCTTTACTTTAATTTTCTGCTCTTACTTTCTGTTCTTTACTCCCTTTACTAGTACTGCACTTTACTTACTTGTACTATATATTTAGAACTGCTATAGTAGAATAACAATATCCATTACAACTGCTAGTTAGTTCTTGTCACCTGCTTCCACTTTTGCTACCCCTTGTTGTCCTCCGGTTCATCCTTCCGCTCGGTGCCTAGGAGTTGCGGGGCGAGGTGCGGAGGAAACGACTTAGTCTTTTTGACTAATGGTCGGTGACCATATTATTTTCGGAGATTGTGGAGATGGAGCACCAGCACAACGAGGAGGCAGGACTTGAGGAGCAGATACCACTACCGCAGACTACTACTACTACTGCGCGTCCTCAGGTGGGACGCGTTTTGATGTATTAGATTAGATTCCGCTTTGATTTGAGAGAGAGAGAGAGTTGATATGATATACTGGGCATAAGCCCTTATTACTCTTTCATTTGTAATCATTGTGGACTATGTTTTTGTACTCTTTATTATATATATGATATGTACTCTGTGACTTGTGGACAAGTAGATTTGATATGCCGCTATACTTCTTTTTCTCATATTGGCCTACAGGTTTTACGATCGTATTAGCCGGCAGAATCGGCGTGTTGCGGTGTCGACTAACCCGTGCGTTAGTGCCACCGTAAGACGACAGTTCTGGGCATAAGACTCGGTTCCCTGCTTGGTAAGGGGGAGGGGGGGTCTTACACGGGGTTCGACCCGTACTCGCCCCAGAAGCACCGGAAGAAGGGGCTGGACCCGAAGTCCTAGCCTTCTAAAACCACCTACGGTACGCAGGCTTTGAGTTAGCCAGCACCTTGAACTTAGTCTTCTTATCACCAGAGTTTTTCTTCGCTTGCATATTCTTTAGAACCTTCTCCAAAGACCGGGCTGTATTGACCGGGGTCAAGAAGCCCTGCGTCATAGGCCCCGAGAGCAGTAGCCTTAAGTCATCTCTTCGACCTTCATAGAATCGATTTGTCTTACGCTCCTCATCCGCGAACGTAGAGCTAGCGTACCGACCCAACCGAGTAAATTCGTGGATATACTCATCCATGCTACTCTCTCCTTATGTCAACCTCTGGAACTCATTTTGCATTGCAATATTCTGAGCCGAGGGAAGGTACCTTTCCAAGAATAGTCTCGAAAACCTTCCATCGAGTCGTCCGTGAGTTGCCTTCCCCTCAAATGATGTAGCTCCAAACCTTCCCACCACAGCTTAGCATCTCCATCCAACAGGAATGTAGCTATAATGGTCATCTGCCACTCCTCCATTTTCATCGCAGTCAAGACTCTCTTCACTCGGGAGAGCCAATCTTCAGCTTGGGATGTGGTTCTCATCCCCGAGAACACCGAAGGATTGAAGCCCATAACATGTTTGAGCTGCCTTTAAGTTGCTCTCCTAGGCACCAAAGGCTCCACCACCACCTGCTCCACTCTTCTCGGTTCAGCCGCTTGAAGCGGTACCTGCTTCATCGCAGGAGCGGGCTACTACATTTGCCTTGTAGGCTGCGCATTGATCATCGCAAACACCACTTTAGCCACCAATCATATGGTTTCAGCCGAGGTAGGTATTGCAGGAGCATCATTTGGTGCGCTACTTGCCTCAGAAACTAGACGTTCTGACGGACCTACACCAATTCTGGTCACCTATAGTCGTACAAAACACCGTTAAGCGACCAAACAAAATTGCAAAAAGCAATTATAGGAACACGCAGGTTCCTCAAACACGTGTATTTTCATTCCTAAGTGGACATTCATGGGTTCTTTTTATGTTATAATGATGACGCACACACATGTGCTCACCACCCCTTAAAATAATTTGCCCACGAATTCATTTAAGTTGACCGAAACCAGTAGTCTGATACTAAATTGTAACGCCCCCTATCCGTTGCATAGCATATAGCAGTAGGTCCGACCGGGGCCCGACGCCATATACTATAGACAGACTGAAAGGTTACGCAATGGAAACCATCCTGCCAATAACCATGTCCTACATAGAGTACATTCCAGCAGAAGCAATTTAAAAGTTGCAAAATAAAGAACACATCCATAAGCATGAATGTCCACTAAACAAACCCAGGAGGAATGAACGTACAATACACCAGTACTTGGTCTTATGGTCTTACAATAGTTTACTTAAAATAAAGTGTTTTCCAAACCTCAGCACGCAGGACGGCCACACATGAATAATACAAGTAAATGTTTAATAATTAGTCCTTCGAGGGCCGGCTCAGCAACATGGGCTTTTGCCCGCTATTTATAACTTGGCTCCGCAGCACCTGCAAGCAACAATCCACCGTAATGGTGGTAAACAAAAGCAACGTTCAGCTATGCTGACCAAATTATAACGACCCCGCCCCCGAACTCGGGGAGGCGATGCCCCTTCCCTGCACTTTATTAGCATAACCAAGCAGTATAGTGTAAAAATACTTCATCACAGGCGTGGACACGCACGACCACACATCCCGTGCTCTTATGGCACATTCTTGGTGAACCCGGTCAAAGTCCACGGTCTCACCACCGCCCCCTGGACGTCAAATCTCGTGAGCATTATTTTCTTTCTGGCCAATGCCTAAGACCCTCCATCTATGCCAACAACAGGTGCTAAGTACCTTTAGGTCTCTTTAACCGAACAACATAGAGCGGGTATGGTTCCGCCTAACTCGTTGCTCACACCACCCTGTCACCTTAAGACTTGGGCGCGGGTCAAACTTCCCCGAGTCCCAATCCGATCACACATTTCACATAACCCGGTTATGTGCAAGTTGTCTCCCAGGCAACCAAGATGGTAGAATCACGCATCTGCCCAGTTTTCCGGGTGCACCTTGGAGTTAGTCCCAAGGCTCCCTATTGTAATCTACCGTGTAGAAACCCGAAAAACAACCATCGACGCGGAGTCTTCTCTGGCCATTAATGTAATGTAACATCACCGATCCAGACCAACTTGTCCGGGTAGGCTTCACACATAAAGCCTATGTCCGTTTCTTGATTACGGACTCTACATGCTGAACAACGGGGACTATTCATGTCTACTCGAAGGAACGCCTCACACTCACCGAAAACTCGCGAGAGCGGGCTTCCTATGCAAAGGAAAAGAGGACTTCACATGTATTAGGATGAAAATCATTACCCTAGAATTCCTCTTCGGTGCCATGAAGATCTATATAGATGAAAAGCACCACAATGTCCTCGCCTTCGTAGATCCGAACTCGGCTTGCGATTTGGGGATTCAAAGCTCTGCCAACGGCTGGATCTATCTTCCTTCTTCTTCCTTGCTCTCCCCTCTCTCTAGAACTTTAGAAAGAGATTGCTTGAATGAAATGAAGGCATCCAAACCCTATTCCCGAGTATAACCCAGCAAGAACAGCCCTGAACCGTTGGATCCCAAAATAAGGAAACTGACAGCCACGATTCGCACTTAAAATCCAAAACCTGGGCCGAACACGGCTTGTGACACACCCGTGTCCAAGGCCATGTACCTCAATCGACATCGAAACCGTTGCACCCAGAATAGGAGATGGGCACCCGACACGTCCGTGTCACACTTGAGATGCCCATGTCATCCAGTACACGCCTGTGTTGTCGGGCGTGTTCCTCCATCGACACAGGACCAAAAATGTCCGGCAAGGGACACGGGTACTCGATATGCCCGTGTCGAACCTGACACACCTGTATCTACCCGAACACGCCCGTGTGCTAACACCATGTGTCTCCCACAATACGGCCCGACCTTCACCCCGAGAAGGACACAGCCGGGGACCGCCCGTGTCTCAGGCCGTGTTCGCTGCTCGACGATCGTCGACTCCAAATTCGTCGACAACTCGGCTAGATCGTCGACCCGAGCATGATACGCCCCGGGGACACACCCGTGTCCCAGGCCGTGTAACCCCTACCAAGTTCCAAACTTGGTTCAAAACACTACCCGTCCCTCTTTTGAGTTTCGGGGCGTTACATTAGTGCACCCAATGACACACCTGCGACCCCTCCTTTTGCTGAAACCATTTGTATGGTAGTTGAAGTGGTGTTTGCTATGATCAATGCCCAACTAGGGAGTCAAATGCAGCCTCCTACTCCTAGATTAGGTCATGTACGACTTAGCGTAGATGAACCTATAGTGGAAGATCAAATAGCGGCAGAGCCCGTAGTGTAGACGAGAGCAACTAAGAAACAGCTAAAGGACGTGATGAGCTTTAATCCACCAGTGTTTTTGGGTAATGAGACACCAAAGCAAGCTGAGGAATGGCTTCCCAAATTTAAGAGAGTCATGTCTGCAACAGATATTGAGGAGTGGCAGAAGGTTACGATAGCCACTTTCCTTCTAGATACTGAAGGAATGTTATGGTGGGAGGAGATAGTGCTACATCACTTCGCTGGTGGCAACTTTCTGATATCTCGATGGAGGAGTTCTCAAGACTATTTTGGGTACAGTTCATCCCATCAATGCATAAAATAGCTATGAAGAATTAGTTCTAGAGACAGACTCAGGGAGAGAGTAGCATGGACGACTACCTTCATGAGTTCACGAGATTGGGGCATTTTGCTGGCTCCACTTTTACTGATAATGAGCGTAAGACCAACCGATTCTATGAAGGACTGCGGGATGATTTGTGGTTGCTACTCACAGGTCCTATGACGCAGGGCTTTCTAGTCTTGGACAATACAGCCCAATCTCTAGAGAAGGATCTGAAGAGAGTTTAAGGTAAAAAGGACTCCGCGGTGAAGAGGTCAGATTTTAAAGTTCCAAGTTCGTCGAAGTATGGGCATCAAAAGTGGTTTAAGAAGCCCAAAAGTTTTGGGCTGAATACTTCATTGATTACTACTAGAGCATCATTTAGGAGAGGAGGCCAAAATCTGTGTTATAACTGTGGCAAACTGGGCCATATAGCCCGCAATTGTTTGAGTGGCAAATTAGAGCAGAAGGCAGGAGCAACGTATGATGAAAAATGGAAGGATATGGAGTCAACCACATCCCATCAAGCTCCAGCCCAACCAAGAGTCTACAACCTTGGCCAGTAGGAGGCCATCAAGCGGGTAGATGTGGTGACAGGTATGTGTTATATTTTAGCCGTAATACTTTGCATACCTTGCGTCTTATGCTTTGGTCGTATTACTGTCGTGTTTTAGGATTTGTTGTGGTTATGGGCTATCCTGCTCAAGCACTATTTGATATAGGAACTTCACACTCTTTCTTATCTGAGGACTTTGTGTTGCGTATCAGAGTGCCCTCTTCTATGGCTAAGGATAGATTGCATGTGCTGCTACCAAATGGGTGTTCAATGCGTGCGAGTAGAGTCTGTTGCGTTAAAGTGCTGGTAGGAATTCAAACTTTTGACCTGGAAGCATCACTATTACTTATAGTAGAGTTTGACTTGATCTTCGGCATGGATTGGCTCTCAGAGTAGTGTGCGTACATCGATTGTAGTTCGAAGACTGTTAAATTGGGGTTGAATACAAGCTAAGAAACTACTTTTTCTGGTACGAAGGGATTGGGCAAGACGTTGATGTCTGCTCTCCAAGTAGTTAAAATAGTTCATGAGGTTGCAGAGCTGTTCTTCAATATTTAGAGGCAAAGAAGCCCAAGCCTGACTTGTCGAGTATTCTTCTGATGTCAGAGTTTGCTGACGTTTTTCCTGAATATCTCCCTGGAGCCCCACCTCACTGAGAGATCGAGTTCACCATTGTGTTGGTGCCAAGTGCCAAGCCGGTGTCATGGTATCCTTACTGCTTAGCACCAAGAGAGATGGAGGAATTGATGGCACATCTTCAAGAGCTGATAGAGCAGGGGTTTGTGTGTCCAAATTCTTCACCTTGGAGTGCCCCAGTCCTCTTCTTGAAGTAGAAGGATGGAAGTCTGTGACTGTGTATTGACTATCGGGAACTCAATAAACTAACAGAGAAAAATAAGTACCCAATTTCGAGGATCGATGATCTATTCAAGCAGTTAGTTGGGTCGACTGTGTATTCGAAGCTAGACTTTAAATCTTGATATTATCAGCTGAGAGTCAGGGAAAGTGATATTCCCTAGACGGTTTTCAGTACATGTTATGGGCATTATAAGTTCACTATCATTCCTTTCGGACTAACTAATATGCCATCTGTATTTATGGACTTAATGAACAAGACGTTCAAGGAGTATCTGGATCGGTTCGTGATAGTGTTCATCGATGATATCCTGATGTACTCTAAAAGTTTTTGATTTCAAGTGTAGCTAAATCACCTAGAGGGGGGGGGGGGGTTGAATAGGTTTCTTAGTCCTTGGTGACTATCTTTTATTTTCTTTTTGTTGGATGCTTTATTAGTTGATTTATTTTGCTTTCAAGACATGCAACCTGCAATAAACCCAACATAGAAAACCACACACAAGATTTATAGTGGTTTCCCTAACAAGGGTACATCCACTTTTCCTCCCACCTATCCAACTATCTTGTTAGACTACGTACTTCTCCAAAACTCTGCTCCCAAGAGCTTACACCCCAGGAACTCTCAATATCCTCCAAGACCTACAACTCAGCCACAAGGGCCTACAATTCAGTGATCAGCAGATCACCTACCTCGGGCCAAAGGCCCAACACTTAGACTTGGATGACAACCCTACCTCAGATCCACTAGGGATCCTACCTCAGACCCAAAGGTCATATTTTCAGAGAGTATTCCTCTCCTACAGCTCAGTGATCATTTGACCACATACCTCAGACTTGAAATAAAGTCCTACAACTCAGATCCAGTTGGATCCTACAACTCAGAGAGCTTTACTCTCCTACAAGTCAGGCAGTATTGCAATACCTTGGGCTCAGAGAGCCCTACAACTCAGATCCAATTGGATCCTATAAAAAGGTGAAGATTTGAATGTTTTGACATAAGAAAATTTCTCTATGTCAAAAGCTAGGGCTTAGTTATCTCAGCACTATCTTGCTTCACAGTAGCAGGAAGACGTTCTTCCTCTGCTGGAAGAAACTCAAAATGAAGATAATGAACTTGCTGAAGAAGAAGATGAACTTGTGTTCTTCAATCAGCTAATTGAGACCACTGGAGAATGATGGCTCTACTTTCTTCCTCTTTAGATATTTTCTCTGATCTTGTTGTCATCGAAGATGAAGACAAACAGCTAACTTGTTGAGCCTTTAGACCTCCAGTCTTTTTGCTCTCTATTCTTCTCTTCACAGCAACAATTGTGATGATGAATAACTATCTCAATGCTTCCTTTTCCGTAAAAGGCTTCTCATTTTATTGAGTGCAACTCAACAACTCTTTTAGCAGTGGACCCCACACCTTTAATGCCAGCTGCATTCTAGCTTTAACGCCTAACTGTCATACAGTAGGTCTGCGATGCGTTTTGTCATGTACTGTATCTTTGTCGCTAACAATTTGAAAAGGTTGACATGTTGACTTACTAACGTCAGCACCTGTAGACTTAGTCAAAAATCAAACATCAGTAGAATAGGCATTGAGTGAATGAGATTCACTCAACGCCAAAGTACTTAGACAGAATTTTGTCTTTCTAGGCGTTGACAATGTTGAGTGAGCAAGCCTCACTCAATACTTTTGCCTTAACCATTTCTACAGCCTTTTCTGCATGCCTATCATTGAGAGTGTTGAGTGAGCACACCTCACTCAATGCCTTTTGCCTTAACCATGCTTTCTGTAATTTAGGCATTGAGAGAATTGAGTGAGTATGCCTCACTCAACGCTTTCTGCCTTAACCAATTTTCTGCTTTTTCAGCATCTTAAGCATTGAGAGCATTGAGTAAGTATGCCTTACTCAACACTTTTTTGCTTTAACCAGATTTTCTGAATCATTGAATTGAGAGAGTTGAGTGAGCATGCCTCACTCAACGCTTTCTATCTTAGCCATATTTTCTGCTCCTTGGTGTTGAGTGAGTAAGCTCCACTCAATGCCAAACTAATTAACAGATTTTCTTCTATTATCATGCGTTGAGTGAATGAGCTACACTGAACGCATTTGGACTTAGCCAAATTTCTGTATAAAAATAACACTGACTTTGAGAATTTATCAACACATTATCACATAGCGTTGAGTGAGCTTGCCTCACTCAACGCTTGTGGACTTAGTAAATATTCACAGTTTTCCAATGGAATTGACTTACTGAGCTATACACAATGATTATGGAGCTATGGAATTGAGTGAGTGATCTTCACTCAACGCTTGTGAACTTAGCCACTTTTTTTGCCCATTTTCCTTAGGCTCTTACTATATTAGCCTTACTCATTGCCTTTTGTTGTATGGCGTTGAGTGAGTTGACTTCACTCAACGGCTGTGTGCTTAGCCACTTTCTCAACTTGCCACTACCTTGGCTTTGACTGTATAGGCTCCACTCAGCGCTATAAGTGAACTGGAATTGAGTGAATGACCTTCACTCAATGCCTGTGGACATAGATAGTTTTTTTATCTATCCACACCTTAGGTAAATGTTTACCTGACCTAGCCACTTAGTCTACCTGTCCCATCATTATTGTTAGGACATCCTGCAATCATTAAACTTGAACACAAGTTAGATCACCACATGTGTATACATTGTTTGCTAGGCCTTCTTCAAATCCAGGACATTGTGATCAATGGACCCAACATTCTCCCAGTCCGAGAATGATCATATGGAGCACTTATATATTATTTTGGAGACCTTGAGGAGTAATCAGTTGTACGCCAAGTTCTCCAAGTGTGTGTTTTGGCTATCTTCTGTGGCATTCCTTGGTCATATTGTTAGTGGTGAGGGTATTGCGGTGGATCCATCAAAGTTTGCTGCAATTCGGGAGTCCGGAGTTTTCTGGGACTTGTAGGCAACTACAGAATTTTGTTGAAAACTTATCACAGATAGATTTACCCCTAACGAGCCTGACAAGGAAGGATCAGAAGTTTGTTTGGTCTCCAGCGCGCACAGAAGCTTTCGAAGAATTGAAAAGTCATCTGACCACGGTGCCTATTTTATGCTCGCCATGTGGGACTGAAGTCTTTGATATCTACAGCGACGCTTCAGGTAGCGGCTTAGGCAGCGTTTTGTTACAGCATGGGAGAGTAATATATTATGGTTTGTGCCAGTTGTAGGTGCATGAAAGGAATTATCCGGTCCATGATTTGGAATTGGCAACTGTGATTTTCGCGCTGAAGCTCTGGAGGCACTATCTGTACCGAGTGAAGGTCGACATTTACACAAACCATAAGAGCTTGAAGTATCTGTTGGATCAGAAGGACTTAAATATGTGTCAGAGAAGGTGGATGGAGTTCCTTGGGAACTACACCTTCAATATACATTATGTCCCTGACAACGGTAATGTAGTTGCAAATGCGTTAAGTCGCAGATCTCCTGCGCAAGCCAATTGGTTTTTGATGCATGACAAACGTCTCATTAGAGATTTGGAGGCCTTAAAGATCTCTTGCATTGATCGGAGGTCGAGTGCTGAAGCACGTTTGAGTTAGATAGAGGTACAGTATGACCTCGCCGATCATATTCGGCAGGATTTGGATTTTGACGACAGCGTGAAACGCTACATTACTTAGTATTTGGAAGGGTCAAATGCTCAGTTTATGGTTGATAATGGGTTGTTGTGGAAAGACAGTCGTTTGTGCACCCCAAAGGTGGGTAAATTATGGGAAGAATTAATGTACTAGGCGCATTATACCAAGTACTCTATTCACCCAGGGAGAATGAAGATGTATAAAGACATGAAAAAGTTGTTCTAGTGGCTAGGTGTAAGACCCCCCCTTTTCTTTTTGAACCATGGGGTCTTAGGCCCAGCACCGCCGTTTTGCGATGACACTTCCACGCCCAGGAAGGTCGTCACTACAAAACTCCGATCCTGCCGGCCATATCGATCACAGAGAAAGTAGCAAGAGAGTAAATGAAACAAAAACTCTAACACATGTCCACAGAGATCACATATATATATAATCTCCATGAAGGGAGAGTCCATAGTAATAATAATAAAGGTACTGAAAATAGGGCTCACGCCCGATACATCAATGTCCTCACTATATATCTCTCATCGCGGAAGCAAAACTAAAACATCTACTAGCGATCGGGACTCACAGTCCCAGCTGTCTGGACCCCGGTACTAGACTGTCCCATCTCTAAGCATGCCAACCTCCTGGGCTCCTCCTCCATGTTGGGATCCACGGTCCCCTAAAATGATGTGGTTCAAAAACAGTTAGTATAAAAGACTAAGTCCTATCATCCCCTACCCCTCCCCCCATGGATCCTAGGCACCGTGCGGAGAGGAGGAAAGGGAAGCTCTGAAGGTGGAGAATAAACAAAACAGGTGACGGTGGAACTACCCTAGCATGAGTATATAAATAGAACAAGTATATGTAAGCAGTAGTAAATGAAAGGTAAACTAAAAACAAGTAACCTTAACTTATATGAATGCAATACAAACTTATAAGTTAAGGGGTCTTTTGCAAGGCACCCATTGTCTAAAAAGTCCTATACCGATTTATATATTGGGGTGTCGGTTTTCCTGCAATCAATATGTATCAATAGAATAATAACCTTAACTTATAAGCGCGCTCACGCAAACTTATAGGCTAAGGGGTCGTTTTGCAAGGCCTATTGTATAAAGCGTCCCATACCACTTTATACAATAAGTGTCAAGGGCTATATGTGATGATGATGCTATGACATGCAAGTATGTCATGATGTGAACATGTAAGTGCAACACACCCAGCCGACTCTGTATACACAGATCTTTAGTTCCCCCTTTGTAGAGCCTAACTTCCCAGGATACCTCTGTAGTGGCAAATTGAAGCGGTGAGTTGGGCCTCGCCCACCTCTAAATCGATAATTGCACTACCAGTCAGACCTATCGTATGCCTTGATGTTGGTGCACTAAGCGGAGCTCCTGCGTACTCTTTGCTGGCAAGTCCACTAGACTTATCTTGGCGAAGTGCAAAACCACACATGCCGAGCCAATGTATTAGCATCGGTGCATCGACCCTCCAATATTGAAGACCCACCACCTTATACTTTATGCACATGTAACCTTATGTATTAGCTTCCGAGCCAAAGCTTACCGGACCATCCCGTCTGTCACAATCAACAACCGAGCCAAGCTCGTCGGGCTTACCTGCCCATGATCAAACCACTGAGCCTACTGCCCGTGTGAACCAACCTAACATCCTGAGACATCGAGGTGAGTGAAAGAGAATCCCTATATATGTTAGTTACTCTTGTAGTTAATTTTACCTACATTTTAGGTTAGCCGAGGACTGCCCAAGGTATACCCCGTGAAGGGTTCTCGAGGGCACTAGGAACTTCGATGGGCCGAAGCCCAAAGATCCTTTTCGCAAGGCACTTACTATTATTGTTTAATACCCGATTCCCGATCCCTTTTATATTACTCTGGATCTAATCCTAGTGTGAATTGACTCTTTCTCTCCCTCCACAGGAAAGACGATCTTTCGTCGATCCCGAGCACCACTTAAACCTATTAGACCCAATACTCTACTCATCCCAACATCCAATGATGAACTAAATATCATTTTACCCAAAACAGCAACTACTAGCCCTAACCCATGTGCCCAAATCAAATGCGCTAGCATTTTGTGCAGTTTTACTAAATGTAGACCAACCTAAGCTATATGATGTACTCCAAATTTTCTTCCAAATGCCCTAATATAATTATTGGGGGCATATCATGATATTTTTAGTCTAAATCCAAAAACTTGGAATTTTCCTATTTAAACAGGTATTTTATTCATTTTCCCTAAAAATCCAAATACCATAGTTATGAACATGAAGTGGCCTTTATAATCATGCAAATTTCTCCACAAAATTATGACAAATACTACGCAACTAATAAACAGTAAATTCAAGTCCCCCAATTTTATTTGCAAGGTTTAGGCCTCTGATTCAAAATTTTAAAGGAAAACACAAATTTATCAAGTAAAGAAACAAGTGCTGCAAATAGGCTTCCAAAAATTATAAGAAATTCAATCATGACCAATATGCCCTAAAAACACTCCTGACCAAATTTCCAAACTTTTCAGTGAATAATGAACTCTAATTTCAATTTAGAACAATACCCCTCTTTTATAAATTAATGAAACAACTACTAAAATAATTCATCTAAAAATTATGATAAAATTTCCTCATGAGCATAATGACCTAAGTGCACTTTTGCATAAGTTTCATAACTTTCTAACCATTAATGAGCTCTGAATCTATTTTTGAACATAATTGCCTAATTGTAAACTTGTGAAGTAAGTACTGAGAATATACATCTAAAAATTATAATAAAATTCATGTATGAGTGTAATAACCTAAAACACCCTCTGCCCAATTTACATAATTTTCCAATGAAAAGTGAGATTGTAATAAAAAATCACTATTAAAGGCAAATCCATGAATTACAAAGGAGGTACTAAAATTATTGTTCCAAAAATTCCAATAAAATTACGAGGGGCTCATATTAACCTACGACTACACTACCCAAGTTTCACAACTTTTCATAAAGTCTTGATGGCCTATTTTTCATGTATAATGTTTGTGCCCTAAACTAGGGTTAGGGTTTTGGGGAGTTTATCAGCCTCTAAATCTCATGATATTTTTACCAGAGGACCTTGATAACCCCATAGTCCTCTCCACCACGTTTCAAGTCATTTGAAGGTCACTTGACCCCTTGACCTTCAAACCCTACGTTTGCACACATAAGACCAACCCTAGTGTCCTAGGGCGCTACCCTTCAACATCCACCCAATAACAGTGGAGGGGGTGTTGGGTATTGCATCCACACTAACCCAGATTTGATGAAGTCACCCTTAAACTAATATGAATTAAGTTGTATTTGATGCTTGGTTTGAGTTATGTGTTTGCAGGAATTCTTATGGGAAGTGTAGACCAATGTCAGTCTATAATGGGTCACCAAACATAGAACCATACAATATAATCCCTCATTGTGTGTTCCAAAGTGTTGACTCATGTGTAGCATCTCCATTGAGATACATTTCATATTCAAGCTCTAGGATTAAGTGAAAAGACTTGATGCTGGTTTCACCTTAGAAGAAGAGAAAATTTTGTCAAGAAAATTTCCTAAGTACTCGAGTAGTTGTATACTTACTCGAGTAATAATATTCTTACTCGAGTAGTTAAGATGTATCCTGAGTATTCAATTATGGATCTCGAGTAGTTAAGACAATTACTCGAGTAGTTTCCTTTCTCTTCTCGAGTTTACAGAAATTTACTTCTCAAATTTTTCTAAGTTAAATACTCAGGTAGTACTGTATAGTACTCTAGTAGTTTTATCTTCTGTCTCGAGTATTTGAATTTTGACACTCATGTAGTTCTCACTTACTCGAGTAGTCTAAGTAATGTACTCGAGTAGTTTATCTACTACTCGAGTAGTCCAGTGTTTATACTCGTGTAATCTAGAATTCCATTCCAGAAAATTTCTCTAAGTGAATTACTCGAGTAGTCATCTCCATATACTCGAGTACTTCTATTTGTCTCGAGTAGTTCAACTTCTATACTCGATTAGTCATGTTTTCCAGTTCCAGAAATTTTTTAAGTCTTTGTCTCGAGTAGTTTCTTATATACTCGAGTAAGTCATTCTTATATACTCGAGTAGTATTTCTTATACTCGAGTAATCTATTCCACCTCTCGTGTAAGTACTCAAGTACTCGAGTATGTTATTTTTGTTACTCGAGTAGCTAATTTCGTTTCTTCTTACTTACTCGAGTAGTTGACTCCATGTACTCGAGTAGTTGACTCCATGTACTCGAGTAATCATCTCATTCCCTCTCGAGTAATTTTTCTCATATACTCAAGTAGTCATCTTCTACCTACTCGAGTAGTGCTGCATGTACTCGAGTAATCTTGTTTATCTCGAGTATTTTACTTGACTTTTTCGAAAATTCATTAAGTCCAAACTAACGGTCTTATTCATGATCTTTGACGTGATTGGTCCACATGTCTCTCATAACGACTCAATTAAGTCTAAACTTTTCTGATCCTATAAAAGGTCTTGTCTAAACCGACAAACCCTAACTATTCTAAGATTATTCTAAGATCATATTCAGAGAATTTTGCAGCCGATTCTGTTTCCTCTCTCACTCTCCAAGAAACGAAATCCACCACCACCGCCTTCGCTGATTCCCGACCTGCTAGGGTTTCATCTTTTGAGGATTCAGATAGAGAAGGCTTTCCAGATCGAGATTCACTTAACTCCTTATTTTCTATTCGATCGATCATGTGAAGCCAAGAAGATCCATATCTGATTTTGCCGAGATTTTCTTCACCTCTCTGATAAAGCCTCAAAGCCTAGAAGAAGAAATTTCTGGCCGACAGTTTGTAGATCTGAAAAAGAAGATTTACTGTATTTATTTCTATACATTTTATTTCATTCTTGTAGGATATATTTCTCCGAGTGTAGGAGCTCTTTTTGTCTCCGAGATTGTTGGAAGTCTTATCTTCCGAGTGTAGATCCATTTTGTGGATCGAGATTGTAGGAACGTTTTTCCGAGGGTAGGATTGATTTTCAATACGAGATAGTAGAGTAACTGAGTCTAGTGTATTGCTAGATCGGTGAGGGAAAGTAGATGTACCCAAGGTTGGGGAACCACTATAAATCTTGCCTCATCTGTGTTTGATTGGTAGATAGATCTGTGCATTGATTTGTAATTTTTATTCCGCAAAAAGACACACAATTCACCTATTCACCCCCCTCTAGGTGATTTAGGTAGGCAACTATAAACTTTCAATTGGTATCAGAGCCAGGTTGATCGTTAAAAGGTTAACACCCTGATCATATCCTTCAATAGTTGTCTTTTGAGATCTACCAACAATGGATAAGGCTAATGATTTTGCCAAGCTTCCTTTGTGCACCAAAAATAATTTTCCCATGTGGAAAGAGAGGATCAAGTTCTTTATGGAAGCTGTGGATCCAAGGATCTTCATGATAGTTGAAGAAGGTCCTTATATTCCCATGATCGTCTCCACTATAGATCCAACTAAGAAAGTACCAAAGAAACTTATGGATCTAGATAAGGATGAGATTGCACGTGTCTCATTGGACAAAAAGACAAAAAAATATTATAGCAAGTGCAGTCGATGATTCAATACTGCAAAACCTGATTCACTGCCAGTCTGCAAAAGAGATGTGACAGTCATTAGTTACCTTGATGGAAGGTACAGAAGAAGTGAGGGATGATAGAAGATCCCTTCTAAATCAGAAGTATGAAGCTTTCTGATAAGGAATCAAAGATACCATTGCTGACACCTTTGAGAATTTCTTGAAGATAGTGAATGGGCTAAGGGTCTATGGCAGAGTCTTCACTAATGGAGAATTAAATGATAAATTCTTGAGATCCCTGACTAAGAAATGGGATAACAAGGTTTGTGTCATAAGGGAGTTTGGAAAACTGGCCAAGATAGATCCTCAGAATCTCTTTGGGAAGCTTATGTCATATGAGCTTCAACTCAACACCAGAAAGGCTGAAGAAGATAAGTGCAGGTCTGCATTCAAAGAGAAGTCTGTTGCTTTAAAGGCAGACACCTCTAAGAAGACAAAGGTTGTTTCTCCCACTCCAGCACAAGAAGTTAGTAAAGAAGAAACCTCAGAGCCAAGCACCTCAGGCTCTGAACTATCAGAAGGAGATTTCTCACTTCTCTCTCGACAGTTCAAGAAATTCTTGAACAAAAAGTAGCAATAGAAAGACAAGGATGCCTCCTATAGAAGATCACGACGTGATGGTGATCGGAAAAGAAAAGGCTCAAATAGCCATGACATGTATAACTCTAAAAAGAAAAAACATGTTTCTACTGACATTATTTGTTATTGTTGTAATAAGCCATGACACATCATCGTTGACTGCCCTCACAAGAAGGAGGGTGGTAGAAGAGAGAAAAAGAAGTCCTCGTACAACAAGAAGAGGACAGAGAAGAGCTTGATAGCCAAAAGGGGCAAGACTCTTAATGACTCTGACTCATCTGAGTCGAGTGAAGAAGAAGCCTATTTTGGACTCATGGATCAAAAAAATGACGAAAAAGAGCCCCAGTTCACTGGGAAGGTAACCTCTCACACTCCTCTTTCAAATTCTGAAGTTTCTGAACATGATTGTGAGGATAGCTCTTTTGACGATAAGTCAGAACTCATGGCCAAATATAAGGAGTTAATCATGGCTTACGACAAATGTCGCAGAGTCGTGAAAACTCAGGCTAAAGAGATAAAGTCTCTCAAAGCTGAAGAGAGCATCTTGAGAGAGAAAGTCACAAAGACTGACTAGCTCAAAGTGAACTTCAATAATACTATTGAAGAATATAACAAAGCTCTTGAGCATCTTGATCTTAAAGAGAAAATCATCAAAGAGTTGGAAGAACAACTCGCCGCTGAAAAGAAACTTGTTGAAAGTTTCTCGAAGCCTAAGTCTGTTCTTCCATTCGTTGCTGAATTCTCAGCTAAGGCCAAGGGTGCTGGACTAGGCCATGAAGAACCTCCTAGTAAGTCTTCTAGGATAAATAAGGCTCAACGAAAGAATAAGGCCGCCAAAAAGGCCTTATCTAAAGAGAAGGGGAAAGCCCCTCAAGATCAGACCACGTTCAAAAAGGTTATATTTCCTTCAAACGATTTTGATCTCGACTCATCTTACGGACACTTTGAGAGGCCTACCTATGTAGAGCCAATGTCCCGTTATCAAGGATGGACTCGACCCAAAAACTTTGGTGAAAGTGTCTTTAAGGCAGCTTATGAAGAAGTCATTCTTCAGAGCTATGGCCCTTTCAATCATGGCCATAACTTCAAGAAGGCACCAAAGGCAAAGCCTGTTGTAGAAAAGCCAATGAAGGAGAAGAAATCATGTGATTGCTATCATCATGAAGCTTCTTCCTCTAAGAATACTGCCCCTGCTAGACCACAATTCCAAAAGGTCAAGCAGGAAAACATAAGGCAAAGATACAACAGATTTAACTATTGGTGTTGTAGCAGAATTGGTCACTTTGCCATTGATTGCTGGTTTAATCCCAGAAATGCCACAACCCCACATGTTCTCAATATGAGGAAGAGCACTCGTAATGCTAATATTCATAGGGGGAGTGTTCTAACCCGAGACCAAGGACCCAAACGTATTTGGGTTCCTAAGGAAAATTGATTGTGATTGCAGGTATGTCCAAAGGCCACCAAAACGCCAATCTGGTATTTGGAAAGTGGATGCTCTCAGCATATGACCGGGACAAGAAGCCTAATTCAGAACTTTACTCCTGTCGTGAACGGACCGAAGGTCATCTTTGGAGGTTCAGACCGTGGAATCACTAAAGGCTACGGTATGATTACAAACGGTAATGTATCCTTCTCAGATGTGGCTTACGTTGAAGGTTTGGAACATAACCTTATAAGCATAAACCAACTCTGCGATAAAGGATACATATTTGAGTTTCACGCTGATAAGTGCTTGATAAAATATGTTGACAATATGGAAACGATTCTATCCGTCACTCGAAGCAGAAACATATTTTGCTTGAATTTCATTTGTATAGATTCTTCGACACCAGTGTGCTTTTTAGCAAAAGATAGTGCATCTCTTGGTGACCAATGACACAAGAGACTAGCACATATTAATTTCAAAACTATTAATAAATTATTTTCAATGAACTTAGTACGTGATGCCCCAAATGTCAAGTGCGTCAAAGATAGACCTTGTCATGCATGTGTAAAAGGCAAGCAAATGAGGGCTACCTTTAAAAGCATTATTGACAAGGATTCTAATAGATGTCTTCATTTACTGCATATGGACTTGTTTGGTCCACTACAAATTAGAAGTTTGGAAGATAAGGATTATACGTTAGTAATTGTTGATGATTACTCGCGCTTTGCGTGGGTGTTATTTCTGAAACACAAGTTAGATACCTTCAAAATCTTTGCTAATTTTGTCAGGCAAGTTCAGAATGAGTACAACTGCTCCATAGTCAAAATCAGAAGTGACAATGGAACAGAGTTCAAGTCTGGGGCCATGACAGAATTTTGTGAAAGCTTAGGTATTTTTCATGAGTTTTCCACTCCTCATACTCCACAACAGAACAGAGTGGCCGAGAGAAGGAATAGAAAGCTCATAGAGGCCTGGAGGACCATGTTGAGTGATACTTCACCTCCGGAATATTTTTGGGCTGAAGCCGCCAACACTGCATGCCACGTGCAAAATCGAGCTCTCATAAACAAAAACCATGATAATACAGCTTACGAACTTCTGAAGGGCAGGAAACCAACAGTCTCATATTTCAGAATTTTTGGCTGTAAATGCTTCGTGCTCAACAATGGCAAGTATCATACTACAAAGTTTAGCGAAAAGAGTTTTGAAGGTAATTTTGTAGGTTATAGTAGCCATAGTAAGGCATACAGGATTTTTAATAGAAAAACCCTGGTTGTAGAAGAATCGATACATGTTGTTTTTGATGAGATGAGCTTGCTGCAAAGCAACTCTTCTAGTGTGCTTATTGAAGATGCAGGTGCAAAGCTGAAAGAAATTAGCTTGGATGGACCGTCCGAAGACAAAGGTGAAAAGTTCATCAAGATCACCACTCCAAACCCTATTGGAGAGTCTGATGATCAAGATGAAGAAGACATCCAAGATGAAGAAGTCACTCCGGTGATAAAAGACAATCCAAATGCAAGGATTCTAGAGCTCAGACATCTAAAGGATCACTCCATGGACCAGATCATAGGAGATCCCCGGGATGGTTTCAGAACTCGTAGAGGTACAACTAATGAGAATCTATATTTAAGTTTTCTCTCGCAGGTTGAACCAAAGAAGTTTGAGGAAGCAAACTCAGACGCATCATGGATAATGACGATGGAAGAAGAACTAAACCAGTTCAAGCACTGCAAAGTATGGAAACTTATTCCAAGACCCAAAGGTAAGAACGTCATTAGGACAAAATGGGTCTACAGGAACAAGATGGACGAGGATTTAACGATATTAAAGAACAAGGCCAGACTTGTCGTAAAAGTCTATCGTCAAGAAGAAGGAATCAACTTCGACCAAACATACGCTCTAGTGGCAAGGATGGAGGCAATAAGGTTATTCCTAGCATATGTTGCACTCAAAGGCTTCACTGTCTACCAGATGGACGTGAAGTCTGCTTTCCTTAATGGAGACATAAAGGAAGAGGTGTATGTGGAACAACCTCCAGGTTTCGTTGATTCTAACTTTCCTGATTATGTTTACTTACTGCATAAAGTGTTATATGGTCTAAAACAAGCTCCTCGAGCTTGGTATGAGACACTGTCTAGCTTTCTACTTGAGAACAAGTTCACAAGGGGAAAGATAGACAAGACATTATTTCTTAGGGAAATTAAAGACAAGATTTTGCTAGTGCAAATCTATGTCGACGACATTATTTTTGGCTCTACTGATGACAACCTCTACAAGAAGTTTTCAAAACTTATGCAAGGGAAGTTTGAAATGAGCAGTATAGGCAAGCTGAAGTATTTCTTAGGGCTTCAAGTGAAACAGTCTGAAGATGGAATTTTCATCTCGCAAACCAAGTTCATAAAAGATCTTATTAAGAAATTCGGAATGGAGAACGCAACCTCGATGAGGACTCCAATAGGTTCAACAATGTCTCTGGACAAGGATGAAAAATGGAAACCTTTTGATGAAACTAAGTACAAAAGCATTATTGGATCCTTACTTTACCTTACTGCAAGTAGACATGACATAATGTTCTCAACATGTGTCTGTGCTTGATTTCAAGTGAACTCTAAGGAATCTCACTACGCTGCTGCGAAGTGGATTTTGAAATACCTTAAAGGTACACCAAATCTTGGCTTATGGTACCCAAGAAGTAATGACAACGAACTAATAGGTTTTTCAGATGCAGATTTTGCAGGGAGCAAAGAAGACAGGAAAAGCACTTCAGGGACTTGCCAATTCTTTAGAAGAAGGCTTATCTCCTAGAGTAGTAAGAAACAGAACTGTGTAGCACTTTCAACGGCTGAGTCATAGTACATCTCTGCAGGCAGTTGTTGTGCACAATTACTCTGGATAAAGAATCAGTTTGAGGACTACAACATGAAGTTTGAAAATATTCCATTATTTTGCGACTCTTCCAGCGCAATTGCAATAGCCAACAACCCAGTCTCGCATAGCCGGACAAAGCATATAGAGCTAAGGTATTATTTCATCCGGGAGCATGTGGAGCATGGGGACATAGACCTTCAATATGTCTCTATAGATAGGCAAATTGCAGACATTTTCATGAAGCCGCTGGACGAGACCAAGTTCTCGTTCTTCAAAAAAGAACTTGGGATGCTCAATAATGAAGACTAAAAGAAGCTGGATTTTCAAGAAGGCTCAAGGTTCAAGGTTAGTCAATTTTGGAATTCTGCAAAAATTTTAACTCTTTGACTCGAGTAAGATACAGCCTACTCGAGTAAGAATATGACCTACTCGAGTAGTAGAATGACATACTCGAGTAGTCCACTTGGCCTACTCGAGTAGCAGACTAACATACTCGAGTAGTCAACTTCAATACTCAAGTACCTCACTGACCTACTCGAGTACTTCCATACATCTACTCGAGTACTTTTGTATCCCTACTCGAGTAATTCCAGACATACCTACTCGAGAAATTTCCTCACTCGTGTACATGCCGAGTGGTTTGTTTTTCAAATTTTCTTATGCGCAAGCCAAGGCTTATGCCACCTCTTCTTTGGTTTAATTCTTCATTGTCGTATAATTAGACCTAAAACTAGGGTTATAGAAATAAGAAAATCCAGAAATTTCCCTAAACGAAATCATTTCCGCTCTCTCGAGTACCCGATTACCTCTTCGCCTTCCTCAGTCAGCTGCAGAGCCGCGCAATTTCCTTCACCCCGTCGCACCTTTCTAGGGTTTCAGCAACTCCAAGATTTCTGAATCATGACCGCATCCTCTAAAATCGGTATTGGTTCGGAATTAGTCTCCTCCGGGATTGCAGAACTCTCCGACGACTTCCATAATCTCATGATTTTGCTCGACACCACCGGATTAACATTCGTTCTCCAAGAACAGTGTTGAATTATCTTCCCTGATGTTGCAGAATTTTTCAGAAATGTCAAAGTGAAGCACCACGGGAAAGTTCTCAAATCTACAGTTCAAGGTATAAAGGTCAAACTTACTTCAACCTCTGTTTCTCAACTTCTTTAACTACCAGTTCCAGATGCATATGATTTTCTGGGTGATGAAGAGTATGCCAGGACTTTCTTATTCTGTTGAATTTCTGCTGATGCAAAATACATCAATAGGTCTGATATGAATGCTGAAGGAAAATTCTTGGTTGATGTCATTGGCAAAATTCTTCTATGCAAAACAAACTCCATCAGAGCCATACCCCTTTACTTCTTTGACATTATTCAAGCAATAGTCTGTAGAAAGAGATTTCAGTTTGGTATGATGATCTTGGACAAGATTAAAGACATCATTAAATCTCACAACTATGTCAGAATCATTTCCCTGCTTCTCCATGAGATAAAACCAGAGGTATTCAGTTTCTCCGAGGGTAGTATTATTCACCACATGAAGAAAGTCTCCATTTCCTCCATATAGAGATGGGAGTTAAAGTTGTAGAATCCTTCTCAAGCTGCTAAGGTTACTGAAGTTATTGACACAGAGGACAGGACTCCATCTCCCTCTTCATATCAGGTCCCCAGCTCCTCTGGTGCATCAAATGAGGGGGAGCCTGCTCCTTCTGTTTCAGCCAGGATACCTACTCCTCCACCTGTTACCCCAAAATACATTCCCTCAGATCAACAACTTCAAGAAATTCTCCTATCCACAGATGCTTCCATCAATGAGATGATAGAAGAATTAACTGCAGATGAACCACCTCCTCCTCTATCTCCAAAAGCTCCACTCACTGAAATTCCCGAGGACCCCACTCCAGTGCAATCTCCAGCAAAGTCTCCAGACAAATCTTCAGAAATCTCTCCAGCAAGAACTCCAGCTCAATCTCACCAAGAACAGCCAGAAACAATATTCATTTCTGATGAGCTCTCACCTGAGCCAGCTGAAGCTCCTCTCAGGAATTTGGATTTCTCTCTCCCTCAGATAATGGAAGAAGGAGATGGCCTCATACATACTACAAGAGCTAAGAGTTCTGTGACCATTCAAGAAATAGCTCCATGGGTAGCTCCTCCTATTCCTTCTGCTCCTCCTGCTGCTACAACTCCTGCCTCCTCAAATTTGATGACACAGATTATCCTTCTCCTTCAAGAACAGAAATCTTACTTTGATACTTGAATAAAGACTGTCTCTGACATGGTCACTGCTCTAGAAACCGAGATGAGCAGAGGATTTGCTGAGATCCAGCATAATACTGATCAGCTCAAACATCTGTTCCAAATTGGTGGCAAAGCATTAGACCACACCATCACTAGTGTTGGTCAAGTCAGGGAGCAAGGTCTGACTCTTGCTAATAATCAGATGGAATTGGACAAAAGAGTTGAATCCATTAAGATGAAAATCTGTGAAGAAGTTAACAATTTCAAAGATGATGCCATCTCTCAGCTATCTGTTGAAGTCAGAAAGGCGGATAAGTTGGTGAAAGAATACTTAGAAAAATCAGATGCTGCCATGCAAGAGATTTGGAAAGCAAAAGTGAAAGAGATTCATGATGATGTTCAAGCTCAAATTTAGAGTGTCAAATTCTACACCTATGACACTACTATATGGATGCACAACTAGATCCTTCCTGAATTTGCTACTGATCCCAATGTCATTCCTCATCACCTGAACCCTCTAGCTACTCCTGATGCTCCTGCTCCTCCTCTACAACCTACCTTCTCTCCAAGTCCTGGAGACTTAGGTGATCCTCTAGAGTCATATGCTCAGGATTGGGAAGATGATCCTTGTTGGAACACCCTATTACTGATTTGGGCAAGGATCACTATGTCCTTTAGGAAATTTGTTTTGACCTCCTTGTATAGATATAAAGGTCAATTAGGTTGAGTATAAGGGTTAGTATTTAGGTTTGAAAGCTTCCCTCAAGACCCTCAAGACCAGATATTTCAGTTCAGGAGAATAAGTCATTTCGTCGAGCTCAGGTCGACGAATCATCGAACTCCATTCGACGATCTCTGAGCTCACTTCGACGAATCGTCGAACTCCATTCGACGATCTCTGAGCTCACTTCAATGAGTCGTCGAACTCCGTTCGGCAATCTTCGAGCTCAGATCGACGTTCCTGTCTCTAGTTTGTTTCCCTATCTCTGAGCTCAGTTCGACGTTCGTTGAGCTCAGATTGACGATTTCTGCTTCAGTCTAAGTACAGTCACTGAGCTCAGTTCAACGATAGTTGAGCTCAGGTCTATGTTTTTCTGGAGAGATCGACGTTTTTCAAGATTCAAATTCAGTCAGTTTTGGTATTCCCTTCTATTTATTCCCAGCATTTATTTCAAGAATCTTGTAGCCGTTTCAATTAATCTGGAGCAAGTTTCAAGGAGATTTTAAATGAATATTTTATTGGACTTTCCTCCAGAAGACAAAATGTATTTAAGGAAGTCATTTATAATAGGCTAACGGCTATCTTGGATAGAGAATTATTCTATTCAGATCTAAGGAATAAAAGATTATTCATTCTGCTGGTTAACAACAACAACTCAACAACAAGAAGGAGAGAAAAAGTTGCAAATATTCACAGTCATAGAATTCTTACAGGAACACACATCACTGAAGGAGATCAATATACTGAAACTTCTAGATCCCTTTTTATTCCAGTGTTCAAAGGCCTTATCATTCAAGACTCCAGACACCACACATTTCAGCAACTGCTGGAATCATCTTTTGCTGGAGATCAAATCTTCTGAAGGCCTATCACCCTATTGCAAAGCTTCACTTCTTGAACAACTCAAGATCTCAGTTGGATCTTTGACAACATCCACTATCTTCTCTCTGATTGTTGCCAGAGATGATCATCTCACCTCTCTCTCTCTCTCTGCTGTAAAGGGTTTATCAAACTCCCTTCAAAAGTTTGTGTTGGTTTCTGAGACCTTGTCAAAACTCAGTGGTGGCAAGACACCTGATCAAAAAATCTAGTTTGGTTTTTGAGCACCTTATCAAAAGCTCATTGGTGCCCAGGACACCTGATCAACTCATCCTGCAGTGGATTCCTACCTAGGGTGGTAGAAGAGTGGATGTACCCAGATTGATTGGGGAACCACTATAGCTCCTTGTGTCCTCTGGTTGCTTATTTGTGTTTTGCTGTGTGCTGTGTTATTTTATTTCTTGCATTCATTTTCTTTTAGTTACTACAAGCACTATACACCTATACTTAAATTAAGTCTTCCACTGTAAAATAGTTTTTAACTTGAAAATTATTTTAATATACTCTATTCACCCCGCCCCCTCTAGAGTTAAGATAGATCTTATCCTCCACTTTCAATTGGTATCAGAGCCAGGTTGGTTAAAATACCACACCTTAATTGGTTGGTTGTTTTCCTACAAGCTAACACCTAAACCAAAAGATCTCTGATAGGATCAATCTTTCATAGAGGGTTTTTATTTTTATTATTCGTATTATATTTATCCGTATATAAAACCATGGCATAGAGCAAAGATTATGCTAGCACCAGACCTACAGTGTGCAATCTATCTAAGTTTGCACTTTGGAAGGCAAGGATAAGATTGTACATGAATTCTATTGATGAAGATATTTTTAACTCTGTTTTGACAGTGTGTCCAAGACCACCAGAAAATACAAGTACAAGTGCTGTTCCACCTCCTTCAGGAACAGATGCAGAAATCAAGAAATGGAAAGTGGGAGATGCTAAGGCAATGAATATTTTAGCCCAGACTATGTCTGATAAAATATTTCAAAAAGTAGCTGAATGCAACTCAGCAAAGGACATCTGGGACAAGTTATCTGAGATAGTCTCAGGATCTGCTGATGAGAGAAAAGATAGAAGATCTCATCTCATAACCCAATATGAGAACTTAAAGAAAGGAGAAACTGAGTCAGTAGCAGATATGTATAATATACTCAGTCTCATAGTAAATGAGCTGAAAACATTGGACAAAGAGATCTCATTGACTGAGCTCAATGATAAAATCCTAATGTGCTTCCCAAGCACTTGAGACTCAAGGATCTGGCCAATCAAGGATGCCAGAAGCCTAAATTAGATCACAACTGAAGCTCTCTTGGGCAAGCTCAAGTCCTATGAGCTGCTCATCAAGAACAGAGAAGAAGAGGAGAAGGCTACTTCACCAGCAATCAGAAAAGAAAAATCAATAACATTCAAAGTTATTGAAGATCAGCCTGAAGACAAGGTCATAGACAATGAAGAGCTGCTAAGCTTACTGGCCAGAAGATTTTATAAAATGGCCAGGAAGGATTTCAGGAAAAGATCATACAGAGGGCATGACAAGCCAAGGTATGACAAATCAAATAACAAAGAGATTATTTGTTTTGGATGCAGGAAAGCAGACCACATTGTGCTGATTGTCCAGAAAATGAAAACAAGGACAAGAAAGATAGGAAAGAAAGGATAAAAGAAAAGGACTTCAAGAAAAATAGCAATGACAAACCCTCCTCCAGCGAGAACAAAAATACAAGGAAGGGGTTTGTTGCTGAAACTTGGAGTGAGACAAAAGAAGAATCTGAAGCTTCATCTAGCTCTACTGATGATGAAGATGATGCTGATGAAAAAGAATTCTGCATGATGGCTATCAATACCTCACAACAAAATTCTGATGCAGAAGAGTTAGAGTCAGAATCAGAGACTCAATCTGAAGAGGACCAGGTAATAAATTCTTTTGATTTTAATTTTGAGGACTTCAAGTGTGAGTTTAAAGCACTATGTTTAGATTTATTAAAATCTGAGAAGGAAATCATTTCTCTCAGAAATCAGCTATCTGAACGCAGCACTTTAAAATCAAAAAACCTCAAACTCTCTGAGGAGTTGGAATGCTATAGGGAGCAGATAGCTTCACTGA
The DNA here is from genome assembly GCA_039583875.1 of Platanthera guangdongensis. Taxonomy (NCBI): domain Eukaryota; kingdom Viridiplantae; phylum Streptophyta; class Magnoliopsida; order Asparagales; family Orchidaceae; genus Platanthera; species Platanthera guangdongensis. Next base: position 148,419,522 of record CM077150.1, read on the forward strand.
AAAGTGAGCTATCAGAGGCCAAAAAGTTTGAAGAATCCCTCAATGGGAGAAGTATCAAACTAATGGACATCACAAGCACAGTGAACTCAAGATTCAATAGTACACTAGGCTTGGGTGCTTCATCCAGCCAACCCATAGTATTAACAACCCCAATAAAATTTATCTCTGATAAAGGTAAGGTAGTTGTAGAGGTGGCTAGGAAGAATTCTGATTTACCTAAGGAAACAAAAGTTCAACAGAAAACGTCGAACGGAGCTCGACGATCGCCGAATTGAGCTCAACGATCTCAGGCTGAATCGTCGAACTCAGGTCGACGATTTCTGAACCCTGAACTCTGGCATAGTCGATCTTCGAATGGAGCTCGACGATCTGACCCAAGATCGTCGAACTCAGCTCAGAGATCGTCGAACAGAGCTCAGAGTTTTGAAAAATACTTCAAAGGTAAATCTAACTTCAATCCTAGAGGTCCTACATCTCAGAGGTTTAACCCTTATACTGAATGGATAATACCTCCTAGGAGATATCATCCTGAAGGCTATAAGAGTCAACCAGAGATGTCTTTTGTTTCAGAATTTAAAGGTTATCAACCTAGGCCCAAGGTAAACTGGGTAAAAAACAAATAAACCGTCTTATGTGCAGATGAATACCTATCCAACATCAAACCAGCAATGGTATCTCGATAGTGGGTGCTCAAAGCACATGATAGGAAACAAGGATAGTTTCACATCCTTCAAAGCCAAACTTGCACCCAAAGTAATATTTGGTGATTCAAACTTTGGACTAACAAAAGGATATGGTGAAGCCCAGATTGGCACAGTCACTTTCAAGAAAGTAGCCTATGTGGAAGGACTGAAGCACAACTTAATTAGTATCAGTCAACTGTGTGATGAAGGCTATCAAGTGACTTTCAACAAATCCTCATGCAAAATCAAATCAGAGGACAACACAACTGTGTTGACAGGTAAAAGGAAAGGTAACATTTATCTTGTAGATTTTCTTTCAACTAAGGTAGATATATGCTTGTTCAACTCTATTTATAGACCTAATGAATTATGGCATAAGAGACTAGGGCATCTAAACCTAAGAACCATTGCTAGGATATCCAAGGACAACCTTGTTAGAGGACTACCTTCTGGCCCCTACAAGAAGGAAGGACTTTGCAGGGCTTGTCAATTAGGCAAGCAAACCAAAAATAGTTTCAAATCACTTAATAAGAGTGATTCACCTAGGATTTTGTATCTGTTACACATGGACCTTTTTGGACCCATTATAGTACAAAGCTTAGGAGGGAAATCTTATACTTTAGTAGTTGTAGATGACTTCTCTAGATTCACATGGGTGTTCTTTCTGAGGAAGAAGTCCGATAACTTTAAGTGTTTGACAGAGTCTCTCAAATTCATACAGAGTGAGTTCAATACTCACATTGCCCTAATCAGAAGTGATCATGGGATAGAGTTTGATTCTCTTCTTATGCAAGAGTTCTGTCAGAGTGAATGGATCAGGCACACTTTCTCAGCTCCTAGAACTCCTCAAGAAAATGGGGTAGTTGAAAGGAAAAATAGAAACCTTATTAAATTTGCTACTACATTGTTGTCAGATGCTCATCTTCCTCTATCCTTTTGGGCAGAGGCAGTGAACTCCTCCAACTATGTGTTGAATAAAAGTTTAATACATAAACTGAAGGGCAAGACTCCCTATGAATTACTCAAAGGGAAGAAACCTAAAGTAGATTACTTCAAAATCTTTGGTTGTATTTGCTACATTCATAATAATGACAAGAAATACATAGCAAAATTTCAAGCTAAAGCTAATGAAGGAGTGTTTCTGAGATACTCCATGATCAGTAAAGCTTATAAGGTATATAATAAATCTACTCTCAAAATTGAAGACTCTGTTCATATATCTTTTGATGAATCTAACATGTCTTTCAAGGAGAAGAATACTTCTACCATAGAACCTTTGCAGGTACACTCTCTTGCTGAAGACTTGGACAAGTTACAAATTATTCAAAAAGATGAAAGCAGTGAAGATGAAGAAGTCATTCAACATCTTGAAGAGAATCTTCTTGAAGAGCCAGTTGTTGTACCACAAGAGGAAACAACAACACAGGTTGGTGAACAATCAACACCCCCTGTTGATTTAGTAACATCAAGAGACCATCCAATCTCCCAAGTGATTGGAGACATCTCAGCTGGTGTGCAAACCAGAAATCAGGTCAACCAAAAACTGATGCACATATGCTTTCTTTCTCAAATTGAACCTCAATTCATTCAAGATGCAGAGCAAGATCCATACTGGATCATTGTAATGCAAGAGGAGTTGCATCAATTTGAAAGGAACAAAGTTTGGGAACTAGTGCCAAGGCTAAAGGATCACTCCATTGTTGGAACAAAATGGGTGTTCAGAAATAAATTGGATGATCAAGGAGTCATTGTAAGGAACAAGGCAAGGCTAGTTGCTTTAGGGTACTCTCAAGAAGAAGGGATAAACTATGACTAGACCTTTGCACCAGTTGCAAGGTTAGAGGCCATAAGAATCTTCTTAGCCTATGCAGCACACAAAGGATTCAAAGTATACCAGATGGATATAAAGAGTGCTTTTCTCAATGGAGATATCAAAGAAGAAGTCTATGTCAGACAACCCCCAGGTTTTATCTCTTCAACTCATCCTGATTATGTTTTCAAATTGCATAAAACATTATATGGTCTAAAGCAAGCTCCTAGAGCATGGTATGAGACCCTAACATGCTTTCTTCTGAAAAATGATTTTATAAGGGGTAGAGTAGACCAAACTCTTTTTACTAGAACCCATAAGTCTCATACCCTACTAGCACAAATCTATGTATATGATATTATATTTGGTTCCATTGATTCAAATTTGTGCCGAAGGTTTCCCAACCTAATGCATTCTAAATTTGAAATGAGTAGCATGGGTGAGCTCTCCTTCTTTCTAGGATTGCAAATCAAACAACATGCTGAAGGCATATTTATTTCTCAAACCAAGTATGCAAAAGAATTGGTTAAGAAATTTGGTGTGTCTGAAGCATCATATATGAAAACACCTATGCCTACTAATATTGTATTAGATGCTGATGAACATGGGAAATCTGTTGATCAGACAATATATAGAGCAATGATTAGCTCTTTATTGTACCTTACAGCGAGTAGACCTGACATAATGTTTGCTACATGCATATGTGCTAGATTCCAAGTGAGCCCTAGAGAGTCACACTTAACCTTAGTAAAAGGATTCTTAGGAATGTGAAAAGTTGTCCAAATCTAGGTCTCTGGTATCCAAAAGATTCAGCATTTGACTTAACTGGATTTTCAGATGCTGATTATGCTAGATGTAGAATAGATAGGAAAAGCACCAGTGGAACTTGTCAGTTTCTTGGTGACAGACTTGTCTCCTAGTTTTGCAAGAAACAAACATCTGTGTCAACTTCAACTGCTGAAGCTGAATATATGGCTGCAGGTAGTTGTTGTTCACAAATCTTGTGGATTCAAAACCAACTCCTAGACTATGGCTACAACTTAGAGAAGTCTAAAATATTTTTGTGATAACACTAGTGCTATTTCTATAGCACAAAATCCAGTCCTCCATAGTAGGACAAAACACATAGAAATTAGACATCACTTTCAAAGGGATAGTGTTGAGAAAAACAAAATTGAACTTCAATATATCCCAACTGATTTGCAAAGAGGAGATATTTTCACCAAACCATTGGATGAAAAGAAACATACATTCTTCCTGAATGAGGTAGGAATGTTAGATGGAGGAAGTTTAAAATAAGATCCAAGATTTTAAAAATCTAAAAATGACCAAGACTAGGCAAATCAAAAAGTTTTTTTTCTAGTGTATAGAGTATGTTTCTGGTCTCTGAATTGCGCTCGACGATTTTCCCCAAGATCGTCGAACGGAGATCGAAGATTACAGAAATCGTCGACCAGAGTTCAGCATTTCTCAGATAGTGCTAAACTATCTTTCTTCAGGTCAGCGATCGTCGAATGGAGCTCGACGCTCTCCAATATCGTCGAACGGAGATCGACGATGTTGATGACCTTTCAGTTTCCTTTAGAAGCCCAGATCGTCGAACAGAGTTCAACGATCTTTCCTTATCTGCGTTGAACCCTAATATAAAACTCATTTTTCGGCCGTCGTTCTGCCTTTGCGCTTTTATACTCTCTGCCAAATTTCTCTTTCCCTCCAAACTTTTCTGCACTTGCTCTTGTGTTTGTTCATTTTTGTTGCAGGAATCAATGGCAGTTTCAGTCGTAATCTTGGCAGCCATGAAATTTGATACTGGCTTTGATATAGACATGGATTCTTTCGATAACAACGATCAAATTTTCAAGGACATTTTGGAACTCTTCAAGGACCAACAGTTAGTTAACATAATGTTTACAAGGATCAAATTGGCCGCAAATGAAATAAAGGAATGGGTGTATACTGCCCACAATCTGGATCAGAACACTGTGATCGGAACCATCTCAGGAACTCAGGTACCTTTAACAGCTGCTGTTTTGACAGAGGTATTTCAATTAAATTCTGGTGAAGATTCTATTGAGCTTTCTGGAGAAGAATTTTCAATTATGCTTGAGAGGATGGTCCATTCAACAGCTAACCCTAATAAATTGCTTAAGAAGAATCTGTCAGTTGAGTACAGATTTCTTGCTAATGTAGTTGGGAAAGTGTTGTTGGCAAAACACTCTGCTCATGATACCATCTCTAGGTATCAGCTCTGTTTGATGGGTGCCTTGGTGGACAAGAAGCAGCTGAACTGGGGGTGAAGTTTTTTTTGATCTGATCAAGAAGAAAATTAACAAGAATTTTGTTAATTTTGGGAGGATTTTAGGGCTGTTTCTTCACAATAGATGCCCTGACCTGCTTGTTTCCAATGTAATACACATCAATGCCTCCAAGAGGCTTACCTGTATTCTATTTGGGAAATGGGACAGGCAGATTGTAAAGCCCAGCAGAGCCTCTGCAATCTCTTCTTCAGGCACAAGGACTATTTCAGTCTCTTCCCCTCAGGTTTCTTCCCCTGCAGAAGATTTGCCTGCCTCATCATCTCCTCCTTCTCCACCTATTGTTTCATCAACAACAATAACATACATTATCACAATTTCATCCCCCATTTCCATCCCATCTCCAACTTCAATCCCTTCTCCAACTCCAACATCAACTGAAGAAATCTTCCATCCACTACATCACTACCCACACATGGACATTGATTCATCATCTCATATTCCATCATTCACTCTTCTAGATGATTCTTATATGGATGATTCTCCTTCATCCCCTCTTGAGCCACCATCATCATCCACTTCCTATCAACAATTACTTTAGGAACTCATTGCTCAACCATCATTCACACCATCCATCTCCACTCCATTATCTTCCATCTCCACAATTCCAATATCTCAACCATCACTTCCATCATCCACCGTTTCTCCAACAACATCTCCTGCTGCTCCAACTTCCATCTCTACCACATCCATCCCTACCTCTACTCAAGTCCCTCTTGAGCAAGTAGACCTTCCAGCTACTGCAGACAAGCTATATGAGCTGACAGCTCCAAGGCTATCACCACTGCTGGAGACTTCATTGGCTCCACTTCTGAAAACTTTTCAGGAGTTGTCTGCCAGGCTATCCTCTATTCTTCCTCCTCAGACAATCTCTTCTACTGGGTGTCTTCATCCAGTTATCATTGAATCTAGGCAGGGGGAGATGCCTTATGAAGCTGAGAGATTGCCTAATGCAGTAACTCCAGTTCAAGCTCTAGTTGCAGTCATTACAATGCACCTCGGGTCACTGCTATCAGTATTTGATTATGTATAATTCAGCTGCCTTCCAGACCAGCATACTGAAGACCTTACTAAGGCCATTGTGCCTATTTCTTTCTGTGAGCCCAGCATTTTAGCCTCTTTTATTGATTCTGTCCAGGTTGTGGACAATATTGAAATTGCTGCTGCTGCTGTTGATGTTTTAGTTAGTTCTGATGTTGCTATTTCAGTTTCTGAGGATATGCATATGATAGAGGCAATTGATTTTGAGCCTGCTATATCTGAGCTTATTGTTTCTGAAATTTTTGTTTCTGAACCTACTGTTATAGTTCCTTCTGTCAGTGTTGTTTCTGTTCCAATTCCTGCTGCTGCTGTTGCTCCTGCTGCTGTTCCTGCTGTTATTTCTTCTGCTCAGTCTCAACAACAGAATGAATTTATCAAAAGGATTGGTGCATTGTATGCTAATCCACAAAGTTCAGACAGTGATCAGTTTAGAACTGACTCAGATGATTCCTCTGCAACAATTGCAAGGAAAAGGAAAGCAAGAAGCAAAGCCATGAAGAGAGTTCCCCCAGAGAAGGTTAAAGATACAAATGATATTCCTTATTATATATTGCATGATTGCCAGATTACAGAACCATGGATGCAGTACTCCAGAAATCAGTTGAAAGCCATGAAAAAGAAAAGGAAGTATGACAAAGGTTCATCCTTTTTCAATCCTCCTCCTCCTCCTCCTTCACCTGATGCAGGTACAGGTGGAAGTTCTGCCTTTCAATCAACAGCTAGAAGCCAAAGTTCATACCAATTTCAAGGAAGATCTCAGCAAAGAGGAAATCAGTCTAGAGGTTACCAACCAAGAAGAGGACTGTTCAGAGGTAATCAAAGAGATCTCAGAGTGTATTCTAAAGGCTATTCTAGGCAGCATGCTTATCAAAGTGAAGGACAAGGCCCTATAGATTCTACTTTTGGTCCTTTCCCTTATAAGCTTAAAGATCCAGTTTCTTCCAGAGCTCCTACTGATGAGTCAACTAATAGATATGAACCTCCTGTTCCATTTGAAGACCCAGAGAACAATCCTAATTCCTGGACAGCAAGGATGAAAGAATTGGCTGCACTAGATCAAATTAAGAAGGCAAAAGAATAAGGAAAAGATACATCAAGTTTCACCACTCTATCAGAACAGAGAAAGAAAGAACTTGAGAGATATTCTTCCAGTAAATTCTTTGACTCAGAAAGTTATATGAAGCTGCACCCAGAAGCTGTAGTTCCCAGGACAAAACATCAAACCTTTCTAGGTGCAAATGTTGACATGAGATCCAAGAAAGAAGCTCTTAACCCTAACAGAGAAATAGTTCTCAAAAAGGGAAAGGAAAAGGAATGATCATGTAAGCTGACAGTGATACATATTTCTGACTATTTGTGATTATATCTGTGTTTCTGCAATGCTTTTTTGGTTATATTTCTGCATTCTATGTTTTTATTTTTCCAATGTCCGTAAATAGTAATCCTAACCCAAATAGGGGGAGATTGTTGGAACACCCTATTACTGATTTGGGCAAGGATCACTATGTCCTTTAAGAAATTTGTTTTGACCTCCATGTATAGATCTAAAGGTCAATTAGATTGAGCCTAAGGGTTAGTATTTAGGTTTGAAAGCTGCCCTCAAGACCCTCAAGACCAGATATTTCAGTTCAGGAGACTAAGTCATTTCGTCGAGCTCAGGTCGACGATTCATCGAACTCCATTTGACGATCTCTGAGCACACTTCGACGAATCGTCGATCCCCATTCGATGATCTATGATCTCACTTAAACGAGTCGTCGAACTCCGTTCGGCGATCTTCGAGCTCAGATAGAAGTTCCTGTCTCTAGTTTGTTTCCCTATCTCTGAGCTCAGTTCGACGATAGTTGAGCTCAGATCGACGATTTCTGCTTCAGTCTAAGTCCAGTCGCTGAGCTCAGTTCAACGATAGTTGAGCTCCGGTCGACGTTTTTCTGGAGAGATCGACGTTTTTCAAGATTCAAATTCAGTCAGTTTTGGTATTCCCTTCTATTTATTCCCAGCATTTATTTCAAGAATCTTATAGCCGTTTCAATTAATCTGGAGCAAGTTTCAAGGAGATTTTAAAGGAATGTTTTATTGGACTTTCCTCCAGAAGACAAAATGCATTTAAGGAAGTCATTTATGACAGGCTAACGACTATCTTGGACAGAGAATTATTCTATTCAGAACTAAGGAATAAAAGATTATTCATTCTGCTGGTTAACAACAACAACTCAACAACAAGAAGGATAGAAAAAGTTGTAGATATTCACAGTCATAGAATTCTTATAGGAACACACATCACTAAAGGAGATCAATATACTGAAACTTCTAGATCCATTTTGATTCCAGTGTTCAAAGGCCTTATCATTCTAGACTCCAAACACCACACATTTTAGCAACTGCTGGAATCATCTTTTGTTGGAGATCAAATATTCTGAAGGCCTATCACCCTATTGCAAAGCTTCACTTCCTGAACAACTCAAGATCTTAGGGGGAGCTTTGACAACATCCACTATCTTCTCTCTGATTGTTGACAGAGAAGATCATCTAACCTCTCTCTCTCTCTGCTGTAAAGGGTTTATCAAACTCCCTTCTAAAGTTTGTGTTGGTTTCTGAGACCTTGTCAAAACTCAGTGGTGGCAAGACACCTGATCAAAAAATCTAGTTTGGTTTTTGAGCACCTTATCAAAAGCTTATTGGTGCCCAGGACACCTGATCAACTCATCCTGCAGTGGATTCCTACCTAGGGTGGTAGAAGAGTGGATGTACCCAGATTGATTGGGGAACCACTATAGCTCCTTGTGTCCTCTGGTTGCTTCTTTGTGTTTTGTTGTGTGCTGTGTTATTTTATTTCTTGCATTCATTTTCTTTTAGTTACTGCAAGCACTATACACCTATACTTAAATAAAGTCTTCCACTGCAAAATAGTTTTTAACTTGAAAATTATTTTAATATACTCTATTCACCCCCCCTCTAGAGTTAAGATAGATCTTATCCTCCACTTTCAATCCTGCATGTATCTTTCTCAAAGCTCTTACTGAGATTCTGACCTATAAGAAGAAAAGAAAGTATGGTGAAGGTCCTTCTGCCAACAAATCCATTCCAGTCTCTCATCCTGAGAAAAGAAAAGTTCCAGAATTTGCTGAAATATGGTCTCCCACTTCTAAGTCCCTCATCCTGGAAACACTCAAACTTCTTTTGGACTACCATGAGAGCAGGAATATTCACTATAATTCCCAGGAATGGGAGTTATATGAGAAATCTATGACCAAGAGAAGGATATATGACAGAGAATTTGGAAGAAATAATCCAACTGCTCCTCCAAGACCCCCCAAGTATTATCCAAGGCCTTATAGCTACCAAAGGAGACAACAGGGGAAACAGGACAGACAGCATCATCAGAACTAGCCAAAAGGACTTATGAGTTGTGGAAATGATTTTTGTTGATAATGACATTTTTGGATATTCACACTTATATAATTCTAAGTTTTTGACCTCATTATCTTTTTCATAGTCTTATGCTTGCTTGCACTGCTTTATATACTTAGCATTCTTTTTATGTCCATAATTCACCTTAGTGTAAAGGGTTCTGACTTCTACAAATAGGGGGAGATTGTTGGGTATTGCATCCACACTAACGCAGATTTGATGAAGTCACCCTTGAACTAAGATGAATTAAGTTGTATTTGATGCTTGGTTTGAGTTATGTGTTTGCAGGAATTCTTATGGGAAGTGTAGACCAATGTCAGTCTACAATGGGTCACCAAATACAGGACCATACAATGTAATCCCTCATTGTGTGTTCCAAAGTTTTGACTCATGTGTAGCCTCTCTATTGGGATACACTTCATATTCAAGCTCTAGGACTAAGTGAAAAGACTTGATGCTGGTTTCACCTTAGAAGAAGAGAAAATTCTGTCAAGAAAATTTCCTAAGTAAAGTACTCGAGTAGTTCTATACTTACTCGAGTAAGTTACTGAGTTCATATTCGAGTAATAATATTCTTATTCGAGTAGTTAAGATGTACCCAAGTAGTCAATTATGGCTCTCGAGTAGTTAAGACAATTACTCAGTAGTTTCCTTTCTCTTCTCGAGTTTACAGAAATTTACTTCTCAAATTTTTCTAAGTTAAATACTCGAGTAGTACTGTATAGTACACGAGTAGATTTATCTTTTGTCTCGAGTAGTTGAATTCTGACTCTCGTGTAGTTCTCACTTACTCGAGTAGTCTAAGTCATGTACTCGAGTAGTTCATCTACTACTCGAGTAGTCTAGTGTTTATACTCATGTAATCCAGAATTCCAATCCAGAAAATTTATCTAAGTGAATTACTCGAGTAGTCATCTCCATATACTCGAGTAGTTCAACTTCTATACTCGAGTAGTCATGTTTTCTAGTTCCAGAAATTTTCTAAGTCTTTGTCTCGAGTAGTTTCTTATATACTCGAGTAGTTCATTCTTATATACTCGAGTAGTATTTCTTATACTCGAGTAATCTACTCCACCTCTCGTGTAAGTACTCAAGTACTCGAGTATGTTATTTTTGTTACTCGAATAGCTGATTCCGTTTCTTCTTACTTACTCGAGTAGTTAACTCCATGTACTCGAGTAATCCTCTCATTCCCTCTCGAGTAGTTTTTCTCATATACTCGAGTAGTCATCTTCTACCTACTTGAGTAGTGCTCCATGTACTCGAGTAATCTTGTTTATCTCGAGTATTTTACTTGACTTTTCCGAAATTTTGTTAAGTCCAAACTAACGGTCTTATTCATGAACTTTGAAGTGATTGGTCCACGTGTCTCTCATAATGACACAATTAAGTCTAATCTTTTCTGATCCTATAAAAGGTCTTGTCTAAACCGACAAACCCTAACTATTCTAAGATTATTCTAAGATCATATTCAGAGAATTTTGCAGCCGATCATGTTTCCTCTCTCGCTCTCCAAGAAACGAAATCCGCCGCCGCCGCCGTCGCTGATTCCCGGCCGGCTAGGGTTTCATCTTTTTAGGATTCAGATCAGGAAGGCTTTCCAGATCGAGATTCGCTCAACTCCTTATTTTTTATTCGATCGATCGTGTGAAGCCAAGAAGATCCATATCTGATTTTGCCGAGATTTTCTTCACCTCTCTAATAAAGCCTCAAAGCCTAGAAGAAGAAATTTCTGGCCGATAGTTTGCAGATCTGAAAAAGAAGATTTACTGTGTGTATTTCTATACATTTTATTTCATTCTTGTAGGAGATATTTCTCCGAGTGTAGGAGCTCTTTTTGTCTCCGAGATTGTAGGAAGTCTTATCTTCCGAGTGTAGATCCATTTTGTGGATCGAGATTGTAGGAACATTATTCCGAGGGTAGGATTGATTTTCAATCTGAGATAGTGGAGTAGCCGAGTCTAGTGTATTGCTAGATCGGTGAGGGAAAGTGGATGTACCCAAGGTTGGGGAACCACTATAAATCTTGTCTCGTCTGTGTTTGATTGGTAGATAGATCTGTGCATTGGTTTGTAATTTTTATTCCGCAAAAAGATGCATAATTCACCTATTCACCCCCCTCTATGTGATTTAGGTAGGCAACTATAAACTTTCAGGGGGTATTTTGTGTGCTAATATAGCTGAGTGCCAAGATCCATCACCTTTGGGTGAGGTTGACCAACTCTAGAGCACCTAGGGAACTTAGCCCTAATTTGACCTAAAGGGTCAACCTTTGGCTACACAATTACCCTATCAATTCAACCCAAAAGGGGTGAAATTTTTACCAGAGCCCTAATATACTCTCCAAGATCACCCACCAAACGTTTGGGGGTTTTTGAGGTGTTTAAGATACCTAATTAATTAGTTCATGATTTATTAATTTTTTTTTCAAAAACTATAGAAAATATCTCCAAAAACTCCCATTTTAGACAGGACCTAGGTATAGTTTATAATGACACCCTGTCCAAATTTCAGGTTATTTGGACAAGAGGTGAAATGGGGGCACACCTTTTAGTCTCTGACTAACCCGAGGTATAGTCCCCACCAAATTGAGTGCCCTGGTCAAACCAGACATCCAAATTGGTTCAAACCAATTTTAAATTAAAATACACACATAGGGCTACAACTTTGATGTTTACCATTTCTTTACTTGAGGGCTAGAGGTATTTTTAATAATTAAAAATATTGACTGTATAAAGTGTGACAGAAAAATACAAATGTTATAGTTTGATTTTATTTAATCCCACACAAATCTTGGCGCAAGATCAGATGGCGCTGGGTCATCTTCTACCTCCAGCCGACGGCCCCGATTGCATCTTCCTAGAGCAACTTCCAAGCGCTGCTGCCGGCCACCCAACCACCTCTACGGCCGGCCACCGCCACCACCACCTCCATCGAGGCGGTGGCTATCGCCAGGCGACGACACAGCCGCTGGAGGGGCCATTTCCGGCGATCCCGATAAGATAAAATTCACCCCAAAACCAGGAAATTACTCCACCCGATCGGGATCAATTGAGCCCGATACTTTTCCCTATTGATTCCTATGATCTACCCACAGAGGGAGGAGAAGGGGAGGTCCTTTGTTGTGGTCTTGAGTCGAGTCGATCGCCGGGTTGCCATTAGCGGTGGTGATGTCACCGGAATTCTGCAACAGCACAGTGGACAAGATTGAAACCGCCGGTGAAAGGGTGGAAATGACTCCTTGGTTCCAAGTGATACTTTTAAAACACCCAAACGGGGTAGGGGAAGAGTGTGGGTTGAATGGCCATTAAGGGCCATTCTCGGCCATGGTTGTGGGGGGTGAATCTGGCTTGGGGTGGCCCGGAAATGGCTGGAAACTACTCCTCTTCCCCAGAGGAGTTGAATCCAGCCATTAAAGGTAGCCCTTGGCCTCCCTAAGCCATGAATGGCTTCTTCCTCCCTCTCTCTTTCCCCCATTAAGGGTGAGGTGGAGTTATCTCTCTGTCCTAGTCACCAAGGCTGACTTGGTCATGCCTTTAAGCTATTTGCAACCCACTAAATCAGATAATCCATAATTAAAAGGTGGTTAGCCCAAATGAAAAAGGGCTCGAGCTTGGGTTAGCCCATTTGGGCTAAGTTGACCTAAACTAGACTAGGGTTGACCATGGTCATTTTGACATTTTGGGTTGACCACAATGGGTCCTTGGTGACCCATTGGCCTCCCCTAGTGTCTATGTTGGGCTGGGTAGGGTTGTCTTGGCACTTTGTGGGTCACTTGACCCTTAGGAAGGGTACTTTGACCAAATTAGGGCTAGAGTTGACTTTTGTCAACATGACCATTTGGGTTGACCCCAAGGGGTCTTTGGTGACTCATTGACTTCCTCTTAGGTCTATGAAGACCTAGGTAGGGTTGGTTGGGCATCTTGGATGTCACTTGACCCTTAGTTAGGGCACTTTGACCAAATTAGGGCTAGAGTTGACGTGGGTCAACTTAGACTCCTTGGTTGACCCCAATGGGTCCTTGGTGACCCATTGGCCTCCCTTAGGGCTTGGGAATGTCCAGAAGGGTCCCTTTGGCCAAGGGAAGGTCAGTTGACCTTGTATGAGCTTAGTTTGACTTGATTAGGGTTGGGTTGACTTTGGTCATCTTGACCATTTTAGTTTCCCCTAGTTGGTCCCTATGGCTCTAATGGACCCTCTAACAGGTTGGTGAGGTTATGGTGAGGTCTTGGAGTCATGGTGAAGCCCCATGATCACCCTAACCCAGTGTTTCGAAATCTACTATTTGGAGACCATAGTGATCTCACCTACATTCCTAGGATCACTTGGTCTTCCCAGGGTTTTGTCATGACCTAGTCATGATAAAACTAGTCATGGAGGTCTAGTTGTCTGAGGTATGTTACACTAGCACTGAAGAAGTACATATCACCATATATAGCAAAGTGTCAGAACTGTGCCTTGGTGAAAGTCGATTGTCAGAAGCCTGGTGCAATATTGAAGTCTTTGCCTATACTAGAATAGAAGTTCGTAGACATATCCATGGATTTCGTGCACGGTTTTCCGAGATTGTAGAGGGGAAACTATGCCATCTGAGTGATCGTTGATCATTTGATGAAAGTGTCGCACTTCATCCTGAATAGGAAAGATGATTCAGTATAGAAACAGGCAAAATTGTATGTGGATAATATTGTATGACTCCATGGTGTGCCCCATAACATCATGAGTGACTGAGATCGGAGATTCACATCTAATGACTGGAGGCTGTAACATCAACTATTGGGAACCAAGCTGAAGTTCAGTACGACCTTTCATCCGCAGACAGACGGTCAGAACAAAAGTGTAAACGGGACGATGAAGAACATGCTTCATATGAGTGCTTTAGAATTCGTGAAAAAGTGGGAAGATCATTTATATGTGATCGAATTCGTTTATAACAATAGCTATTAGAAAAGAATTCAAATGGCGCCCTTAGAGGCCCAATATGGTAGAAAGTGTCGTACTTTGTTGTCATGGTTGGGGACGAGCGAGTCAAAGTTGTATAAATAGAAGGAAGTTGAGGATGCGACTTTTATTGTTTGGATAATCAGGGAGAGGCTAACGATGGTGCGGGATAGAAAAGCCAAATATTACAACACCAAGCATAGAAATGTTGAGTTCGCCATGGGCGATTGGGTTTACCAGAATATCATACTGTTCAAGGGCGTGTCAAGGATTCGACGACTGAAAAATTTATGTCTGAGATACCTTGAGATGTTTGAGTTTTTGGAGCACGTTGGTGAAGCCGCTTATCGTTTGAAGATTTCAACAGAGCTTGGTGGTCTTCATGAAGTATTCCACATATTTGTATTGCGGAAGGCAGTGCAAGAGCCCATACAGGTGATTGCGGCAGATCAGGTACCGATTGATGGTGGGTGGACAACGAAGGTCAAGCCCATTCATATTGAAGACTCGGAAGTCAAGCTACTTAGGAATAAGTCTATCAGGATGGTCATGGTCTGTTGGGACAATTGTGGCCGAGAGGAGCTATCATGGGAGCAGGAACAAAGCATAAAGGCGGAGTTTCCCGAGCTTTTCATTTGAGGTATAAATTCATAGAATTGATACTCTTTCATTTTCCTGCAATATGTAATTTTGGGACAAAATTCCTTTAGTGCGGGAGATTTGTAACACCCCAAATTTCTGTAGGCAGAAAAAGAGGTTACCGTGGGGCGGTAGGTTGGTACCGCGCCACGGTAACAATAGGCGTTGAGAACATTTAGTGAGGTGAGGTGACTCAACGCCTCGACTACCGCATGGCGGTAGATTGTTTTCGCACGGCGTTAGCCATTTATTTGCCCGAGCCCTCGAGAAGTTATCACACGGCGGAAGTGATACAGCAGACAGTAGCTTGAAAATTTTTTTGTCGAAGCTCTCAGGTTTCTATCGCGGGGAGGTAGTAACTATCGCGCGGCGGTAGCTGGAGCAACCATATCGTAACCGTCGCTAGATACTGCGAGGTGCTAGCATCCTATCACGCAGAAATAGTGAAGCTATAATGGCTTGGCCACGTGTCGGCCTGTGGTTGGAGGTCCTGGGCAGTGGCACGCGGTCTAAGGCATCATTTAGCGGTACCGCACAACAGTAGCTAGTTACCGCGCGGCGATTGGCCTGTTTTTAGTGTTGGTCTAGTCGTTTTCTCTTCATTTTCTTTTGGAGTTTGAGAAACTTGTGCTAGAATTTTGGAGGAGGAGAAGCAACACTGGAGAGAGAAGATCTTGATGTCTTTTGAGTCTCGAAGCTCGGATTTGCAAGGCAAGTTCAGATCTATGGAGGCAAAACAGTAGTGGTCATGTTCATCTGGTTAAAATATCTTCCATGGCGCCGAAGCGGACTTCTAGGGTAACGATCCACTTCCTTGGACATGTGAAGTCCTTCTTTTTGTCATTAAAGGGTACACTCCACAAAAATGTTCAAGTGATTCTCCCGATGGGTAGATCCGTGTATCCCTGTTAGTTTTACATTTAGATCTGAAATAGAAGTACGGAATAGGCATGCAGTGTGAAGCCCATTTAGACGGGTTAGTCTGGATTGGTGATGTTTGCATGTTTTTGTATGTGGGAGAAGACTTTATGGTTATCACGTAGATTTTGGAGTCGCGGGGTGTGCAGTTCGCTATGTTGAGAGTACCGGATGTAGACTCCAGGAAAACACCCGAGTTGGTAGCATTACCGCTGGCGATAGCTCCCAGTGAGCATTGTATTGTTTGTTGAGGCCTGTCTTGTGGGACCTGGGGGACGTTTGTGCTTATATCTCGAAGACCTAGGAAGCCATGAGTGCTAGCCTAGGATCCTTATAGAGTTATGGATCATGCGGAAATGGGAAAGGGGATGCTGACCCGTATAAGGCATGTGAGTCGGATGATTTGAGCACAGGATGTAGCTGAACTGTACCCTCCCCTATGTCGGTTGACTTGGAGTGGTCAATGTTGAAATCACATGACTTGTCGTAGTACTGGGGCATTATCTCTGCCTTTTTCCCTTGGGAAACTGAAAGCTCAAATGTTGTTGTCTATCATAGAGAATGGTGGTGCGATCCTCGTGATCCTATGCACCAAGAATGTGCCTTAAGAGGATGGGGCATTGGGTGATTATGCCAACATCTGTGGTGAATGTTGCTTAAGTGACACGTTTTGATTGCCAATATATGATTATGTTAATGACTGCAGGGAAGGAGCACTGCCACCCCGAGTGAGGGGTGGTCATTATAATTTGGTCAGCTAATGCTGATCGTTGCTATTGACTGCCACCGTACGGTGGAATGTTTCATGCAGGTGCAGCCGAGCCAAGTTGGAAATAGCGGGCAGGAGCCCAGGAATGCTAAGCTATAACTTGAATGCCAAAGAAAATTACTCATTTATTTTATTATTTATGTGTGGTCGGCCTGCGTACCGATGTAAGCAAGACATTTTAATTTGAGTTGAACAATGTAAGGCCTTAAGGCCAAGACTATTTGTGCATTTGTTTATTCATTCCTACTTTATTGTTAGTGGACATTCAGTTGGTTGGGTTCCTGTTAACCTTCAAATTACTTCCGCTAGAATGCACTCTGTGATAGGATGCGCATATTTGGATTATACTTTCAATTAGTAGCTCCTTTGACTATCCATTGTATATGGCGTTGGGCCCCGATAAGACCTTCTGTTATATGATTTGTGACGGACGGGGATGTTACAGTTTCCCCCTCACCTTGGAAAATATCCTCCTCTATAGGAATAGGCACAACACCACAATAACTTGCCTCATCCTGTATGGCATTGTAACACCTCTGTCTGTCATATGAAATAAAATAGAGGGTCCGGTCGGGACCCCACACCATATTCCTCAAACAGGCAGAGGAATTCCATGTTGATATCAATGACTACTCGCTCCCTAACTCAGAGCATTCTAGCGGAAGCTTTAAGGTTACATGAACTCATACCAATTGAATTTCCACTATATATAAACCATACCATTTATATATATGACAGGAATGTCAATTACAAATACAAAAAAGTTATGACCTTAAGGTCTTACAGTTATACTTCACAAGTGTGCTTTACAAACATCGACGCGCAGGCCGGCAACACATTAAAACTGTAAAACTTCTTCACTCGGCCTTCGAGGGCCAGCATAGTAGCAAGGGCTTCAGCCTGCTATTTCCCGATTGGCTCTCTAGCACCTACACAGGGATAATCCACCACAAGGGTGGCAAATAAGGCAACGGTCAGCATTCAGCTGACGAATTTATAACGAACCTACCACTTTTCTGGGGAAGAGGTATTCCTTCCCTACAGGCATAGCATTTTCACAAGTAGATATATCGCAAGAACGTGCACTCACACACAGTTCAATATATGACAAACAAATCCCTCAATGGCCAAACCTTTCATGCACTCAGGGCACATCTTTGGTGTACCTGTTGCCAGAGTACCACCACCATTTAGAGGTCCCAGACATAATGGTTAACTTTGAGCATTTTTAGTCTTTACGGCCACTAGCCTGAGACTTTAGTTTTGACGGCGTACAGCCTAAGACACTCATTATGCGATCCTAACAAATGCCAATAACTTAGGCACACGGGTTAGACAGCCATATCACAGATATAGTTCAGCCATTGCCCATTGAACAAATCATCAATTCAATGTCTAGTCTGACGCGGGTCGGCATCCCCTTGTCTATTAGTCTCACTGGACTTTAGGAGCTCGCAGGTCACAGATTAACCTCACTGTCTCCCAGAGACAGGCTTTATAATCAAAAGGGAGTTATCGCTAGCATTCATGACAATCTCTTGGCGGGACCAACATAAGTTTTCTTTCTACGCCCAACCTCAACCCAAAACCCTTCACATCCTACAATGCCAGAAAAACTGCACTTTTAGAGCACATAGAACAAAAAGCTCACCAGGAGCTATCGCCGTTAGCGATACTCACTGTCACCCGGTGATATCCAGCAGTCATTCAAACTGTGGTATTTCGTTGGTATTTTCCTAGAGTGCAACTCCAGTACTTCCTGCTACTTTCAGTTCACAGATACAACCCCGTATACCTCGTAAACGACCCGTTTATATTCAGAGTCTTCTCCATCATGCAAAATAAAAATCACCAATCCAGACCAACCTGTGCAGATAGGCTTCACACAGCATGCCTATTCTGTACTACACATTTTCAGATCTATATGCAAGATTGACTAGGGATTTCACGAATCGACACAAAGGAATTCCCTTTGCTTGTCCACCTTTTGGTGGGGGATTCCATGCATATGCCAAAAGAAGTATTTCACTTGTCCGATAAAGAAGATCGTTACCCTTATAGTTTTATTCGGAGCCATGATCGGCTTCCTGTCTGGTTGGAAAGGAGCACCGCACTTTTCCCTTCACGAACCAAGCCTTCGATCTTACTTCCGACTACTCGATCTCCTTCACCAAGCATTTCAAGCTCAACTTCAGCCCTTAGCTCTAACCCTTAGCTCATTCTCTCAAGAACTTGGATGAAAGGAGAGAGAGTAAGAAGTAGAGAATGAATTCCCATCCCTCTATTCCTCTACATAAGTGTACTTGGGATTAAAGTCACAGGATCAATTCATCAAAAGGGAGCGAAGGCCACGATTTCGTTTGAAAAGTCAAACAAAAGGATATCGTCGAGCGATATTGGCTATCATTTAGCGATGGCGACCATAACTGCCTTAACCATATTCAACCACTACTCATCGGTCGCCGTCCGCCATCTGACACGTGTCCAACATACATGGCACTATCGCCTGGTGATATCCACTATCGCCGTTCCGATAACTCACTCAACGCTTTCTGATGTCGAGTGCATTGTGTTCACTCAGCGCTTTAAGGCATTGAGTGCATTGATTTCATTGAATGCTTCAAGGTGTTGAGAGCTGGGCTATCTCTGCATGATACCCACTATCACCACGCGATAGTCTCTTACTCAACGATTTGTCGAAAGGTGTCGAGTGTGTTAAGCTCACTCAACGCTTCATGGCGTCGAGCGCTACTGCTATCACCGCCAGCAATACCCAATGTCGCATGGCGCCCGCGACCAAAAGTTCTGCTGTCGAATTTTGGGTGTTACAACCCTCCACTCCTTATAGAAATTTTCTCCCGAAATTTTACTCAGTTGTAAGGGAAAAACAATAACATATGTTACAACATATTTTACTTTCATAAAAACATTGTTACAACATTATTTTACTAACAATTCTGGGTATTCCTCGTGCATGGTTTGCTCACGCTCCCATGTCAGCTCTTCCCGACCATAATTGTCCCATCAGACTTTGACCACCCCGATTGTCTTGTTTCATAGTTGCTTGATCTCTATATCCTCGATCTGAATGGGTCGAACTTTCATCGTTAGCCGACTATCGACCGGTACTTGATCAGCAACAACCACTTGAGCTGGCTCTTTCATAACTTTTCGCAGCACCGATATGTGAAACACATCGCGTAAGCTACTTAGCTCTGCCGAAAAAGCTAACTGATAGGCAGCTTTCCCAATTCATTCAACCACTTCAAACAGACCAAGATACCTCAGACTTAAGTTTTTCAGGCGTCGGATACTGGATACACCTTTGAAGGGCTTGATTTTTAAATATACCCAATCGCCAATCACAAACTCCACGTTTCGATGCTTGGTGTTATAGTACTTCTCTAGCCTATCTTGGGATATCAGTAGACGCACAATTATAGTGTGTATGGTCGAATTTGCATCTTCGACCTCCTTACGCTTATATGGCTTTGACTCGCCTATTTTCACCCAAGCTAACGGTGTACGACACTTCCTACCGTATAAGGCTTCAAAGGGCTCCATCTGTATGCTAGCTTGATATCTATTGTTGTAGGCGAACTCAATCATACAAAGGAGATCTTCCCACCTCTTCTCGTAATCCAGGGCACACATAAGGAGCATATCCTCCATTAATCTGTTGGTCCTCTCGATCTGGCCATCCGTTTGCGAGTGGATGGTCGTACTGAACTTTATCTTGGTACCCAATAGTTAGTGGATTAGCTTCCAATCTCCTGAAGTAAAATGGCCATCTCGGCCACTGACGATGCTATGGGGCACATCGTGCAAACGTACAATGTGATCCACGTATAGCTTAGTCAATGTTTCAACTGAATCATCCTTCCTGTTAGGTATGAAGTGTAACACTTTGGTTAACCAGTCAACGATCACCCACACGACATCATTTCTGCTTTGAGATCTCGGCAGTCCATGCACGAAATCCTTAGAAATGTCATCGAACTTCCATACGGGGATTGGTAACGACTTCAAGAAACCTCCAGGTTTCTTGTATTCAATTTTCAATACGGCGCAAGTTTGACATTTTGCCACATAATGGGCTTTCTTTCTTCATACTGGCCACCAAAACACCTTCCTCGTGTCCTTGTACATTTTCGTGCTCCCTGGGTGAATTAAGTACTTTATAAAATGTGCTTCGTACATCAACTCCTCACGTAGTTTACCAACATCCGGGTTGCACAAATGACCATTTTTTTGCAAAAGGACGTCATCCAAGGTGAATTGGGCATTTTAACCGTCCGCTGCATAACATTGTAGACTCTCATCGAGTTTCATTGCTCGCCAAACCCTATCAGTGAGGTCATATTGAACCTCTGTCCAGTTCAGGCATGTATTTGTAGTGGCATTCTACTCAACACAAGAAATGTCTAAGTTCTCCAATTCCGAGTTAGATGCTCATCATGCATCTGCACCCAATTTGCCCTTATCGTAGTCCGCCGACTCAAGGCATCTGCGATAATATTTCCCTTCCCAGGAGTGTAAGGAATCTGGAAGGTGTAGTCCCCGAGGAACTCCATCCACCTCCGCTGTCACATGTTTAGATGTTTCTGATACAAGAGATACTTAAGGATCTTATGGTCCGTGAAGATGTCAACTTTCATGCCATATAAGTAATGACGCCATAGTTTCAGTGCAAATAGCACCGCCAACAACTCCAAGTCATGGACTGGATAGTTCCGCTCATGCACTTTCAACTAGCGTGAGCCATAAGAGATCACCTTTCCGAACTAAAAAAGAATGCAGCCTAGGCCGCTCCCTGACGCATCATTATAAATTTCATAGCCGTCTGTACCGCAAGGCAGCGTTAAAACAGGCTCCAATGTCAACGACTCTTCAACTCTTCAAAAGCTCGCGTGCACTCCGGCGTCCAAACAAACTTTTGATCTTTTCTTATCAGTGTGGTGAGAGGTAAGGCTATCCGTGAAAAGTTCTCCAGGAAACTCCTGTAGTAGCCCACTAGTCTAAGGAAACACCGTACTTCAGCAACAGTAGACAGAACATGCCACACTTGAATTGCCAGTATCTTTACTAGATCCACCGCTATACCTTCTCCACTAATCACATGGTCCAGAAAGACCACTAAAGATAGCCAAAACTCATATTTTGAGAACTTGGCATAGAGCTTGTTTCTTATCATGGTGTGCAACACCATCCATAAATGTTTCACGTGATCTTTTTCAGACTGAGAGTACATTAAAATATCATCGATAAAGACGATTACAAATAAGTCCAAGTACTCTTGAAACGTTCGGTGCATTAGGTCCATGAACACCGATGGTGCATTTGTTATCCCAAACGACATTATAGTGAACTTATAATGACCATAGCGTGTTCCAAATGTTGTCTTGGGAATGTCACATTCCCAATTTCTCAACTGGTAGTAGCCAGACTTCAGGTCTATCTTTGAGTATATCATTGATCCAACCAGCTGATCGAACAAGTCATCAATCTGTGGTATCAGATACTTGTTCTTCTTTGTTAGCTTGTTCAATTCTCTATAATCGATGAACAAATGCAGGCTAACTTCCATATTTTTCACAAAGAGGACAGGTTCACTCCAAGGTGACATACTTGGGTTTATATATCCTTGCTCTAACAGATCTTGCTATTGGACCTACAGTTTCGTCATTTCCTTTGGAGCTACATGGTACAATGAGCAGGCTACAGGTTTCGCACCTAGTACCAACTCGATAGAGAAGTCAATTTCTATTTGGGGAGGTACTCCCTAGAGATCCTTCGGGAACACATCTGCGTACTCTGATACAATTCGAACGTTGCTCAATCTGGCTTTTTGCTCAACAGCCTCTATAAGCATGAAGAACAACTCAGTGCACTCCCGAAAAGCATAAATGACTTGGATAGCAGACATCAACATTTTGCTCGATCCTCGCATACTAGTGAATTTTGTCTCTAGCTCAGTATTTTGTCCCAGTGTGATCTCCTTTGAGTTGCAATCTATAAAAGCACGCTTCTTCGAGATCCAGTCCATACAGAAGATTACATCAAACTCTGATATCAGCAACACAGATGCTTCTAATCCGAAATCCCGACTTCCTATACGCACCTCAATACAACAATACTTATTTGCCCGCATCACGCATCCGTTAGGCAATAATATCGATAGGCTATATGTCGCCTCACAAGTATGCACTCTAATACGAGACACAAAGTCCTTAGATAGAAATGAATGTGAAGCACACATATCAAACAGTGCTCGTGCTGGACAGTCCCGAATAAGGATGAAGCTCACGATGATGACACTTTGCTTTATGGCCTCCTGTTGGCCAAGGTTGTACACTCTCAGTTAAGCTGGAGCATAGTGGGATGCAGTGGATTCCTCCGCCTTTCCATTTTCAGCATAGGTTGCTCCTACCTTCTTCTCAACCTTTGGAGGACCATTCTAACAGTCACGGGCAAAGTGTCCTGCATTGCCACAGTTATAACATGTATGCGGGCCTTGCCTAGAAGTTGCTCCACAAGCAACAGTAGAGGGAGCCTATCCAGAAGGCTTGGACTTCTTACTCCATCTCTTGCGGTAACAAGATTTCCCAGGATACGGCACTTTAAACTCAGACTTTGTGACAACCAAGTCCCTCTTGCCCTGCACCCTTTTCATATCTTTCTCCAACGCATGAGTCATATCCACCAATGCTTGAAACCCTTGATTAACTGAACTCCAGAGCAGGAATCTCTGCTCATCCCTGATGAATTGTAAATATACCTATTTTTATATACATTAGTTAAGTCATTTTCATTTATTTTTGTCATTTTTACTTGTTTTTATTCAATAAAATGCTCCTATTTTTGTAAATATTATACTAACTTGTTTTATTTTATTTTTCAGAAAAAAAATTCAAAATCTGCAAAAAATTGCCATATCACGCCCGTGACAAATTGGTCACGCCCGTGACCAGGGCGTGACAGCTCAAAATCCCGTGAAATCAGCTCGAAGAATTCAAGCTCGACGATCGTCGACACGCCCGGCCACACGCCCGTGTCAATCCGACACGGGGCGTGACCAAGCCCGTGTCCATCCCGTTCGATGACCAAGGCTTCCAGCTCGACGAATCGCTCTCAACGATCGTCGAACAATCCGACACGCCCAGCGACACGCCCGTGACCAAGGGCGTGACTCCTCTTCCCGCTCGACAAATTTTCCTCTCGACAATTTCTGCTCGACGTTTGTCGAGTGTCGACTCAACCCGACACGCCCAGCGTCACGCCCGTGACCTGGGGCGTGACCCCGCCACCTGGCCCGACAAACTGCCGCCGGCGAATCCCGAAGTCAACAACACCTTTAATCGCCGAACGACACGCCCACTGCCACGCCCGTGACCTAGGGCGTGACCGCCGTGTTTTCGGCCATAAAGTAAAATCGCCGTCAAATCCGTCAGATCACCGAATTCTGCTGTTAAATAGTGCTGACACGCCCCCAGACACGCCCGTGTCGGAGGGCGTGTACTTGGAAATGTTTGCCTATAAAAGGGCAGCTGCTATATGAGTTAAGGCTTCCAATTTTTGAAACCATTTTGATGACTTAGGGCTTCCGTTGGAGCTGCTTTAGTGCTATGTAAGGATTCCCCCCCCCCCCTTTCCACTTTAAGTTTGTATGTTTAATCTCTTGTAATCACCCTTCTTTGTAATAAAAATCGTTATTGTTTCATCCTTACATGCTTTGAGATTTCTCCAAAATGCCTCCTTTTCATCAATCTTATGTACTTTATTTTTCATTTTCATAATACGTGTATGTATATGAGCTTAAAATGACGAAATTCATGTTTTTAAAATGAAAATCTTTCTGTTTTATTTTCAATTTTATCAAACTTTCTAGTCGTTACTATAGCTGTTTTTTCCTTATCACATTCTTTAAAAATTGATTAGACTTAGAATTTTGCATCCAAATACGTTCTTATGAACTTGTAAAACGTTAAAAAGGGGGTTTTCATCCCTCTTAACTTAGCTTTTACTTTGTTTTAATTATAAAACTGTGGCTTCTTTTTAGCTTACTCCCACTTTTTAAACCATTTTACAAGGCTATAAGAATGTATAAATTGTTATTTTTATTTTTCATCAACTTTCATTTTAAGTAATTACAAAAAATATTTTCGCTCGAACAATTTTTATTTTCACTTTTTATGCATTTCTATCAAAATCTAACGGTAAAAATGTAAACGTTTTAATTTTTCGGGCACATGCCTTTGTCACTTTAATTTGAAAATTTTTTGCTCAAACAATTTTTATTTCATCTTTTTACGCATTTCTACCACATTCCAGCTGTAGAAATGCAGTTGTATTAATTTTTTGATAACTTTGTTTTTCTTATTTCTCGCCCGAGTGCGTGAGTGTATGAGATAATCTTTATCGTCTTAATTAATTCATGCAAGTGTGTGTGTGTGTGTGTGTTTATTTATGTCGAGTGCGTGAGTAGTTACTTTCAAGTAGAGTGTGTGTAGTTTTTATTTTTCCGCCTACTCATTTGAGTTAAATGACTAGATTTTATTCAAGCAAGTGTGTGTATTTTTATTTTCCGCCTACTCACTTGAGTTAAATGGCTGGACTGTATTTTCAGTCCTACTCGTTTGAGTAGGACTTGTAATTTTCATTCTTTATTTTTTCGCATACTCATTTGAGTTAAATGGCTGGATTTGATTTTCCTCCTACTCGCGAGGAGTTAAATGGTCGGACTTTATTTTGATTTAAATATTTAAGAAAGCCCTGTAATCGCATTTATTTTCTCCTACTCGTTTGAGTAGAACTCGCTTTCATTTCAGTCCTACTCATTTGAGTAGGACTTGCAATTTTCAGCTTTTATTTTCCGCCCCCACTCGTTTGAGTGGGATCTGCAAATTTCAATTATGCAATTTTCTCTCATGTGTAACTTAGTTTTATTTCTGTCTTTTGTTATGTGTTTGAATGAGTGCGGGTGTGTTTATTTGTAATAACTTTTTTAATGTTAGGGTATTTTACTTTTCCTCTTATTTTCTTTATAACCTTTCAGCGAATAGTTTAGGACGCTCGCTTAACCAAACATATAAGCTATCCCCATTCCGATGAGTGGCTAATTACTTTTAGCCCTCGGTGTCGAAGAGCTTTAGGATATAAAATGTTTTAAATAACCAAATGTCTAATTTTTCAATTTAATTAAAAAACTTAAGGTTTACCCCGGGTTAACGACGCGTAGAACCACATATCGATGTGTGGGCTCTATTTCCGTTATCCATACGCTAGCTAACTGAGAGGCCATGCGTATGGACAGATCACCCCTGGGTAAATAAAGTTCCGCACTAACCCTCGAGAGAGGTGGCGCGCTAACTCTACCAGATTGGGTTCCCCACCCAATAGCGGGGTTCTTAGCGTACTGCGGGCATTAAGGGGAATCCTTCGTCGGATGAGAGCCCGGTCGAATAACCTTAATGTCCAGGTGAGCGATATTCCTAGAGATAGGTGAGCTCAATATTTTGAACCTCCACGACCAAGTTTCCGCTTTAATTAAATTAAATCTTTAGATCTCTAGTTATTCAAATCTATTTTTAATCCTAACGTAATTCGATACCGGGAGTTATCTCTTCATCGACTATTTTCTTAAATCTATTGTCGTTCCTATTTTAATTAAAACCCTCAACTTCTATTTCGGTAAAATAATAGTGTTTTCGGAGCAGTAGGGGTAATCAACCCGTTCCCGGGAATAATACGACCTCGGTATTCTCCCGAATATCGAGTACTACTTGCGATAGGTGCACTTGCGTACCCTAACAAGCTCGCTGCGATCGACTCACCGAACAAACCACAGTAAGAGTCTGTCCGCGGGCCAATCAAGTTTTTGGCGCCGTTGCCGGGGATCTTATTGAGTTGTTATTCTGAATCCGAAGTCTATTACTTTTACCTTTATTTCTAAAAAAAACTAAAAAAAACTTAAAAACTTTTCTTCAAAATCCAAAAAAAAGAGAAGTTAATTTTCTGCTTTCTATTTTAGGGTGTATGCCCCGTGGACAGCCTTTGGAGTCCGAAAATTTGGATTTCGATCCTGAGATCGAACGCTCAGTTGCGCTTATTCGGTCTCAATGCCGAAATCTCTCTTTGGATCCCGAAGAATCCATCGGAGAACCCTCTGCTGTTGCTATGGCCGACCCCAATCCAAACGCGGTCGTCGAGCGTACAATGTCATATTACGCCCGGTCGAATTTCGACGATACTGGGTCCAGTATTGTTCGCCTGACGGTGGCGAACAATAATTTTGAGATCAAATCGAGCATTATCCAAATGATCCAAAATGTCGTGTAGTTCGACAGACAGCCGGAAGAGGACCCGAACGGTCATTTGTCTGGTTTGTTGGAGATTTGCGATACTTTTAAGATCAATGGCATCAATGATGACGCCTTTCGTTAGCGCCTTTTTCCATTCTCCCTCAAATCCAAATCTAAGGCATGGTTGAATTCCCTCCTACGAGGATGTATCACCACCTGGGCCGACCTTGCGGAATGATTCTTAACGAAGTATTTTCCGCCCGCCAAAACTGCAAAGTTACGGGCGGACATTTCTTCGTTCGTGCAGAACGATTCCGAGTCTTTATTTGATACTTGGGAGCGCTTTAAGGAATTCCTCCGCAAGTTTCGGCACCACGCGCTGCCTGCATGGTTGCAGGTCCAAATCATCTACAATGGGCTTAACTATCAGACGCGTCAAATGATTGACGCGGCTGCCATGGGTACCTTGAATAATAAGACCCCCGAGGCTGCCCAAGCTCTTATTGAAGAGATGGCTATGAACGCCTACCAATGGAATGTCCCGCGGGGACGTCCCAAGCAGGCGACCGGCCTCTTCGAAGTGGATGCCACTGCCCACTTAGCCCTTCAAGTTGAAAGGCTGACGAAGCAGGTGGCAGAGATGTCTGCTTCCTCCACCACTCCTCCTTGGGCGATTCCCCCTAATGCCGACGTGGTCAATGAATTCGTAGACTACGTGGGAAATGCTGGGTGACCTTCCTTCAACCCCAATAACAACCCTTATAGCAATAACTATAATCCGGGTTGGAGGAACCACCCCAACTTCTCATGGAGCAATGTGAATAATGTGCAGCGCCCCCCCCCCCCATTTCTTTTGGGCCCGGATTTCTGCCGCCTCCCCATCTTCCAAACCCTCCCCGATGGAGGATAATTTTTCTAAATATATAGCTTCCAACGAGTCAAATATCCGGAACATCACCGGATCGCTAAAAAACTTAGAACTTCAGGTTGGATAGCTTGCGCGAATGATGTCCGAGCGCACGCTCGGGGCACTGCCGGGAAACATGGAGCCCAATCCACGGGAAAATATCAACGCTATAACCCTCCGTAGCGGAAAGGAGGTGATCTAGCCAAAACGGACCGATCCTCAGGTACATATTTCACCTCCGACCCCTCTTCCCCCTTCTTTGATTACGCCGCCTTTACAAATTTTAAATGAAAAAATTATTAAAACCCCCTTGCCATATCCGTACAAGCTCAATAGTGAGCGTAAGGACGCGCAATATGAAAAATTTATTTTATTATTAAAACAAATTCATATTAATGTTCCCTTCTGCGAGGCAATCTCTCAGATGCCTAAATATGCGAAATACTTAAAACAACTTCTTCCCAATAAACAAAAATTAGAAAATATTTCGCATATTTCTCTAAATGTTGACTGCTCAGTGGCTCTTACTAATAAATTGCCCCTAAAAAGAAATGACCCGGGACGGTTTTCCATCCCGTGCCATTTTGGCAATATATTAGTAAAATACGCTCTTGCAGATTTAGGCGCGAGCATTAATTTGATGCCGTTCTCGCTCTTTCAAAAATTAGGTTTGGGCACTCTGGCCCCTACTAAAATGCGAATCCAACTAGCGTATCGCTCGGTTAAGTTACCCATCGGGGTAGTGGAGGACGTCCTTGTCCGAGTTGATAAGTTTATCTTTCTGGTAGACTTCGTCATCTTGGACATCGGGGAGGACATCGATGTACCAATTATACTCGGTTGCCCTTTTCTCTACCTCTCGTGCATTAAATGATGTCAGTAACGGTCGTCTCCTCCTTCGGGTAGGAGATGATGAAGTTACTTTCTCTATTAATCCATCCATATCTCGGAGAATGTTCTTCCCCTATTTTTGAGTCTACTATTTTAAACGACGATATTTATGCGCTCGAAAATTTTAACTGCGATGAGGAAACCTCTATAGACTTGCCTTTCCAACTAATTGGTAAGAAAGACATATGAATTAAAACCTCGTTAGAAGAACCGCCCTACCTTGAACTCAAAACCCTACCTGATTCACTCAAATACGCCTTTTTGGGAAAAGATGATACACTCCCATGTTATCATTTCTTCGCATTTGAGCGAATCGAAGACTTCCGATTTATTGGGAGTTTTGCTTAAACATCGCCACGCAATTGCGTGGCAAATTTCTGATCTCAAATGGATTAACCCGTCTTTCTGCACCCAAAAGATTTTCTTTCTCGATAATTGCCGCAAAACTATTCAGCCGCAGCGACGTCTTAACCCAGACATGAAAGACATCGTTAAGGCCGATATTATTAAATTATTAGATGCGGGGATTATTTATCCCATACCGGATAGTACGTGGGTTAGTCCCATTCACGGGGTGCCCAAAAAGGGCGGTCTTACCGTAGTGGAGAATGAGCACAATGAACTCGTCCCAACTCGTACTGTTACGGGTTGGCGTGTGTGCATCGATTATAGAAAACTAAATGACGCCACCCGTAATTATCATTTCTGAAAGTCCACTAAGTGTCGGCTATGTGCACCTATGGGGGGGGGGATAGGTGACGTGTGGTTCTTTTGCGGAAATTACAGATGTACCTGCACAATAAAAACAACAAACACAGCACACAGAATACACAGCAAATTTATAGTGGTTCCCCGACTTGGGTACATCCACTTTCCCCCTTCGACCTATCTCCCCAACAAGGGACGACTCGGTCACTTCACCAACGGGATTGAAATCCAATCCCTTCACTAACGGAAGGAGCCCTTCCACACGTGAGAGTCAACACTCCCACAAAACGGGTTGCACCCAACCCTTACAACACGGAACAAAAGTTCCTTTACAATAAAATAAATGTAGAATGTACACGTGATACAAACTTCTCTTGGAGACTACGGTGTTCCTCTTTGTTCGACGACGTGTTCTTGAAGTCGATGAAGAGTCTACGACCTTGGTCTCTCTTGGAGAGGATTTCCCCGGAACCGGCGGCGGCACACAAGCGGCGGCTAGCTTCGGGATCGGCGGCTACGGTGAGGAGCAGCTGCTGAACTTGGAGATCCAAACTTCGTTGCAAAGCAGGCTCGGTCTACCAACGGTCACACGAGGATCGGTCGTCTCGATCGATTCGGATGGGAAGTGTTTCCGATCAACAAATCGAGAGACAAAGGATCTCTGGATAGACGCGTGAGACTCAAACCTTGCTAAGCTACTGTCGCCGGAGATCGGGAAGAAGATCTATCAGTGGCGGCGACGGACTCGCGCGAGCGGCGACGGAGGCGGCGGAAAGATTTCGCGATCTTAGGGTTTCCGTGAGCTCGGCGTATTTTTCTATATCGGTACTGTTCAAAATACCCATGTATTTATACCCTGAAGATACAGCAATTTTGACCGTTTGTGGGACCCACAAAAGAAATCCCCAAAATCCGGTTCAAACAAGTCCAGAAGCAGAATCCGGTCCAGCAGCAATCTGAGAAAACGCCAAGTCAAAATCGGCGAGAATCGCAGACGATTCTCGACGAATCGGCGAGAATCACCAAGTGATTCTCGACGATTCGTCGAGAATCGTTTGTGATTCTCGTCGAATCACTTGTCGATTCTCAACGAATTTTACTTTATACAAGGGCTGCTTGACCACTGGTTCGGCGGGAATCACAAGTGATTCTCGCCGAATCTTACTCGGCACCATTTTGAGATGGCCAAAAGGAGTCGGCGAGAATCACTGATGATTCTCGTCGATTCGGCGAGAATCACTGGTGATTCTCGCCGATTCGGCGAGAATCACTTGGTGATTCTCGTCGAATTTGCCTTGGACGATTTTTCGTCTTCCACCTAGGAGCTGCTCCTTGATCCTCCATGCTCCTTGTCTTCTCTTGCATATGGGCGGCCCTGTGCTTGAAAATAAGTGCACTCCAATAGAGAGAGTACACGTAGGCCAACACACTGATCTGCTCAACGAGGGATTACGTCGTGCAGACCCGTGTATATTGACCTACTGCACCCTGACATTGGTGTGCACTTAGCGTGGAAAAACTACAAGCACAACTAGAAAAAGTTTATCAAATACATAGTCTATTGACCTTAGCTTGTCCAGGGGCTTCTTCAAATCAGGTACATTGTGGATACAATACCCAACAATCTCCCCCTATTTGAAGAAGCCTAAACCCTACAAGCTAAGGTGAATGGAGCGAATGAAAATGAAAGCAAATGAAATTCATAAACTTAACATTGGGTGGAGTCATCCCTTACCAATACCGATTTCTTGGGAGCAAGCTGGAGCCACACCTTAGCCTTGACCCCGAGAGGGTAATCTCCCCCTTTTCGGCTTCTACAAATCGGGGTCTGTAGCGATTGACTCTTTGCTCCCCCTCAGTTCTTGCAGCTGTACGCACGCTGGAGTTCCTTGCTCCCCCTCGGTTCTTGCACGAGCCTGGAGCTTCTGTAGTCTTCACTCCTCATAGTTGAGCATTCCCAATTCAGTCTTGAAAAGATTGAACTTGGCCTCGTCTAGGGGCTTTGTGAATATATCAGCAATCTGCTTGTCCGTGGGGACATAACAGAGAGAGATATCCTTGTTCTCCACGTGCTCCCGAATGAAGTGGTAGCGTACTTCAATATGCTTCGTCCGGCTGTGCGACACCGGATTGTTGGCAATGGCAATTGCACTGGAGGAGTCGCAGTACATTGGAACTTCCTTGAACTGAAGGTTGTAGTCGGCCAACTGATTTCTGATCCAAAGGAGTTGTGCGCAACAGCTTCCTGCCGAGATATACTCTGACTCTGCTGTGGAGGTTGCAACACAATTCTGTTTCTTGCTGTTCCATGAGATAAGCCTCCTGCCGAGGAATTGACACGTCCCGGAGGTGCTTTTCCTGTCATCCCTGCTCCCTGCAAAATCAGCATCTGAAAAGCCTATTAGCTCGACATCATTGTTCCTCGGGTACCACAAGCCAAGATTAGGAGTACCTTTAAGGTATCTTAGAATTCGCTTTGCAGCGACATAGTGAGATTCCTTAGTGTTCACCTGATAGCGGGCACATACACATGTGGAGAACATAATATCCGGTCTACTGGCAGTAAGGTAGAGCAGGGATCCAATGATGCTTCTGTATTTGGTTTCATCGAAAGGTTTACCTTTCTCATCCTTATCCAGAGACATGGTGGATCCCATTGGAGTCCTCATAGAGGTTGCACTCTCCATACCGAATTTCTTAAGGAGTTCATTTGTGAACTTCGTCTGAGAGATGAAGATTCCATCCTCAGACTGTTTCACTTGAAGGCCTAAGAAATACTTGAGCTCTCCCATACTGCTCATTTCAAACTTTCCTTGCATAAGTTTAGAAAACTTTTTGCAAAGATTGTTGTCCGTTGAGCCGAATATTATGTCATCGACATAGATTTGCACCAGCAAAATCTTGCCTTTGACTTCCCTGAGAAACAATGTTTTATCTATTTTACCTCTGGAGAACTTGTTCTCAAGAAGAAAACTAGATAAAGTCTCATACCAAGCTCGTGGAGCTTGTTTCAACCCATATAAGGCCTTATTAAGAAAATAAACGTGATTGGGATAAGTAGGATCGACAAAACCTGGGGGTTGAGCGACGTATACTTCCTCTTTCAGGTCTCCGTTCAGGAATGCCGATTTCACATCCATTTGGTAGACTGTGAATCCTTTGTGTGAAGCATACGCCAGGAACAACCGGATTGCCTCGAGCCTTGCTACTGGTGCAAAGGTCTGGTCGAAATCAATCCCTTCCTCCTGTCGGTAACCTTGAGCCACCAGCCTGGCTTTGTTCTTTACGATGACACCATGTTCATCCAGCTTGTTTCTGAAGATCCACTTTGTGCCGATCACATTCTGCTTGTATGGTCTGGGAACCAGCGTCCAAACTTTGCACCGTTCGAATTGATGTAGTTCCTCTTGCATGGCCAGAATCCATGCCGCATCCTTGTTCGCCTCGTCGAACTTCTTTGGCTCTACCTGTGACAGGAAGCTGAGATGCAATACTTCGTTAGCTGTACCTCTTCGAGTTCTGACGCCTACACGAGGATCTCCGATGATCTGTTCTCTAGGATGATCCCTCACGTGACGGAGCTCTAGAAGTCTGGCGTCTGGAGCTTCAGCTACTTCTTGTGCTTCTCTTTCTTCTAAAAGATTTGTTCCATCTTGATCTTCAACATTTTCAGATGACGAGGTGGAAACTTTGACGTACTTGGGTGCATCATCTTTAGGGGTCTCATCCAGATTCAGCTGGTCAAGTCTAGCACCTGCATCTTCAAGAATACTACTGGAAGAATTGCTGTTAAGCAAACTTCCTTCATCAAATACAACATTTATTGATTCTTCTACCACTAGGGTTTTCTTATTGAAGACCCTATATGCCCGACTATGGGAACTATAGCCCATGAATATGCCTTCGAAGCATTTTTCACCGAATTTAGTACGCGGGTACTTCCCATTATTCAGTACATAGCATCTGCAACCAAAAATCCTCAAGTAGGACATGGTTGGTTTCCTGCCTTTCAGTAGCTCGTAGGCGTCTTACGATGATGCTTGTTGATCAAAGCTCGGTTTTGTACATGACATGCCGTATTGACACCCTCTGCCCAGAAGTATTCCGGGAGAGAAGCATCTTTCAACATAGTCGTGCAGGCTTCAATGAGAGTTCTATTTCTCCTCTCCGCAACTCCATTTTGCTGAGGAGTGCGCGGGGAGGAAAACTCATGAAAGATACCTTGTTCTTCACAAAATTCTGTCATAGCCCCAGATTCGAATTCTGTTCCATGGTCACTTCGGATTTTGACCACGGAGCAGTTAAATTCGTTCTGAACCTGCTTGACAAAATTAGTGAAGATGTCAAAAGTATCTGACTTTCGTTTCAAAAAGAACACCCATGTAAACCGTGAGTGATCATCAACTATCACTAGCGTATATGACTTGCCTCCCAAGCTATGAACTTGCATTGGGCCAAACAAGTCCATATGTAACAAGTAAAGACATCGGGAGGAGTCTTTGTCTGCAATGCTCTTGAAGGTAGCCCGAGTCTGTTTGCCCATCTGGCATGCCGGACAGGGGCTATCTTTGATGCACTTGATACTGGGAGCATCTCTTACTAAGTTCTTAGAAAATAGCATACTAATTGTCTTGAAATTAATATGTGCCAATCTCTTGTGCCATTGTTCATAAAGAGATGCACTGCCTGTTGCCACAAGGCATACGGGGGTAGATGAATCCAAACTGAGAAAATCTAAGCAAAAGATATTTCTGCTCCTAATGCCTGATAATACCGTCTCAGAAGAGGTACGTGAAATTATCAGACATTTATCCTTGCAGAACTTAACGTCATAACCTTTATCACATAACTGACTTACACTGATCAGGTTATGGTTTAACCCTTCAACATAAGCCACGTCGGTGATAGAGATTATACCGTTGGAAATCATACCATAACCTCTGGTGACTCCTCGATCTGACCCTCCAAAGATGACTTTGGGTCCATTCTCGACTGGAGTGTAATCACGCAGCAGGCTTCTTGTCCCGGTCATATGCCGGGAGCATCCACTGTCCAAATACCAGATTGGCGTTTTGGTGGCCTTTGGACATTCCTGCAAAACAAAATTAATTTGCCTTAGGAACCCAATCGAACTTGGGTCCTAGATTCCTGGTTAGCACACTCCCCCTCGGTTGGTTAACCCTACGAGTGGTCGGTCTCGCATTGTTAACATGGGGAGTCTCGTAGTTCCTTGGATTAAACCAACAATCCACGGCAAAGTGACCGACTTTGCCACAACACCAACAGTCGAACCTGTTGTATCTCTTCCTAGGCTCCTGCCTTACCCTGGGAACGGTGGGTGCGGCTGGGGCCTTGGATCTGGAGGTGGAGACCTCATGGTGACAACAGTCACATGACTTTGTCACCTTCTGTATAACTGGTTTGGCCTTTGGTGCCTGCTTTCCATTATGGCCGCTAGAGAACGGACCATAATTTCCTATGTGGATTTCCTCATAAGGTGCCTTGAAGGCACTCTCACCAAAGTTCCGGGGGAAGTTCCAACCGTCATACCGGCTCTTAGGCTTTGCAACCGAGGGCCGGAAATGATGCCCAAATGTTGACTCAAAGTCATGTTGGTTGCAAGGAAAGCCAGGCTTCCTGAACGCAACAGGACTAAGAGGAGCCTTCCCCTTTTCATCAGCAGAGGCCTTCTTGGCGGCCTTATTCTTCCTCTGGTTCTTGTTTCTCCTAGATGAAGAACCAGATGCCCCAATATGCCCCAAGCCAGCTCCTTTGGCCTGAGCAGAGAAGGTGTCAACGACTGGAAGCACTGTTTTTGGCATAGAGAAGCTCTGTACGATCTTACTTTCTGCCGCAAGTAGTTCTTCCAATTTGTTGACTTCCTCCTGCTTGAGATCAAGGAGCTTCAAAGACTCTGAGTTCTTTGAAGTTAGGTCAAGGTGCTCCTGTCTGAGAGAGATCAAGCTAGTGACCTCTTCCCTTAGGGATACACACTCACCCTTAAGGAATTTTACTTCCTTCTTCTCAGCCTTCAGTCTCTTGCGGCACTCGTCGAAAGTGTTGAGCAGAAGCTCATACTTTTCGAGGAGTTCAGCTTCGCGGGCCGAAGGGCCATCCTCAGGTTCATCATCCTGAGACTCAGGATCAGAGTCGGAGTCGGAGAGAGGGGTGTGAGCCTTTACCTTCCCAGTAAATGGGGGGCATTCTCCTTCTGAGTCCGAGCGACCCACCAGCCCGAAGTAGGCTTCCTCATCATCACTGGAGTCTGAGGAATCAGACTCACTTAGTGTCTTTGGTCTTCTAGCGATGTAGCTCCGCTCCTTCTTCTTATCTCTAGAGGATTTGAGCTCCTCTCCTTTCCCTTTATCTCTTTTGCTTTGATGGCAGTCGGCCACGACGTGACCTGGCTTATTGCATCCAAAGCAAATAATATCAGAAGAACGATGTTTGTTAGGTTTAGATGCATACCTGTCAGAAGAGTAGTTTTTCTTCTGATGTCTGGAAGAGGAGCCGTCTCTCTTTCTTTGATTCCTCATCTTGAGGAATTTCTTGAACTCTCGAGTGATGAGGGAGAAATCCTCTTCCGACAGTTCAGAGCTGGAGGAGCATGGATCGGAGTCCTCCTCTTCTTCCTTATTTCTGGCACGGTATGACACCGCACCCTTCCCTTTTCTGGAGTGACTGGCTTTTAGGGCCACAGTCTTTTCTTTTGCAGCAGCCTTCTCTGCTTCTTCCTCTGCCTTCCTGGTGTTCAGCTGAAGTTCATAGGACATCAGCTTCCCGAACAGGATTTGTGGATCAGTTTCTGCTAGTCTGCCAAATTCTCTGATGGCGCAGATCTTTGTGTCCCATTCCTTAGTAAGGGACCTAAGGAATTTGTCATTGAGTTCACCATTGGTGAACACTCTTCCATAGCCCTTGAGGGCATTGACAATCTTCAGGAAGTTCTCGTATGTGACTCCGATCTCTTCCTTAGGCCCTTGCCGGAAGGCCTCATACTTCTGGTTCAGGAGGGATCTCCGATCATCCCTTACTTCATCTGTGCCGTCCATTAGAATGATCAGACACTGCCATATCTCCTGAGCTGTCCTGTAGTTGCTGAAGTTTTGCATCATCGAGTCATCAACTGCACTGACCAGGATGTTTCTTGCCTTCATGTCAAGGCCCACTAGGACCATCTCATCCTTGTCCATTTCAGAGAGTGTCTTCGGCACTTTCTTGGTGGGATCAATGGTGGAGGCCTTAGTGGGGACATAAGGTCCCTCCAGCACGATCATGAACAGTCGAGGGTCCACTGCTTCCATGTAGAACCTGATTCTTTCT
This sequence comes from Platanthera guangdongensis, assembly GCA_039583875.1. NCBI lineage: Eukaryota > Viridiplantae > Streptophyta > Magnoliopsida > Asparagales > Orchidaceae > Platanthera > Platanthera guangdongensis. The sequence goes on from CM077150.1 coordinate 148,456,179, forward strand.
TCCAGATAGGAAAGTTGAGTCTGTTGCACACTGGGATCTTGCCGGAGTACTTGAGCCCGTCCATAGTAGATGTATGTCTCCTTGTTGACACTAGTGGCAGGATTCACCTCAAGGTGTTAACCTTTTTGTTGAGGAACCTCGCTCTGATACCACTTGAAAGTCCACTAAGTGTCGGCTATGTGCACCTATGGGGGGGGGGGGGATAGGTGACGTGTGGTTCTTTTGCGGAAATTACAGATGTACCTGCACAATAAAAACAACAAACACAGCACACAGAATACACAGCAAATTTATAGTGGTTCCCCGACTTGGGTACATCCACTTTCCCCCTTCGACCTATCTCCCCAACAAGGGACGACTCGGTCACTTCACCAACGGGATTGAAATCCAATCCCTTCACTAACGGAAGGAGCCCTTCCACACGTGAGAGTCAACACTCCCACAAAACGGGTTGCACCCAACCCTTACAACACGGAACAAAAGTTCCTTTACAATAAAATAAATGTAGAATGTACACGTGATACAAACTTCTCTTGGAGACTACGGTGTTCCTCTTTGTTCGACGACGTGTTCTTGAAGTCGATGAAGAGTCTACGACCTTGGTCTCTCTTGGAGAGGATTTCCCGGAACCGGCGGCGGCACACAAGCGGCGGCTAGCTTCGGGATCGGCGGCTACGGTGAGGAGCAGCTGCTGAACTTGGAGATCCAAACTTCGTTGCAAAGCAGGCTCGGTCTACCAACGGTCACACGAGGATCGGTCGTCTCGATCGATTCGGATGGGAAGTGTTTCCGATCAACAAATCGAGAGACAAAGGATCTCTGGATAGACGCGTGAGACTCAAACCTTGCTAAGCTACTGTCGCCGGAGATCGGGAAGAAGATCTATCAGTGGCGGCGACGGACTCGCGCGAGCGGCGACGGAGGCGGCGGAAAGATTTCGCGATCTTAGGGTTTCCGTGAGCTCGGCGTATTTTTCTATATCGGTACTGTTCAAAATACCCATGTATTTATACCCTGAAGATACAACAATTTTGACCGTTTGTGGGACCCACAAAAGAAATCCCCAAAATCCGGTTCAAACAAGTCCAGAAGCAGAATCCGGTCCAGCAGCAATCTGAGAAAACGCCAAGTCAAAATCGGCGAGAATCGCAGACGATTCTCGACGAATCGGCGAGAATCACCAAGTGATTCTCGACGATTCGTCGAGAATCGTTTGTGATTCTCGTCGAATCACTTGTCGATTCTCAACGAATTTTACTTTATACAAGGGCTGCTTGACCACTGGTTCGGCGGGAATCACAAGTGATTCTCGCCGAATCTTACTCGGCACCATTTTGAGATGGCCAAAAGGAGTCGGCGAGAATCACTGGTGATTCTCGTCGATTCGGCGAGAATCACTGGTGATTCTCGCCGATTCGGCGAGAATCACTTGGTGATTCTCGTCGAATTTGCCTTGGACGATTTTTCGTCTTCCACCTAGGAGCTGCTCCTTGATCCTCCATGCTCCTTGTCTTCTCTTGCATATGAGCGGCCCTGTGCTTGAAAATAAGTGCACTCAAATAGAGAGAGTACACGTAGGCCAACACACTGATCTGCTCAACGAGGGATTACGTCGTGCAGACCCGTGTATATTGACCTACTGCACCCTGACATTGGTGTGCACTTAGCGTGGAAAAACTACAAGCACAACTAGAAAAAGTTTATCAAATACATAGTCTATTGACCTTAGCTTGTCCAGGGGCTTCTTCAAATCAGGTACATTGTGGATACAATACCCAACAATTTCCCACTACCATTCTTAGACCAAATTTTAGAGCGTTTGTCCGGTCATCCGTATTTTTGTTTTCTTGATGGATTATCGGGGTTTTCCGAATCCTCATTTCCCCCGATGACCAAGAGAAAACAACTTTTACCTGACCGTTTGGTACCTTCGCATATCGAAGAATGCCATTTGGCCTCTGCAACGCGCCCGATACATTACAAAGATGTATGTTGTCAATCTTTGGCGAGCTGGTAGGAGACATTATGGAAGTCTTTATGGATGACTTCTATGTTTTCGGAAGTTCTTTCCCGTCCTATCTTCGTAATTTAGATCGTGTCCTTCAGCGATGCGAGGACACGCATCTTTTTTTAAATTGGGAAAAATGCAACTTTATAATTCGAGAAGGTTTGGTTCTCAGCCATATGATTTCGTCTATTGGGATGGAGGTCGATAAGGCCAAAGTTGAAATTATCGAAAAACTTCCCCCACCTTCCATTCGAAATTATGTGCGACGCGAGTGATATTGCCGTAGGAGCCGTTCTTGGCCAACGTATAAACAAATATTTTCATCCTAGTTACTACGCTAGCAAGACACTCACTTCCGCACAAGGAAATTACACGACAACGGAAAAGGAACTTTTATTCGTCGTATTTTCTTTCGATAAGTTTTGCTCGTATATTACGCTATCCAAAGTTATCTTATTTACCGACCATTCCGCCTTAAAATATTTGTTAGCGAAAACGGACGCCAAACCCCGCCTTCTTCGATGGATCCTCCTCTTGTAGGAGTTCGATTTAGAGATCCGGGATAAGAGGGGCACGGAAAATTTTGCCGCCGATCACCTCTCCCGCTTAGAAAATCCTGCTGCGAAAGCGCTCGTCGAATCTGACATAAATGACATATTCCCCGAGGAACGCCTCCTAGCCATAACTACTAGTTCTTCTTCCCCTCCTTGGTTCGCAGATTTTGCGAACTATTTAGTTGCGAGGGTACTTCCAAAAGACTTTTCAAGCCAGCTAAAGAAGAAATTCTTTTCTGACTTGAAATATTTCTTTTGGGAGGACCCTTTTCTTTTTCGTATCTGTGCAGACCAAGTGGTCCAAAGATGTGTCGCGTGTGTGGAGTGCACGCAAATCCTTAGGCACTGCCACGAGGGTCCGGCTTGTGGGCATTATCAAGCTAACCGGACCGCGCGGAAGGCGCTAGAGGCGGGCTTCTTTTGGCACACTTTATTCAAAGACGCTCACAATTTTGTGCGCGCATGCAATAGCTGTCAGCGGTCGGGTAACATCTCTCATCGCGATGAGATGCCCCAAAATTTGTTTTTAGAATGCGAAGTCTTCGATTTATGGGGCATATATTTCATTGGCCCCCTACCTCTGTCTTTCAAAAATAATTATATTTTAGTAGCGGTCGACTACGTGTCAAGGTGGGCGGAAGCGCAAGCTCTCCCCACCAACGATGCGCGAGTCGTCGTTACATTTCTTAAAAAACTATTTTCTCTCTTTGGCACTCCGCGCACTACTGTAAGCGATAGGGGGACGCATTTCTGCAACACCCAGATGGCTAAGACGTTAGCTAGATATGACGTCACGCACAAACTTGCCACCCCCTACCACCCACAAACTAGTGGCCAAGTAGAGGTAGTAAATCGAGAGATAAAACGCATATTAGAGAAAACTGTTTCACTTAATAGGAAAGATTGGTCCATCAAACTCGATGATGCGTTGTGGGCTTATCGTAACGCATACAAAACCGCAATTTGTTGTACGCCATATCGATTAGTCTACGACAAAGCGTGTCATCTCCCCGTCGAATTATAATATTGCGCACTTTGGGCTTTAAAACTTTTAAATCTCGACACTAGCTTAGCCGCCCAAAATAGAAAACTGCAACTAAACGAGCTCGAGGAATGGCGTGCAAACGCTTATGAGAGCAATAAGTTCTATAAGGAGCGTTCTAAGTTTTATCACGACCGAAAACTCAAGCCCCAAAAAACTTTTTCTCCGAACGATCTTGTCCTTCTTTATAATTCAGGACTTAGACTTTTCCCCGAGAAACTTAGATCACGCTGGTCCGGCCCCTTCAATGTTGAAGAGGTTTGGCCATATGGGACTGTACTCGTCTCCCACCCGGATAAAGGCTCGTTTAAAGTGAACGATCATCGCTTAAAATTATACATAGCAGGCGATCCTGTGGGCGGTAATTTCGAATCCATAACACTCCTAGATATATAAACCGCCAAAATATTCAAGTTACGCGACTATAAACAAAGCGCTCCTGGGAGGCACCCCATGTTTATCTTTTTCGCTATCTCTTTACTTTTTTCTTTGCTATCTTTCTTCATAATGCAGGGTTCCTAAACTGCGCCTTCCCCACCTCCTGTCAGGGAAGATTCTACCCCCCTCTCTTTCTCTTCTTTGTATATATTATCTTACATGTTTTATTCCGCATACTTACGTTACAACATTGGGGACAATGTTGGACTTAAGTATGGGGGTATTTTCTCGCTTTCTTTTTCACACTACTATTTTCTGCACTGTATTTCTAAAAAAATTTTAAAAACAACAACAAAATTCCAAAAAAATTTATAAAACATAAAAAATTCAAAAAAAAAACAAATTTCCAAAAAAAAAATTATAAAACAAAAAATTTCAAAAACATTATAAAACAAAAAATTCCAAAAATCTTTAGTTACATTTTGTAAATATTTTTGTAAATAATCTTCTCTTTCCCCCTTTCTTTTCACCAACATTCTTGTACATAACTTCTCTTTTTCTCGAACTTTTCGCAAAAACTTAAAAATCTAAAAAAAAGATAATAAGTTAAAAAAATATTCAAAAAAGAGGAAAACTTTTTAAAAAATTCTAAAAAATGATAAAAACTCTAAAAACCAAAAAAAATATATTTTGAAACAAATAAATCAAATATACCATCCTTAATTTTCTTGCTATCCAAAAATTTTGCTTTGAGTTTATTTATTTGTGAATTTTATTAATTCTCTGTTTGCTATTCATTTGTGAATTATAGATTGAAAAATTTAAATATTAGGGGTTAAGTTTTAAAGAATTCATTATGCTTTGTTAAAAATAACGCACTTGTTTTAGACACTACTTCTAATTTTTCATTGATAGGAGCACGTGTATTATGTTAGACAATAACGACTATAGGATTCAATTTTGTTTACTTTTAGCTTTCTGAAAAATTGGAACTTACAATTTATTAAGGTTGCTCTCAAAATTATTTTTTAATAAAAAATCTAGTTTTCTTTTCTCACCTTCCTTATCATGCCCTACTTGGTAGGATAAACATGTTATCCTTAAAAGATCCTATGTCAATGAGAATAAGATTTCGTTTCGTAAACATAGACACCCAATAGATTAAAAAGATTATATGTTATGGAGTAAGAGGATAAAATTCATTACTCCTACACATATACATTGGGTTAAATTTTATTATGAAGTTGAAAAAAAATTTTAATATTAGGAAAATAAGATTTCATTTTCCTAATAATCCAGAAAGAAAAAAAATGGAGTTTCGAGAAAAAATTAGCTCACCTCAAATTTCAATTCCTCTTCATAAACGAATATCAACCCCCTTAGCCAATTTCACGATTGTAGATTTAATTCAAAAATATTTTTGAGAGCATAATTTGTAAATTGCATTATTTCCAGTAAAACTCCTATAAGCTAAAAGTTCATATAATTCCAAACTATTTTTGTCAATATAACCATTACAATTATTGCTTTCTATTTGATTATATTAAGAAGTCTTTTGGCCAAAACTTTTGCGCTATTTAAATCATCTTCATAAATTTAGGACTTAACACTTACACCCTGTTTATTTATTTAGATCTCTGTTATAATTGATTAAGCGGTAGCTAAACTTAGAGTTTTTTCTATTCCTTATAAGTTCATCTCAAACTTTTGCTCTGGAATAATAAAAGCTTAAGTATGGGGGTATTTGATGAATTGTAAATATACCTATTTTTTTGTACATTACTTAAATCATTTTCATTTATTTTTGTCATTTTTACTTGTTTTTATTCAATAAAATGCTCCTATTTTTGTAAATATTATACTAACTTGTTTTATTTTATTTTTTAGTAAAAAAAATCAAAATCTGCAAAAAAATGCCATGTCACGCCCGTGACAAATTGGTCACGCCCGTGACCAGGGCGTGACAGCTCAAAATCCGGTGAAATCAGCTCGAAGATTTCAAGCTCGACGATTGTCGACACATCCGGCCACACGCCCGTGTCAATCCGACACGGGGCGTGACCAAGCCTGTGTCCATCCCGTTCGACGATCAAGGCTTCCAGCTCGACGAATCGCGCTCAACGATCGTCGAACAATCCGACATGCCCAGCGTCACGCCCGTGACCAAGGGCGTGACTCCTCTTCCCGCTCGACGAATTTTCCTCTCGACAATTTCCGCTCGACATTTGTCGAGTGTCGACTCAACCCGACACGACCAGCGTCACGCCCGTGACCTGGGGCGTGACCCCGCCACCTGGCCCGACAAACTGCCGTCGGCGAATCCCGAAGTCAACAATGCCTTTAATCGCCGGACGACACGCCCATCGTCATGCCCGTGTCCTGGGGCGTGACCGCCGCGTTTTCGGTCGTAAAGTTAAATCGCCGTCAAATCCGTCAGATCACAGAATTCTGCTCTTAAATAGTGCTGACACGCCCCAAGACACGCCCGTGTCGGAGGGCGTGTACTTGGAAATTTTTGCCTATAAAAGGGCAGCTGTTGTATGAGTTAAGGGTTCCAATTTTATAAACCATTTTGATGACTTAGGGCTGCCGTTGGAGCTGCTTTAGTGCTATGTAAGGATTCCCCCCCCCCCCTTTCCTTTTTAAGTTTGTATGTTTAATCTCTTGTAATCACCCTTCTTTGTAATAAAAATCGTTATTGTTTCATCCTTACATGCTTTGAGATTTCTCAAAAAGTCTCCTTTTCATCAATCTTACGTACTTTAGTTTTCATTTTCGTAATACGTGTATGTATATGAGCTCAAAATGGAAAAATTCATGTTTTTAAAATGAAAATCTTTCTGTTTTATGTTCAATTTTATCAAACTTTCTAGCCGTTACTATAGCCGTTTTTTCCTTATCACATTCTTTAAAAATTGATTAGACTTAGAATTTTGCTCCAAATACGTTCTTATGAACTTGTAAAACGTTAAAAAAGTGGTTTTCATCCCTCTTAACTTAGCTTTTACTTTGTTTTAATTATAAAACTGTTGCTTCTTTTTAGCTTACTCCCACTTTTTAGACCATTTTACAAGGCTATAAGAATGTATAAATTGTTATTTTTATTTTTCATCAACTTTCATTTTAATTAATTACAAAAAATATTTTCGCTCGAACAATTTTTATTTTCACTTTTTATGCATTTCTATCAAAATCTAACGGTAAAAATGTAAACGTTTTAATTTTTCGGGCACATGCCTTTCTCACTTTAATTTGAAAACATTTTGCTCAAACAATTTTTATTTCGTCTTTTTACGCATTTCTACCACATTGCAGCAATAGAAATGCAGTTGTATTAATTTTTTGATAACTTTGTTTTTCTTATTTCTCGTCCGAGTGCGTGAGTGTATGAGATAATCTTTATCGTCTTAGTTAATTCATGCAAGTGTGTGTGTGTGTGTGTTTATTTATGTCGAGTGCGTGAGTAGTTACTTTCAAGTAGAGTGTGTGTAGTTTTTATTTTTCCGCCTACTCATTTGAGTTAAATGACTAGATTTTATTCAAGCAAGTGTGTGTATTTTTATTTTCTGCCTACTCACTTGAGTTAAATGGTTAGACTGTATTTTCATTTCTACTCATTTGAGTAGGACTTGTAATTTTCATTCTTTATTTTTCCGCCTATGCATTTGAGTTAAATGGCTGGATTTGATTTTCTGCCTACTCGCTAGGAGTTAAATGGTCGAACTTTATTTTGATGTAAATATTTAAGAAAGCCCTGTAATTGCATTTATTTTCTCCTACTCGTTTGAGTAGGACTCGCTTTCATTTCAGTCCTACTCGTTTGAGTAGGATTTGCAATTTTCAGCTTTTATTTCCCGCCCCCACTCGTTTGAGTGGGACCTGCAAATTTCAATTATGCAATTTTCTCTCATGTGTAACTTAGTTTTATTTCTGTCTTTTGTTATATGTTTGAATGAGTGCGGGTGTGTTTATTTGTAGTAACGTTTCTAATGTTAGGGTATTTTACTTTTCCTCTTATTTTCTTTATTACCTTTCAGCGAATAGTTTAGGACGCTCGCTCAACCAAACATATAAGCTATCGCCATTCTGATGAGTGGCTAATTGCTTTTAGCCCTCGGTATCAAAGAGTTTTGGGATATAAAATGTTTTAAATAACCAAATGTCTAATTTTTCAATTTAATTAAAAAACTTAAGGTTTACCCCAGGTTAACGACTCGTAGAACCACATATCGATGTGTGGGCTCTATTTCCGTTATCCATACGCTAGCTAGCCGAGAGGCCGTGCGTATGGACAGATCGCCCCTGGGTAAATAGAGTTCCACACTAACCCTCGAGAGAGGAGGCACGCTAACTCTACTGGATTGGGTTCCCCACCCAATAGCGTGGTTCTTAGCATACTGCGGGCATTTAGGGGAATCCTTCGTCGGACGAGAGCCCGGTCGAATAGCCTTAATGTCCAGGTGAGCGATATTCCTAGAGATAGGTGAGCTCATTATTTTGAACCTCCACGGCCAAGTTTCCTCTTTAATTAAATAGAAACTTTAGATCTCTAGTTATTCAAATCTATTTTTAATCCTAACGTAATTCGATACCGGGAGTTATCTCTTCATCGACTATTTTCTTAAATCTATTTGCGTTCCTATTTTAATTAAAACCCTCAACTTTTATTTCGGTAAAATAATACTGTTTTCGGAGCAGTAGGGGTAATCAACCCGTTCCCGGGAATAATACGACCTCGGTATTCTCCCGAATATCGAGTACTACTTGCGATAGGTGCACTTGCCTACCCTAGCAAGCCCGTGGCGATCGACTCACCGAACCAACCACAGAAAGAGTCTGTTCACGGGCTAATAAATCCCGTATCCCTTCGTAGAACCTATTGGTTTTCTGCTCTTCTTCTACAAAGGTAGACCCCGCATAGCGTCCCAACCTTAAAAACTCATGTAAGTAGGTATCGACACTACTTTCTCCCTGAGTTAGATGTTGGAATTCATTTTCTATGGCTATGCACTTTGATGATGGTAGGTGCTTTGCCAAGAATAGTCTCGAACACTCCTCTATCGAGACCTTTGTTAGTTGTCTGCCTGCTAAGTGGTGCAGCTCCATTTTATCCCACCAAAGCCGAGCCTCTCCTTCCAACAAGAAAATGTCCAAGGTGACTTTCTGTTCCTCCTCAGTTCTTATTACTATCAAAATTCTTTTGACTTACGCAAGCCAGTCCTCTGCCTGCATTTGGGACCCTGCCCCCGTGAACGTAGAAGAACTGAAACTCATGAACTGATTCAGTTGTCATTCCGCTGCTCTTATATCTACCATAGCCTCCACAGTTTCTGGCCTCACACCAACCTGTACTAGCACCATTGTAGGCTTTGCATGTCCAATAGGCTATGCGTGTATCATCACAAACAATGCCTCAACAACTAAGAAAACTGTCTCCGCAGAGGGAGGATGTGTGGGCACCTCAGCTGGTGTCACACCTTCAACAGAACATTGGGGCTCACACTGCCCCGTGCCACTTCGAGTCAACTATACGTATAAAAGACACACTTTAGCGACTTTGAAAAAGCAACAACGATGAGTAGGAACGCACAAGTTCCTCAAATATGTGTATTTTCAGTCCTATGTGGACATTCTTGAGTTCATTTATGTTATAACAGTAAGCACATATACGTGCTCGCCACCCCTCAAAAGAATTTGACCTTGAATTTGCAGGAGGAAGACTAAGAAAAGCTGATACTAAATTATCACCTTCGTCCATCACATGAAATATAATAGAGGGTCCGGCCAGGGCACCACACCATATTCCACAAACATGCAGCTGAATTTCATGTAAATATCAAAGACTACACATGCCCTAGCTCAGAGCATTCTAGCGGAATCTTTATGGTTGAATGAACTCATACCAATTGAATGTCCACTATTTATAAATAATACCATTTATATATATAACAGGAATATCAATTACAAATACACAAAAGTTATGTCCTTAAGGCCTAACAGTTATACTTCACAAGTGTGGTTTACAAACATCAGCGCGTAGGTCGGCCACACATGAAAACAGTAAAACGTCTTCGCTTGGTCTTCGAGGGCCAGCATAGCAGCAAGGGCTTCAGCCCACTATTTCCCGCTCGGCTCTCCAGCACCTACACAAGGACAATACACCACAAGAGTGGCAAAGAAAGCAATGGTCAGCATTCAGCAGACCAATTTATAACTACCATACCCCTTTTGGGGGGTAGAGGTATTCCTTCTATGAAGGAATAGCATTTTCACAATCATAAATATCACAAGAACGTGCACTCACACACAGTTCAATATATCACAAACGAATACCTAAACGGCCAATCATTCCGTGCACTCAAGGCACAGTTTCGGTGTACATGATGCCAGGATCCCACCACCGTTCAGAGGCCCCAGACATAACGGTTAACTTTGAGCATTTATAGACTCCACATCCCTTGGCGTGAGACATTAATCTTGACGGCGTACAACCTAAGACTCTCATTATGCGATCCTAACGAATGCGAATAACTTAGACACTCGAGTTAAACAACCATAACGCGAAGACAGTTTTGCAATTGCCCGTTGCTCAAATCGCCAATTCAATGTATAGAATGATGCGGGTCGGCTTCCCCTTGTCCATTCAGCTCACAAGCCTTTAGGATCTTGCAGCTCACAGATTAGCCTCACAGTATCCCAGAGACAGGCATTATAATCAAAAGGGAGTTATCGCCAGCATTCATCATGATCTCTTGGCGGGACCAACAAAAGTTTTCTTTCTGCGCCAAAACTCAACCCAAAACCCTACAGCATCCTGTAGTGCCAGAAACACTGAACTTTGACATCACAAATAGCTCACCAATTGCTATCGCCGTTAGCGATAATCACTGTCGCTAGACGATATCCATTAGTCATTCAAACTATGGTATTTCATGGGTATTTTCGTGGAGTGCAACTCCAGTACTTCCTGCTACTTTCAGTTCAGAGGTACAACCCTGCAGACCCCATAAACTACTCGTTTATACTCAGAGTCTTCTCTGGTATGCGAAATAAACATCATCAATCCGGACCAACCTGTCTAGATTGGCTTCACACAGTATGCCTATTCCGTACTTCATATTTTCGGATCTACATGTATGACTCACTAGGGATTTCATGAATTGACCCAAAGGAATTCCCTTCGCTCTTCCACCTTTTGGTGGGGGATTTCATGCATGTGCCAAAAGAATGACTTCACTTGTCCAAGAAAGAAGATGGTTAACCTTGTAGTTTTCTTCAGATCCATGACCACTTTTTTGTCTTGTTGGAAAGGAGCACTGTTCTTTCCTCTTAACGCACCAAGCCTCAAATCTTACTTCCGACTACTGGATCTCTTTCACCAACCATTTCAAGCTCAGCTCCAGCCCTTATCTCCAACCCTTAGCTCATTTTCTCAAGAACTTGGATAAAAGAAGGATAGAGAGTAAGAAGAAGAGAATGAATTCTCATCCCTCTATTCCTCTACATAAGTGGCCTTGGGATTAATCCTAGCCACATGATCAGTTCATCAAAATGGAGCAAAGGCCATGATTTCGGTTGAAAAGTCAAACAAAAGGATATCTCCGAGCGATATCGGCTATTGTCTGGCTATAGCGGCCGTAATCGCCTTGACCCTAGTCAACCGCCGCTCATCGGCCACCGTCCAGCCATCTGACACGTGTCTAGCAGACATGGCAATATCACCTGTTGATATCCACTATCGTCGATTTTATAGCTAACTCAACGCTTTACGGTGTCGAGTGTGTTGAGTTCACTCAACACTTTAAGGCTTTGAGTGTGTTTAGCTCATTCAACACTTCAAGCATTGAAAGCATTGAGAGATGGGCTATAACAACACGATACCCACTATTGTCACTCGATAGTCTCTTACTCAACGATTTGTTGAAAGGAATCGAGTATGTTAAGCTCACTCAACGCTTCATGGTGTCGAGTGCTACTGCTATCGCCGTCGACGATACCCACTGTCGCCTAGTGATAGCGACCAAAAGTTCTGCTGTCAAATTTGGGGTGTTACAGACATCCTCAACAATAACATTAGAAACAAATGTAATAGTATTCATTAGAGGGGGAGGAATAGTGCTCGTAATAAAAATCAGGCACAAACTTCTCATAAAAAATCAAATCCACAAGTACTGGTAAATACATGGGGGAGATGGGCTCAGCCATGTTAGAACATACATCTGTCACAACCATGATAAGTGTATCTACATCATTCCCTTAAAAACTTTAAGGTGAGGCTGACATGTAATCAGAGGTAAACGATGTGCAACCAAGAATTGGAGTCGGGACGATCTGGATATCTGGCTCATCATCCTCGTCCAATTGGCGAAGATACTTAGCACAATCCTTCATATCATGATTTGTGCTCCGACAAAACAAACACTGTTTTATATCACTCCTTAGTCCTTTTGGGGTCGGAGAGAAATACAAAAAACAGTAGATACGGCGAAGATGAGTGGCCATAAGTCTTGGGCACAGAGTATGATGGTTCGTAAGAAATCAGTTCTCCATACTAGGCTTCGAGAATTATGCCCACCATCTCTAGTAGGTCATATATGACTAAAATCGTTATAATCACCCCACCATTGGCAACGAATATTAAACCAGTGAACATGGTGCAAGAAAGTGAGATTCAAACAAACAAACACTCTGTGCAAACCACTATACCCAACAATAAAATAATAAGGCAACCTATATTTAAAATAAGAAAAAGGAATATGAAGAAATAAAACAAAAGTGATGCTCATTTCAAATGGAAGAACTTCTTTCTCTTGACTCCCTCTCCAGAAACTCACACGACTGTGTTCCTCAGCGACGACAAAAAAAACTTTATGTGTTTGACAGCAAGTGTACCGGTCGCACAAGTAATATAAAATGGGTGAATGTTTCACAAGTATCGTTCTCACAAGGAACACCATAAGGTAGCGTTTACCTTCGAGGAAGGACTTGAGATGAAAGTCCTTAGGGTGGATGAAATGAGGGAGGTTTGATGAAAACAAAATAAAATAAAACCTAATTAACAATGTGGGTCGTCGGCACCGCTTCGCAGTGATGGGGATTATGCAGGCCGCTATGCAAGGGTGACGGTTGTGGAATGCTATGGAGTAGTTAAGCAGAATGGAGAAGTTAAGAGGAGTGGAAGGGTAGGATTGTGTAATGGAGCAAGGTTGACGGTTGTGGAATGCCGACTCACCTCATACACACATATAAACTAAATTTATTCATATAAAATGAAATAGAAATTACAAACTAGGGTCTATATTGCACATCAGCAATAACATAAGGATGTAGCTACAAACATCAAAATAAGAGGATAGAAGCAAGGAATCAACCACATTTAAAGACTCGTCAAGATTCATGGAAGGATTGGACGGGTTGTCAATCTGCGCCGTAGCTTGGTCTGCAACTATATTCGGGGTAAATGAAGGCTATCACTTCCTCCAAGTTGGCCAGTCTTCTTCATCTTATGGCCTGATCTTCTCCTATTCAGAGCTATCCTTGCTTGATGTTCAAATTAGGGCTAGAATCCTATTATTTGAAGCTTTTGGATGATGGAGGCATCCTAGGGACAAAGTCCTAACAAATAGCAGATGAACGAGGAGCTAGAGCTCTCCTCTAGGGTTATGACGAAAGGAGATCATGAAATGAATATGAAGTCCCAAATCAGGAAAAACATGTGGCTTAAATAGAAAAACATGTCAAAATGGGCATGTACGGTCGAATGCACGATCGTGGATGCATTGTAAGATATTTAAAGAGCAGAATTACCCAGTCAGGTAGTACAACAGACCGTGCGATTTTTATCATGTATTGGTTAAATAACCCATGCAAGAACAAAATGCACGGTTCAAGTCAGATCATAGATAACCCAGGCAAACCAATAGATCGTGTGATTTCCTTCGCACACGGTTGAGTCCAACCGTGTATGAAGAAAATGCATGGCCGATATCTTCATAAATTTTTTTACAGGACAAGATTGTGTGATTTGATCACGCACATGCAAAAAAGCCTGTGCGAGAACATATCACACGACTAGGGGCAAATCACCAATTTTGGATTTTGTAGGCATAGTACGGTTGCACCGATCATGTGTGAAGAAAACGCATGACTGTACAATGTCTACATGAAAGAATAGGGAAACAAGGGAGATCTGCCCACCTACATAGCCAAACACCAGCTGGGGAGCAGGCCTCCAGCACACACAAATAAAGATAAACAATAAAAAACATAGAGGGAAGCACCATGTGCTTATCCCCAACTGCATAGTGCGCAAATGCAAACTACAACACGCTTAAAATGTGCACTTTGTGTAAAAGTGTCAACCAAGTGAAATATAAGCAATAACAATCTAAAAGTTAAGTGTAAGTGAGTGAAAACTAGACAAGGTGAGTCTGAAAAGCCCTATAAATATTAGGCTCATCACCAAGTCTCAAAGTTCTTCAATCAAATCCAAACTACAATGTCTTCGTTCTCTGCCCTCTAACTTTTGTCTCCGTGTCTGGACAATAAAACTTTCTGACTCATTACATTGAATTCTACAGGGATTACTACTTCCCAAACATAAGATAACTTGCATGATGTTTCTCCTATTGTAATTATTGATGTCGTTCTTAATGCCCATAAAATTGAAGATAGTCGTTCAACCCAATCTCCACGAATATTTTCAACATTCTTCTTTATTAATTTGAGGATTGGTTTGTTTGCCGCTTTAACCTACCCATTACAATGTGGATGATGCAATGAGAAGAATCTAGGATCGATCCTGATTTGCTGACAAAAATACCTTATCTCTTCACTGGCAAATGGAGAGTCATTATAGGTGATTATAGCCATTGGGATCCCAAATCTGCATATTATATCTCCCCAAATGATTTTCTTAAAATCTGTGAGGTCTTTGTGAGCGGCTTTGCCTTGATCCTCTTACTAAAATAATTAATCATCACAAGAATTTAGAATCACTGCCCACTTGCCATTGGGAAAGGCCCTAGTAGATCCATTCTCTAGATTGCCAAAGGATATGGGGTGGAAATTGGATGTTGTTGTCGAGCAAACAGATATTATAATGAAGCAAACCTTTGGAATTGAACACACTTTTTTTCATATTGTTCTGCTTCTTTTTTTTATCTTTGATCAGAAATATCCTTGTCTTAGGATTCACTTTTCGTGCGTTCTTCCTCCGTAATGACTCCCATATTCTTCGGAATGAACCTCTTAAAGAACTCTCGGTACTTCCTCCCCTGAAACACATCTTGCTAGTGGTAGTAAGAAAGTTTATTGGTGCAGGGCTTCTAAAAGGAGGAAATAATGCAATCTTTTAATTTGAAACTCCTATTATCAACTATTAAGGGGTGATAGTTTCCATCCGAGAAATAATAGTTGAATGGATCCATCCACAAAGGTCATTGATCGATCTCTATTATTTCTTCTTCTTATATTGTGGGATAAAATAGTTCTGGGAGAGCTCCTCCCTACAGAGGTCCATGTTTCACTATATTATCGACCTCAAAATTTTTTTTTATGGGATACAACAAATGTTGAATATCTTAAAAACTTTGATTTCTTTCTTTGGAATTTCAAACATACCCATGATCTAAGAATCCATGACCAATGAATAGTTTGTACCACAATATTTCTATGCATAGCTTGTTTGTGAATCTTAATCCTGCCATCAGGGCTTCATATTCTACTTGGTTATTTGTAATAAAAAAACTAAAGTTTGACTACTTGTTTATTCTTGATGCAATTTGGATTACTAAAATTACACCAGCTCTAATAGTGTTTTCCCAAGAAGCTCCATCCACATATAAAGTCCAAGATATTGACATCGAGTTATTATTTATTTTATCATCTCCTTCAATAAATTAAATAATAAGCTCTATCAAAACTTGATCTTTGGTTGTTGTTTGAGTCACATATAAAATGTCGAACTCTCCAAATTCAATAGCCCATTTTTCTAATTGTTCATAATTCTCCGGTATTTCTATGACATTCTTCAAAGGATGATTCATAATGACTTGCATTGGGTGAGCCTAAAAATAGGGGTGAAGTTTACATGGTGATATTATCATGGCGAAGGCAACATTTCAAGAATCAGATTCCTTCTTTCTATATCCTTCGACACTCTACTGACATAATAAATCAGGAACTACTTCTTCCCTTCTTCTCAACCAAGCACTGAGCTTACTTCTTCGGGTCCTACTCCGAGGAAAATGAGTTGGTTTTCTTCATCCTTAGGGCTCAATGGAGGGGAGCTGATGTTAATAGCTTATTAACATATTCACAATCTACTTCTCATTCTTCAATTCACTTAAATTTTGATGCTCTTCAAAGTGTCTTAAAAAAATATGCACACTTGTCGCCAGACAGAGATATGAAGCAGCTTAATCCTATGATCCTTGTCTTAAGCTGAGAGACCTATTTCATCATTCTTGTAGGCTTCATTTCAAGTAAGGCTTTAACCTTATCGGGATTGGGCTTGAGGACCTGAGGTTTAAAGAGATGCCCTAGAAATTTCCATTGCATGTGTTGAAAATACATTTGGCGATGTATAACCTTATATTAAATTTTTCGCAGTGTGGTAATTATTTCTATTAAATTTTGAATATGATCCGAGAATGCTTGACATTTAATTAAAAGGTCATTGACATAAACTTCAAGGTTTCAGCCTTTTTGACTTTGAAAAACACAATTAATCATTCTTTGTTATGTGCTCCTGCATTTTTAAGCCAAAGGGCATGACCCAAAAACAATAATAACCATCATTTGTGATAAATGATCTGTGAGGTATATTGAGTGTGTGCATGCATATTTGATGATATCCCGAAAAACATCAAAAACTACTAATAGAGAACCAAAATGTAAAATCAACTAGAGAATCTATCTGAGGTAAGAGGTAACAATCTTTGAGACAAGCTTTATTTTTTTTTGTAAATTCAATATACATACACCACTTATTATTGGCTTTTCTCACCATTACAATATTTGATACCAAATTATGATATTTAATTTCTTGAATAAAATTTGCCTTTTGGAGTTTTTGAACTTCATTCCAAAAGGGCTTCTACAATGTTGTTTCCACTGCTGTTTTCTTTTATTTGATGGTATGAGCTTCTGGGAACATGTTGAGTTGGTGGCATGTGACATCAAGACTAACATTGGAAATGTTTTTTGCTGACCATGCAAAAATATCCAATTTATTGAGGAGGCACTGGATTGGCTTCTCATTATCCTCTTCTCGTAACTCGTCATTCCATAAGAGCATTTTATCTTCAACTTCCCCTTGGACTGGAATTCCTTCGACTTCATGATCGACTTCGAATAGGTACTTCTTCTTTCTTTCTCCGAGCTTTGGATTCCAAATTCTTTCTTTTCATCCCCTCCTCACAGATCCTACGAGGCTTAAATCTTTTTGACCCTTGGGGAATGAAAGCATCAATCATATTTACTGCACTGATATAACATTCCCCAAAATTTTAGGATCGCATCAGACCATGTATTATTTCCCTCTTATGGAGAACTTTAGAACTTGATGATAAGTTGAAGGTATGGCTTGAAATCCATTTGAAAGCAGTCTTCCAAAGATAGTATTATAACTATTGGGGCATCAACAACAAAAAAGTTTCTTGCCTCATTATCCCACATAAGGTGATGATTAATGCAATTCTCCCTTTAATTTTTTCTCCTTAAGGAGCCATATATGGGGTCATCACTAACATGAAGCTTCTTTTCAATCATCATGGCATCAAATGAAGGCTTGAAAAGAATATTGATCGAACTACTGGTGACGATCAAAATCTTTGACAATGTATAGGTATTAATGACTTCCCTGATGATGATTGCATCATGGACTGGATTGCCAACTTTTGTGAGATCTTCTTCCCCGAAAGTAACAGTTCTTAGAGAAGCAAAAATTGGGACGTTGAGGCCACTTCTTTGTGAAAGATTCTATTTATTTTGGACTTCTTTGATGATTCAAGTCCTGCTCCTCCGTAAATACAGTAATAAATCCTAAGGTTCCTTCACTTTTGATCTCTACACATTCATCCTGATATCCAAATCTCCTTGTATGTCAATATCTATTTCTTTGATGCATTTGAGTCATTGTTCTTGGAATTCAGCTACTCCTTTCCCCTTTATAGTAGTAGATGGATCATTAATCATTGGTTTTATAAATTATTTAAGCCTTGTTACCTTTAGGAAATTCTTTAACAGATCCTGGAGAGATGGACAATTTTCTTATGTCTTGCCCCGTATCCCGGTAGAAGTTTTAGTAGAGATTTGTATTTCTATTAACATACCCTCTTTGGAGAGGGGTCGGTACTTTATTGTCAAGCTGCTTCTACGAAATTTCTACCATTTTTTCCATTTGAATAATCGGATCTATATATACCTCTTGGACATCTTTTCGTAGTGCCAGTCAGGCTTATGAAGTTGAGGGATGGTCGTAGAGAAGAGTCAGCACCTTACTCTTCAAAGTGGGCAAGGGATGTTGGAATCTCATCGAATTGAATCGATTCGAGCATGGGGGGAACTAGGGAGGATGCTTATTCCTTGTATTCCATGGCTGATTTGGTAAGAATCCTTATTATTGTGTTTTATTTAAATATGGAGCGGGGGAGGCTTGAGCTGAAGCTCTTCAGAGATGAGACCAAAACATGGTGTCTTTTTTCACCCTTAATGGAATGGTTAACCCTATAATTTAGATCACCAAAAGATATTGGTGGGTTATTTTCAAAATCAAATTTGAAAAGACCCTCTTGCAGGACATAGTCAAGGTGGCCTGGTACTAGGAGGGTTATACATCAATAATTACTAGAATCTCTTCTTGAAACCTATCAACAAAGATTCCAAGAGATTTATTAGGTATTTTCTTGATATCGAAGAGAATGAGCGGGCTGCTTTTCCTCTTCTTTGAGGTTATAAACCTCAGCAGAAGCTCTCTCTGAAGATCTCCGGAAGAGTTGTTAGATAGGGAAGGGAGCTAATAAAACAAATGCCTAGTGTTCCCGTTAAAAGTCGTAATCGACAACTTGCACCATATCACGTTTGTCAAGATTCAAATTTAAGTTGCAGACTCGAAGGTTGCAAATGGTGGGAAGGGCCTTCCTTGTTGGATCTTACGTCGTCATTAAAGGGGGGGGGGGGTGTGAATAAGGGTTTTATGGAAATTAATTTTTAAATAAAAATATTAGAGTTAATTAATGAAGTTTCGAAATATTTTATAGAAAATTATATTTTAATATATCAGAAAATATTATATTGAAGATTACAATTATAAAAAGGCAAAATTTAATATTTCTTCACTACCCCGACATTAAGTGTTACCATCGGGCGTTAGTTCATGAATATTTAATTCAAGCATTTATATGTAACAAAATTGAACATTGCAATATATTTTGCATTAAACTTTTGAACGATATGTTTCAAAATATTTTATAATATAAAAATTAAATCAAGATAATGAGACAAAAAGAAATATGATTTTATTTTATTAAAACTTGAATACAAAAATGTTTTATTTCTATAATGCTGGAAATCGAGGTGAATAGAAAAATCTCTTTTTGATGATTCACTTGTCCTTGTCCCAAGGACTAGCATGCTATAGCCTATCTTACACTAGATACAACCTCTAGCCTCCCCTAGATCTAACCATGACCTAGTCACTACAAATAAGGCGGTAAATTTCACCTTAAGCCGCCCAAGGACCTAGTCACCACAAATAAGGTGAATTTCCTACAGAATCCTTCCTCCGAATCCGACGTTCTCCCAGAATAATTTTTCTTCTCCAGATAAAAAAAATGAAATAAAAGAGATTACAAGATAATAAAAAATAAGAGAAACTGCCCAAGGCTTTTTGAAGGTGAAGATAAAGGTGGTAGAGACGTTAACGTTCTTGATGTGTTTGCCCTTCGTATTGAATGTACATTGTAGCCCCTCTCCTTCAAAATATCCTTTAGATATTCGTATTTGCATAAAAGACATTTCTCTATATATCTAGAGACAACCCTCTCTTAAAAGAATCAGAGTTCTGGCTGGGTGGAGGAGGAATCACTTGTTCAAAAGGTGTCTCTCTCGAATGCACAAAGTTTTCAGCCTTTTATAGAAAAATCGCTATCGCCAGGTGATATCTATCTATCACAGGTGATATATCCTCAAGTTGTCATGAGTCCCATGCTATAATGATCGTGTCTGTTAAAAATAGACGTGTTTGGCTCATGGGGCTATCACGGGGTGATGGGGCTATCGCGAGGCGATAGACACTATCACCGGGCGATAGTGTCGAGTAGTACGCGTTATGACAATCGCGCAGGACATGGCCGTCATCATTTTCACTATCGTCGGGTGTTGAAGAATTTTAATAGTTTTAAAAATATATCCAAACTATAATCCCAAATAGGCAAGTGTAACTACCGAAATATAGTATAGGAAATTGTCGTTTTAGACTCGCGGCTTGTTGAGTACTTCTACTCATGCAAATTAATATTATTTTATCTAATAATAATTTATAGGTTAATTAAAACTAAATGAAGAAAAACCCAAATAAAACAAACACTTGATCAAGACTCCCTTTGAACTCAAATAAACTTCTATGCAAACTCTTAATTATCTACCTCGATCGTGGAGGTTCCAAGAATACAAAAGCGTCTCTCTCGAGCTCATACCTTTGACTAACCTTAGGTTGATCGATTAAGATCTCTCGACCAGTCGAAACCCCTAACTTGCTTTATGTGGTGGACCCCGCTATTGGATTTGTCTCAAATCCAACGGATTTATGTCATCCTCTCTCGAGGAGTGCATGCAACTCCTTTTATTTTTGAGCGATCTACTCGTATCCGTAACCTCTCGGTCATTTAAGATATGGATCTAGGATCGAAGAACATATCCGCGAAATATCAATTAGATACGATAAAAATCAAAGATAAATTGAAACTGATAAATAAAGAGGTTGACAAAAAAGAATATTTTTTATTCTAAAACTTCTCAAAATCAAGTGCTAATAAAAATGGGAATACATGTAAAGATAAACAAATACAAGCTTGAAATAAAAGTGCTACAAATAAAAGTTAACTAACTATGAAAAAGTACATAAAGGACAATGCATGAAAATAGTAAAATAAGCTACTAAAACTGGCTAATAACTACTCCTAGATGCCTCCCTAGATCCTCCCTTAGATGCTGGCTTTGTATGGAATTTATAGGCATTTTTCTGGATGGTCACGCCCCTATGTCATGCCCGTGAGCTAGGGTGTTTAAGGCTCAAGACCATCATCTTAAAAGCCCAGGAACGTTGGGAGAAACCCTCTAAAATTCATCGTTTTGCAGGTCACGTGCCTGGGTCACGCCCGTGACCTAGGGCGTGTCAAGTTTGTTACAGGAAATGGCCGGAATTAACTCTGATGATTGCAGGATGGGTCACACCCATAGGTCACGCCCTCTACATTGGGGCGTGTACTGATCGGGTCAGCAAACGATTCGAAACGGCACAATCTGGCATCAATTCGGCAGTTTGGGGTAGGTCACACCCTACGTCATGCCCGTCACATGGGGGCATGTACATAGAAAAAGTCCCAGAATTGTCCATGGAAGCTGTCTGCAGAAAACTGTATTTTTTCCCGAGACACTCCGCCTTGTCACGCCCTAATATGGCGTGAATTTGGGGTGTATACCGGTGAAACTCTCCAGATTTATAGAGGACGTCATCCTCTTTACGTTGACTGGTTGCACGTCCCATAACTCTTCCGAGTTTGAAAGTTAAGACCATTTAAAACTCAGCTATCTGTGGCCAAAAATGTTAATTTTCTACAAATTGCCTCCAGAACATGGGCATGGACTTAAAATTGATATTTAAAGCACAATTATACCTAAAATTAGAAAAGAAAGTAATTTAGAAAAATATTAACGTAAACTAAATAAAAATTGATTCTTTATTGAATAAAAACTATATAAAAATAACTATAAATATTGACTTATAATCGTGCAATAGTTATTATCGCCAGTGATAGCTTCTCTTTACTTTTTCCATCTAAAACTTGTTCATATTGTATATGGCTTCATTTTCATTACAGAATGGGGTGTCACATTCTGTAGCTTTCGCAAATTGAAAGTTTTGGTCGTTTGAAGTTTAACATACAAAACTCATTCTTTTGTTTTTTTCTAAAGTGTACACACCATTGGTTCATGCCCATGACTAAGGATTTGTCTGCTCATTCAAATTGTATAAACTGCACACTGTAAACACACAAAATACTAGATCAAATACATCACAGTATTTGTTATTCTCAAATCAAGTGATGCAGAACGCATGCTCCAAAAATCTCTCTCTTTTGCTGATAAAAAATACCTATATGAGAAATTAGTGAGTTTAACAACATTTGTGTTTATAGGTAATTATGGCAAAAGATATACATGAATAACAAGTTTATAGCGCGATAACTTTAAAGAACAAATGCATATTCTTCCTATATGAATTCTTCCCCTCAATAAGTGTTCCCTATATATTGTAGTCCCCCCTAAATATAATATCTAGTTCAGTAGATTTCTCAATTTATTTCTCCCCCTTTTGTTATTTGCATAAGTGGATAGAGATGAGTGTATACCTTTTAAGATTGATTAGGGTCAACTTATTGGAAGAATAGTCAAGATCGAGCAATGAATAAAGTATGTACCTCCTATAGATACTCCTCCTACATTATTGCTTCCTATGAAATTTTAATGTACTCCCCCTAGATAATTAGATTTATACAATTTATTCTCTCGTTTTGATAGTATAAAAATAGGGTGTTAGACGAGTTTATGTAATAAGAATTAACATGTTCTATGTAGAATAGAAAATTAGATGCAATATATAGCTTGTTAAGATCACTTATTAAAAATAAATATGATGAAACATAAAGTAGTAAGCAACATAGCTAAAATGATATAGTAAGTATTCTTTTCTCAAGATACCACTTATTAAAAAAAATAGTCATGAATAACCGCAAGTAGTTATCATAATAGAAAGTATAATAAACATTCTTAAGATAAACATCTTTTTGAAAGTAAAAACATATAAAAGAGAATGATTTTTAAGACAAATAAGAAGTTGTTTTCAATTGTAGTACAAGAGATGCTATTTTTTGTGATTTTAAAATAAAATTACAAGCATGATTTAAAAAATATATCAAGAAAAGATACAAAACTACAATGTGAAAAAATTGCATTTCAAACAAACATAAACATTGTAGCGGCCATGCTTTGTAAACTAGTTCATTTACTAAGTTTTGTAGAGAATAGTGTAAATATGCATTAGGATCCAATTCTTATGTGTAGAAGTTTTATATAGTATAATGATGCATACAAAAGTGATATGATAAAGTATACAAATACATTAATCAAAACCAATGACATCTATAATGAAATAACAAAACATTAAAATACACAAATAAAATTACTTCCATAATATTTCAATGCACATACATAAAAAGTACAACTACCAAGGTGCTTCGCACACACAATACACATTAAGACTTATTAGGGAGTGAATTAGTACTTGGGGGATCACTTTTATTTATAGTAACTTTGTTTTTATTTTTATGATCCATTATACTACGAGAAATGGTGAATACTTTTGTTTGCGACAAGAAATTTTATAATCCTCTCTAAGGTGCTTAACCTCATTATGCTCATTAAGGCTTGGCAGGAGGGTGAGAAGTGCTTAGTGGAGTTTTCCTTATAATTTATTATATGCCTTTTAGGTTTGCGACCAAGTACTCTGAATTCACTTGTTTTGCAAATAATTTCATTTAATTTTTTTAAAAACCACCTTTCTCTAATGAATAAGTGCATGAAAAAACAAAGAATTGAAATAAACAATTCAATATAGTGTAGGTAATTTATTTATGCATTTTAATTATTATATTATTATACTACACAATCATGCAAGTGTAAGATTAAAAACACATGTAGGCTATCAAAATAAGTGAGTATAAAATCATTTTCAAATATATAATATTACTCATTTTTAGAGGCATGCTAAACAATCATACACATGTTTTCTATAATCAATTTCATTGCACATACCAAGATAATATTCAGGACATGACATAATCAAAACAGTATTTTAAGAAACATGAAAATTAAATAAAATATTGTATTTAATATTTAATTGATATAATTAGTCATCTTTGAGAATGACAATGAATAACAAATAGTTTTATGATTTTTGAGTTTTGTAAAAGAAATTTCAAAACATCAAACACATAACAGGATAATAAGAAAAACAAATATTTAAATTTTGTTGTTCTTTGAAATTGTTTAATAATTTTATATTTGAATTTCAAATATTATAAAAAATTAGTTTTCTGGAAAACATAGAATTCTTTAAAGAGTTTGTCAGTAGTATTGTCTTTTATGCCAAAAAAAGAATAAATAATAGTTTATGTTATTGCTAGCGTTAGTACTAACACGTGTGCTAGCTACTGAAATTTGTTATATTGCATAAAAACAAAGTTTTTTGGATAATTTTTCATTCTAATTTTTCTTGATTGATGTTTTCTAACATAAGTGACACAAAGTATCACAAAGAGTTTTGAATGATAAAAATGTGGATAAAAGAGTTTTGGAATAAGGCATCAAAAAGGTTATTTTTCAAAATACTTATATTTTTCAAAATCATAAATGCCCAAATTATATATAGTATGGAAAACACAAGATGACATATTCGAACAAAAGATATAATATGCATGACATAAATAATAATATATTTTATAATAATGTTCATGCAGTGATAGTGATGTAGTATGTCCTAGATTAAAAATACTGAAGTTATATGTCTATACCCTAGCCACGTACTAAGTGATGGATATGCATGAGGAGCTGCACGTATGTCATAGGTTGGAGTGTTAATCCCATTTGCATACAAAAGACTACTCTCAACCTGGCACACTTTCCCCCAATACCTCGCAAGGCCCCATCGAAACCCTCCCCGGTTAAGGACAATACATGACTTAGAGGTTAATTAGGTCTTTGATGCACACAATCCCACACCCTCGCTAATGTATGACACAAACTATGGGTAAGTAATCATACTAAGAATATTTTCATAAACTATGGGTTTATTTGATATTTAAAATTATAGTATATTTTAAAACCACATAATTATTATGAATTTAACTTTAATCTTTCAACTTTTAATTTATTTTATAATGACAGTATGAAATAACTAGCATGGATAATATTATTCAATATATATGGATAATAATATTCATTATGTGATAATGCTAGAATTTTGAGTTCAATGTTAGACCATAATATTAATAAGTGAAAATGTTGCATGTATTCAAAAATAGAGTTTCAATCATAATAAACCTAGAATTAAGTTATTATGTTTTTTATTTTATTTTATGATCTGTAAAGAAATGTGATACAAGTAAACATAAAAATATAATACATTCACAACATATTTTTTGAAATCAATAATATTTATTTCAATTAAATATACAGATCATTGATTTTTCAATATAATACTATATGATCTTTTTGAAAATATATCTATAATTTAAATAAATAATATTTTGCATCATCGCAAACATATAACTACAATAATATGATAAGATTCATTACATATAATTTGTTTTACATGTATTCAACATAAAATTTTGATTTTTCAAAGGCCTATAATTAAATCATTATAGTTTTTGATTTTTTTTAATATGATTGATTCTAAGGTCTTGATTTAAGTAAGATGCATGCAAACAATAGTGAAACGTATCAAAACACTAAACAAAATACCAATTTCCAATCATATGATTCATTATTTCTAAGTGTGATATAAATAGTCAATTTATGATTAATTCTTGATAGATCATGAATTATGATATACGATTAAAACATACTTAAAAATAGAATATTAGTTCAATTGTAAAATATCATTGTGGTGTATGTGATATTTAAATTTATCCTTTTTAATTTATTGTAATGAATTCTTTAAATATGAATATATTTTTGAGTTATTTGAATTATTTTGAAAAAAAATTATTTTGTTTTATTTTTATAAATTAACCAAAATATACATAAAATATCTGATAGTAGAAGATAATGATACGTAATCATAGTAAAATAATTTTTCAGAAATTATCACTTGTAATTGTTATCTTTTTCAATGAATAAAATGTTTAATATATAATTCATTTTTGCTCAATTAAATCCATTTTTTTTAAAAAAAATTCACTAATCTTGATAATATCACTTAAGAGATTCAATGTTCAATTTATAATGATATCATAATATAATTATAGGTAATAAATTTAATATGTATAAATTCTAGAAAATAAGATAGATAAGCCACTTGAAATTTGAAAATATTTTTACTTGTTATTTAATTTCATTCAATTTTAGTTATTAGAGAATTTTGGCTTAATATATGTAAGTCACGTAACAAAATATATAAAGTGACTATAATACTTGTTGTATAAAGAAAAATCCTTAATAAAAAAAAATAAAAAAACAAAATAGATATTAAGTACGATATAAAGTAGAATTATGTTTATTTCTACCTCATGCATTTTATTGGATACTAATAAATAAGTGATTTAGGTATCCAAAGGGGACCAAGTGTGACGGTTCCTTTGGGTACCCAAATATATCTTGTTGGCTTGTGAGGAGATATGGATGAATGAACTATTTCAAGTGAAGTTAATGTTTCAATTTTAATTTTGGGTATCTATTCATACTTTGGTTTAAAATTATTGTTATGTATCAAATTTCCATTACATAACCTTGTACCCAATGAATGGGTCCATCAGGGGAGTAATAAGTCGGGTACTGGTCAACCTTTGACTCGAGCGAATCGGTCGGGAGGGTAGTCCTTGACTCGCATAGGCCGAATGTCTAAGGGAGTTGATGTCGAGTGGATCATTTGGGCTCGGACCCTCCCTAGGCCCATGGCAGGGGTGGGCGAGTGTATTTGTCACGCATTCACCCAGGGGAAGGGAGACCCACCATGGTCAGGGAGAGAATATCAAGGTGGAGAGAACCATAAGCTGGCTCAGGTGTAGGGAGTGCATATCAAGGTGGAGAGAACCATTGCGGAGGGCATGTATGGTTCAACCCACCAGGATGGACGAAGGATCAGAGGCCACCCCTCCTTCCTCAGCAATAAGGGATCGCGATATCCCGAGGGAGTGGGATGAAAATAATGAATGGAAGAGGAAGGTGAGAAGGGGCAGGGTGGTGTTACCCTTTTGTGACTTCCATCAGGAGGAAGGTCACATGACAGCCACCTGTCCAGAGTTTTTGGAGATGAGGGAAGCCAGAGGTCAAGTTCAGTAGCTGCAGCCAGTGCCAATAGATGAAGTTCCGCTAGGAGGAGAAGATGAAAGGTGAGGTGACATGGTTGATATAGGCGCCCTCGGGGGGATTGGGGTGATGTATGGGGTAGTGGGAATTGAAGCCACCGGCAAGGGAAGCTTCTTGACCATTTTCAGGAGGAGCATTGCCACAACCTCCCAAACCCTACCCCTAGAGGAGAAGCTTACCTTCTCATCGAAGAGCATGCCCAAATACGAGGATACATTTTGTGACACCGTGGTGATCCAGACGGCGATTGAAAAATACATGGTCTCCCAGATTCTGGTTGACAACGGGAGCTCAGTGAATGTGATCTTCAAAGGGGCCTTCTAGGTGATTAAGGTGGAGGCTAGGAGGCTGTTGGCCTCGAATGGGCTATTGTTTGGATTTTTAGGGGAGAGGAAGGAAGTCGATGGTGAAGTTGGTCTTCATGTGATGCTGGGGGGGGGGGGTCGAGGAATTGCAGGTATGTCATTGTTGATGCTCCGAGCATATACAATGCCATCATCGGGCATCTCCTCATTAACACAGTTTCGATGAGTCCCATCACCGTTCCATCAATGTCTCAAGTTCAACAGCAGGGTGGATGGGGGTCCAAGTTTGAATTAGAGGAAATCCAATGGTGGCTAGGCAGTATTATATGACGACGATTAACACCATTTCTTAGATGGTGGAGGCTGAGGGGATGGGAGAGCACTGGAGGTGTAGGCAGGGAAGGGAGACCGAGCATGAGTAGTTGGAGAAGGAGTGATGGAGATGGAAGAACGAGAAGGAGTGGGGATGATGGAAGAGGGAGGAGGAGAGGAGGAGGAGATGTTGCTGGAGAAGAGGTTCAAAGTGATGGCAGTGGAATGAGTAGAGGAGGTACTTGCGCAAGGAGAGAAGCTGGGCGGTGAATGGGAGGAGCAGTCTAGGCTAGAATAAGCAGGGGAGTTGGTGGAGATGGAGGTATTCACCAGGGTAGGGATGACAAAGAAGGTGCGGGTCAGCGGTGGGCTGAGTCCCGTGGATAAGGGGAGGATTCAGGATTGCATCTAGAGGAGCGTTGATATCTTCACATGGAGTGTAGCGGACATGCCAGGCATCGACGCAGATGTGGTATGTCACCGCTTGAACGTCGACCCAAAGACGCGCCCCATCCTCCAGAAGAGGAGTACCATCGCAGTTAAGATGGAAGAGCCCATCCGAAAGGAGGTGGAGAAACTCCTCAAGGCAGTTTTTGTATCGGAGATCCAGATCTAGGCTGGGTCTCCAATGTGGTAATGGCTAAGAAAGGTGATGGGCGATGGAGAATGTGTGTAGAATTCTCTCTTTTGAATAAATCATTGCCCAAGGATTGTTATCCTCTGTCTCGAATCGAAGCACTGGTTGACTCAGCTATAGGATTTTTGTGATGAGTTTTTTAGATGCTTTTTCAGGTTATAATCGAATCAGGATGCACTCATCCAATGCCAAATATGTCTTCTTCATCATGAGAGAGGGATGTTTCAGCTATAAGACGATTCCATTCACGTTGAAAAATACAGGAGCAACATACCAGCGGATGATCGATCGGGTTTTCAAAGAGCAGAGAGGGATAAACTTGGAGGTGTACGTGGATGATCTAATGGTAAAAAGTAAAGATTTGAGCTCCCACTTACTGGAATTAGAGGAAACATTCACTACCTTATGAAAATTTAAGATGCGGCTGAACCCCGTGAAGTGTGTTTTCGGTGCGAGTAGGGGGAAGATCCTGGGCCACCTCCTCACCCTGGTAGGGGTGGACTGATGCGTTGAACGACAAGTGTATCGGTCGCACAAGTAATATAAAATGGGAGAATGTCCCCAAGTATCGATCTCTCAAGGAACACAGTAAGGTGGATTTAATTTTGAGGAGGACTTGAGATTGAAGTCCTTAGGTCGGAGTTAACGAAGGGGGTTTCGATTGTTGTGGAAAAAGAAAGTAAAATGCTAATAAACTACTCTGATGCAACGCCACTATGCGATGCTTCGCCAGGCGGGATGGAAGACTATATGGGCCGCTATACACCAAATTGCTAGGCGGATGGATGAGAAGGCTTGCGGATGAGGTGGTGAGAACGGCGGAATGAGGGTCGAGAGCACCTCTTCGCTACACACGTCAGTAGAAATTGCTAGTGCGGCAATGTGTGGTGGAGGATGAAAATGGCACACCTCAAGCAAATAACATAAATACAAAATCACATAGACATGATTGTATACAAACGCATGACAAATTAAACATACTTCATCACATACAAAGAGATCAACTACCTATCAACAACAAAACAAGAAGAGAGTGTACGAAATCGACCGAATTCGAATTCTTGCTGAATCGCCGGGTTGTCAATCTGCATCCTAGCTAATTCCTCAACTATGTCCAGGGTAGAGGAGGCTGTCACTAACTCCAAATGGACCCGTCTTCTTCGTGTCACGATCTGATGGAGGATGGCACAAACTTCTCCTAGCTTGATGGAAAATGCTGGATCAAACTCATCTTGAAGCTCAAGGATGAAGGAGTAGGTCGAAAGGAAGCTTTGACTTTAATTTGGTGTTGAAAGCTTGTCGGGAACCCTCTCCACGGTGGAGAACGAAGGGAAATGGCGGAACTTTGCCCTAAAAAGGCGGCTGGAAAGGCTGAAGTCTGGTCTTCTCAAATGGAGGAAAATCTGCACATAAATATAAGCAGGTCAGAAAAATAGTCACGCGCGGTTTGGCGCACGACTGTGCGCTAACCTTGCGTTATTAACTTCCAGGTCAAGCTTGTGGATGAAGATGCGTTGACCTATGCATTTTACTTGGGCATGGTGACTTCTGCCCATGCGTGAAGGAAATCGCATGGGTAAACATAGAGTGCAGGAAAATAGGAACACACAGGGGAACCGTGCATTTTACACGCACAAGGTATCTTCCGCCCGTGCGTGAACAAAGCGCACGATTAACCACAGATTGGAACAAACCAGAAAGCTACAGTAAAACCGTGCGTTTCCTTAGCGCACGGTTCCGATGAAACTGTGTGTTAACTGTGCCTTAAGATTGTTGAACTCAGCTCGACGAAATTCATCGAGCTCAGCTCGACATTTCTCCAGCTCATCAAAACGCACGGTCATGCACAAACCGTGCGTGAAAGAAAAGCACGACCGTGAATTTTCCATAAATTATAATTCCTGCCTTGGTGAAAACGCACTACCTGCACAGCAAGGAAACTAAGCTGGAGCACAAGCTCCCAGCACCAAAATGCAGATAAAAAAGCCGGAAAGGGCCATGGAGAGCACCAGGTGCATACCCCCAACAATAGAATGCACAATTGCACACCCTCGGGCCAAAACAGTCCACAAAATGGTCAATGACCGAACGATTCAAATATAACCAATAATCGGTCGAATTGTAGTGCAGGAGTGAGAAAACCAACCCAGATGAGTCTGAAAAACCCTATAAATATCGAACTCATCATGGAGCACAACCCAGACAAGGTGAAGGTCATTATAGAGTTGGATTCACTACGAAACACTAAGGAGGATCAATTCCTAACGGGGAAGCTCACCGAGTTGAGTAGGCTTCTCTATCAGGGAGTAGTGCTAACCCCTTTACAAAGTGCCAGGGGGAATCAAAAGTTTGAATGGTCAGAAGAATGTGAGTCTTTTCATCTTCTGAAAACTTATAATAGGGTTTTCATCAAACTCCATCCCGCGCTTTCCAGTTCCCGTGCCCTTGATCTTTTGTTTTTACAGGCATGGTGATTTCAGCGGCGACTCTCTCTAGAATGAAGTTTGATGCAGGATTTGACATCGACATCGACTCTTTCAACCATTCTGACCAAGTCTTCAGGAACATACTCTAGTTATTTGAAGCACCATAGTGGAGATAGTTTATAACCCTAAGGATAAAACTCCCAGTGCAGGAAATCAAAGAATGTGTTTTCACATCAACCCTTCCAGATCCAACCTCCATTACTGGATCAATTTCTGGACAACAGGTTTCTCTTTCTCTTGCCATTCTAACTGAAGTTTTTGGATTTATTAATGGGGAAGATGAAATTGAATTATCTAGCACTAAGTATGAGGATATGCTAGTTATAATGGGCCACTCAGAGGGAAACTCTAACAAGTTGTTGAAGAAAAACTTGTATGCTGAATATAAGTTTTGGCAGATATAGTTGGGAGGGTAATCTTGGGCAAACACTCATCCCATGAATACATTACCTGGCAACAATTTCTTCTGATGTGTGCCCCGGTTAATAAAAAATCTGTGAACTGGGGAGAGATTATATTTGACTTGATTAAAAAGAAAATAAGTAAGAAGGATGTTTTTTTGGAAGGATTCATGGAATCTTCTTACAGGCTAAGGTTCCGGAACTTTTGGTCTCCCAGACCACTTTCATAATTGCTTCTAAGAAGCTTACCTCTGCACTCCTTGGCAGATGGGAGAGGGTTATCCCAAAGCCATCCAGGGCTTCCTCATCCAGGATAGCTTCTGAGGACACCAGGGATGTAGCAGCCAATTCACCAACCCCTGAAGAAGCTCCTACTCCTCATATTTCCTTCATCAACTCCCCTCCATCTCAACATCATTCAATATTTCCTTCATCAAACCCCCTTGTTGATTTTTCTACACTTCAACAATCTACTACCTCCATCACTTCTGTCTCACCATCCAGACCAAAATCACCAATTAACACTACTGAGGAAAAACCATCTCCACCTCCTCAATCTCCTCTACCATCTCATCAACCATCACAAATTGATGACACACTATTGTCATCTCTCAATTTTGATCTATTATCATCTCCATCTCCACAAGCATCTCCACAACATTACCATATTCAGGAAGATACTATACTCCCTTATGTCACAACCTCCATAATTCCAACAGACATTCAAACATCTTCCATCCCAAAAGCATTCACCATCTGTCCAACATGCTCCATGCCCTCTTCTGCGATATCAGCAAACATTCTCGAGCTTCTTACCCCTACACTCAAGATACTCATTGTTGAAGCAATTGCTCCACTTGTTGCTTTCATCTCTAAACTCTCTTCACAGCTTGCTTCTTTCTCCACTGTCCCCTCTTCTGGGGTCCAGGGTTCAGGACTCTCTGAAACCAGGTACGGGGAGATGTTTCATGAAGAAGCTCCAGTAATTCAAGAAAATGTTCTTGCAGAAATTCTAGCAGCGGCAGATATAGTTACAGAAACTGATATAAAAATGATTCCAGTTTGTACAGAAGATGAAGAAACAGATTTTTCAATTCCAAAAATAAACACTTTTTGTGATTTCATCATCAATCCCACAATTGACATTCACTCTTTACTTTATTCTTTTGATACAACTTATAGTAATTCACCAGTTTGTATAAATTACTATAAAGTTATAATCTGCTACACAACACCAATAAGTCCTAAAGTATTTAAACAAATAAGGACAAGTTTTGTAGTTAAAAAAACATTATAGTGCAAATAACTACTCTAGTGCAAAAAGCTATCTCTCCTCCAACATTTGGCGGTGTTGAATCCCCCATGCCTAATCTTGATGATTTCTTGTTTGAGGATATAGATGCAGATATAGAGCCAGAAGTTCATGTACAGCCTCAGGCTGAACAAGAACATGTAGCTGAACAGCCACAGGCTGAGAAAATAGACACAAGTATACAGCCACGGGCACATCTAGTACTTTCTGAGGTAATGCTTAAACAAATCAATAATTTGTATGATAACCCTGCTGATGAATCTGATAATGATGATGATGATGAATTTGATGAGTCAGATGATTCCAGTTCCAAGAAAAGGAAGTATAAGAAGAGAAAGGATCCAATAAAGGATGCTCCAAAACCAAATCCCACAGTAGACACCCCCTACTACATTCTGCACAATATTAATCTCACTCCAGATACTCCCTACTGGATGAGACTTTCTAAGAATTAACAAAAGAGAAGAAAGAAGATGAAGAGATATAATTCTCCTCCTAAGAAGTTTTGGAGAGGACCTCCTCCTCCTCCTACAGCAGGATTAGCAGGATATACTTCTCAAGTTCAAAGGTCTATTCAATCAAGACCAACTCATAGCAGCAAAGAAAGATCTTCAAGGTCAGACACTCAATCTAGCACCCAACAGAGAAAATAGCAGCAGCAGCAGTAGCATGATAGTCAAGGCAGTCAGGTAATAGAACAAGGTAGCCAGGAAAAAGAAGAATCTAGTCCAGAAAGACCTCTCTCTCCAACATATGATCCTGAGTTGGATCCTAATTCTAGAATAGCCTGGTTTAATGAGTTGATAGCTCTATCTCAGATAAGGAAGTCCAGGGAAGAAGGAAAGGATTTCTCTCAATTCTCTACTATGTTATTTTTTAGGAAGAAAGAACTGGTCAAATATCAGGTACAAAATCTTTTTAATGTTGATACCTATATGAATTTGCATCCAGAAGCTGTAGTGCCCAAAGCTGTAACTGTTAAAATGTTTGGTGCTGAAGACATGAAAATGACCTAAAGAGAAGCAGAGGATCCCAGAAGAAAGTTGATTTTCACAAAACCTGATTCCTCTTTAAATGCTTCAAAGAAACAGTGATAACTCTCTGATTTTACATTTTGAATTTTATTTTTGCTATATGTAAACTCACAAGGCACTTTTGTTCATATCTGTTGAATGTTTATAAAATTCTGTTAGATATTTCTATTGCTTTGTGATTTTGTTTGTTTTTATTTTGCATAGTGAACTCACCCAAAAAAGGGGGAGATTATTGGAACCCTACTTATGATTTGCACTTGGTTCACTATTAGGATTGATGACCCACCATGTATAGTCTTGGGTCATATGTTAGTTTCAGGGTTATGGTCAATCATATTAGGTTAGATTACTGAGACCTACCTTCAGAAGACTTCAGAGAACACAAGACTTAAGAGACAAGGCAGTTTTGAAGAATACAGATAATGTGTTCGACGATAAATGAACTCAACTCGACGATAGTCGAACTCAGCTCGACGAACTTAGAGTTCCTTCTCTGAGTTGAGCTCGATGAAAGTATAGCTCAGGTCGATGAACTGTGAGCTTATATCAGAATATCAGCTCGACGAAGTGCCTTCTCAGCTCGACGAACTTGGAGCTCAGTTTGGCAAGTACTTTATTCTTCTCGACAATTTTGGAACTCAGCTCGACAAAGAAGAATTATCAGTTCGGAGAACATGGTACTCAGGTCGACAAAAGCTTTACTGAGGTCGACTAACTTCATCCAGGTTCTGCTCGACATATCTTCTCTGCAATTTCTCTGATCGACTAAGCTCGTTTAACTTCAGTAATTAAGACAGTAATACTCTGACAATTAATGCTTAATATTCTAAAGAATATAGATGTTTTCTGACAGAATTAATTAGGGATTTCATAGAGTTATTACTTAACATATTTACTGGGACATTTGAGGAAATGCATTGAAGACAAAAACAATTGTTCCATTTCCCAGAGAATGTGCAGAGGACTTCAAGGATTTTGAATTTCAAATCAGCAATCAAGATATAAAAGAAATTTTCAGAAGATTGTTGTGCACCATTTTTAGAACAAGTCTAACAGTCAAGAAGAAGATATTATTAAGTCAGGAAGAAGAAGAACAGCTGCAAAAAAAGAACAAGAAACAGAGACACATAACTTCTTGTTCTTCATCATTCTTCTTCCTCAAGCTTTTCTTCCAGCAAACAATCATCATTCTGAGATCAACTTCACAATCAATCAGATACATATACTGGAAGTAGAAGTTTTCATTGAAGGCCTACACTTTGAAGCAAAGTCTCCTCTCCTAATCAGATCTATAACTCAGGGGAGCTTTGACAACATCATAAAATCCACTAGTCTTCTCAGAGGATTGAGATAGAGAAGATAATATCAAATTAATTTTCCTTCACTGTGTAAAGGGTTATAACTCCCTTCAAATGTTAATCCTTTGGTTGTCAAGTCTCCTGATCAAAAGACTGGGTTTGGTTTTTGGGCACCTGATCAAAAGCTTAAAGGGTTTCTAGATCTCCCTTAAAAATAGATCTTGTGGTGATATGGCACCTGAAGAGAAACCTGTGATGGAAATGCACCTGATCAAAAACCTGTAGTGGATTCCTACCAGGGTGGTAGAAGAGTGGATGTACCCAGGTTTATTGGGGAACCACTATAAAATTCCTTGTGTCGTCTACTTGTGCTTTTCTTTTTATTTTTGTTATGTTGTGATATATTTTCTTTTCTTATATATATATATATATATATATATATATATATATATATATATATATATATATATATATATATCACATATTTTTAATCCACTGTTAAAATAACTTAAAGTGTTTAAAATACTCTATCCACCCCCCCCCCCCCCTCTAGTGTTAGTTGGATCATTCCCCCAGCATCTCTTTCAGATCAGGATGGTAACTGACCACCCACTTCATAGGGTATTAGAAGGGGTGGAGCACTCAGGAAAAATGGCTAAGTGGTCAATAGATCTAAGCTAGTTTCACATCTCATTTATACCTCGACTCTTGATTAAGCCGGGGGCTCTAGCCAACTTCTTGGACCACTATGTTGTCGAAATGGAGGGTAAAAGGCCCTCACAGCAGGTTTCCTTGAAGGTGCTGGTCGATAGAGTCTTAGGGAAGCATTCTTTGGGAGGAGGAGTAGTGTTGGTAAGCCCTTAGGGGACACAAATAGAGCGGGCTATGGCCCTGTATTTCCCAATCATTAACAACCAGGAGGAGTATGAGGCCGTGATAGTCAGACTACGTCTAGCCAAGGAGCTGTGTATTCAGGATGTGGAGGTATACACAGATTCAATGGTGGTGGCATTACAAATCAAGGGAGAATATGAGGCAAGGGAGTCCACCCTTATGAGGTACTTGACCAAGGTGAAGGGGATCATCAGAAGTTTCCAAGCATTCTCCATTCAACACATTCCCCAGGAGGAGAATGTCACAGCTTATCCGTTGGCCAAGTTCGGACCTCGGGTCGATGCAATTTTAACAGAGCTATTTTGACCGTCTATCGAGGAGGGTGAATTGATGGAGGTGGATCGGTACCCCTCATGGTAGACCCCTTCATAATTTTCTTAACCACGGGTGAATTCACAGAGGAGATCAGGGACAAAAAATGTTTCAGGACAATTCCGCTTATTACTTAATGCATGAAATAGGGTTGTACTGGAAGACACTTTCGGGGCTCCTAGCTAGGTGTATGATGGAGGAAGAAGTTCCGAAGATCCTGGAAGAAGTACATTCTGGTGAGTGTGGCAGCCACTCGGGAGGCAGAACCTTGGAGTCAAGGGTGGTCCAACGGGGGTACTTCTAGCCATCTCGAGGAAAGGACATGGAAAAATTTGCAAGAAAATGTTAAAATTGTAAGTTATATGCTCCACTTCAACTCTTACCAGCCAGAGACTTAGGAGCATCACGACGCCCAAGCTCTTCGCCATTTGGGAGATGGACTTGGTCTGACCTTTTCCCCATGCAAGTGGGCAAAGGAGGTTTCTCCTAGTCATGATCGACTACTTCTCGAAGTGGTTGGAGATAAAGGTGCTGGCCAAAGTGACCTCCCATGTGATTCGCAACTTCATATGTGGAGATATCATTTGCCGGCATGCGCTCCCTTAAGCCAAAGTCCCAAACAATTGACCCCAATTTCGCAGTGATGAGTTCATCAGTTTCTGCACTCAGCTGGGGATAGACCTCTGGTTTGCCTCCACCAACCACCCTCGGAGCAATGGGTAGGTGGAGGCAAAAAATAAGATCATGGTCAACCTGTTAAATAAGAAGGTGGAGAACCTGAGGGGGAGTTGGTTATAACAGCTTCCCTTGGTAATATGGCCCCTGATGACTACCCCCAACATGGCCACAAGAGATACCCACTTTAAAGTTTCTCATGATTGTGAAGCAGTCCTATCGATGGAGTTCGAGGTCAGGTCACCATAGGTAGTGGCCGCCGAGAAAGTAGGTGAGGAATGGAGAATAGAAAATGAAGGAGGGCTACGACTCTCACTGGACCTGATATAGGAAATCCACCATAAAGCCACCGTCAGCTAGGAGGAAATCAAGTGACGGTTGGCCAGGTACTTTGATAAGCATGTCAGAATCAAGTAGTTTGAGGAAGGGGTTCTAGTCCTAAAAAAGGTAGATGCTGTATGGAGATAAGCAGCCATGGGAAAGCTCCATCCGAATTGGGAAGATCCATACATCGTCAAGGAAGCGCTGAAATTAGGAGGATACCGCTTTTAGAATGTAGAGGGGGAGTCCTTAGGATACACTTAGAGTTGTGGTGATTTAAAATGCCGCTATCCCCGAACCTTGTTAATAAAAGATCCTTGCTTATTAATTCTCTTATTTCTCAATATCTCTTGTGGGTGAACTATGTGTGTACCTGACGACAGATTGGGATATTGGCCCTAGAAGATCCCTCTGACCAGGCTACCACTAGCTGGCAGGGCTGGAAGTCACTCAGAGATAGATTGGGATGTTGGCCTGAGAATAACTCACTGAGCATGCTCCCACTAGCTGGTAGGGATGGAAGTCACTCAGAGATAGATTGGGATGTTGGCCTGAGAAGAACTCGTTGATCAGGCTCCCACTAACTGGTAGGGCTGGAAGTCACTCAGAGATAGATATGGATGTTAGCCTAAGAAGATCCCACTGATCAGGCTCCCACTAACTGGCAGGGCTTGTAGTCATTCAGAGATAGATTAGGGTGTTGGCCCAAGAAGATCCCGGTGACCAGGCTCCCCCTAGCTGACAGGGCTTGAAGTCACTCAGAGATAGATTGGAATATTGGCCCGAGAAGAACCTGCTGACCATACACCCACTAGCTGGTAGGGCTGGAAGTTACACAAAGATAGATTGGGATGTTGACCTAAGAAGATCCCGCTGACCAGGCTCCCACTAGCTGGTAGGGCTGGAAGTCACTCGGAGAAAGATTGGGATGTTCGCCCAAGAAAATCCCATTGACCAGGCTCCCACTAGCTGGCAGGGCTGGATGCCACTCGGAGATAGATCGGGATGTTGGACTGAGAAGATGCCGTTGACCAGGCTCCCACTAGCTGGCAGGGATAGAATCCATTTGTAGATAGATTGGGATGTTGGTCCGAGAAGATCTCGTTGACCAGACTCCTACTAGGTGGCAGGGTTGGAAGGCACTGAGAGATAGATTGAGAAATTGGCTCGAGAAGATCCTATTGAACAGGATCCCACTAGCTGGTAGGGTTGGAATTCACTCGAAGATAGATTGTGATGTTGGCCTAAGAAGATGTTGATGACCAAGATCACACTAGTTGGAAGTGCTGGAAGTCACACAGAGATAGATTGGGATGTTGTCGAAAGAAGATCTCGTTGACAAGGCTCCCACTAGCTGGCAGGGCTAGAAGTCACTCGGAGATAGATTGAGATATTGTCCTAAGAAGATCCCGTTGACTAGGCTGCCACTAGCTAGCAGGGATAGAAGTCACTAGGGGTATAGTGAGTTATTGGCTCTGAGCAGATCCTATTGTCAAGGCTCCCACTAGCAGGAATGGCCGGAAGTCACATTAGCTGGCAGGCTCACGCTAACCATGTCTACTCTCCCACTAGCTCGGCGTGAGCCGGCCTAGTCCAACTATGAGCTACCGTATCACATTTCGCCTTAGAGAGACCACGCTTCCTTATTATTCGGTCGATAATCTGAAGTTCACGTATTCATAGGAAGTGAGTGGTTCTATCTTGGCCACCCAGGGGGCAAGATCTCGAGGTACTCATGCAGTGCGTGTTCATGGGAAGCGAACCGTTCAAAACTGACCTAACCCGGGGGTATTCTAACGTAGTGTGTTTCACCAAGGAGAAATCACGCCTCAAAAGTGGTGTGTGCGCGCGAGTGCGATATGGCAAAGAAGCAAAAAGAAATAAAAGATAGACTCTCCACAAAAAGAAGTAGATTATAAGAAAGGACAAATTACAGAAGCTTGGGTTTCATTAAAATATATCTAATTACAAAAAGATCAACTCGGGATGAGTGTACAAAAAAGGACAATTACGGAAAGGAAAAATTTGCAGCGATCCCAAATGTTCCACTAATCGCCTCCCCCACGCTGATCTTCTTGGCTGCCCTCCACCTCATCAAAAATCCAATCGAACTCATCCTCCTCCTCGCCTGGGATAGGGATGGGGATGAATAGTTTGGGGACCAAATCCTTGGCGGTGACCCTCTCGCAGTCAGGCATCAACACTTTTAGGTCATGCGTGATCTGGAGCATGTGGTCAGCGGCCTTGATGGAGACGGACATCATCATCTCATTGACCTCCACCTCGTTGTACATCCACGACCTCCTTCCTTAGATGTTTGACTCGCCTCGAGCCAGGGGAAGGAAGATATCAATCATGCGGGTAACCGCAGCCTTGAGCTACTTATTCTGCACCTCTAGTAGTTTTTTGCTCTCTTAAAGGTCTGCGATGCGAGTACGCTGGCGGTCGGCAGTCGCAGTGCCCTGCGAGGAGGATATTAGAAAGGAGTTAAGCATGATGAATAAAAGAAAAGAAGGGGTCGGATATGATGGACACTTACTACCCCGCCGGAGTTCTTCTAAAGGAGATTCTCGACAATCCCAATCTTACGCTTCAAGTCCACTACCTAATTCACAGTGAGAACCTGCATTGTCTCTACATCAGACCACTTGCGGTTGAGGGAGAAGCCACAATAGCCAGCCATGTTCACGAGCTCTAGGGAGCGCATCTGGGCTCACGTTTTCTCGTGGGCGAGCTAGTGCAGCATCATGCCATCATAGGCCACTACATCCTCGCGACCGTAGAGCCTAAAGCCGAGGGAGAAGGCATGCCCATTGGGAGGCCGACGCTCGGACCAGGAGGGGAGGAGAGAGGAGGATAGAGACCC
This sequence comes from Platanthera guangdongensis, assembly GCA_039583875.1. Classification (NCBI taxonomy): domain Eukaryota; kingdom Viridiplantae; phylum Streptophyta; class Magnoliopsida; order Asparagales; family Orchidaceae; genus Platanthera; species Platanthera guangdongensis. Next base: position 148,496,387 of record CM077150.1, read on the forward strand.
GATTGGCCTTCTCATCCCATAGCACCATGTGCTCGTTGGAATGACCATTTACCTTTCGTCCGAGGCCAAAATTTTGAGGGGCACTTGGAGGTACCGCCTCGCGGGTTTCAGACACCTCCATGGCAGGGGACCTGGGGAGTTCGCTGATAGTACGTTTTGTAGTCAACAATATTAGTGTATTTTTGGGTTTTTAAAGCACAAATCATGTCTTGCAAGTGCTTATATTGACCCCCATTTGTAAATATTATTGTCGCTAATGCTTTTCTGCTTTTTGAAGGTTTTCACGGCTTTCAGTCGAATTTTACTGTTACACGCCCCAAGGTCATGCCCTACCAGGGCGTGTACCTAGGGCGTGTAACCCAGAGGAATGAAGCAACCGGTCCGAAACTACATTTCTTGGAAACTCAGTGTATATGCCCTCTGTCACGCCCATGTCGCCACTACGCGGGCGTGTTCCAGAGGCGTGTCCCTAGGTCCCGAGGAATCACCGCAGCACACTCTTTTTCCCGCTCCACTATCACGCCGAACGTGTCACGCCCCCCGGACACGCCCTCGTAGGGTATGACATATGGGCGTGTAACTCAACTACGACGCCCGTCACCTCCAGCATTCAATTTCTGCCCAAAAGTCGCACCGAATGTGTCACGCTCCAGGTACACGCCCGACCCAGGCGTTTCAGGGTGGCGTGACCCAACCCGAAAAATTCTAAAATTGAGCCCTTCTCCAAGGGTTCAGCAGGAAGTTTTGGGAGTAAGAGGGGAGGTTCTACCGTTTAGTTTTCTTGTATTTCTCTTGCAATTTTCTATGTTTCTCCTCTCCCTCCTCATTTCAAGCTTTTTAATCTAGCTTAGTTTACTCTTTTTGTATTAGTTATTGTAATTGCTTAATAGCTAAATGTTAATGCTCGCATAGATTTTCATTTCCAGCATCTGTAATCTTTTATTTTCAAGTTCTAGTTCTCCTTCAGTGTTAATAAAATGTTTGCCCTTTTCTTTGTTTTCTTAACTCATTTCTACTCATCTCTCTTTCTCCATTTCACCATGAGTAACTAATCCTCCTTGTACTCGATCATGATGATTCGAGATTCGAGTTGATTAAGTTATGATGCTCTAAATTTTATTTTTATTTGTAAGGCTTATATCTTGACTCACTCTTTATTAATTGTGTTTGGAGATGTATTATCGATGTATGTTTTCCATCTTTGTTTCCACTCTTTGATAGCCGAGATGCTAGTAGTTTGGAGGGAACACTCAAGAGTGAAGAGAGTTACATGCATCCCTCGAGAGAGGTAGACGTTAAATCTCCTGGATTGGAGTGGAATCCAATAGCGGGGTTCACAGCATAAAGCGAGCTTTGAGCCTCCGATTCGGACGAGAGTTCGGTCAGACCTTCCTAAACTCAGATGGGCATGACTTCGAGAGAAGCATGTTCGCGCTTTAAGAACCTCCACGGTCAAGGTCTCTTCCCTTATTAATTTAAAGTTTATTATTGCATGTTTTGATCAACTTAAGCCGAGGTGATTCTCGATCGAGTACTACTGCTTAATCATCGTTTAGTCTTTCTCTAATTTGCAAGTAAAAATTCCTCACTTCTCCAATTTAGTAAGCAACCACATAGCAACTTTTGTTTGATAAGATAATAGTAACTCCTTGAAGTTGAAGTACTCAAATCGCCCCGGGTAATACGACCTTGATATTGAACTTAATATCCTATAATATATGTGATAAGGTTCACTTGCCCTCATCGAATATAGAATCGGAGAACAACTCACAATCACACTTTCACCTTCTCCTTCCTTAACTTTGTATTCTCCACACATAACCCCTTCTCCGCTTTCAAATTTTTATATCAAGTTTTTGGCGCCGTTGCCGGGGAAGGATGTTTTGATATTTTGAAAAGTGGATAGCTATTAATTTTATTATTTTTCCTTTTTTCTTCTCTCGCTCTCTTATTAGTTTTTCTCTTTATCTCTCCCCCACCTTTCTTTCTTTTTAAGTGTATGACCCGAGAAAGCTCTTCGATTATTCCTTTTGACCCTGAGATAGAGCGCAACGCTTTGCGTCGCCTCCGTTCTCGTGACCAGGAATCGCATTTTGGCATCGAACAGTCGATCGGGGACACTGCCACAGAAACAATGGATCTTAATCTGCCCAACCCAAATGAGGCCCATCAAAGGACTATGTCCTACACTACAAGAAAACAGCCTTTTAGTGACAAAAATTTTGGTCAAAAAATATTACGGCTTAGTCACTAAAGACATTTATCAACCAAATTTGATCTGTCACAAAGTGGTTGCAAAATGGGCGTCACAAAATGTATTTAGCAACCAAAAACATTTTCGTCACTAAATGTATATTTACAGTGACAGTTAATTTTTGTCACTAAGTGTACTATTTCAGTGACCATTAATTTACGTCACTAAATGTACTTTTTTTGTGACAACTAGTTTTGTCACTAAATATATATTATTAGTGACAACTATTTTGTCACTAAATGTACAAATATTATGGCTTTTTTTGTCACTAAATATATTTAGTGATCAAACTTATTAAGTCATTGCTTGTGCAATGCATTAATGACTTTTAGTTACTAAAATTATCATTTCATCATTCAATACAATAATAAATAAAATATTCATTTTCTAAAAAAATTCATGAAAGAAAAGATAATGTTTATTTTAAATTTATTAATAAAAAAATGGGAAATGTCCCAAATCCTTTAGTACATACCGATAGAGCTTTTCACTCTACTAAATTCAACATATATAAAAAAATCTATAATAAAAAAACATTACATATATAATTCTTTTTTTACATGTAACACAAAATAAATAAATATATTGTGATTTATCCATCCTCTCTAAGCTCCCGTCTTCAAGCTTTTCATAGGCACCATTTCTACGAGATCCGTCTTGATATTTCTTGGTGGTTCAAATTTTAACTACTTGGAGGCGCGTATAACAAATTCACACAATCATTGCCATAATAGGAGTGATTCTCCTGAGTAGAAGTTCCTCGTCACCCCTTCAACGTTGATCTACACAAAAAATTAGGGAGAAATGGAACTTATAGTGTTATAAAAAAATGAGAGAAATAGAAGATGCTTTCATAAGAAGAACCAAGACTACCAACCTTACCATCAACAATAATATATGATAGCAATATAAGTTTCATGTTGAGAATCAATTTTGACGGCCTTCACCACCAACTTCTGCGGATAAATGAGAGAAATGAATTATTTAAAGGAATGAATATGACGCTTATCTATGCAGTTTGCCAAAAAGAAGAAAAAAACTTATGTTTATGCATCATATCAAGGCTATAAGTATGGATACATTTCTGTAGGTTTTGTTCTGAAAAAGCAAATTAGGAAGTTATATGCATGCAAACAGTTTAAGATTCCACATTACTTCTAAATATGTCAATAAGTAAATAGGGTTAGAGCATAAATCAGTATAAGTAGCTATGTCTAAGCAAGTAAACAACATATCTCAGCTTCATCTTTGCTCATCTCATCCTTTCATGCTTCATCAAAAAATCCATACAGTTAGCTGGAACCAGGACACTTCCACACACACGCACTTCCACCTGCCCACGCGCGCACCCGCCCACGCATAACTGCAATTTCATGTGTTTCTATAAATGTCTAAAATTATCATATTCAAAATTTGGGTTAAAAGTAACCATAATTAAGACAATGATGCAGGAAAAAGACGATTATACCATTGCACAAGCCACTAAAAACCAAATAATGAATCAATCATAACTAAGAGTTTGTCGCATCTTTTTCGCTCCGGTGAATTTGGGAAAAAATGCCACCATCATGGAATGTATGTTTGGCATGACAACAGTTATGATCGCCATCAAAAAAGAAACTTAGTTTTGAACATAAAAGTAGATGAAGTTCCTTAGGTGAGGTCGTGCGTTCACAAGTTCATAACCACCGTGTTCGCGACGGCCACCGCCATGCCAATCTAGCCTAAATAAGATCCAAATTTTATCACTAAGTCATCTCACGGATAACAAAGAGTCTCAAAAGACAAACACTAAGAGCAAGAACACGACAAATTTTATCACTAAGTCATCCCCTGAAAAATATGGGCCATTCAACTCCATGCAAATCCATTGCCATAAGCTCCGGAGTTGGAGCCTGCCTCCCCATATCCTGATAGTAGAAAAAACATCTCAAAATCAGTCAAATTATGATTAAAAAAACGTTGCATTGGACTTAACTAGTAGTGTATGATCATCATCATAAAATAGCTTATCTATCAAAATCCAAGCACAAACGTAAATATTAGCAATCTTACTGAAAGTTATAAGACTTGAGAAAACAAAATCTTGAATGAGACCCTGTTCAATGATGTTGTGGATTTACCTAGAAAATGATTTTAGTTTATTTTCAATTTGGATGCTTCCTATAAATCAGTTTTAAGAGTTAGAAATGATCTTGCATTTGAATGTTGGATGCTTCCTGTAAAGGTTAGATATCAAATTAATCTTGAGAAGTCAATTATTCAACCTGTTTTACTGAGTGTAAACATGATGAAGATCAAACCAATGACCAGCATCCGCTAGCCCATCAACTTTCACTGCTATGTCATCAGCTGAATCCTCTAGGCCATCAACTATGCATGTGTTAAAAATAATTTTCCAATTATCACTTATGATAAAAATGTTGATGCAAAGCAAGAGCCACACCAATATTTTAAGGTATTGTATAACACAGTCAAAACATAAAAGGAATGTTAGTAAAACAAAAGTTAGCATGTAACTACATCATTTTGGTCACTACTTCCAGCAAGTTCAGTAATTGTAAGAATAAAAAAAACTTCTATCAAACTTGAAATTTAAGACCTTCCAAGCAATTAGGACCATTAATAGTGTGCTATAAATAAACAAAATAACCTCAGCTGGCATATGTGTTGACACCCACCACTGCTATGATTTCGCTTTAAAGCCTCACTTCTGTTTAATCTAATAGGGGTGGAAGCCACTCCACTGCGGTGGTTTACATATAGTGGTGGAAACAAAAATTAAGTATAGCAAAAAATACAAGATAACAAAATTGATTATGCTACATCACCTTAACTCAAATGTTTACTAACTAATACTCTCCTCAAATTGACATCCAAGATCACATCCAGCTGAGAGTAGTCCTAGATTTTTATACAACAATTTTATGGCAGAACAGTAAAAAATAACCAATAGGACAGTACAACAAGAGTTTATAAATTCAAGAGTATGATATACATGATTTATTAAGAGCATTTCCCTAGTATGCAAGTATTTTCACACCTTGTCCTCTAGCTTAGCTGTTAAAGAGTTTACTTCCTGCCGTAATGAAATGGCTTCAGATGCCGCATGTTTACACCGATTTAACTATGCTTCCATCATCTGCATCTCTTTACCAAACGCAGATGCCATGACTTGAATTTCCTCCTTGATATCATTTCTCTCTGAAATTAATAATCGTTAAGACTAAAATTTGAAGTGACAGACTCATATTGCAAAACTTCAAAATTTTCACCTGAATCCTGCAGTGCTTCTTCCAATTTCATTTCAAGTTTGTTTCTTTCAGTAATATGCTTCTAGATTTGAAGCTCCAACTCTTTGATCTTGACCTCATAACCAGAAATAGAGGCTTTCACAACATCTAGTGAATCTACTTTCGCGGACAGATCCTTGCCTTTGTTAATTATTTGGTTCCTATCAGCCTGTATATAAGGAAATCAAACAACTTGCTCAGATGTGCTTATCGTTATTATGTGTAGTTTACTATTAGCCGGATAATATTATATTTTGTTCCAAAATTTGTAGTTTGAAACTTATAACACAATTTGTATGCAAAATTTTGATAGATGGGAACCCATCTTGATCTGATTTAAGATAATCTCAAAATTGAACATGTCATAATTATTTGGTTCAAAATTGGATTGAGGTAACTTGGAATATGAAAACCTTTCATGATTTGTGTGAAAACCCTATAAAAATAGAGTGCTACTACAGAGAGAAAATCCGATGTTGATACAAGAGAAAAAAAGAAACATAAAAGCACTAAATATAACAGTTAATTGAAATCTATAAAATTAAGTTATCAGCATAGAAGTATGCATGTGATGTAAAGAGAAGAGACAAAAGGATTGCATGAAAAGGGGCAAATGAGAAATTAAAACCCTAGTTTTACCTTTAATACTACCCCGCTCATTCCTATCTCGATTCGATTGAACAAATACCTGCCACCTCTGCGTCGAGAAGTGGGAGCCGAAAAGAAAGAAGCAAAGGAGCCCGGCTGGGAGATGAAAAGAAGATGCTTAGCACGAGCACAAACAAAACCCTACTGATAGTGGCGCCCGACTAGGAGTAGATGAGAAGATGCAAAGCACGAGCACGCGGAGGGGGAGGGGGAGCGAGAGAGGAGTTAGCATAGAAGTTTGGAAAGGCGTGATCTAACCCTAACAATTTGATGGAGGATAATATAAATTACTTAATAAAATCAATATAGTTTAGGAGGGAATTTATAAAGTGTTCTTATTTTGGAGGGAATTAAAAAAATGACTTTTTTCAACTATTAGTGACTAATCATTTTTGATCACTAATTAAATTATTTAGTGACAAAGTTATTGTTTGGTTACTAGTAAGTCATTTTGTGTGACCAAATTATATTTGGTCACTAATTCTAATACTTTTAGTGACTAAATTTTAAATATGGTCACAAATTAATTGCTCCTAAAGATTTAGTGATGAAATATAAAATTCGTCACAAAAAATATATCATTAGTGACCAAAAAAAATTCGTCACTAATATTTCGTCACTAAAAGCCAGTTTTCTTGTAGTGCTATTATGCGTGGCCAAACTTGGAGGGTACACAATCAAGTATTGTCCACCCAATAGTGGCGAACAATAACTTTGAGATCAAGTCCAGCATCATCCAAATGGTGCAGCAGTCGGTAACCTTCGATGGTCTCCCAGATGAGGATCCAAATTGCCACATCGCGAATTTCTAAAAATCTGTGATACTTTTAAAATCAATGTAGTCTCAGATGATGCCATTCGATTACATCTCTTCCCTTTCTCTTTGCGGTCAAAGGCCAAGCAGTGGCTGAGCTCTCTTTCTAGAGGGTCCATCATTATGTGGGCGGAGATGGCGGGGAAATTTCTTACCATGTACTTCCCGCCTGCGAAGACCGCCAAATTGCACACGGATATTGCATCCTTCATGCAAATAGACTCGGAGACTCTCTACGATATGTGGGAGCACTTCAAGGAGATATTGCAAAGGTACCCACACCACGCGCTTCCAAATTGGCAACAAGTGCAAATATTTTATAACGTCTTAAATTCCTTAACAAGGCAAATGTTCGACGCGGCCGCTGGGGGAACGCTAAATAACAAAACCCCAGAGGCCGCTTAGGAGCTTTTTGAGGAATTGGATATGAATTCATATCAATGGAATCCGCCCCGCATGCGAGCTAACAAACCAGCGGCAGTCTTTGAAATTAACGCTACCTCGAATCTTGCCCTCCAAGTTGAGCGGTTAACAAAGCAAGTGGCGGAGTTGACTACTTCCTCCGCCACTCATCCTTGGTTTAATAATTATAATAATTTTGCTTTTATAGAAGAGCAGGTTGACTTCATGGGAAATGCTCCTCGGCCCTCCTATAACCCGAACAACGCACCATACAATAACACTTACAGTGCGGGTTATAGGAGCCATCCGAATTTCTCATGGAGCAACCAAGGAAATGCTCAATGCCCCCATAACCCCCCTCATAATCATAACCCAACATTCAATCTAGCTCCCCCCTTAAATTTAAATCCACCTGGATTCCAACCGCAACAGGCAAAGCCCTCTTCACTTGAAGAGGTCTTTGCCAAATACGTTGCTACAAATGAAACGAATATCAGGAATATTGCCGGGTCCATCAAAAACTTGGAAAACCAAGTGGGACAGCTAGCAAAGATAATCTCCGAGCGGCAACAAGGAGCTCTACCAGGCAATACCAAGCAAAATCCAAGAGAAAGTGCAAACTCCATTACCCTCCGTAGTGGAAAAGAAGTTGTTATACCAAGCGAACCCATTGTACCTCTCCCTTCGCCTCCTTCTCCTCCTGTTATTTTAGCATCAAATTTGCCTACTACGCCTATGCCGCATGTGTCTTGCTCAAATTTACCGTATCCGTCTAAACTTAAAAATGAACGCGCCGAAGAAAGTTACAAAAGATTTTTAGAAATTCTAAAACAAATTCATATAAACATGCCATTCTGCGAGGCTATCTCTCAAAGGCTGAAATATGCGAAATATCTCAAGGAGCTCCGATCAAATAAAAAAAAACTCGAGGATATTTCACATATTTCCTTAAATGCAGAATGCTCCGTGGTTGTGCTCAACAAATTACCCCGCAAAGTGAATGACCCAGGAAGGTTCTCCATCCCGTGCCTATTCGGTAATTCGTTGGTCAAAAATGCGTTGGCGGACTTGGGAGCAATCATAAATCTCATGTCTTTTTTGCTTTTTAAGAAATTAGGTCTATGATCTCTGAACCCCACTCGTATGACCATTCAGCTAGCTGATCATTCTGTGAAATATCTGATAGGGATTGTGGAGGATGACTTGGTCAAGGTGGACAAATTCAACATTCCGGTGGATTTTGTCATCCTATACATCGAAGAGGATGCCGATGTGCCCCTGATACTCGGCCGCCCCTTCCTTGCCACCTCCCGTGCTATTATTGATGTTAGTGATGGAAAGATCCTCCTTTGGGTTGGAGATGATGAAATCACTTTCAGCATTAATCCCTCAATGCGTAACACCCTAGAGCACGACGATTTTTACTTTTATCTAGAGGACTTCTTCGAAATGAATTTTCTGCACCTTTTGAATAAATTTCTTCATCAGTTGATGAATCTCTTATCATTGAGCTCTTCTGCTTAGAAGAAGTCTCTCGCACTACCCTCCCGAATCGCTTCCCATGGACACCATAAAATTCAAAACCTCTTACGAGGAACCACCCATCTTGGGCTTAAGAAACTCCCCCCTCATCTGCAGTATCTCTTCCTCAAAAATGACTCTAAGCTACCATTTATTATCACATCGGATCTGAGCAACTCAAAAATTTCTAAGTTGACTCTAGTTTTACAAAGTCACCGCCACGGAATTGCGTGGCAGTTATCTGACATTAAGGGAATTAACCCTTCCTTCTGCACACATAAGATTTTCCTAGATAATAATTCTCGTAGTACTATCTAGCCCCAACGACATTTAAATCCAAACATGAAGGATGTCATGAAGGCTGAGGTTATTAAACTTCTAGATGCAGGAATCATCTACCCCATCTCCGATAGTACTTGGGTGAGCCCAGTGCAAGTCATGTGAAAGAAAGGCGGAGTCACGGTAGTGGCTAATGAAAATAATGAATTAATTCCAACCCATACTGTTACGGGTTGGCGGATGTGCATTGACTACCGCAAACTCAATGATGCCACCCGAAAAGACCACTTCCCGCTCCCCTTTATCGAACAAATTTTAGAATGTCTTTCCGTTCACTCCTACTACTGCTTTCTCGACGATCTCTCGGGGTACTTTCAAATCCCGATTTCGCCTGAAGACCAAGAGAAGACTAACTTTACTTGTCCCTTTCGCACCTTCGCTTACAAAAGGATGCCATTTGGTTTATAAAATGCGCCGGCTACATTTCAACGACGCATGCTGGCGATATTTGACGAGTTGGTAGAAGAAGTGACGGAGGTATTCATGGATGACTTCTCGGTGTTTGGTAGTTCTTTTACGAATTGTTTAAAAAATCTCGAGCACGTATTGATTCGTTGTGAGGAAACTAACTTAGCCCTCAACTGGGAGAAATGCCACTTTATGGTCCGAGAGGGATTGGTCCTCGGCCATAAGATTTCAGGCAATGGGGATCGAGGTCGACCGATCCAAGATCAAAGATATTGAAAAACTCCCCCCTCCAACGAATATTAAAGCCATTCATAGTTTTCTTGGGCACGCGGGGTTTTATCGGCATTTTATACAAAATTTTTCCAAAATTACGAAATTGATAACCCATCTTCTCGAGAAAGAGTCACCTTTCGACTTTAACAACGATTGTCTTCTTGCTTTCAATTTAATAAAAGAAAAATTAATAAACTCCCTGATTCTAGTTACTCTAGATTGGTCGCTTCCTTTCAAAATCATGTGCGATGCTAGTGATACTGCGGTAGCGCGGTCTTAGGCCAACAGGTGGATAAATTCTTCCACCCGATTTATTATGCAAGCAAGACACTCACGTCTGCACAGGCTAACTACACCACCACCGAGAAAGAGCTCCTAGCGATTGTTTTCACCTTCGATAAGTTTAGGTCTTATATCACCCTCTCAAAGGTAATTGCCTTCACGGATCACTCAGCACTTCGTTCTTTATTAAGCAAAGCGGACGCCAAGCCCCACCTTTTACGATGGATCCTCCTCTTGCAGGAGTTTGATTTTGAAATCCGGGACAAAAAGGGAGCCGAAAATTTGGCGGCCGACCATTTATCGTGTTTAGAAAACCCCGCCAGCGAAACATTAGTGGAAGCTGACATTAACGATAAATTCCCTGAAGAGCGCCTCCTCGCTCTAAAAAATTCAAAAGATTATCACGTGCCCTGGTTCTCCGACTTTGCCAATTATTTAGTGGCTCGAGTCTTGCCAAAGGAATTCTTAAGTCAAAAGAAGAAGAAATTCTTTTCTGACCTAAAGGAATACTTTTGGGAAGACCCTTTCTTATTCAGAGTCTGTGCGGATCAGGTAGTGCGGCGTTGTGTTTCGAGTGAGGAAGGAGTGCAAATATTGGGGCATTTCCACGAGGGACCAACGAGTTGTCATTATCAAGTGAACCACACCGCAAGAAAGGCGCTGGAGGTGTGTTTTTATTGGCCCACGCTATTCAAAGATGCTCACACCCTGGTGAGCACTTGCGATAGTTGCCAGCTGGCGGGCAATATCTCACGAAGGGACGAGATGCCTCAAAATAATTTCCTCGAATGTGAAATCTTCGATCTTTGTGGCATCGACTTCATCGGCCCCCTACCTCCGTGTTATCAAAATAAATACACTCTCGTAGCTGTTGACTATGTATCAAGGTGGACGGAAGCGCACGCTCTCCCCACCAACGATGCACGAGTCGTAGTTAAATTTCTAAAAAACTTATTCTCTCGATTTGGCACGCCGCGCGCTATAGTTAGTGATGGGGGAACCCATTTTTGCAATAGCCAGTTCGCAAAATTTTGGGCAAAATATGGAGTAACGCACAAACTTTCCACCGCCAATAACCCCCAGACGAGCGGTCAAGTCGAGGTTGTTAATAGAGAATTGAAACGTATTTTAGAGAAAAACGTATCTTTAAATAGGAAGGATTGGGCACTAAAGCTAGATGATGCCCTATGGTCCTATCGAACGGCATATAAGAGAGCCATCGGCTGCACGCCGTAATAATTGGTTTATGGTAAGGCTTACCACCTTCCATTTGAGTAAGAGCACCGTGCATTTCGGGCCCTCAAAACATTAAATCTAGATCCCACCCTGACCGCCGAACACAGTAAATTTCAGCTCAATGAACTCGACGAATGGCGGGTGAACGCTTATGAGAGTAATAGGCTTTATAAAGAGCGAACAAAGTTTTACCATGACAAAAATTTTAAATTTCCTAAATCATTTTCGCCGGGCGATCTCGTCCATCTTTATAACTCTCAACTTCGCCTCTTTCCAGGTAAATTAAAATCGCGATGGTCCGGCCCCTTTATTGTTAAGGAGGCTTGGCCGTATGGGACAGTTCTCATTTCGCACCCAGATAATGGTGAATTCAAGGTAAATGGTCAGCAATTAAAACTCTATTTGCCTAACGATTTACTACCCACTGCGACGGAGAAATTAATGTTATCAATCTTTTGAACTATTTCTTTTCTCCTTCATTTGGACTGTAATAATAATAATTTAAGACTTCTTATTAGTGGACAATATGATTTTGGTCAAGCTCAAACGAGCTTTATAAACAAAGGGCCCTCTTGGGAGGCAACCCAAATAATTTTTTTGTTTTCTTTATTTTACACTTTTTTCGCCGGACGGCTCCACAAGTTGATGATTCTGCGATCACCACCACCAATGCTGCTAAATCCATCACAAAGTCCAAAGAAGACATGTCAATAAGATCCAGTGTGCAAGCATGGGGGAGTGGTATCATTCAGCTTTCGTAGCAAATAAATCTGGGGAAGTACCTGTTTTTTAAATTCTGTTTTTCAAATCTGTACTTTAATTCTCTCTCTCTCTGTAACCTCCTCCTCCATTGAGGACAATGTCCATTTTAAGCTTGGGGGAGGACTTCCTCCTTCTTTTTGATATTTGAGAATATTTGTTTTTGCTTTTTGGAATATTTTTCAAAAAATCCAAAAAAAATGAATATCCCAAAATTCCAAAAAAGGAGAATATTTCAAAATTAAAAAAATATGCTTTTTGTTTTGTTTTTACTTTAATAGTTTAGACAATTTGGTATTTCAATAGTACCCCTTGTTTTTATTTTGTTTTTTGCCAAAATCTGATATAAACTTCTTAATTAATTATAATTTTTCTAATTTTTTTTAATTATGTTTCACAAGTAAAATGTTGGTGATGCTGTATTTCTAATTCACGGTAGCATGTTAAGGTGAAATATTTTTCTAAAACTTGCATTTCTATTATGGTTTTTCGTTCTTTATTTTCTTTAATTTCTCAAAAATTCATCATCCACTATTTTCCTTTTCATTTTTAGATAATTTTTTAAAGGTCAACTTTTGAATAGCATAGTAGATGTGAACGATCCAAGTCACCTATTATTTCTATTTTCAAGATAATTTCATCAATCTTCTTTTATTATTTAGGACTTGCTTTTTGAAATTTTTCAAATCTATGTTTTAAATAAATTTAAAAGAGTGAAAATGATTTAGGCCGTTTTTGTTTTTGTTTCAGCTTTCCTGCCAACCTAAAAACTTTCACCACTAGTTAGCCGTTTTTTAGCATTTTTCAATTTCATTTGATAGCTCCTCTTTTCATATCATTTTCACCAAAGCCAAAATTTCCAACCTATCTAATCACACTAACCTTTTTGAGTTTCAAAAAGAATTTTCAGGATTATGATAGGTTATTTTGTTATATTTTTGGAGAAGTTTTTGAAAACAGTATGCTCAAAAAAATGTTTGTTTTTGTTTGGCCGATTCAAAATAAAAATTAAAATATTTATGGCCATTGTTTTGAAAATGAAAAAAAGAAAAAAATGGAAAAAAAATATTTTGTTTTAAATGAAAATTTTTGAAACTCTTTATTTTGGTTTAGTGTGATTTTAAGCCTCCCTGTTTATCTTTGAATTCCACTCCTAATCATAATCCTAAACCAAACGCTTCGGTCCTATTAAGTCCTTTTGACTCACGTCTTTTGAATTTTATTTAATAACTAAGAAAAGAAAAAAAAAGTAATCTGTATTAGTTTTTGATTTAAACTTAGATTTTTATTATTTAATTGATATAATTATAATGTGTTGCTTTGATCTAGTAACAACTCAATGCATTTTTAAATTTTCGTTGCTTGCTTAAATCTATTTAAAGAATTTTGTCAAAATTTTGGTTGATTTATTTTCGTTAAGTAAAGTTTATAGAAGTCAAACCATACCTAAATAATTGTTTTAGATTCACGTTTCACATTCTCCCTACTTGAAATTTCGCATAGTACTTGTAAGACCCCCCCCCCCCCTCCCGGATCCCAAAACACGGCACGAAGGGGGAGTCTTATGCCCGGAACAGCCGCCTTGCGGTAGCATTAGCACACGGGCTAACCTGTACCACAAGGCGCCTATTCCGCCGGCTGAAACCATATCAATATATCATGCCAACCCAACCAAATAAATAAGCAAGAGAAGTCAAAATCCACACTAAGTATATAAAGTCCAAAACATCAATAAAGAGAAGCTAAACATACTTCTACAAAATATCAGAGTACAGCTAATCATTGCCCAAACGGGCTACATCAGAGTAAGCAAAACACTAACATCAGTAACAGACGGTATCGACGGCACCGTCACATCAGGCCCTGTCGTCCTGGCCTGGCTGTCCTGCTGCGTAGTCTGCGGCTGCTCTACCTGCGGCGTGACCTCCTAAAAAGGAAGACGTAGCAACCGTTAGTCGAAACGACTAAGTGGTTTCACATCCGCTCCCCCGGCGACTCCTCGGCACCGGGCGGAGAAAAGGAACAAGAGTATAGTATATAATAAGTATGCAAGTAAAGGAAGTACAAGCAGGTGGCAAGGTAATGTAAGAGTAACAACATCATATTCAGCATTTAAGTAAGAGCTACACTAAACTAGCAAGTATAAGTAACAGCAGGAAAGTAACTTAACTTATAAGAATGCCCATACAAACTTATAAGTTAAGGATCGGGTTACATAAAAGTAACTCATCGTATAAGAGTGCCCATACAAACTTATACGATGAGGATCTTGTGGTGCAATGATATGAAATGCTATGAATGCTATGCAATGACTCACCCATGACACCCATGCAATTGCTATGTCGACACAGACTATAGTTCCCACTTTTCGAGCAGGTAGCTAACCTCTCAGGCATCAGCCGCCGTGGCCAGCGGTGACAGTAGAACGGGCACTTCTACTACTAGGCGGGTATCACACTACTTCACCTAGGCCTCCGTACGCCTCAACGCTAAGAACACAACAGCGGAGCCCCTGCGTACTATGGCCCAGCGGGGTCTTGGGTAGATGTGCACCAAGAACACAGCCCGAACTGGCCTTGCGTGACCCGGAAGGGGCCTCGGAAGAAAGCACGAGGACACAGCCCAACCGTTCACATGGCCGGAGGGGCCTCGGGACGTGAACACCGAGGACACAGCCCAAACCGACCAAGTCTAACTGCCAACTCCCGTCGGTGTGACGACTGGCGAGCCCGTAGACCTGCCACACTATCCTTAACCCGGGATTACGACACCGCGTGTCGACTCACACCACATGCAAACACCATATCAACACAACATGGAAGGGGCCTCGGAAGTAAACACGAGGGCACAGCCCAACCATCCGTCCGCACCCTATCTCAACACAACCAAAACAAGTGGCGGTCAACCCCGCACTTACATCCCTTCACAATACTACCCGTAGGGAGACAACGCTCTAAGTATTGGTCCACTAGACTCATTTCATTAATCAAACATATCCATGGCCATGATCTAATCATCTATATGACTCCCCAAATGATGACAATGTAAAATAACGTAATGCGCATATAAGATCTATCACATCTTCCTTTTTAGTAATATCATAGCTTAAACATGAAGTGCACCATATTCAATCTTTCAATTCCTACCAGTTCAATTCTTTTAAACAAGTTTGTTTCACAATTTGGTAATATGAAATACGATTAATAAGATACTTCAATCACACAACAAATGATTAATCATAAGGGTTCATCCAAGGCAAGTATCTTGCATTAATAATTTCACCGAATAAAATCCATTTTTCCATTAAGCCCAGAATTTAGGCGCAGGTTGAATCTGGTCAGCAACTTCGACCGGAGATTCCCGAGGCTGCAGAATCCGGTGAAGTCGTGTAACCCCTTGATGGAAAGGTATTTCCATGGACTACATCTTTCATATTCAGAGCTCAACCCAGATTTGACATTATCCTATTTGAAATCGGACTTGAAGTCCGCTGCGTACAGAACACAGTTTCTGCATGCAGGATTTATTAAACACCATTTTCGTTTGGATTTTCCCGTGGCTACAGACTTCACCGGAAGTCGTGCAACCACTCGTTGGAAAGGTATTTTCAAGGGCTTCAACTTTCGTGTTTAGTCAAAAGCCCAGGTCTGACCATAACACACTTAAAAATGGTCACGAAGTTCGCTGCGCGCAGAATACAGATTCTGCACGCAACTTAAGGCGGAATGAACGGCATCGGTTCATCTTCCTCCTCAAGGCGATCTTCCAAAATCATTCCAGAAAACCTCCTCCCTTATTCACCCTCAAGAGGCCAAAACCCTTCACGAAACCATCCCTTATCATCCATTGAAAAAGGGCGTGGTTGAAGAGATCTAAAACCTAAGACACAAGTCTTAGCATGACCTTTCCTAGAAAACTCCTCCTCACCATCAAGACTCTCTTGAGTCGATGTCTCTCCTAGGAAAATAACTATAGATCTAGCACCAAGGGAGAGGGTAGGAAACTCACATTGGCTCCAGCGGTACCACCATTTCTAGCCATGGATCTCGTAGTTCTCCTTGGCGGCATCTTCTCTTTCACGGCGATGGCGGATCTCCTTTGGTAAAACTTGCTTCTGCAGTTTTCCCTCTCACAGGAGTTCTCACAGGAATTAGGGGATGAAAAGAGCATGAAAACGGCTAGGGTTTTCTGTCCCCTATATATATAAAATGTGACACGGGTAGGGACACGGCCGTGTCCTTACCCGTGTCCTGCCTGGCGAAGCGGCAACGACAGTTTCCATGTCGGTTCAATACTTGACACGGGTAGGGACACGCCCGTGTCCCGACCCGTGTCCACATGACACGGCCGTGTGCATGGCCGTGTCCTTGGCCGTGTACTTCTCGGGTTGCCTCTCGACACTTCTCGTCGAGCTCAACTCGACGCACACGGGTAGGGACACGGCCGTGTCTCTACCCGTGTCACTTGGTGTCGACACAGCTCGACGATCTCGACACGGGTCGTCGAGCTCAACTCGACGCAAATGGGTAGGCACACGGCCGTGTCCCTACCCGTGTCCCTTGGTGTCGACACAGCTCGACGATCTCGACACGGCTCGTCGAGCTCAACTCGACGCACACGGGTAGGCACACGGCCGTGTCCCTACCCGTGTCACTTGGTGTCGACACAGCTCGACGATCTCGACACGGCTCGTCGAGCTCAATTCGACGCACACGGGTAGGCACACGGCCGTGTCCCTACCCGTGTCACCTCCTTTTTACACTGATTCTCCATTTCTCCACAAGTGCAGTCCAATTCCCTGCACTCTCAGGACTCAAGTCAACCCTCCTGACTCAAAACACACACACTAGGGGCCTAGAGCGATTCGGGACGTTACAAATCCTATAAACAAAATAAAAGATTTCGTCCCCGAAATCAGGCTTAGGCTATGGGGAGAAGAGCATAACAGGAAATTTAACATATGCTTTTAAATAAGATTACCTTGAGCAAACAACTCCGGGTAGCGTTGCTGCATTAAATCCATTGGCTCCCACGTGTACTCTTCTTTCCCATGATTCGACCATAGTACCTTCACCAAGGGTACACTTTTGCGGCGCAAAGTCCTTGTCTCGCTGTCAACAATCCGCACCGGCTCTAGTCGCACAGACCTATCTGATGCCACTGCACCATCAGTAGTGGGAATATACTGGTCGGGCCGCAACAGTGCTTTTCGAAGCGACGACACATGGAACACGTCATGGAGATTTTCTAGTTCTGGTGGTAACTCCAACCGATAGGCCAACGGGCCAATTCTTTCCAATATAGTATAAGGCCCAACATACCTTGGGCTGAGCTTTTTCACTCCCCGCACCCGTGACACTCCATGCATCGGCCGAATCTTAAGGAACACTTTTTCGCCCACCTGGAACTCCACCATCCGGTGCTTTTTGTTGTAATATTTCGCCTGTCGACTTTGAGCCTCCAACATGCGATCCCGTATCAATCTGACCGCCGCATCAGTATCATCTATGTATTCGTTTCCCAATGCCTTCGGATCTTCATCTTGCACCCAAGACAAGGGAGTCCTGCACCTTCTTCCGTAAAGGGCTTCATGGGGCGCCATGCCGATGCTCGCCTGATGGCTATTATTATAGGAGAATTCCACCAGGGGCAAGAGCCTTTCCCATGGCTCTCCTCTGTCCAGCACGCATAACCTCAATAAATCTTCCAGTGTCCTGATGGTCCTTTCAGACTGCCCGTCAGTCTGTGGATGAAATGCGGTACTAAAGGTTAGGCGTGAGCCCAAATACGCCTGTACTGCCTTCCACTCATTGGATGTAAACCGACCATCCCTATCCGAAACAATTGTCTTGGGCACGCCATGATACCGTACAAATTGCTCCACAAAAAGGCGTACCAAAACACCCACGTGTGCTTCCTTCTTCATTGGAATGAACCGGGCCACCTTTGTTAGTCGATCCACAATAACCCACACCGAATCATTCCCGGAGCGGGAACGAGGTAACCCATGAACAAAGTCCATGGAGATATCCTCGAACTTCCATTCGGGGATGGGCAGCGACTGCAACAAACCACCGGGACTCCTGCATTCAGCCTTCACTCTTTGGCAAGCTTCGCAATGTGTAACATAGTAGCGAACATCCTTCTTCATTCCCGGCCAACACATGGTCTTCCGCAATCCGGCGTACATCTTAGCAATACCAGGGTGCACTGAATATTGAGAGGAATGTGCCTCTCTCAAGATATCCTCCCGAATTTTGCCGCCCTTGGGAATATAAAGTCGGCCACGAAAATAAACGAGGCCGTCTTTGAGTGTGTACTCATCGGTGGTCCTATCTTCAATTGCCTTGATTGCCGGGGCCAAGGACGCATCCATTCCTTGCTCCACCCGAATCCGGTCTCGGATATCACAAACTATGCTCATGTTGGCCAAATACTCCGCATACTCTGCCGAAGGATCCTTGAATACTAGAGTAATTTCCATCTCCTCGATCATCCGAGCCAACTCCATACTCATCAGCCGAGACTCTGGGCTAGAGCCTGGCACTTTTCTACTCAAGGCATCGGCTACCGAGTTCGCTTTCCCGGGGTGGTAGTTCATGGTGAACTCGTAGTCGCATAAAAATTCCAACCACCGCCGTTGTCTCAGGTTCAACTCCTTCTGAGTGTGAACATACTTCAAGTTTTTGTGATCGGAAAAGATCTCGCAGTGCACGCCATATAAATAATGCCTCCAGACTTTCAAAGCGAACACCACTGCTCCCAACTCCAAATCATGAACCGGGTAATTGATTTCATGTTTCTTTAACTGCCTTGAAGCATAAGCGATCACATGCCCGTGCTGCATCAGCACCGCTCCCATCCCTTGATATGATGCGTCCGTGTAAACTTGGAATCCTTCCTTCCCAGACGGAAGTGCAAGGATGGGGGCGGAGGTAAGCCTATCTTTCAATTCTTGAAATGCCTCTTCACATTGAGGTGTCCACTCAAATGGCACCCCCTTCTTCGTCAAGGAGGTAAGAGGAAGGGCAATCTTGGAAAAACCTTTCACGAACTTGCGGTAGTAGCCAGCAAGTCCAAGAAAGCTTCGTACATCAGTCGCCGACTTCAAGGGCGACCACTCCTTCACGGCCCGCACCTTTGCTGGATCCACTGCTAACCCTGCTCCACTGATCACATGCCCCAAGAAGGCAACCTCCTTAAGCCAGAATTCACACTTGCTAAACTTGGCATACAAGGCATGCTCCTTCAATTTCTTCAAAACCAAGGTCAGGTGCTCGACATGCTCCTCCTCCGTCTTTGAGTAGACCAAGATGTCGTCGATGAAAACAATGACGAAGATGTCCAAATACGGTTCAAACACCTTGTTCATCAAACTCATGAAGGCCGAAGGGGCATTTGTGAGCCCAAACGGCATTACTGTGAACTCATACAAACCATATCTCGAACTGAATGCTGTTTTCTGAATGTCCCCCTCATGTATCCTCAACTGATAGTACCCGGAGCGCAAATCCAATTTAGAAAACCAATGTGCTCCCACTAGTTGATCGAACAACTCATCGATCCGCGGTAGTGGATAAGTGTTCCGCACCGTCAACCGATTGAGTTCCCGATAATCTATGCACAATCGCAGTGTTCCATCCTTCTTCTTCACGAACAGCACAGGGGCTCCCCATGGTGATGAACTGGGGCGAACGAACCCTGAATCCACCAGTTCTTGCAATTGAACTCTAAACTCCGCGAGTTCTTTCGGAGCCATTCTGTACGGAGCCTTGGATACAGGCTTGGCACCTGGTACTAGATTGATCTGGAAGTCAACCTCTCTATGCGGAGGTAATCCTGGTAGCTTCTCAGGAAATACCTCAGGAAAATCCCGCACTACCCGTACATCCTTTAATTCCAACGCTGCTTCCTTCAACTCGAACCAGATCATGAAGACCTCATCCCCCTTCATATGAGCCTTTACAGCCTGAATAGAAGATAATATCATACGTGGCGCGAAGCCAATACCTTGGAAGATGACGTCAGAGTCTCCATGCCTCAAATAGATCCGTTTCTCCGCGCAGTCGATCCTCGCGAAGTGCCAGTCCAGCCATGCCATGCCCAAAATGATGTCAAACTCCGGCATTCTCAGAACCGTGGCCGGCGTATCAAAGGCCTTCCCATCAATAAATAACTCCAACTCGCACTTGGCGGTTGCGATCATCTCTGAGCCGTCCGGAAGGCGTACACGTCGGGCTATGCCAGTGAAGTACTGTACATCCCCCATGTCTTTTATGAAATCCTCGGACACAAAGGAGTGTGAGGCACCGGTATCGAACAGCGCATAGGCTGTCTTCCCGCCAATAATCACGGTGCCTAAGTACCAACAACCAAAACTTATTGCTAGTGGCTAGTAAGTTCTAATCAATTCAAGCTAGATCATGCAAATATGTAAATTAATTAAATCATACCTGCAATCACATCTTGTGGGTTCCTTTCCTGCGCCATGTCAAGCGCGTACACCTGATCCCGGACCGGTCCGGGGTTTCCTCTTGGCGGTCCTCGTCCTCGACCGCGCATATATCCCCGCCCTCGTGGAGCTGCTGGAGGGAGAGCAGGAGGGAGAGCAGGAGGGAGGGCAGGAGGGGCGTTCCCATATAGCTGCGGGCAAAAACGCCGGATGTGGCCCGGCTGGTTGCATTCGAAGCACACCGGACCACGACGCCCTTCAGGTTGTTGAAATCGCTGATGCTGTGGGGGTGGAGGCAACGCAGGCGGCTGCGGAACTGGATGCTCCACCCTATAGTTTCGGTGGACACGCCCGCCACCTCTTTGATAACCTCTTCCTCCTCTGAAGTCCCGTCTCCTTCTATTACTTGGGCCGGCTTCCATCACGTCCTCCACAGGCCTCTTACTACAACCCAGGTGGTCCGCCTCCAATCTTTTCGCCATATCAATGATCTCTGCCAAGCTACCATCCGCTATAAACAAAAGGGACTGCCTTAGGGGATCTCGCAGCCCTTTATAGAAGCGCTTGGCATAACCTCTGTCATCCAACTCATAAGAGTCTGCAAACCTTGCGAGATGCTGGAATTCCCGCTGGTATTCTGTAACCGACTTTGATCCCTGCTTTAGTAGAAGGAACCTCTGCTCAAGCTCATCTCGGGCCGATGTAGGGATAAAGTGCTCCAAGAAAACACCCGAGAATTCACTCCAACTTATCTCTGTGTAGATCCGGCCTTGGAAGGTAGAGCCCATGAGGGACTTCCACCACCTCTTCGCATGTAAGTCCAAGACGGACACTGCCAATGTCACTGCCATGTTGGCCGGGCAACGGATACCGGCCAGCAACTCTTCTATCGTGTCTAGCCATTCCTCTGTACGTACGGCTGACTCCGTCCCAAGGTAGACGGGAGGGGAGAGAGCCCGGAAGGTGCTCAGCCAGTTGGAGCTCGGGGCTTGTTGTTGCACCGGAGCCTGCTGTGCCTTAAAAGCATCAAGAATGGAGGTAAGCGTTTGCCCCAACTCAGACTGTTGGAACTGAGTGGGTATGGGAGGGGTAGGAGTACCCCCCATCGGCTCAACATGCAGTGGAACCTACACATACACGACAAATTTGTGGTCAGGTTGGCTAAACTTAAGGTCAAAGTTGGACAAACTTAATGTGAATTACATATGGGCACACCACTGCTTCCGCTAAGTCAGTTTGTCCCCAAACTGACTAACCAAACGGGGGTGGCACCATTGTTGAATGACTTCTTAGTTGAGGATCGTGGCAAACTGATACCATTTGTAAGACCCCCCCCCCCTCCCGGATCCCAAAACACGGCACGAAGGGGGAGTCTTATGCCCGGAACAGCCGCCTTGCGGTAGCATTAGCACACGGGCTAACCTGTACCACAAGGCGCCTATTCCGCCGGCTGAAACCATATCAATATATCATGCCAACCCAACCAAATAAATAAGCAAGAGAAGTCAAAATCCACACTAAGTATATAAAGTCCAAAACATCAATAAAGAGAAGCTAAACATGCTTCTACAAAATATCAGAGTACAGCTAATCATTGCCCAAACGGGCTACATCAGAGTAAGCAAAACACTAACATCAGTAACAGACGGTATCGACGGCACCGTCACATCAGGCCCTGTCGTCCTGGCCTGGCTGTCCTGCTGCGTAGTCTGCGGCTGCTCTACCTGCGGCGTGACCTCCTAAAAAGGAAGACGTAGCAACCGTTAGTCGAAACGACTAAGTGGTTTCACATCCGCTCCCCCGGCGACTCCTCGGCACCGGGCGGAGAAAAGGAACAAGAGTATAGTATATAATAAGTATGCAAGTAAAGGAAGTACAAGCAGGTGGCAAGGTAATGTAAGAGTAACAACATCATATTCAACATTTAAGTAAGAGCTACACTAAACTAGCAAGTATAAGTAACAGCAGGAAAGTAACTTAACTTATAAGAATGCCCATACAAACTTATAAGTTAAGGATCGGGTTACATAAAAGTAACTCATCGTATAAGAGTGCCCATACAAACTTATACGATGAGGATCTTGTGGTGCAATGATATGAAATGCTATGAATGCTATGCAATGACTCACCCATGACACCCATGCAATTGCTATGTCGACACAGACTATAGTTCCCACTTTTCGAGCAGGTAGCTAACCTCTCAGGCATCAGCCGCCGTGGCCAGGCGGTGACAGTAGAACGGGCACTTCTACTACTAGGCGGGTATCACACTACTTCACCTAGGCCTCCGTACGCCTCAACGCTAAGAACACAACAGCGGAGCCCCTGCGTACTATGGCCCAGCGGGGTCTTGGGTAGATGTGCACCAAGAACACAGCCCGAACTGGCCTTGCGTGACCCGGAAGGGGCCTCGGAAGAAAGCACGAGGACACAGCCCAACCGTTCACATGGCCGGAGGGGCCTCGGGACGTGAACACCGAGGACACAGCCCAAACCGACCAAGTCTAACTGCCAACTCCCGTCGGTGTGACGACTGGCGAGCCCGTAGACCTGCCACATTATCCTTAACCCGGGATTACGACACCGCGTGTCGACTCACACCACATGCAAACACCATATCAACACAACATGGAAGGAGCCTCGGAAGTAAACACGAGGGCACAGCCCAACCATCCGTCCGCACCCTATCTCAACACAACCAAAACAAGTGGCGGTCAACCCCGCACTTACATCCCTTCACAATACTACCCGTAGGGAGACAACGCTCTAAGTATTGGTCCACTAGACTCATTTCATTAATCAAACATATCCATGGCCATGATCTAATCATCTATATGACTCCCCAAATGATGACAATGTAAAATAACGTAATGCGCATATAAGATCTATCACATCTTCCTTTTTAGTAATATCATAGCTTAAACATGAAGTGCACCATATTCAATCTTTCAATTCCTACCAGTTCAATTCTTTTAAACAAGTTTGTTTCACAATTTGGTAATATGAAATACGATTAATAAGATACTTCAATCACACAACAAATGATTAATCATAAGGGTTCATCCAAGGCAAGTATCTTGCATTAATAATTTCACCGAATAAAATCCATTTTTCCATTAAGCCCAGAATTTAGGCGCAGGTTGAATCTGGTCAGCAACTTCGAGCGGAGATTCCCGAGGCTGCAGGAATCCGGTGAAGTCGTGTAACCCTTGATGGAAAGGTATTTCCATGGACTACATCTTTCATATTCAGAGCTCAACCCAGATTTGACATTATCCTATTTGAAATCGGACTTGAAGTCCGCTGCGTACAGAACATAGTTTCTGCATGCAGGATTTATTAAACACCATTTTCGTTTGGATTTTCCCGTGGCTACAGACTTCACCGGAAGTCGTGCAACCACTCGTTGGAAAGGTATTTTTAAGGGCTTCAACTTTCGTGTTTAGTCAAAAGCCCAGGTCTGACCATAACACACTTAAAAATGGTCACGAAGTTCGCTGCGCGCAGAATACAGATTCTGCACGCAACTTAAGGCGGAATGAACGGCATCGGTTCATCTTCCTCCTCAAGGCGATCTTCCAAAATCATTCCAGAAAACCTCCTCCCTTATTCACCCTCAAGAGGCCAAAACCCTTCACGAAACCATCCCTTATCATCCATTGAAAAAGGGCGTGGTTGAAGAGATCTAAAACCTAAGACACAAGTCTTAGCATGACCTTTCCTAGAAAACTCCTCCTCACCATCAAGACTCTCTTGAGTCGATGTCTCTCCTAGGAAAATAACTATAGATCTAGCACCAAGGGAGAGGGTAGGAAACTCACATTGGCTCCAGCGGTACCACCATTTCTAGCCATGGATCTCGTAGTTCTCCTTGGCGGCATCTTCTCTTTCACGGCGATGGCGGATCTCCTTTGGTAAAACTTGCTTCTGCAGTTTTCCCTCTCACAGGAGTTCTCACAGGAATTAGGGGATGAAAAGAGCATGAAAACGGCTAGGGTTTTCTGTCCCCTATATATATAAAATGTGACACGGGTAGGGACACGGCCGTGTCCTTACCCGTGTCCTGCCTGGCGAAGCGGCAACGACAGTTTCCATGTCGGTTCAATACTTGACACGGGTTGGGACACGCCCGTGTCCCGACCCGTGTCCACATGACACGGCCGTGTGCATGGCCGTGTCCTTGGCCGTGTACTTCTCGGGTTGCCTCTCGACACTTCTCGTCGAGCTCAACTCGACGCACACGGGTAGGGACACGGCCGTGTCTCTACCCGTGTCACTTGGTGTCGACACAGCTCGACGATCTCGACACGGGTCGTCGAGCTCAACTCGACGCACACGGGTAGGCACACGGCCGTGTCCCTACCCGTGTCCCTTGGTGTCGACACAGCTCGACGATCTCGACACGGCTCGTCGAGCTCAACTCGACGCACACGGGTAGGCACACGGCCGTGTCCCTACCCGTGTCACTTGGTGTCGACACAGCTCGACGATCTCGACACGGCTCGTCGAGCTCAATTCGACGCACACGGGTAGGCACACGGCCGTGTCCCTACCCGTGTCACCTCCTTTTTACACTGATTCTCCATTTCTCCACAAGTGCAGTCCAATTCCCTGCACTCTCAGGACTCAAGTCAACCCTCCTGACTCAAAACACACACACTAGGGGCCTAGAGCGATTCAGGACGTTACAGTACTTGTGTAAACATGATTAAAACTTTTGAATTAATCACTTTTTATGATTAGCTAGTTTTTATATCTTTGCTTGGGGACAAGCAAAGCTTAAGCTTGGGGGAATTTGATAGTATGTTTTGCAGTCAACAATATTTGGGTATTTTCGGGTTTTTAAAGCACAAATCATGTCTTGCAAATGCTTATATTGACCCCCTTTTGTAAATATTATTGTCGCTAATGCGTTTTCTGCTTTTTGCAGGTTTTCACGGCTTTCAGCCAAATTTTGCTATTACACGCCCCAAGGTCACGCCCTACCAGGGCGTGTACCTAGGGCATATAACCCAGAGGAATGAAGCAACCGGTCTAAAACTGCATTTTTTGGAAACTCAGTGTACACACCCTTTGTCCCGCCCGTGTGACCACTATACGGGCGTGTTCCAAAGACGTGTCCCCAGGTCCCAAGGAATCGCCACAACACGCTCATTTTCCCGCTCCATCGTCAAATCGAATGTGTCACGCCCCCCGTACACGCCCTGATAGGGCGTGACATATGGGCATGTAACTCACTACGACGCCCGTCACCTCCAACATTCAATTTCTGCCCAAAAAGTCGCACTGAATGTGTCACGCCCTAGGTACACGCCCTACCCGGGCATGTCAGGGGGCGTGACCTAACTCGAAAAATTCTATAAATTGAGCCCTTCTCTAAGGATTCAGCATGAAGTTTTGGGAGTGAGAGGGGAGGTTCTACCCTTTAGTTTTCATGTATTTCTCTTGCAATTTTCTATGTTTCTCCTCTCCCTCCACATTTCAAGCTTTTTAATCTATCTTAGTTTACTCTTTTTGTATTAGTTGTTGTAATTGCTTAATAGCTAAATGTTAATGCTCGCATAGATTTTCATTTCCAGCATCTCTAATCTTTTATTTTCAAGTTGTAGTTCTCCTTCAGTGTTAATAAAAAGCTTTCCCTTTTCTTTGTTTTCATAACTCATTTCTACTCATCTCTCTTTCTCCATTTCACCATGAGTAACTAATCCTCCTTGTACTTGATCATGATGATCCGAGGTTTGAGTTGATTAAGTTATGATGCTCTAATTTTACTTTTTCTTTGTAAGGCTTATATCTTAATTCACTCTTGATTAATCATGTTTGGAGATGTATTATCGATGTATGTTTTCCATCTTTGTTTCCACTCTTTGATAGCCGAGAGGCTCGTAGTTTGGAGGGAACACTCAAGAGTGAAGAGAGTTACATGAATCCCTCGAGAGAGGTAGACGTTAAATCTCCTGGATTGGAGTGGAATCCAATAGCGGGGTTCACAGCGTAAAGCGAGCTTTAAGCCTCTGATTCAAACGAGAGTTCGGTCAGACCTTCCTAAACTCAGATGGGCATGACTTCGAGAGAAGCATGTTTGTGCTTTAAGAACCTCCACGATAAAGGTATCTTGCCTTATTAATTTAAAGTTTATTATTGCATGTTTTGATCAACTTAAGCCGAGGTGATTCTCGATCGAGTAATACCGCTTAATCATCGTTTAGACTTTCTCTAATTTGCAAGTAAATCTTCCTCACTTCTCTAATTTAGTAAGCAACCCAACAACAACTTTTGTTTGATAAGATAATATTAACTCCTTGAAGTAGAAGTACTCAAATCGCCCCAGGTAATACGACCTTGATATTGAACTTAATATCCTATAATATATGCGATAAGGTTAACTTGTCTTCATCGAATATACAATTGGAGAACATCTCACAATCACACTTTCACCTTCTCCTTCCTTAACTTTGTCTTCTCCACGCATAACCACTTCTCCGCTTTCAATTTTTTATATCATTCGCTCTTGCCTCGTTCCCCCTTTGGCGAGTCCCTCTGGACCTGCTTGCCATTTGATACCACCAACTTCTTTAGCCTCTTTCCCGATGGTAGAGGGCGAGGCAAGCTGGTGCCAGCGGGGGAGGGCTGCTTCTAGCTGCTGGAGGATCAGATTGTATCATGCCCTCTCCTACATGCCATCATGGCTGCCCTCTCCTGGGCAATTGGGTCGGCGTGCAGTCCAACATCCGCAGAGGGATGGTGCTCCGGGACCAGTCTCTCCCTTGTAGGGAATATACTTAGCCAAATAAATAAAAAAACACCTTTTGGCGAGTCCAAAGTGAAGCGAGTGGGAAGCATACCTTCACTAGGGATAACCGGTAGGAGCAAGTCGAGGCCCCTTTATAGGAAGGCATCCTTGTGGAGGAACAACTAATGGAGGTTGGCGTCGTCACTTGATACTGTGGTGCCCGGTACGTCTCCTCGCCCGGTTGAATAGGAGAGTAGGGGATGTTCCTGAGATCACCCTTTATGAAGATGAGCATACTTCGACTAACAGTGCACCTTGAACTATGAGTCAGCGAAGAAGGCGACGCCGTTATTGGTGGCATAGTAGATTAAGTGTTTTTGGAATACGGTGAGGTTGAACTCGATCCATTCCTTCCATACGAAGCTCATGAAGGCCACCAGCATGGAAATCGCATTGGGGTTGAGGTGCACGGGGACGACCCTAAAAGATTTTAAGACCTGGCAAACCTCCATCTAGAGGGGAAGGCATAACCAAACATCGAAGTGCGATATGGGGAAGGCGAGCTCATCGGTGAGAGAGGTGTTTATCACCTCGGTCCTCCTCGGCTGGTGCGCGGTAAACCCCGGAGGGATGAACCGGCCACAAAGGCGAGATATTCCTCCTCCGAGGGATTTTGGTTGAAGAAGGGGTACTCGGCGAACTGCTTCGCGCACTTTGATCTCATGTTAGCATCGATTATCATCTTTCCAATCTTAACAAATTGGCTTTTGCGAGTGCTAGGGGCGAGAAGTTTGGGGGCAAGAAGGTGTGACTACAATTAATGTGATCGTTACGTGTAGATAGGGGGTCCTATTTATAGAAAGTGGTTGGGTAAGGCAAGTCACTCCCTCAAGCCGACTCGCAAACCTCGGAATTAATTTGTCGGGACCTATTCTACCATCGAGCGAGTTGAATTCAAGTTAAAACACTGCACTCGCACGAGATCACCTAGCAATAAATATTACGTATATTACAATTATCACAAAGCATAGTTCTATGAATGTCCTCAAACAAAAATAAAGCACGGCGTAAGAAACATTATTACAAGGCGCGAGAAGACCAAAGTGGGACAAGGGTTGAGTGATGGTAGCTTAGAATGGGAGCCATTTCCTTCATCCCCGGCCTCGCAACCAGTCCCCGGTGGTCAGTGGGGATTATTAGACCGGCGGACCATCTCAAGGTCTTGGTGTACAAGGTGCATATTCTCTTGTATACGGTCTATAAGCGTACCGGGGGAAGTCATCTCGCCTCCAGAGGCTCGCCTCACCTCATCTACTAGTTTCGAGTAGTCCTGTTTCAGGGCGCGCAATCGCTGCTCGCCGATAGTACTCTCCTCTTGGAGCTCCCGCGGCATGAATCTGTACTTCTTAAGGACCCCTACCATTCATTTCTTCATCTCGGCAGGGTCGCTCGAGACGTCCAATAAGTCTTCAAGCGATTTGGGAGAGACAGCGGCGACAAGAGCCCCTGGTAAGAAGATTCTTCTGCTTCTATGTTCCCGAGAAGGCCTGAGACAATGTCAGTTTTAGTATGACATGACTCAAAATATAAGAAGAGGCGCATACTTCGACTAACAGTGCGAGGTGGAGACCCACTTGTGGTGAGGCTGGAAGGAAGAGCTTGGCTGTCCTTGGTGGGGCCAACCAAGGGGTGAGGCGAGTACCTTGCCATGACCCGGATGGAAGGAGCCTGGGTTAGTGAAAAAGATGGAAAGGGGAACAGGGATGTCCCTAGTGCCCCCCATCATGAGTGTAGGGCAGGGGTAGGGTCACTCTAAGGCCCACAAGTCGATGACCTAAGAAAAAGAGTGACAGCGACAGTGTAGATGTGGTCGTTGATCCCCATCATAGAGAGTTTGTGGATTGCGATGATCGCTGCCGCAAGCTCGAGAATGGGATTCTACCATAACGCCCGTCGCCAACGCCGCTACATGTTTTGCACAACGTCCGCCGCCACTATTATATAAAAATATATAATTAAAAATTAAATAATTATAATTATATATTTTTAGCAATTTTATTTTTAAGCAATTTTATTTTAAAAGTTTATTTCATGTATTTTTTTCATGTATTATGATGGGTGCATATAACCATCATGTTGTATTATTTTTATTTCATGTAATGATGGGTGCATATAACCATCATGAATTATTTAATTTTTAATGGAGGGGATGGAGTGCTGTAGGTTATATATAGTCATGTTATGAAGAGAATAGTAGAGAATGAATGAAAGAAAAAAAAACTCTAACTGAGTTTTCCCCCCTTTTTGCTTCCTCCATCTTGAAAATTCGGCTAGCCCTTCTCCTCCACTCTCTTTTTCCGCCGGCAACTATCTCCTCCCTCTCTTTATTCAGCCCCCCTCTCCTCCTCCTCCTCCTCTATTTATCCACTAAACAGTCCTCCTTTCTCTCCTCCCAAACCGAGCCCCTCTTTCCCTCCCAAAAAACCCAATCGGCCACCCTCCTACCCGCCACACTCTCCCTCCCCTTCCAAACTTTCGGCCACCCTCCTCCACCACCCAACCCGAGCCCTCTCCTCCTCCTACACCAATATCTGATCAACATTATTCCCCTCCAAATCGAGCAGCTTTCCTCTTTTACCCAAAACTGACCACCACCCTCTCCCTCTCCTTTTCTTTCCTAAAGAATTTGTCCACCACCTTTTCTCTCTCCTATTCCAATATCTTTGGCAACCAAGGTTCTCCCTCTTCTAGTGTTTGGCAAAAGGAAGAACGGCTTGTGATTTCATCGTCCGGCGCGTAAGCGTCGACTTACGTGGAGATAGATTCAACCACCGTTGTGTGCTTTTCCTCCACTCATCTTGTGGACGGATTTTTCTTGGGATTTGGGTAACGATCTTCTACACTCTCTCTTGTGAGTTTCTTCTAAAATATTGTTAGATTTGGTGGAATAGAAGGCTTGTTAATTTTCCTGATTTATATTGAAATCGTGCTAATTAAAATCTAAATTTTAAGCGTTAATTGTCCGAATATTTTTCTTATAAATTGGAGAGGGTAGATCTCATGTACATTAGAATAAATCGTATTCGTCACCCTTGATTTCCCCTTGAGTTCAAGTGATTTGGTATACCCTCATATTAATTAATTTTTTGTGATTGATTTGGTCTTTATTTTTAAATCACTATTTAGTTTTGATTCCTCTCATATTTGGGTTGTGAACGCTAGCGAATAATTTTAATTAGAATTGTTAATTGTCCAGATTGTGTAGGTCCTATTCGCTTGAGCGAACATTGACATATATCCCTTATTCAATCTCTTTATGAGGTTGCGAACCTTTGCGTTGTTTGATGTTGGTAATTATGCCATTAATTGTTGGAGTAATCGATAGTGTTAATTAGAGAAAACCGCTCGCTACGTATTTATTTTAGTTACCGAACCTAAGAACGCGTAGTTTAATCCGTCGAAACCATTGGCCGACATCAATTTGGTATCATAGGGAGGTTCAC